>JACSYO010002173.1:0-632500 GCA_016806645.1 Ophiodon elongatus | reverse complement strand
TGAATCTATACCTTCCCAGAAATGACTTATTATTTTTGTCACTTATCACTGTCCAGGTTGCTGCTCTAGGGACAGACTCTTTGCGTACATCCACTGCATAATTACTCAGAGATGCTTATTGGGGGCAAAAACATGTCCAATAATATCCCTTTGATGTTAGCTTAACAAAGCCGTAGAATTAAATGGGCCGTGAAGTTCAGCCAAGGGCGACAGGCCAGAGGACCTACGCTTTATCATTGGCCCTTTTCTCCTGGTTCCAGAGCAAAATTATACACTCTGGCTGATTTATGACCCAAGCCAGCTGACTGCCTGCTCTTGATCTCATTTCACTGTTAAACTGATTGAATCATGATGGGGACACACTACAACCAAACCTCCTTGAGCCTTCTGTCAACAATGGAAGCTTGAATACTGGTATAAAGGAAAGCCCAATGAATTAATAGCTAAAGACAAGAAGAGGTGACAAAGAGGCACAAAGGGAACTGTTATGGAAATTAATGTGCATCCAGTGAAGCATTTTGGTGTGCCTAATGAGGAGAAAACTGGAGATAGGCTGGATGCGCGATAAATAGGCACTTTAGGTTGTTGTTGTGTGCTTTCTTGCTTGACTAAAGGATTCTGACGACATCCGAGTTACTGAAGATATTTCAGTATATCTTACAGAAAAAAGTTAGACATTTTGGAAAATGCACATATTTGCTTTCTTGCCGAGATTTAGATAAGATCAATAAAACTCTCTTGTCTTTAGCTAAAAATTAAGCTGATGCCAGCATCCAGTTAGCTTAGCTTCTTAGCTTTACAGAAACAGGGGGGCAACAGCAAGCCTGGATCTCTCCAAATTAGGAAACAAAATCACCACTCACTAATTAACACATTATATAGCATTTGTTTAATCTGTACAAAAAACAACGTGTATAAACAACAATTTGCCATTTAATGAGGGGGTATATGCCGGACTATATCTTGGTCAGTAGCAGTTGCCAAGCAACCAGCAGAGACTCCAGGAAGCTACTGGTTTTGCAAGTAGACAGATTTTGTAACTCTTGGACAGAGCTAAAATAGCCGTTTTCCCATCTTTCCCGTCGTTCTGCTGAGGTAATTGGCTGTGAGCTGTGAACTATTCCTTTAAGAATATATTTAATTGTTATATTAGCATATTCCAATTTGCAATTTCAGTTTCTTTTCACCAAGACCTTTATTTTCCACTTGAGTTCGTTCAACATTCTTCTTGTACCTCAAACCACATTCTACACAATAATGGAGCCCAGATGTGTCATTGTCTTATATCACAGCAGAGATGGTACCTCAGATTAACACTTGACCGAAGAAGCTTTACTAGCTGCTCACCTTGTGGTTGCGGCCGTGCTTGTAAAGTAATGATATGATGGACTTGATGTGTCCTCGCTGGATGATGTTGAGGGCCTCGGGGCTCTCAATTAGAATGCAGTGCAGAACTTCCAGAATGCCTGCACAGCCACAAATTCATCAATTAGTTAACACCCGCCGCAGAAGAGAGAGACACACCAGAGGACACTCGTCAGAGAGCTATCCAGTCTGCAATCGATTAACAGGAAACACTGTTCACACATTACTGCTTGTACCTGTATAATTTCTAAGCAAGCAGTCTAATCTTTTAACAATTTTTAAGACTGATGTCTCCGTCGAGTAGTGCTGCTTTGCCATTAAAGGGACTGGATAGCTTTGTGATGTCTCTCTGACAGAGAAAATGCAAGTTATTTCACAATGCTGTTTCACTGGAGGCTCAGTATGGGTGAGGAAGACAATGGGCATACCTGAAGAAGACTCCAGTCTCTCCAGCTTGCTAACCAGCCAGTCCAAGTTGTTGGAGAACTGGGTGCAGTTGTTTCTGTTCCCTCTAATTAACGCAGCTGTAGGGTACAAGGAAAGTGTGCATGAGTCAAATATTATAGGAAAGAAAACTGTGTTTTTGTTCAAAAGGATTTGATGGATCCCCCTCAGTGCAACAGAAAAAACAATGATACCGAAAGGTGGACACCTTAAATGCACGCTGAAAGCCAAGGAAGGTTCGACATTGACACCTTTATATATATTAATCTGGAAGATGCCTAGGATAGAGGGAGGGAATGTCACAAGGAGAGAAAAGACATAAACACAAGCTGACAAGCACACCCACATTATGTCCTATCAAAAAAACAAAAAAGACAGGGTCACCCAACGCAGACAGATAGAGAAGAAAGGAGGGAGGCATCCCAAATCCACTTAGCGCCGCGCCGGAGCAGGTGTGTGAAGAAGGGAACGGGGCGAGAGACGTGGCTGGAACACTAATAAAAGCCAGGAGGGGAAATCAGTATAAATGAGAGTGTGAACAACACACTTAGAGGGCAGAGGGGCTTCAGTGTGGCGGGATAAACAATCTCTTCATAGGAATGTGACATATCCAAACCGTGACAGAAAGGAAAAACATGCCTGCTCGCAAATGCATCTTTCATGCCACAACTGGTGAAAGAAATGTTGCAACCTAACGTTTTACTCATCAGATACAGAAGGATTTTCAGACAGAGAGGAAGAGCTCAAAATACATATATTTTCCCTGCCAAATCATTTTAGTGAGATATGCCTCTATCTGACAGAGCATATGCTAGCAGTGCCAGAGGTTAAAGTGATTTTTTTTAAAAGGCACGGCTGATGACATTGTGCTATAGGAGCACAAAGAGCGCAGCAAGAACAAGTAAACAAAACAGAAAGCAGCATAGTGATGAGAATTAACATTAAATGGCAAAAATAAAAACATCTAGCCAATAGGGGTGTGTATGTGTGTGTGTGTGTATGACTGATATGTGGTGATGCTCTGGAAGCACATCACATAAACTGGAAATCTCTTTTGTATGCAGTGGGCGACATGCCACCAAGTCTTTTCCCCACAAAAATATATGTATATATGTGAGTGTTGGAGATGGGTGTAAGTGCATGTGTGTAAATATTCAGCTGAATTCTAGCGACCTCAGAATTCAATCTTCCACTGTGACGTGTAAATGGCTGGTTAAATGCCAGGTCAGCACACTTCTTCATCACCATTGCAGCTACTTTATCTTCAAACGACGACTCTCACCTTTGTGATTGATTACAGTAGGGGAATGGTTTAAGTGTGCGTGTTTGTACGTACATGTGTGTGTGTGAGTATGTGGTAGACCGGCGTCTTACCCAGCAGCTCATACAGCAGGTTGAGAATGTCTTTCCAAGCTGCTCCAGCCTCTGACCCCGCACACTCCCCAAAGTGGGCGGCACTGTTGTATACGTTGAGGCGATCGATACAGTTGGACACCAGAGTCAGCATGCCCTAAGAAATGCACAGTGATTCAACGTATGAATAATATGAAATACACACATTTTACAAGATTTCCATTAAAATACAAATTGTAGCTCTTTTTCTGCAGCATTCAATTAGTTGACCATCCTGAATGCAGCTATGTGGCTCTCTCTTGTCCCATTTGGTGGCTGTGTCATGGTGATTTATACCACAGAGAAATATCTATAGTGATCAGATATGCTAAAAGTGCGCTGTAAAAAGACAAAACGGCAATTGCAGATGATTTATAACGCCAGGAAAAATCTTGAGTCAGCTGTCTACAGTGACAAATTGACCTTCTAAATGTAATATATTAGGACAGGGACAGAGATGTGCCGTTTTGGTTTATTATCATACAAAGAGAGGTAAATAAGATGAAAGAAGAATTGCTGAAATATGCATAATTTGCCAATAATGAAACCACCAGAAATGCACATATATTTCAGTTAACTCATTCACTGTCGTGTGTGCTGGCTTGAGGATATGGTGACACATTGTTATAGCCTGTGAAGGTGAAGGGGAGTTTGGATAGTTGACATCATAGGTACCCTCAGTAAGGCAGCTGACATTTTGTAATTGATGAAAGCAATTTAGATCCAAGAGGCTTAGAAGAAAGCTTCAGTGCGCTGGTGCCAGAAAACTTATAACACCAAAACTGCTGACACCATCAAATGTAATGCCTCCAAAAACAAGATGGCATTGAAACACACAACAAAGAATCAATTGCTTGAGCCTTTCACATACTTTGTCTTTTGATAATTTGCTGCTGCTCTCTGCACACTCATATGTGCGGTCACTTACTAAAATTGCATCAATCACAAGTCAAACTCTTTACTCCAGGGGGCTTTTCATTTTTTGCTGCACTGCGGAACAGCCCACTGTGTTATTAATGGATATTTCATGGACTGTTGGTTTGCTGCGCCTTCCTTTATGGTGAAACTCACTTCCTGTTTGAATAGGTTCTGGCGGTTCTTGAGCGAGCGCAGCTTGATCTGCCTCTCTTCATGCTCCAGCTCAACGTCAGGGAGCTGGAAATAGGTGATGAGGTCATTGAGGGTTTGGAGCACCTCCTCAACAGGCAGCGCGACCAGTGCCCAATTCTTAACACCCAGACAATCAAGGTCTCTAGGAGGGAGAGAGAGGGGGCACAGAAACGTCACCATATCACAAATAACCCATCATTCAGACATGACAGACGTCCCAACTTAAATTTGTGATCATGTATAGTTTTCAATACACTCCCATTCTTCACAAACACAATAACTTCCTGGTAAAGACACTCTAATTGGGAGGCTGAGCAGACTTGTGGAGAGGCTGATGACTAATACAATGTTTAGCCCACAGGTTCACCCATGCTGAAATGCTGATTTCCGCTGGCCTGCTAAAAATAGCTCCTGTCATACGCGTGGGAGGGGTGTGCGGAGATGTATGTGTCACAGCCGCAGGGGAGGCTGACAGACTCTCACATGTCCCCGCCATGAGTGCCCCATGAGCCCGACCCAGGGGACAGTGGGCCTTTTGATAACAAATAAGGGCAGTGGAAGCATCCACTTACGTGCTCCACGGCTCCCTTTTTCATAGCTGGCAGTGCATAGCCGTGATGCCGCTGCAATGTTTGCCATTGGAAACGCATGACTGCCCCATTGAGTGAGCTGTCTGGGGCTTTAGCACCCCACTCAGTCAAAACTCACACGCCCAGAGCTTAACTCTCCAAAGGAATGCGTTTACAATCTGGGGGGACATTGCATCACTTTTGTGTTGACTGTGTGGGAGTCCGTGGGGCTTTGATATGTCTGGTCTTTAGATTTCATCTGTAATTTGGTGATGTGGTGCAGTTGGGAACTCTTTGTTTTATCAGCTCTATTATTCATGCTCTACCATTATCAGTGTGTCGCTTACACAAGTTGTCTCAATATCAGAACATTTCGCAGATTACCGTAACAGTGGCTCAAGACAAATGTGGACTGTAATTTGGTTTAATTGGGAAATTTGTGTGATCATGTCACCGCTTGCATTTATGAGGAACAGTTGCAATGTTTAGCATACCTGATGAATCGGTTAAAGAGTAGCGTGGTGTTGCGGATGATTCGTGCGGCGCGGGACTCCTCGTGTTGACAGCGCTGCAGGGTCAACCCGTCATCCATGTGACCTTCAGAATGTAGACACGCCTTGAGAGGGCATGACAGGAAGAGAAAGACTGTGAGACATTGTCATGAGACAATATAGGGAAAGAGGGGAATCGTCGGAAGCCATCGTCAGCCAGCACCGAGCCACTATGTCTGGAACACAGGTGCTGAGTGTTTACATGGAGGACACATTGTCACACACACCTCTATAACTTCTGCAACAATAGCCAAGGGACACGGTTTATATTTACTTGAGGCAAGGGTACGAACTAATAGACAATAATCTTAACTCAATCAACTCATTACCCTCAAAATAATTATACGCTCCAAGGAATCTAATTTATTTAATAATTGGCTTTGTTTCTGTATGTGCTTTACATATGAAGACAGAACGGTGTGTGCTTGTGTTTGTCTCCGCTCACTCGTCTCCTGAGGGGACCCAGACGGGCAGATTTGACATCAGGTGCCTGGTAGGAGAGCCAGAGTCCCGTGGCCACGTGCATGATGAAGCAGAGCGAGTCCCCGTATTTAATCTCCGCCACCCCCATGCCATCGATGTCCCGCTTGGGGCTCTGCTCCAGCTTCTCCTGCACAGGGGAGGAGAAAATGAACACGTCAAAATGATCAGTGTGGAACTCATGAGCGCGCTGCCACAATACAAAACATGTGGATATTCAGACACGCTGTACGCAGATCTGTTCTTTATCAACCACCAACCAAATGAATGGCTCAATCCATCACAGTGGGATGATTGTAATTGCTTTGCTAGGATCAGATAGAACTGCAACCCATAATCGACATGAGTTGTCAGTGATGAATGATATTAAATGCTTTAAATCCACATTGGAAGGGTCACTAATTGACTCCCAATCACCGGCCATATCTAGGAACTCCATTACACAGAATAATACTAAATGGACGGTTCAGTCAGAGTCGGTGAGTTCAGCTACATTAACCTCTACGGTGTAGCTTTCACTGGTCCAATGATTTTCATTGTCCTTGGAAAAACTGGTGATTTTTCAGTCCAAGGGAAGTGGGTGGGTCGTTTGTAAAGGTTTAGAGGTGATCCTTTGTAACTTATTTCGAGTGATGTTTAACGAGGAAGTGTGTGGTTGATCTCCTGTGACACCTTGAGGAACAGCGGGGAGTCAAGGGAATACATGTGCCCTTGTATCTGTGTGCGGATGTGTGTCCTAACCTTAGAGGCTCTGAAGCAGAAGGCGGTGGCTATGGTGTCGGACCTTTCCCGATCCTGCAGCACCAACCCCCGATCCTCAGTCAGGGCCAAGTAGTGACCGGTGGTCAGGTGGCGCAGTCTGAAGGGCTGGCCCCAGCGGATGTGGCTCCCACTCCAGCTGTCATTGTCACACCCACACATTAGAATGAAGCACACATGCAAAGATACAACGATAGAAAGATGCATTTCATAAGCCCTGGAAGCCTAATATCTGCTAATTAGTTGATCTAAACATTGCTGCCAGCTGTTAATTATCTAGCGTGTCATGCGGTAGAATAATTAGTAAATAGCTGAACACATTTCTCTAATTATATGCACTTTGTTTCACGTCAGGGAATATAAAACAAACCAGGTACAAGGTAGATGTGATAAATATCATATTTGACCATGGATTTGAAATGCAAAAAGGAAAGGCTGCATCCCTGTGAGGATGTAAAGTAGCCAGGATCAAAGAGTTGACAGAGAAAGAGATAGCAAGAGAAGGAAAGAAAAATGAGGGCGGGAGATAGAGGAATAAAAAGACCGAGAGGCCAAAGTGCAGCAGTAAATGCTAGGTCGGGAGAGGGAGGAAAGGACAAGTGGATGTAGAGAGAAAAAAGAACGAGAAAACAGCAGATACAGAGAAACAGGTGGAATGTAAAAATACAAGAATGATGTAAAATAAAAAAAATACTAAAATAGGTAGTGAGAAACAAGAAGGAAAGAAATAAACAACAGATCATGTGAAACACAACCCACCTGATTCGGAGCGGCTCCAGCCTCCACAAGGACCTGGCCTTGGCGCCGGCTTTACCCGTCTCATAGTTGACTATCCTGGGGATGCCAGAGAAGCATGAGTGGGCTGTCTATCTGTCTTTAAATGTCTAGCCACCACTGATACTGTCAAGGTCATTCATCCTGGCTTAGAAGAACACCACCTCTTTACTATCATTTGTCACACTGATATTCACCAGGAAGATGTGTTTATGTGTACACATACACACTGGCTGTATTTACTCTGCCGACTACAGAATAACATCCTTCAAACAGAGACAGGTGTGCCCTGATAACCCACAGATTCACTGTCTCTCAGTGATATGGGTGACTGGGTCCAAAGATTAAATAAATCGCTCATCACCTGCCGCTGACAGCTTGGAGTGTGTTTGGTCTGCCCCAGAAAAATGTAAAACCTCTAAACAGCTTGCTCCGTCTGTTGAATTTCAAGGACAACAGTAGGGGAAAAGCCAAAGCGGGAAAATCATATCTAATCCTGCCTTCATATTCACCGTGCTCTGTTCTAAAAATAGACACCATGTGTGTATGCGCGTATGTTCTCAAGAGGAACACACATCTCCTGGCACCTGGCTGAGCGTGAATGGGCCTTGCCCGCTGTCTTGACCCACTTTGAGCCCAGTGTGCCATTTCTTCTGCGGCCTACCTTATCTGTGTTGGCAACAAGCAGCTATACCGTAGATAAAAATAGCCCAGCAGCCATTTTGGCTCCCCGGAGAGCTGAGTGTAAGCTGGTCAGAAGCATTTTTATGAAGCGAGGTGGCAGCTGAGGGACCACAGGTAAATCGCAGGTCAGTTAGCTTCTCGTGTGCTACATAACAGCTTTGCCATCATTAAAGGGTGACCCCTAATGCTGCAGTGTAATCTAGTTCAGCATTAGCAGTGTTTCGCACCTCTGCTGCTCTTCACTCTGATCTGATCCTGGGATGGCCACTACCTCGTCATGTCCATGGAACAGCCGCATCACATGACCACCCAACAGGTAGCCTATTGGAGGAGGAAGGACAGAAGAGAGCAATTTAGATGTAGATACTGTAGAGACTCTAGATATTTTGTTTCCTGTGTTGTTGCCGTTTTTGCTACCACTGTGAATGCTCGTCATCTCATAGATGTAATCTGGAAAAACAAACTATCTAAATCATATAAACATTTTTCTCAATTTAGGGGGTAGTTTAATTAAGTTCTCAGTAAAGATCAAATCTGATTCTGGCAAACAATTGTCTATTCCGACATGACAAGGAGTTTTCCACTAATGCTGGGAAAGGTCACAGCCTAAAAGAAACTTGAGTAGAAATATTAAAAAAAACAGTTTAACAAGATTCTTTTTAAACATTCATTAAATTCTGATACACAGAACAGTCTTTTGAATGTTTGGGGGGCTATCTTTGACCAATTAGTGAAAACTTACCTGCATCCACTCCTTTTTATGTATGTATGTTTTCTTCTTTCTTATGTTTAATCATAAATGTGTGTGTGTGTGTGTGTGTGTGTGTATGTGTGTATATATATATATATATATATATATATATATTTAATAGGCAGTGTCGGAAGCTTCTTCCCAAAGAAGACCCCGTTGTTCTTTTCTCTTTGGTTGTTGACCTCCAACATGTCTGCCATTTATGTTTGCAACTATAGAATCAGAGGGTGGCAAGCCTTGATATGACAATACTGACTAACGTGGACTCAAAATCCATTAACTGATCAATCTAAATTGTCATTGAATGTGTGTGTGTGTGTGTGTGTGTGTGTGTGTGTGTGTGTGTGTGTGTGTGTGTGTGTGTGTGTTTGCGCGCGCGCGTGCGTGCGTGCGTGCGTATGTATGTATGTATGTATGTATATATATATATACACACATATACATATATACATATATACACACATATACATACATATTCTCTTGCAGAATTAACAAATACTATCAAATAGTGGGGAAAAAAAACTGTTAGAAGAAAACATAGAGGTTGGGTTTTTGGTGTAGTTTCTACCTTCTTCTATGTTGCTACCGGAACAGATGGGATGGACGTTCCACAGGGTTTGCATGAAGGAAGCATCCACCTGGATGTTGCCACTGGAGATGGATAAGTGCTGCAGGAAAGAGAAGGAAAGATGTAATGCTTCAACACCAGTGACAGGACATGGGCTGACAATTTTTTATTAATTAACATGCATGGTGCTACTTATCCGGTCCACAGAATAAAATGATTTAATACAATGAAACTGTCAGAATAAGATTCCAAAAAAAAGTTTGAAACTCTCTGTAATCATCCACAAGAAAAGTCTGGTTTATCATTGAGTGATGAGGGAACCATGAACATGACAGACAGATGCCTTGAGTGTTCGGGGATTCATGCCATCTGGGGGGCTATCGAGCTGTGTGTGTGTGTGCAAACAGCAACTTTTGTAGCAGCTGTGTCCTGATCATCCTCTCTCTCCAGAGTTCCTCTAGAGCCCTTAGGTGCTGTCCCCACATACCACTGTGTGAGTGACAGCAGGAACAGACCTCCAGATTGACATTTGTGACTGTAAGGCGATAGTGGTCATCTGGCCGTGGCCCTGTCGCCATACGCTGGGGGTAAACACAGCCTGGCTGCAGTCGCCAACTTCGTGGCTCACAGAGAACATGTTTTGCACAGTGCTATGATGCTAAGCGTAGAGGGCAGGAACACGTAATGAAAGAAGAAGAAGCCTATTGCTGAAAAGGTCAGCTCAGTAGTGCAATAGGATCATAATCATTATTGATGGCGGGGGGATGTGAATATGTGACGAGGATGAAAACGAGCGAGGCTCATTTGAAATGGCACTGGCAGCAGAAATCATGATCCACCAAACAAGACATTTCCAGTCAGATCAAATTATGCAAAATGTTATTGTTAGCAGCCTAGCAGTGTTTAGAAGGAGAAAGCTGTTGCTTTTAACGTTAAATCCTCCTGCAGGTGAGAGGTCATGAGGAGAGTGTGGTATGTGGTAACAGGATTGGGATAATCTGAAATGTTGTCACATCAGGGGAAGAAGAGTTAATGTTCTCTTACTAAGACCTCTACATTAGGCACACACACACACACACACACACACACAACAGCTTCAAAGATCAAACAGCAAACAACAAACTTACAAGGTATCGCTCTGAGGACACGCTGACGAGGATGAGGTCATCACCAATCCGCACTTTCTCTCCTTCAGATCGCTGTTTGGAGGCAGGGTGGATTGTCCACCAACAAGCCTCACCTACAAAGATACACACACATGCAGACACATGTATAGGCTGTCTCCACTTGCTAATTTAAACAACCCGATATAGAATGTCGTCTGTTATTACTAATAATGAAATGAGGCGAGACCAGAGAGATGTGAGAACTTTGGACGCATGTTGATGCACCATAGCAACAATCATATCGAGGTGACTGCTCATCTGCTGCATGGTATGAAATAAATAATAATGCAAGTGTGCAGCAGAGATGTAATCAGCACAGACTAAAGAACCACGCTGTATGTCTACAGTGCTCCACAGGGAATGTTGACTGAGAAAACATAAGCTTATGAGCAATGAAGGTGCAGAGAGAGAGATAAAGAGAGGAGGGCTGGCAGACAGCAGAAAGAGAAAGAGATACACAGTGAAAGATTCAAAGAGAGGGACACAGGAACAAAGACAGGGACAGACAAAAAGGGGCAGAACCAGCGAGAGTGAAAGAGGGAAAAGAGGTGGATGAAAGCAAAACCGTACAGAGCTGTTCTTTTACCTGTTGAATCCTCCTGCAGACCGACATCAAAGGACAGCTTATCTGTCTGTGACCTTGATGTCTTCAAACAGGCCAGGTACTGTGGTACACATCAAAACCCCACAGGACAGAGCTGTCACACACAACCCTCTGCAGAAAACCTTGCTCACATGCTGCTGCTCATGTGATTTACTTAAATTGCTAATGGCATTTAAATCTTGCTATTGTGTTAATCTGCTTTGAATGTTTTTTTTCCCATGATGGTGACATTGATTGTGTGCGATCTCTTACCATAGAGCTGAAGGAATGTCGAAGTAGGATGGCGTGTCCATATAGAAGAGTCTTGTGTCCGCCACTCTGCGCTGCCTAAAGAGATCATTCACACACACAAAAAAAATACACATACACACAAATACGTAGTTACATGTCAGCACGAGCTCCTGACAGAACAGCCCCAGTGGTCTCCCACCAACTGCTTCAATCAACACCCGACCTCTGGCACTGAATGTTGACCTCAGCGAGGACCTTCTCGCCAATCGATGATGACCTCAAGCTGGGGGGGCACATTTCTCCTTGGGAGGGTTTTGCCACCCCATCTCGCCAATGAAGACATGCAATCTGACTCCAGATGTGGAGATGGAGTTTCTTACTCCTGTATCCATGAGCGAAGAGGATACGGGGTCATCTTTCCAGCACTCCGACTACAGGAACGTGGGAAGGATGCACAACTACTGTGAGTCTCCGATGCAATGTCAACATTAGTAGGGAATGGCTGTCGCTTATGGGGTTGTGTTAAGATGCAGGAGGGGAACAAACGGTATCTCTACTGGTAGAGATGCAAACAGGATAAAGAAGAGTTTTTGTTGTTTTTCTTCGGCAAGCAACTCCCATTTTACTCACCTTCCTTATGAGCCTCTAGGAAGCATTAAGGTAAAAAAGAGTGTCATTATTCAGAAAGAACCATTGTTCTCCTGAACCTTTCTGCCTGCCTCCGCCTTATTTTAGTCTTTGGTACAAATCCAGTGGGCACACATGATTGTCAATAAATCAATTTTTAGAGTGGGATTAAGGAAAATAAGTTGACTTCCATTCTTTGTCAATGCCATTGGTACAGGAAATACTTTCTGAAACCATGCCAAACAGCCAAGTTTATGTCACATTAAAACTGAAACTACAACCACTGCAAGAAACTAATGATATGTCATCAAAACTTAAAATCTACCAAAGCTAAGGAGATTTTTTTCAAAACTAGAGACCTATAACTATCTGAGAGATGCATGCATCGTGGCAGTGTTTTGTGAAAACAACCTACCATGCACAGCCTCTCTCTCCTTCGGTTTCATTTTCTCTCTTTTTTTCCTCGCTATATCCCCCCCGATGGCTACTGGGACAATAGCCGGCCTGTGATTTGATGCAGTTGTGTCGTGCAGACTGCAGCACTGGCTTCTTCTGTGCTTCTGGCTACTGCTATATGCTGGCTGAGGTACTGAGCTTAATGCGGCGAGGCACATCCAGCTGCAATCACCACAACCAATAAACCCAAGCCTTCCACTCACTTCCTTATCCTGCGGCTGGGGACTGCGTTATACAGATAGAGTGCACAGAAAAACTGAGGGAAATTGTGGCTCATATCAATAAGAAAAATTATTTTCTGCATGTGGAGACACAATGCAGCAATAACTCAATACACCTCAAGCAACTGAAAAGAGTGAATCTGTATTATCAGCTTATTGAACCACTATTCAATCAAAGAGATAGAAGAGAAGCAACAAGTACGGTTTCTCCTGTCCAGCTGTTGACTACAAGTGACATCCTCATATCAATTTAAAGACGTGACATTTAGCAGGACGCAGCCTCCCGGAGTGAACCCTGCAGAAGATTACAAGTGTAGGGGTGGGTAGAGCCACAAGCTAACACCAAGCTAGAGGACAAAGAGGGAGCAGTGATGGCACAGACGATGAAACACTAGCACGCTAGATGTCGACTGAGCAGCTCTGTATCCTTGACTTACTGATCTCATCATTTGCCCTTTTGACCAGCGTGCCCCCCAAATCAAACTGTTCATTGCTTTTTGAATAAGCAACAACAAACTCACACAGTTTAGTCGCTAGTGTATACTGTGGTAGAGAGGGGTTGGCCTTTGCACCAGTTATAAGTGTGTTGTCTTTGAAGGTCCTCTTCAGTCTCAGCACCGTCCGGCTAAAACACCCTGAACTACCAATTTTCTCCAGCCACTGTCTATTGATAAGTCCATCTGTTCAAAGACATATTGATTTCAGAGCCTCAGCCGAGACGTATTCAACCTCCATTTCCCCTTTAATGGTGCTTCCTCTAGTGACATTTCAGCGCAGGCGAAGAATGATGAATAGAAAGACAATATTGAAAACAGATAAATGTGAGTAAAGAGAAAACAGTGAAGCAACACAATAAAAATGGTCAATCCAAGTTATCTAAGTCTCTGGGGTCTTTGCTACGAAGGCACAAAAGGAGCGATGAGTAAATATTCCAAGTAGTCTAATAAGAAAGTATGAAAAGCTTCAACATTAAAGTCCAACTGAAATCATATTTAGTCGTCCCTTTTTTACCGTCAAGAATATCGTTTTATAGTTGTGAATATTTTGTTTAATTTATTGTTAATAGTTCGTTATTCACTCGCTATAGGAGCGTGTCTGTGTTTGATTGACAGCAGCTGGCAGGCTGAGCCCCAGCAGGGGAACGAGACACAAAGTAAAAATCATGCGGCGTCACTAACAAGTTATGGGCAGACGCTGCGTTGTTAGCACTGGTATTGAAGAGCAAGGACCACACCAGCATCTAAATGGTTTGAACTTTAAAGTGACATTTGAAGGTAAGTTTACATAAGGGTTAATGTGCTGACATTAGAAGTGTACTAAATAATTTAGTTTGGTGGCCTTGATCAACAAGCAAAGGTGAACACAAGACGTGTGCTGATGTTTGTAAGTTAGATAAGGAGACTTTACATGAAAGCTAATGTGGCTATTTGTTCAAACAGTGGGACCATCTGTCAATAATCTTTATGTAAATACGGTTCAAAATAAAGTGATTTAATTGCTTGTATGGTGGTCTCGCATAGCCAAACCTATCTCGACGGTGCTGTATCATCGCTAAGGAAAAGGCCTGGCTGCACCCACTATCATTCCAGTAAAGGTGGAAAAACACTCCAGCTTGTTTGTATTTTATTAAACCAATCGCAATGGTTTTGGGTGGCGCCAAGTACAAGATGCAGCAACGGTTCCCTTGCAAAATAGATAGCGCAGATAGCATAAGGGGAGAAGAATACCACGTAAAATTGAGTCTTACTCACATCCTGTGTGTAAGGCTCTATGGAAACAAGTTGTCCATCTACGTAGACGGACGACGAACGGAAATTCTACAAATTAATTAATTAAATACGAATCATTAATTAAACCAAAAAAGATAAGACATAAGATTGATTTGACTTCTGATTTTGTTTCTCAATTGAGAACACAGGCCATGTGATTTACAGAGCAGATATGTACGCTGTAGCAGATGAAAAATGCAGTTTAATTTCAGTTGGACTTTAAGTTTTATGTTAAGGCCTTAAAACGATACTGATGCATGAGGAATAAGGCTGACCTCACAGTTAAATATGTCTTAAAAGGTAGTGTTTAATATTTTGAGCACCCTTTTTCTCTGCTGCGACTCATAATTCCCTGCCAAATCGCTCTTAAACTCCCCGCAGCGGCAGTGAAACCAATGGTCTTGACTTCTGTCATTCTGCTGCAATGACAGTCCACTGTGGCCACAAAGCTCTAGCCCTGAAAAATCCATTTATCTCAGAAGTCGAGTCAATGAATATGAGCCTCAACAACTGAAGATTTATGGACATTCTTACCATCATTAGCCATGTGGCATTAAAGGATAAAGTGGCTAACGCTGACTCAAAGTCAGCAGGGAGTTTTCTTTCTTGATCATGATCATTTTCTGTCTTGTTGCAGACATCTTGGTCTCAGCTGTTTGCATCCTCTCATAGCATACATCAAGAGTGAGTGATTAAAATAAGATACTGTGACAAATTTGAACTCATCCTACATAGTGGAGTTTGCATAAAACAAATGACACTGCAATGAACGTCCATCTGAATGCCCCTGAGGGCATGACTAATGTTAATCTGACGCTAATCCAGCATCGGTGACGCTTGAGTTCTCCAGCAGTTGAAAGTAAATTGTGTGAGAGCTTGTGTTTGCGGGGAACCTTATTGGAAGTCTATACAAACCTCTATTTGTCTCTGTCAGCTCGGCAGGAGCTCAGACACAATCTTCTTACCCAGTGTACACAAAAAAAATCCATACAATCATCAGTTATTTCAAAGCATGGGCTCTGGTGTTAGCATAACCCACGATTTCTGATGTAAAGACAAATGTTCAGTGGTGACGTGTTATAGTAGGCAGTTGTGCTATGTGGCGAATCCACTGCGTCATGCATTGGGGATGAGATGGGAATGGTGAGTTGCGGACATACCCATCGGTCGGGGCCACGTGTCTATCATGCAGAAGATGGAGATTAAACACAGAAAGTAGAAGATAAAGAGGGGAGAATTACACATCTGTCACAGCAATGAGTAAGAGACGCAAACACACTTCAAGAAGACGACTAAAACGACATCAGGTGCAGAGATTACAGTGATGAATGAGTGTGGATTACAAATTGTCATAGTATTGATTGAAAAAAAAGCCAAATCTATAGTCAGCTGCTCTCTTTACTTGTAGAAGGTTTCTTAAAAAATATATATGTACGCTAAATGATGCTGTTTTCCTTCAAGCCTTGGAGTTAATCAAAATGGGATAAAAGTGCACACAACACTAAAAAACTGCAGTAATGCCAGAGCATCTCTTTCATCCTCATTAATATTCATAAGGGCCCAGACCTCTGCGCAGTAGGGGTCCCAAAGCCACTGTAATGGGCCTATTTTTCCCATTAATCTCTTTTTAGTGACTGAACAAGTTAAGAGTACTTAACTTAGCTGACTGCATTCATTACAATAAACGTGTTTTAAAACCTCCTCTTTTGAACATCTAAACAGGGTGGGACATACAGTACACAACTCAGAGATGGCTTATGAAGACTTGGAAGTATGGATTGTGAGAGTGTTGCCTATCCGTGTTAGCATGTGTGCGTGTTCACCATCACTCACCCCTTCACTGTTCTGTCCGCTCTTAGCCAGCATCTCCTGGAGGGCCCGTACTGACAGAGACTGTTCCAGCACAAAGGTACAGATGCACAGGTCTGGAGGAACATACTGTAACAACAGGCAAGTGGGCAAGAGGTTAAAAATGAACAAAATTTTTAAGGCCAATTTCATTTACTTTACGGCACTCAGTCCCCCAAAACGTAGGACTCACAAAGGAATTTTGTATTTTTCTTTCTTATGTCACTCTTGATCGACATTTGACACAATTATCTTGTGTCTTGTGGAGAGACGCTGACAGATGTAGTTAAAAGTAGCCCTTGACATCCTGAAATTTTTGATTAAATAATTTCAGTGAACCAATTCATGTCATGATCTCACCACTCCTGGCTCCAAATCTACATAGCAGTCATTGCTCCACAAAAGGCCATAATTAAAAATGTGTGTCTGTCCTCGTTGTCATCTTCATCCGCTCAGAAAGTCGCTGGCTTCCACTGCACAGCAACTAAATGAAACCGTAAGCGCTGACATCAGTGGCCTCCATGTTTACTTCTATACCACAACGAGCTGCATGTGTCTTTGTTCATTTACGCATGAGGGTCAGTTCAGGACCGTGACCAGTTCAAACTGGAATCTGATATTGGCCATATTTAAAGAATAATGTGAACAGCCAAACAAAAAAATTGGATATGAGTAATCAGAATTGAGCACTAAGACTTGCAGTGTGAACGTAGCTTATGAGGTCGCCAAAATGCCAAACTGCTCACTGCAGCTTTAAAACTGCCTTAACTGCTTTTGCTTGTTTTGGGAGGCAGTAAAAACATGCTGCAAAACCAACACTGACGTATTCTCACATTTTAAGATGATAAAGATATTAATCCAGAAGATACAGAACAGCATTTGCAGTTATTTTAAGTTGTGTGTGTGTGTGTGTGTGTGTGTGTGTGTGTGTGTGTGTGTGTGTCAACCTGGCGAATGGAAGTTAGACCTGGCATCTACAGTATGTACTGTATAGCATGTCCTCAAATAAAGTGTGAGCCCAAAAAGTTAATATAATTATGACAGCAGTTGCCTCAGAAAAAACTCACTTTTATTGGCTCAACATGCTCCCTCGATAACCAAAGCAGCATTAATGAAATGATAACCAGAGCCCCCTGTCTCACCTCCCATCAATACTGATTTTGATTGAGTATGTAAAGAACTTTTTGCTGCATAAGCAAAACATCCACATACTGCCAGAAAAATGAAGAGTGCTTCCTGATTCCACAGGGATATTCTGATTAGATGCCCACTCATAAAACCTGTGCTGACTACTGCACTTTTACCGCACTTGAACCAAGTTAGTCTTAATCAAGTGGGTGATATTCATTAAAAGGTACTTTAAAAACAGATTAAGTGGTCTCCGGTCAGTCTGAGCTCAGATAAGCGCAGTATAAGAAGATGCCAAACTGGGACGGGAGAGGATAGGGGCGATTCACTGACAGAATGAGGGAAGCAGGGATGAAGATATTTTGGGGAGTGGCTACAAGATAAATGATATCAACCTAAACATCCACCCCGGCCTCCTTATGGAGTATCTCAACTCCTCCCAAACTGGTTCAGGTAAATCTAACCTCATTTGCAAACTTCACACAACTCAGTTTCAGGGTGAAGTATCAATAGATTAAAAGCCAGACAAGGACAAGACTAAAAAGGACCACTACTGTGCACAGCCATAGCAATCTGAAGTATAGATGCTCCAGACAGGACTGTGAAAATGACTGTGGAAGACTTGATTTATGGCGACACATGCCAGTGAGTTGGAATCCAACAATAGAGCTTCCAGATTGTCTCATTGGCTGACTACTCATTCCCTCCACAAACAGTGAATTTAGACATCAACTTGAGCGAATTGTGTTATTCTGAGATGGAATTCATTTTTTTTGCATCCAGTCTCATTCGTCCTGTTGTCATCCAGACATGCACAGGAACACTCAGCACGACCATAAATGCACTTAAAAGAATAGTTTGACATTTTGAGCAATACATCTATTTTTTTCTTGCCGAGAGTTTGATGAGAAGATACTCGATACCACTCTCATATTTTCTTTAATGCTGCTATTATCAATGTTTTTATATTAACAATGGATCACAAGAGTACTTGAGAGAAAGATATCGCTCACAGTGACGAACCCACAGAGAATTATCCCCTGACTGTGCAGTTTCCCTCAGCTCTACTGCTTGACAGCAACGCTCAGCCCATTGACAGGCTCTACAAACAGACTGTACGGTACCTGCACAGCTCTAAACGGCAGACACATCTAGCGAAGAAAATCTAGTGGCTGAAATGCTAGATATTTTCCAAATAGAGGTTATGCGTCTCTGTATCTGCGAGGTGTGTAAATAGTTAGCATCTGTTGATAATATCTTTGTGTCTTGTCCACGGCTTATTTTCTGCTCACTGTCAATAAGTGGTAAAAAACAGTTTTGCAGCTTTCAATATAAAGCTACAGCCTGGAGTCAGTTAGCTTAGCTTAGCATAAAGACTGGAAGCAGGGGAAACAGCCAGCCTGCTGTCACAGAGTAACAACAAAAAATGCCTACTAGCATCTCTTAAACTCACTAACACATCAGTATTGTGAATGTGGTATCTCTTTGGTTATGCCTGGAGTCACGTCTGTTTGCGTGGCCAAAAAAAATAGTCCACTCATAAAACCACAACTTACACTTATATTATACTTACCTTTATTTCTCTTTTTGTAAGGATGACAAAAACAAGCCATAACGTGTTCATTTGTGAGCTTTAGAGGTACTTTTAGGCAGATATTCTTTTGCTTTGGACGGAGCCAGGCTAGCCGTTTCTTTCTGCTTCTACTCTTTATGCGGAGCTAACTGGCTCCTTCATATTCAGCTTCTCTAAAATCTACCACTTATCTCTATCCATTTAATGGACAGAGATAAGTGGTATCAAACTTTCAACAGGAATTTCCCAAAATGTCAAACTATTCACACCTAAATGTACAACACCTGCACATCCTCCCCCAACAATCTGTATACAACACATGTTCAGCGTGCTGTTTGGGTTGGGGATGCATCTACACTGACTAGCCTTCCCCTTAGCAGTGTCACTGTAGAGAAATCATAATAAAGGGCCTGGTGAGAAGCAATCTGACCCCGCCCTCATCTCTCTGGATGACTAACATCTGACCTTTGCTCTCCCCAGGCGCAGGACTGTAACAGTTGGTGGGGAGGGGACTGCCTGGAGAGAGCAAGACAGTTAAATGGTCCAGCAGAGCTGGTGGCAATGAGTGTCCAGCCCTGTCCTCTTCCAAGGCAGAGCAGGGAGAGCGCTTTACAGCAGCTTGGCCATGCCCTGAAGTTTGGTTTATGAACAAAAAGAGCATAGCTAGATAGTGGGCAGGGTTAGATAGGAGTCTTTATTTGTCTCCACAAGGAGGGTCAAAAAGGGTTTAAGCTGATTGCCCTGAGGAGCTCACCTCGTTCACTGCCATTCCTTTTCAGCTTAATTGGAGGAGCTGATAAAACTGTTATCCTTCATATTCAGGAGCCAAAACAGATGATTTGAAAATAACCGATCAGTTGGCGTATTTGAGGAGCTCGGTTTTGATTCACATACTGTACACACCACAAAGTCACAGCATCACTGCCATTATGGTATGTGGGCATCTACCCTCCAGTGGTCATAATATTGAGTCGCTGACAGACGGGAGCTGCTGGTCGTATATTACAATCAACCAGCTTTTCACAGGTTGATTGATGTTGCCATTTAAACTGTGCACACTCTAAATCAACCTCATCCTTTGGTCCTGGTTCTGTGCCCCATTACTAGACTAGTTCACCAAGGAAAGAGGCTTCTTATTCAGGGGTCCAGGCCTGATTCTAAATGGCCATCTTGGGTTTTTACACCTCTCAAGTGTTGAACCCAAAGGTGGATGATGCCTTTTCAAAAAAAAAAAAAAAAGAAAACGTTGGCAATGAAGACAAAGTGCCAGATAGGGAGAACATCCATCACACCTGTCAGGTGTAATTACCATCCAGTATGGAGTGAAAGCATCACCTCCCTCTGCGCACAATACCACCCCCCCCCCCCAGCATACACACACACATTCTTTGTGAGAGCTGTTTGAGGGCAGGAAGGGGTTGTTGAAAGTAGACAAGATACTAAATGCCAGGAGCACATGGATCTTACAGTCTCCTTTCCCTGAAAAACATCCTTATATCGCTCACATGTTCACACTCTGTTCATGCCTGCTGTCATAGCTTGAGCGAAATTAATCTAAGACAATATTAATGGATTATAATTAAAAGACAATCAATGCGGAAAAAGCCCATTAGGCCTGCTGTCAACAGGCTTTGCCATGGGAAAACATACGCTTGTATTGTTGCTCTGCATCTTGCCAGATAAGATGCAGAGCAAATGTGACGAAAGGTGAGAATATCTTGGGATTGTTTCAATTCTCTCCAACAGCTAAGTATTATTTAGATATTTCTGCCTACTATCACTGACATGTTGAATAAAAAGGCAAAAGGCTGATAATGTGCTTCATCGATTTTGATCATTTCTTCTGCAAAACTGCAATTAGGTGGCAACCTGCTGATTACAAAGGCAAACAAATAAAAAACTGTCATAGTTACAACTTTGCACTTGTGCGTCAGCAAATGCTAAAGCAGCTACAGCTACTGCTCATCCGCCATAAAGCTGGAGGCAATTAGAGCCAACAAAAGCACTGTTTATGAAATACTCCATCAAACACATCCAGGGGCGTCATTTCTGGGAATTATCATCTGACTGCGGGCCCACGGAGATGCCACGTCGTCCCTGCACCCTTGGCAGAAAAGCTCATCAAGAAGACTGCAGTGTGTGTGTGAGCTTTGATGGTGTGCTGAGCTGCCTTTCTGTGCCTCTCTGCTTGGCTTCACTGAATCTTTGCTGGACCTTAACAAGAATGAACTAAATGGATGTTTGGTTTCCATGGAGCTCTCGTCCTGGGTGAATGCATCCTTTCGTGCGGTTCACTTTCCTGCAAACTTCTTCATGTGACGTTTGTATATTCTGTATAGGTGTGTGAACATGTAGTTAATTATATAACTGCAAAGAAAACAAGTCCAACATGAAGAAGAGGAGTTTTTACATCAATGTTTCTCAGATCAGAGAGACTCAAACGGTGCAACAGTAGAGTCTGTGTGCCTACCTTCGCTTCAGATGTGGGCTCCAGGTAACACAGCCGATTGCCCAGCCCCTCAGCAGCCAGGCAGAACTTGCGATTTTCCTTCTGGATGCAGGCCACACACTGGAGCACCACTTCATCATCCTGTCGAGACAAAACGGACTTCAGTCTGAGGGTCTGTGCATGTAGACTCTGCGAGTGTGTGCGTCATGTCCCGAGAGAACCCCATTTCACCCACGCACATGCCCGCCCTAGTTCATTGATCAGGGCAGACTTTTGTGCCTTACAAGTGTTTTGTCTCTGGTCTTTTCCCACCACAGTGGTGGAGGAACAACGGGAGACTCAAAATATAACTATACAACTAGAACCACTGTCTAGTGACAGTGTTGTCACTTTTACTTTTTGTGTTTCTTTGATGAGGGAATTAATTTGTACAGTTTTTAAAAATCGAGAAATCATGGCAATTTTGACAGTGCTACACTAATGATCAGCTTCAAACAATTGGAGCATTTTGAGTAATCTGACAATTGAGTCTTTTCTGAATGTTTGTATGAGGATCAATAAACTGTCACATGTAATATTCAAGAAGCATACCATATACTGTACTAAAACTAAACGGACTGCACCAAGCAGTTAATTTGAATAACTAATATACATATATTAACACTCCTACTTCTCACAAGTTATCCTTTTTTCTCTACCTCTGCTCAGCTAATTGGGTGAATTTCCAGTTAAAATGTGATGATCAAACAGAGACCAACCATGGTTGATTGCTTTGAGTCGACAGCATCTCTTTTAGGCTGTTTACTCTGTATGGTACAAATGAAGAAATTGATTGGAGCTTTACACGTTTAAAAAGAACATAATGGTCTAAGTGAATTAATTAATTAACATATGTAAAAGAGACATTCTCTGGCTTTGATGTTACATTAGTAATTATGCATGAAATAACGTCTGCATATATTCGAGCATGTATGTCTATATTTATTATAATTCTGGATATATTTATCTTTTAGATTTTTCCCGTTGTACGAGTGATGTGCAATTAGTCTGCCGTTATCCAAACCTTAGTTTTTTATTAATGGATTGTACATTTCATTACTTTGAAGACATTTTTAATTTGAAAACCTTTTATAAATTGCACTTCAGAATTATTTTTACATTATCCTGTTTGACTCTGCAATTTGAATAATAGGCCAATATAATTGTAAATGTATTCATATAGCCTAACGATATCACCATCAACTTAAATTGGCTATTGAGGTTATGTATTTCATATGCAACCATTTCTTTATTTCAGTGACACTCCACCAACAGCACCTGTTACCTAATTCTGCTGCGGACTCTGTTAAAATGTATAGACCTTCCTTTGTGGATGTCTGAAAAGCAGGACTTCAATATGGATGATGATGCATTATAGGTGACATAATTATACAAAATAAATATTCTCATGAATGCACGCTCATTTACGCACAACCCTAAAGTACCACAAAAAGTGAAAGAAAGATAAGAATATGAAAATGCTCTTGCATGAGATCCAATATTAGCATCAGCACAGCCGTTGACATAAGTATAATGAAGGACTCTGTAAATGTAAAAAAGAATGTAATGAATAAACTATTTAACTCTTCAATGCAGATGAGCCATGTGGGTATTTCTGTCTTTGTAAAAAGGTGTAGCAATTGATATTGCAATTGTAGAAATGATATACGTCAGCAAAGACAGGTGTGGAGAAATTCCCCCGATATGCATTCTTTTGAGAGAACAGCTGAAAACAAACATCTGATGCTTCTGTTGTGTAAACGGCTTGATTATGTTTATAGTGTTGGCCCTGTAAACGCTGAATTGGACACAGTTACTCTTCACGATAGCAGAGCAAGGGGAAATCTGCTGATACGGGCTGCTAGGGGATGGGGAGTGGGGAGGGAGTGAGGGGGGCTTCTGCACAATGGCCAGCTGCATTATTTAATGTAAGGGGGATTGTGCTGAGAGCAGAGTGCAGCAGTAGTAGTAGTAACAGCAAAGCACTCCATTATAGTGTTGCATGATGCACGGGAGAAATGAAGATGACTAGCTTCTATGCGTCTCTGGATGCGTCTCTGGATGCGTCTCTGGATGCGTCTCTGGATGCGTCTCTGGATGCGTCTCTGGATGCGTCTCTGGATGCGTCTCTGGATGCGTCTCTGGATGCGTGTATAGTTCCGTTTGGAACATTCGCGTGTTTAGAAGCACGTCACGAAAATCAATATAATGAAGAGCCTCAGGGCCCTCAAAACGCACGTGTGAGACTTTTTGGGGTTCATGCTCAAGTGTGTCACAGATGTGCTACAGGGAGAGGTTCTAATTCAAAGCACATTGTGAGCCTTTTTTTGTCTATGAAGATAAAGTATTGTGTGCAGGGGTATCCTTCATGATAATACCGCAATTATTTGTGATAACACTTTTGTTTTAAGTCAATGACTGATGATTAGTCATGCTGATGTATTTACAGCATGACTACCTACAGCAGCAAGTGACGTTGGTGGAAGTCTTGTTTTAAAGTCCGTTTCCCCTTCGAACAGCGTTTCCTCTGCCATTGCCCGATACTGTTGGGGTTAGAGCTTTGATCAGGTTATGGTTAGGCATTTCAGCGATAATGGGTTGAGGTTATGCCGAGTTCAAGGCATAGCTGAGTTATCGTAATAACCAGTTTCCCACATGTAAATTACATTTGCACTATTTCACGCAACTTCCAAGTTATGACTATGAAACTGAAATATGGTGTTGTATTCACAATGAACAGAATTTGAATCCTCACATGGCCAACTCTGCAATCGTACAACAGCCTTGATGCTGTGAACACTCACAACTCATTAACATATCTACCGTTCGCTCCAAATGACATGAACACAGCATTAGAACCACAAACAGATAAAGAAACAGATTTTTTTTTTTTTTTTTTTAAATGGACTGGAAATTGAATAAGCAGTTAAAAAAAAAAAAAAAGTGGGTTAGGGTTATTAATATCATTATCAAAAAATAATGCAATATTAACATCATTACTTGGGATACATATACGTATGGGATACGTATACTATGTTAACAGTAGGAAACACATAATTGAGATAATACTGACTGGAATTGATTGCGCCATTCATGGGTCTGTTATGGGAAAGACTTTGGATAATGCTAACAGTTTTGGATCAATATGAAAATGTTATTCAACACAGATGCAGACTGAAATGAAAAGCCCTCTATGGTAAATCAACACTTGGCTGAGCTGGAACATGCAATCAGTCTCCCTGTTGAGAGAGCGAGCACAGGGTTGATTTGGCCCATATAAGGACAGTATTGATCCCTGCATCGCAATCCTGCCTGTCTGAGTGCCAAGACCCACACACACACACACACACACACACACACACACACACACACACACACACACACACACACACACACACACACACACACACACACACACACACCAGAGAGCCTACCACTCGTGTCTCTGTCTAGCCGACGACTAGCCCTTTTCCACCGTCTCACCCCCGCACTGAAGTACAATTACCTATCTGATATCGTCTCTCTGTGTCTCTTCCTCCCTCCGTCACCAACCCTTTTTACTCACTCATCCCCTGTTGCACCTGGCTGCTACAGAGGAGGCGGGGGCACTCACGGCTATCAATCATTCATAAAGTGAGGCACTAAGTGATGTCAGTCAGACTGCAAAGAAAGAAGATGCTCTCCTCAATTTGGAGTTGGGTCACTTTACAAAATCTGAAGAAAACATCAGACTTTGGGGGATTCTGCTACTTTTGGCTGACTGAATGCAAAGATTTCGACAGCAACAACGAGAAAGGTCAAGTAGAATCTGTGTGCTGTATAGAGAGCCAAAGAGAAACAGAAACTTTCTAGCCCTATCAGAGGTAAGGAAACCCCAATTCTCATTTCTGTAATAATGCAAATTACCTAAAATATGGCCCTTCAATATAACCTCTCTTAACATTATGTTGTGTGGTTCACTTTCTTTACAGTACAGCCATGATAGCAACTCTGTGAGGTTGTATTTAGGCACAGTGGTACTTTGAGCTAACGTTACTATGCTTACAAGCATTATGCTGATGTTTACCATGTATAACATTTACCTTGTTCACCATCTTAGTTTAGGATGTATTCATCTACAGCTACGCTGCTAGCCTGGCTAAAAAGGCTGTCAATGAGATTGTATAGAAGTGCAGAAGCTAGCAGAACAACGGGCCAGCCCCGATGTGACGTCAGCGAATTGGTCTCTATAGATTAAAAAAAACAATAACGCTTTCAGCTGTCCTTAAATAATGTGAGGAGTGAGCAGTGTCTCCAAGGGCACCTTGAGATTGCATTTCATCACACAATTTCATCATAATACTCCCTCTCTCATACAGTGCTCTCTCACTGTTATGCCTTTGTTCTGTGTAGATCCATGCATTTGTCATTTCCACTGTGTGTGTGTGTGTGTGTGTGTGTGTGTGTGTGTGTGTGTGTGTGTGTGTGCGTGCGTGCAGCAACAATAGCGTAAAACTCCTATGAGACTTGTGTGAGTAATGCTGGAGCATATGGATGAGCAGGCCGTGATGACGACCCCCGTTATTTTCTTGGTTTCAACCAATCATGCTCTCCTGGTAGGGAATAATGGCATTGGTGCAGATTTCTGCATAGTGACAGCTCGGCACACCAAAGGTCTCCTCAACAAGGCTGCAGTAAGCCAATCAACCAATGAATTCAGGCGGAGAATTAAGACACTTTCTACTGTAAACCAGCCAGTGCTGCCCTTCAGACCTGACCTTGTAGTGCTGCTGGCATGGACTTATAAACTGACTGCTTCTAAATAAATTATCATCATTGACGATAGTGAGGAGTGATTACAGAGTTTATAGGCATGTAATGGGTTGTTATGTAATGGGTCGTGAAAAAGTGTGCAATTATTTAAAGAGCATCCCCTTGTCTCTCCAGGTCAGTTTTTTATGAATGTATACATAGTTTTTGATGCCAGCCCTCAAGACAACAAAGATGAAAAGTCCAGGGTTTGTGGAGTGTAACTTATTCTGGTGAAGGCTTCCTTTTAAGTACTGGAGTAAGTAGAAGCAGTCTGAACCAAAGCACTCTCAGGAGGAGTCTAGGGTATCTAAGCAGGTAGTGCAGTGCATGCCATCCGCTTATGGAGAGAGACTCTTACCACCTTATCGTGCACTGCGCAGGGCTACATTGCTTTGGCAAAGTACATCCTGGTGGCGCTACAAAAAGTACTGGAAAGCTGGAGGCACAAAATATCTTACAAACACCCAAAAGCTGGAAAGCAAGAGAGGAAAACAGGATTTTATCCCTGGTTTTGTGAACTGCAAGTCTATGTGTGATGGCAACTGAATTGCTCCGGTATTTCATGCGTCGCTTCAATGCCTCCCATAAGGCTTGTATCACAACTGCTTGCACTATGTTACACCTAGCACTCATGACATTACCATTGCTCATTTTCTTTCATGCAAAATATTCTACCTCAAGCTTTAAGCATCCACACTGCAGAGAAAATAAACACTGCAAAATAAGGACTCTGGGAGTTACAGTATTACAACTCCCATAGCACAGGGACAACATGACAAGTAGTGTTTTCATTAATGTGTCTGCTGTTTAAATCCCTGAAACACATTTCGGCTTCTGAGATGCCTTGACACCCGTCAGAGTCATGCATCCACGTCAACAACGTGTCTCTTAAAATGTGGTAAATAAAGCTTGCACATAAAGTTAAATTGCTAAAATTGCATTAACCAAAACTACCAATTGTCTGTGTGTATGCCCAAGTCTTACACAATTGCATTGGTGTAAAAAGGTTTGTAAATATAAACGAGTTTATAAAGAAAAGGCAATTACACCTCCTGTTCAGAAGAAATTGCCATTGCTTAGTATGCCCCATCAAAGTAAAGGCTTCTGGTACTAAAATCCAGACTCCCATCCTGCAGCTGCATTAGCTTTCTGCTCCCTGCCTCGCTCTTTGAGGTCAGATTTGTTTTTGTCTTCTTCAGCTTGAGCCTGCACCAAAGACTCAACAGCAAACTGATCTGAGGGTGGCACCAAATGGCCCTCTGGGAGGAGGTTGAAGGGTATGGCAGCACAGGCGAGAGGAGAAGAAGGGAAAAGGGAATAGAAAAAAAGCAGGTAGAGTGATAGAAACGATCCTGCAAGCAAAGCCGATGCGGCACACACACACACACAAACACACACACACACACATACAAACACACACACACACACACACACACCCACCCCTGGCCTCCACCTGCCTTTGTCCCCGTGTGACACCGCCCTACAGTGTACTGGCTAATGAGTCTCCATCATCACCAGGGGCCTGCTGCCAGTCAACACTGTACAGAGGCTGGCTCACGCACCGAGACTTTGTTCTGGACAGATTGATACAGCTGGTCGCACACTGCAGAACAAAATACAACTGGGCAGTTGTTTCAACTCCTACATGCTTTCACTACTGTCTTGCCTTTCTCCTCTCACACCCACTCACACAGAGTTGGTACAGAAAAAGACCAGGTGTTTCCCAGGCCTATTGGAAGGCTATTCACAGCAGTAAGAGGGGAGGAGAGGAGAGGACTGCAGTCTGGATCAAACGGTGTTAGTCACTTAGGTACCATATTCCTTTCTTGCCATATTTTTTCAACAGTTTAATGTTCAGTCTTGGATGATGCACCGTTCGACTGTACTGGTCGTATGGATGGTATGAATTATCAGAATTCAAAAGGATTTAGACTCTGGAACCGGTTGCTCCAGCATCAGTTCCCTAGCCCCGCTACAATGTAAGTGTTTACTAAGTGGACATTTACGCATCACGTAGTTGCTAACTGAACCAACTGCCAAAACTAACATCAGCTTGCAAATATATGACCTGTTAAGAGTTAAGGCGAAATATGAAATATGGTCGACACATTTGACCCGATACTTGGAAAATTGCTGATTTCAAATTCCATTCATAAACCTGACACACAAGATACCTGACAATACAAACTGTTGATAATAATGTTTTGCTAAATTACCAAATAACATTGTGTGATTGGATATTTCCCTCTCTTGCTATACTGCATCATTGCTGGTAACTCTGATGAACATATTTCCTCATGCATGCGCATTTAAAATATAACACAGTATTAAACTATATAAACAATATAAATAAAACAAGGATTTGCAGTTAAGTTTAAAATAACACTTAACCCTCTTAATGTATTTTTTGTAGTTATGCTACAAATTGTGACGCTACAGTGACTTCCTGCTTACAAAGTTGATAGCTTTTGATTGGACAGGGATACAGATGTTTCCTAGTAAGTAATTTACACATAACTTGCGTCTTCACTCTCTAAGACATTACTTAAATATTAATGGTACAACCCAATTTTAGAAAACCCCTTGTTTGAAAAGTTAACAAGAACTTAAGGATGTTACACACAACCGTACTGATGGATTTATGAATAGCTGGTTCCTCATACTGTAATTCCTAATGACAATAGAATAGCACTAAGACTTGGACTGAAACTATCTGCATGACAATAATTGTAGAATGTGCATTTCCTTCTTCCCATCTTATTCTAAAATGGTCCTCCAGTTTTGGAGGAAGCATTGCATGACAAGTAATGTTTGTTCCAGAACATTCTAGTAGAGGTGACACATGTTTTCTGCTGGCTCCCTGTTGAAGTGATTCATAGACTTGTATCTTAATGCTCTCTCATGCTGTGGTGTGACACCAGCAGAAATGGAAAGAGCTAGAGAAAAAAAAAAGTTGGACGAAAGAGAAGCAAAGCTTTGTTCTCATGACTCAGTGTTGCTGTGTAAATGGCAAAGCTAATGCTCATCTTGAGGCACACTACTGAACATACTTCCCCCTAGAGCACAGGCAGAGACAGAAAGACAAACAGAGCTATGGAGAGCATAATGCGCGCGCGCACACACACACACACACACACACACACACACACACACACACACACACACACACACACACTAAATTATTTTCGACATCCTCTAAAATTTCAGCCTCCTTTAAAGGCTTTGGTAAGGGTACTGAGGATGACAGCTTTACAGCTTGTTATTGAACAGTGTGGCCAGTCCCTGGCACAAAATGCATGCAGCTGCATTGTAGACTTCTCTGGCACGGACACAGAAGGTAGGCTCGTTTGGAAAATCATTAAAAACATTTCACTTTTGTATTCAGTGTGGTCTACCTGTAGATCTAAACTTAAGTTCTGCAAATATCGGGTCAAGTCAACTTAACGTTAGCAACAGTACCTTCACCAGTCCAATCTCTCTACAGCAACTCTTAGTATCCACTGCACACTGAAAAATAGCTTAACTACTATTTTATCTCTCTGTTGCAGCTTGTTTTGAGGTAGGTAATTGGCTGCAAAGTCCATTGATGCACCGTCGGCTTTCTAAGAATAAATAAACAAAAGAACACCACCAAGGCACTGCAAACTAATCTAATCTGTGGTGGTTCAATAGCCCTATCCATATTTAATCCTCTCAGGTTGTTTGCGTGTGTGTAACAATCATCTGGTGCATATTGCCTAATCACTGTTGGCAATCTAATTACATAATCACCATACACTCTCACTATACAGCTGTGAACAGCGGCAACCATATGGACAGAGGCAATCCATCGCCGAGATTGGACAGGTATGGCGATCACTTTGAGCCAAATAGCTCAGTGTGAAAAATGTCTACATCTTAAATGGCACAGAGTGTTTGTAGCTGCTGTTAGCTTTGCAATGTAGGTGCATGTTAGAGCATAGACATAAAAAGAAAACGTACAGTATTAGTCCATTAAAAATGAGGCCTGCTACAGGTCATGTGAGGAGAAAGTTTATAAAAACAAGTGTTACCCGCAGGCAGATTAAACCCCTCCCAGGTCTAGAGGTATTAAACCTGTCTGCATGCTTCAGTAGCAAAGGAGCAGAGGAGGGAAGCTGTAAAGTGTTTCATTGCACCTTGCAGCATTGCTTCTCCTCCCCGGCGGTGGCTTTAATGTGAAAAGGCTAAGTAAGCATTTTCATCACTTCCTCGCTTTCGGCTTCCACTGTCCATCTATATTGAACAAAGAAGGGAAAACATGGCAATGGAACGTCTCTGTAATGTATTAAAGTGCTTTGACATGAGGCAATGAAGATTTGACTAATATTGCATTTTTCCCCTGCCTACTTGATGGCATTGGGGATGCTCAGGGGCAATATGTGACAGTGTGCTATAGCCGAGGCTCGCACCGGTGGAACAAATTGAACAAACTACTTCTCACTACCTCTCCACAAAGTAGCCTCAGTTACCAAGGGAATTGAGACTTTTTGTGGCAGAACACAAAGGGAAAACCAGTTATTTCTACTTTCTGACAAGCAGCGTGTTGCATTTTTAGAGGAAGAGCCTTCTTGGAGGTCCAAAGGGAGAGCAGCACTAACAGGTGCATTTGTACCCATCTGGCGTCCAGGAAGCAAAGCCTGACTCACACTTTCACTGTGTCACACTATAAAGAGGCCGAAGTGGTGTGGAGATAGAAAGGAAACCTTGCTTTCAGGTCAAGGAAGTGGAAGTAGGACTAGCTGAGTGTATATGTGACCTAGAAGAACAAAGGGAGCAGAGATTGCCGGTGTTTCAGCAATGCAAACAGCCTGTGCTCAATGCACAAGGAAAGGATGTCATGGCATTTGCTGTATATCAAACAACCAAATTTCAATGTCTGCTTGCCAATGTTTTGAAGAAATAGACATTTTTGGGAAATTGATTATTGCTTTTAACTAGACCCCCAAACCAATTTTTTTGTCTGAAAACCAAAGTATATTGCATGGTTCTATATTTTAATTAGATTAAGACTAAAACTGAAGAAATTATTGTTAAAATTGGTGTTTTACCCTGTTCTGCTGAGACCTGGTAAGTGTAACAATATTACATTAATTCCTACATGCAATAACAGTAATCGCAGTGTCAGCTTCTCTGGGATAAAAATACACATTGTCCTTTAAGGCCTGACCTGACTAAAATTCTTCAGAGCACTCACCCACATGCTTGCACAGAGGAGAGCTGAGATTGAACTACAGCTGAGACACTGCTGCGTCAAACTCTATTTGTTATGGGACTGGTGATGATGCCCAGGTGAAGAGTTCTGGTGTCAAACCTAAAGCACAGCTGAGACTCAGAGAAAATGGGCACAGAAGGGAAGGAGGATAGAAAGAGAAAGTGCTGAAATAGTTTGACTTGATGACAATTGCCAAATTTAGGGGCATATCACCCTGAGCGACATGTCAGGACAAAGCATGTGGAAAAACAGACATCTCGTCTCCTCAAGACAATTTTTACTGCATCAAATATCAACCTGCAGCACTCTGATTTGTCATACATTTTAGGAAGAGGCCATTAGGAGCTTGGTGAGGTAGTTTTGAAGTGTCAGCTCCTCAGCTATAAGGCCACAGAAACACTTCTGTAAGTTGGGAGGGAGTGCTACCGGGGGCAGAGAAAAAAAAACTGAGCAATGCTGCAGAGATACTCAGCTCAGTAGGGGAATAAAAAAACAAAAAACCTTGACTATCTCTATGCGTTCCTTCACCTGCAGGGCTAGACAAAGACCTAAGCTTCAAAAACAGCTTCAGTGCCATGTTATGTCGAGCACTGATGAAGGTAGCGTGGGTTGAATATGTGTTGGCATGCATGTGTGTTCATGCAACCCCCATGAAGCTTCAACCATGCTTGCTGGCAAGGCAGAACAGTGCCTTTCTTTATAATACACATAGTTGTCTCTGCAGCAACAAGACCCAATGAATATAATAAATGAGAGTGATATTGTCTTGTCTTTTCTAGCGTGGTGCAACAGAGGTTGTTAAAGACGTATGAATATTTTATGGAGGTGGGAAACGCCACCATTGTCAATATCTGATGAAAAGGCTGAGACTCTTGTCTAGAGGGAGAACTTCACTGGATTTCTCACCACAGCAATTGGTGTAATGTCAAGAACTTGCAAATTACTCAATGAACACTTTTTCTGTTAATAAACATGATGACTTATTTTCGGAAGTAGAATAATTCGTAAGTTAACACTGGCTAGCTAGTTTTGGTGGCTTGATTTTTTAAAATAATTGCTGAAAAGAATACGAGTTTCTCTCAATGTGTACAGTCACTCACCCTCTGGGACCACTAGTGTTACTTGAGGAAGTTAACATGATCCAACACAACCATATTAGCTGACCCCCTACACCGCTTCACCAGGAAGAGAGCAGACAGGAGATCCAAAAAATACGACTAGCGTACAAAGCCGGAACACCAGCCTCTGCTGGGTAGGGTAGTTGAAGTCAAATATTTATCTTTTTGATGTAACTATAATTTAGATGTAAATTATAGTTACATCTTTAATCATTAAACTTTTAGAAGCTTACAAAACCAATAATAAAAATCAAATCTAACTTGTCCATCTTCAGAGCTGGCTGGTTGGCTAGCTAGTTTCCAGAGCTCCTGCCTGCTCTCGTCCTGGTGAAGTAGTCTACTAGTGGTGAGAGGTGAGACAGAGGGACCGTTGGACCGAGGGCAGCCGATACTGTAACCAGGGTTACAGTATGGCGGAATTAGCAAGCTAACCAAGTGGCCAGTTGTCCGTAGATAGCTTGCTATTTCCACAATGCTTTGATGTTACAATGGTTAAAGGAAACAGCAGGCCATCTTTTCATCTCTCTAATAGTTTAGCCTGCTGCTGTGCAGCAGCTGTGATGGCTGTTGAGGTTAACAAAAGGCTAAGCTAAACTATTGGAAAAATGTTGTCTCCATCTTTGAAATGCTAATACTGTAACTCTCTGGAGCCTAGAATCAGTTTATCACCTTCAATCTATGCTATAGCAACTCTAGCACCCAACAACACAGCAAGATGACATTTTCAATGTGTAACTTTAGCCCACTTCTCAGAGGTGATTTGTGTTTGCCTAAAGCTAACACCATGACGTAAACATGATGTAGGCTGTGAAAGGGTCTATTAAACACCCTCAGAGTCAATGAGGCGCTTCACTAAAATGCACTGGTGACACTGGGATTACCTTTCCCACAGCATAACAATTCGGGAGTACATTTTCAGAAGACTGTCAAGGTTTGCCTAAAGACTCAGCAAACTAAACTTAACACTTAACTTTCTCCTCCACAGTCGGCCTCAGCGGCAGCAGCTTGCAGCAGTAAACACTCCTGTAAATGGTCCATTAAGGCCACAGTGGGGACACAGAACATTGGACATAATTACGGCAGATACCAGAGCTGCTTTCTGTGGGAGGAGGATGATTCACAACCACGGCCAAAAGTAGTGAGCGTTTTAATGATTTTTATCCATGGTAAAAAAAATTGAAACACTGACACTGTTTCCGTGGTAACAAGTCTGTTGGTTCCACACGTGGGGAAATCCTAAAATGTTTCAGTTGCACATCATTCACTGTCACGTGAGAAATGTACGTTCTCAGGAAAGTGAACTAATAGATAGGATAGTTCCTCTTGGTTTGGTTAAAACTATGTAAGGCCCTAATAATTCTTACATGTACATAACCATTTAATTATGTTCATTTGAGTTCCATCTCCAGATGTCCGTCCCATTTGAGTGTGTCCACATAAATAATCAGAATACATCCTGACAGAAAGCTGTAAACTATTTTGTCTACAGATTTGAAAGTTTTTAAAGAGCCAAACTTTTCTTGCCATCCCTGCAGCTAATTAGAGTCGAGGAATTCTATGAATAGTTTTGGGTAAAATGGCAGCAAACAGTGACAACTTGGAGGATGACATAGTTGATGTGGTGCAGCATATCCCACTGTGTAGCGCCTCATCATTTAATGATTTAGAAATATACATATAAACATATATAAACTGAGAAAGTCTGACAACAGCAGTAGACTCACTTACAGATGCAAGCCTACCGTATTTCTTTTTGGCTTGATTAGGAAGAACCACTTCAAGCAAAGCCTTCCTACGTGTAGCGTCTGTGTTTTCTTCTTATTGTAGCCTACTTCTGCCACACAACATTCATATTTCAAATAAACTTAAAAAGGAATTGTCCCGACATTTTGGGGAAATAGGCGTATTTGCATTTTGCTGAGAGTTGGATGTGAAGAGGGAAAGGTGAGAAAGAAACACACCAGTAATAATTTGTTTTGGACACATATGTTCTACTACCACTGACTAATGGATATCCACAACCTTTTGGAGTACAACATATTCAGAAATATAGCCTTGTATGTGTGAGCCAACATTAACTGCCAAGAAGCAATGGCAAAGTGAAGCAGAGATGTAGAGATGGCCCTGCTAGCTATGGAGGAGGCAACAGCCAACAACAGACTAACAGTGGCTGGTGGTGGTGGAGGCTATGTGGCAAGTGCACACATGGTATTTTTGGGGTTAAATTAAAAATGGAGGTAAAAGAAAAATGGAGAACAGCCCCAAAGCTTTGAACCACACAACCGTAGGGCTAATGCACTGCAGGATACATAGTGCTAACTGGCTAACACAGAAAGTAGGTGTGTAGATATGGTGCTCAACATGTCTTGCAAACATTAATTAGGGTAATGTGGCGTTACACAGACCAAAACAACTCGCTGGTATATCCTCCATTGGCAACAAGATGAGCAGCCCTCTATGAAAGTAACAGGAGTGGTGTGCAACAATGTTATGTTTGCATGTTTTCTCTATGCTGTCAGTGGACCTTGCAGGATTAATTACACTGCATTGTTGTTGGTCCAAAGCAGCCAACCGCGGATATCAGGAGGTGGCCGGAGCACAAAAGAAGTTACTGAGAACCAAAAGGCCTGTGACTCAACGACATCAGCGCTCTTTGTAAACATAAGTAAGAAAAATCATTATACCTCTGAATAAAGTGAACGGTGCAAGGGAGGGATTGGTCTGGGTACAATAGCTATTGTGTCCCTGGTGTAAATAACAATTAAACGTGTTACACACAAAGGGGAATCAATCGGTGGGTGTTATTTATTTTATGTAATAGGGAACATATTTGTCAACATATTTTACTTGTCAGGAAGCCTTTCTTAATGCAAATACTACCATGTAATTAATAAACTTTCATGACTGGTGATGAGGCGTGATAGTTTGTTTGACATAGATTTGCACATCATTTTGAAACATAGCGAAATTACATTTAGTACAAATCAAATGTGTCTTGTTTTAACCTTTTACTTCTGATTACAGGCAGGCAGACATGAACTGTTAACATAACTCATATTAGTAAATCTGGTTAGTGTTTTAATTTAGGTTCTAACTAGACATACACTAGTGTATATGACTATACACTTTGTATATGTTTTCCTATATACAAATAAATGGCAATTTTTGTGAAGAGTTAAGTATTGAAAATTGGCTACACATGACACCTCTGAATGAATTTATCTTTGGTTGTTTGTTGTTTTGTGGTCGTTGTGAGGAAACTGTCTTAGGTCAAAGAACATATATACTGTATACAGTACCAGTCAAAAGTTTCATTCACATTGAATGAGAAGGTGTGTCCAAACTTTTGAATGGTACTGTATATATATACACCTATATATATATATATATATATATATATATATATATATATATATATATATATATATATATATATATATATACACACACACACATACATATTCAATGACAATTTAGATTGATCAGTTAATGGATTTTGAGTCAACGTTAGTCAGTATTGTCATATCAAGGCTTGCCACCCTCTGATTCTATAGTTGCAAACATAAATGGCAGACATGTTGGAGGTCAACAACCAAAGAGAAAAGAACAACGGGGTCTTCTTTGGGAAGAAGCTTCCGACACTGCCTATTAAATATTCATCCTCTGAAACACCAGATAAATCAGGCCTGCTTACTGCATGCCACTGACATTACTGAGGAGATTTCTTCATTTGGTGGCACGATCAATAGCTCATTACAGCAGCGTTACACTCTGTCTCTGGGCAGGCCTGCTGGCTTAATTCCCTCTACATCACAGGCCTATCTTATCTGTCCATCTTCATCCCGCAACACAGAGACCCAAACAACACTTCCACACTAAACCTTACACCAACTTTACTTTTCTGCAAGTTGAGTTGTTGAAGGAGTTAATGGGCGATATGAAGGAAATCCATGCTACATTAGAGATATAGAAGTATATGTGCAATGCAGAAAAAGAGTATGTACTTGATCAATACCATGCTTGCCTTATACACGATATAACTTTGCATTCCGATTAGTTTTAAATGAAACTCGTCCAGGAAAAGAACCACTTGAGATCAATTATACTTCACCCTTGCACAAGACGGTATGTCAAAAATAAATACATTATATACCAGTAACAGCTTGTAAAAACATATGCCAAAAACACCAGACTAGGCAATATTGTCGATCACAATTTGCATGAAAAGAAGATTTTTTTTTTAGGTTTCGTGATATAATTTCTTCAAAGTTATTTCGGAGTGAATCTCGGCGCTCAAATCTGCACCATTCTGCTCAGAAAGCCTTTCGGTTCCTAACGAAACTGAGCTATTACTTTTTTTTAATTCGACCATGAAATAACAGCAGACCTCATCATAATAACATTAAAGCTCCTCTCCTTAGTGTCAAGTAGAATGTGATGATGTGCTGAACTGAATTCCCATCAGTGGGAATAATTTCATGGTGATCGCTAATAATTATACACAGGGCAAGTGATAGAGGAGCCAAATATGAAGCAAGTCAGGCGTACTTGTAGCACTAAAATCATGCAAGTATAAACTTGAAAAGATTTTTTAGGATTGTGATGAAAGATCAGTAATAACCTGGTAACGTGTTCTTTACAGACTCTGCTTAAGTCATGTGATCTAACTAAAGACAGAATCCAGTTTTATAGTAAGAAAGTATATATTTTACTGCACACATACATACACAGATTCAAATAGTAGCACATGCATACACATAGCGTGCAAGACACAATTGATCACTGTGGATATGAGAAGCATAAGAGCCCCAGGGAGACGAGAGATAAAAGTGAAAAGCAGGAAAAAGTGAAACCGTGAAATGCAAAATATGTTCAAAAGGGAAAGAAGAGCAACAGCAACAAAATAACAAGAAAGAGATTCCCAGCAGGGTGTTCACAGAGGCATAAGTGGGCGAGGAGGCAGCCAGCTCTGGCACTGGTGTCACAGGCATGTTGCAAAACCAAAATGAACACTTTACCGCTTTACGGTCTTATGCATTTCCTCTGATGTCATCGCCTGGATGCAAAGTGAGACCAGTGCCTTCACATAAACAAGCCAACCGCTGCCACAGTGCATTAGTCACAGCCCTAGTCTGGCCTTTTCAAAGTCCATACTCCCACTCGAACTGCTAATAGATCACCAGAATCTGATATTCGCCTAGCAGGGATACTCACAACAGAGAAGCTGTGCGCGTGTGCCTGTGCATAGATGGTCTCACTGCATGCTGTACCATGTTTTTACTAATAAGTGGCCTTCATTCAGGATGGTTATACGAATTAAAACAAACAACGACAAAAAAACCTACTCTCTACTCTCTGCCTGCTCAAATGACACAATGAGGAAAGCAATTAATTTAGAAAACTACTAATGAGCAGCCTGAGCTACTGTAACCATAAGCTGATATTTTATTCACTATACTGCTTATTACAAAGTCAGTGCTGCTAGAGCTTGTGCATCTGAGGACTTTATCCAATTTCCAAACAGGACGAATAAAGATCCTGTAGAATATGCAGCCTTATTAAAGTGTCGCCGCGGCCCCCCCTGCCCCCTCTGACATTAAACAGCAGTTTGGGGGAAGCATTTCTCCAACTCTCCTGGCTCATAATCAGCACAGTTCCTCTTCCTGTAACATCAAATTACCCATGGCTGACATACCCTCACTCTCTCTCTCTCCCCTTCCTTTCCTCCCACTGAGTTGGCTTTATAGGCAGCGGTCCGGCAGGGGTACTTTCTGTTACCACTCGAGGGAAATTACTTTGTGCTGTTGGAAAAAAGGCAGTTTGTGAACTGCTTTATCAAGCTCCTTGACTCCAATAACAAGCAACATTTGGATGCCGGCAAGAAATATATAGCTTTCACACATCCTCACAGACGGTTCGCCACTTAGTGACACCTATGTAAAAGCAAGTATAGACTGTGTATGCAGTATGTTTCTGAATAGGCATATGTGCATCCAATCGAGCATTTGTTTCTGCAGGAGTGACTTTAGTCATGTACTATAGATAAATGTATGTCTCTGTATATACAGTCTGTGTCTGTTCCTCTACACTGAGTAGTTCAGCTGTGCCTTACTGGGACTGATGAATAATTTCTGCACTGTGCTCTGCTGTGGCACGTCTGGTGCAGCCTGACTGCGCCACACAGCTACAGCTCCGCATTTGCATTCAACACACACACACACACACACACACACACACACACACACACACACACACACACACACACACACACACACACACACACACACACACACACACAGTCACACTTGTGAACACCAAGCTCGCTCACTGCGCCCCCATCACAACACAATCCAGCCTGTCAGCTGCTTCCCTGTGTGGACGGATGCAACAAGCTGCCACTAAGCCCTTTTTAAAGCAACAGCAGTTTCCTTTAGTCAATGTCATTTGAATTTTTCTCCCCGGGTTACATCTGGGGGGAAATGTTCCCTGTGAATCCGACAAATGGGACCAGAACAGCCAAGCAAGGAAAAACGATTAAATCCACAACTCTCATGAAGCTTGTTCATGAAAAACCCTGATTGTGATTTGGTGGCATTTACGTTCAAGCCCAGAAAGGAGGAGGAGCGGTGCTGAAATGTCAGCTCTATTTTGGAGTGGCAGGCATGCTGATGTGGTGACCTCTATGTGCAGTGGTTAAAAGGTTGGGGGACAAATAAGGAAAGGAGGAGGTATCAGCTTTTTCTGAGTGAAAGAAAGGTACATTTAAAAGATCAATGTTAGCCCTAGGGATAGGTAAACCTTTCTGTGCCAAAACACTGCCTTAGTCAAGAATCCATCACCTATTGTATGCTGTTTTTCTGATACCTAAAGGTAGTCTTATGGATCTGCATTGTGTCTGCTTACTTGACACGGGTATTTGTTCGGTAAAATATAGTTAATTATTAGGAGATAACTAAAACACAGTGTGTTTGGAAATGTCAACAAAAAAATAGCCATACAATCATTTGCATTAAAAACCAGAACATCCCTGCTCCGTTTAGCTCAAAGTACAGCAGGTTGCGCATCTGTGAGCAGCTTAATAAAAAGGGAAACCACAAACAGCAGTGCCAGCAATATGTGCAACCAAACACCTCCTACTGTCTCGGGGTCTTTCTGGAAGACCTCCAGCGTTCTGCTCCTTTATCTGTCCGAGACGAGTGTGTATTTTCAGACATGATATGCCTCTCAATGCATTTCACCATAGATGAGCAGATTATGTCATCGTCTATCTTTGTCAACAGTGGAAAGTGTCCCTCTTTGTACAATTAATGCCAGACATTGTCCAATCTTTAACATGCATTTTCAAATACTAAATAAAAAAGGCAAATATTTCCACTCTAGTATAATACTAGAGCCAAGAAGAGCAAATAGTCCACAGCCTGTTTATTACTAACTTGCAGCTTCTTTTTTTCATATGATACGATCTGTCCATACTGGCTTTATTTCAATAAGACAGCATTAGAAACCTGGCTCTGGTGCAGTAATACTATATGTATTACAAAATGTTGTTCTCAGTTCATTTACATAGACCTTTGCTGCTGCACAGGAACCCTGGGGTGACTGTCTGTACAGGCAGCATACACTGCCAGGCTACCACGTTTGACTATATTATAATACAGCATGTCCACTGGTTCAGAGCTCCATTCATCCTCGGAGAGATTTAAGTGATTCTTGAAGAACAAACCATTTAATTATCCGAGTTAATTAATGACTTATTAAGTGAAATCACAGTGTCTGTGCTACTGTCAACCTGTCAAATTGTAGACAACGGTGACGACCACGGGGCAGCCAGGTGCATATGTAAGTTTTACATGGGACGTACAGTGCTGTCAACTTCTTGAGACTGGAGACTGCAGAAAAGACAATAGCTGTCAGTGAGCGATGCGCAAAACAACAGCGCACTATCACCGCCTCAAACATCTGCAAGAAGACCAAAGGCTATAGGATACGATAACGTGTGGGAGGAAAGCCAAGTGACAAGGCAATCGACAGTCATAATCAAACACGCAAGGTACCGTGAAAAAGAGCAACACGCATATCCACAGCAGCGCTTCAGGTTCAAGGGAAAGGAAATGTACTTACAGTTCGGAGGAACTGGATTTCATCCTCTCCTTCTCCACCTTCAGCCATGGCTGCAAAGGAGCCTGTTCAGACTCGGGAAGCCTCCGCTGGCTCCTCTCTCCTATCGATACTAGCATATAGCTAATCCACGGCCATACAGCGGGGACACTACCGCAGCATCTGTCACTCAAGCCCCTGTGCTCAAGCCCCGCTCACCGCCCGGAGGAGGAGTGCGTGTCAGCATCGGTGGGCTGGAGCGACTAGGGGGACGGTGTGGCGGGGAAGCGGGTAGAAGCCACGTCGTGTAGCCGAGATACGGCAGCGGGGTCTTTATCTTCGACGTCACCGGCAGACCTTATTAATACAACCGCGAAAGCGCGAATATTCAAACAAAGAGCATTAAACGCGTTGAAATGGTCACTACCTAACAGGTATCTCCTCAGTGTCTCCCCCCCACGCCCTGTCACCAAGCTACGGATTCACAGAAAACATGCGAATGAGTGAAGAGGAAACCGACGGCGTGATTTCTAGTATGCAGGAAATTCATGGGAGCTGCTATTTCCCAGTGCTGGTGCAGATCAGCACCACGGTCAGCACCCTTTTCTGTGGAGGCTCTTCTATACAGTGCAAGTGGAGCTTAGCCCTAGTGCACACGTATTTCTACACAGAGAATGTGTTATAACCACTGTGGAGGTGGGAAAAGGCAGAGGGGCAAACATCCTCCGATATCCACCATTACAAATCACATTAATTTGACCTTAAACATAATAGGTATAATAATAATAATAATAAGGTGTTTGCTATGATGTAGCTGGTATTTATAATTATTATTTATACAAGCTACTACATTATGTATGTATGTATGTATGTATGTATGTATGTATATATATATATATATATATATATATATATATATATATATATTATTTAAAGGGTGATATCAGAGAGAACTTAGATTCAGTGGTTTTCTCTTCATTTCATGAATAGAGCCTAAGAAGCTGTAGAGAACATCCCCGGCTGCAAAACTTTAATTAAACTATTTAAAACATTATGTTTGGATGAATAGCCATTTAATTATTTAACATTAAATTACATTAAACTCAATAAAAGAAAATATGAATGCAATGTGACTTCTTTTAACTTTTTCCTGTGGACTAAATAAAGGGGCAACAGCGATCAGTCTGGCCTCACTGTTGAATCAAAGATGACCCTCAGCCGTGCCATAATGAAGCCTATATGCTCATCTCTACAACTCCGTTAAATAACCACAAATACTCCCGTATCATTATGCGATGCCGCCCTCTAGTGTCGACACTGTGGCAGGACATCTGCTCGTTCCCTTCTCTCCTGCCTTGCCTGATATCAGACAGACGTCAACTCAAATGTAGTCGACTCTGACTCAGTGGAGTGGGCGGATGAAAAGGTCTGGACACAGGCAAGCTCTCACCCACAGTCAAATCGTTTGCTCCTCCTCCATTTATGATTACTCTTCCTCCTTTCATGTCTTTATTACCCAATGGGCCCTTTCCACAGCAGCCACTTTGACGTGTCATTGCAGGGTAAACACAGGTGTAACTAATCACAACATTAATTATGGCCCCGTTCCGTTTAGGTGGGCCAGGGTCCTGGTGTTGCGCATGCTGGCTCACTGGAGTGTCTGACACACTAAATAGCACGGGACCATAATTAATTTGATTAATTACACCTGCGCTTGCCTTTGATATGACATGTCAAAAATAGCTGCTGTGAAATTGGCCTGTTGAAACGACCAGGCTAATGAGAACATTCATATTTCACAACCCCCTTGTACGTTTCACCATAATTATTTCAGTCAGTTTACGAAAGTGTGACCCTATACTCTCTTCTGGCCTGCGGGTTCTCTTTGAATAATCTACTTTACTCAACTGTTGCACACGTTACTCTGAGTCTGTTGCACTCACACCTGTTGCCCGCAAAACAACGACAGGTAGGAAATTAAATTAGACTGTTATGCTAAGGGTAGATGAAATAGCAGCTTAAATGTTACACGTGTAACTATATAAAAAAAAATAAACCTTTTGGTGAGGAGCTGTACACGACATTAACATTAATTTGCTCTGTAAAGATAGAGTGGAGTAATATGTATACCTGGGGAAAAAATGAAGTCGGTCACCCTCTGTGTATGTTGTCCGAGCTTCTCCTTGCTTTGTTGACATCGCCGGGCCAGCCACGGTGCTATCAGTGCATGCTCGTGCATGTGAGCCAGCGCTCATAGCCGCCACGCTCCGGACCTACCCTCCGGTTACCGTTAAACACTGCTGGCTCTAGTTTGCACCCTTGACGCGGTGAGCACCGTTAGCTGTGAGCCACTGGCTCACCGTGGACATGTTGAGAGCCGTTAAGAGGCAATCACAGTGTGCTGTAACGTCATGCATTAGTATGGTAACGAGTAATCACAGTAACTAAGGTTGCAGAAGCAGGTCCACAACCCTGCATAACTTTCCAACAAATTTAATTGAAATCCCTGTAAATGCTTAATATTTGTGTGTATAGATGGATGTGTTTTTCTTAAACTGTTTCCTCTTTTTTCTTCTCTGTCTGAACACAAAGTTATTGTGACTGCTACAGCATGTAAACAAGAACTATTAAGTATCAAGAAACTATTGTTCACCCCCAAATATATATATATATATATATATCCTGCTCCCTGACATACACATGTTATAACTTGACTGAAGATATTACGTCCTTGGCAGAGATTAATATATACGTCAATACAATAGTTGAATTGATACAGCGTAGTGGTATAATAGCAATGCACATGTTGGCCACTAGGCGACTCTGTTTCGTAAGAAATGGCACCTCCTCGGGCCTTCAAAGAGCAGGTACTTTCACGTACTCTTACCTCTCTGCGTGTACAACAAAGTACTAATGTAAGCCTGATAAATACTTAACACTGCTAACGACTGTTAAATTAAATGAATTGCAGCCATACTTCGCCGCCTCTCTTTACGACGCACCGACTGAAAGCCATCACATGGCCTACCTGCAAGCTGCAGCTGCACTGACTCAAAATGTGGGATGTGGATACAAACTAAAGAACCAATCACATGGCGGTGAGCCGGCGCTGAGTTTATCTATTGGACCAAACTCCTGTCAATCACGACGGACAGGCTATGCGAGGCAGCGGTGAACACTGGCTGGCTGCAGTACAGAGATGTAAAGAATTATTTGCCATGCCGCTAAATCGGGTAAGTAACTTGTTTGTATTTTTCGAAGTGCTGCTGTGCTTTACCTGCAGCAGGTGCAGTTGACTGTAACCTACTTTCAGCTTCTAATTGAATATATGAAATTGACGTGAAGCTGTTATGTTGCTAATGCAGAGCTTTATGCATTATATCTTAATTTATAATAAATGTAACTGATTATGTCTCGATTTTAGTTGCAATGGGCAGCAGTAATCCCGTGGGGTAGTGTAACTATGCTGCCATTTTACCACTGACAAGTGCACTAGGGCTTTTTGCGAGGTGACAGTTACCCACGGGATTATGTTGTGATGTAAACAGTTCGGAGATATTGCCAAATGTTGAGGAAATCAACTGAAGCACATGCAAAATGTGCGCCTGTTTTGCTTATAAACATCTCCAACGGCAGCAATAGCACTGGGCTCTGCGTGTGTCGTCACCTTGTGTGACACACTCAGCTTTTATGCGGCAGCAGCTTTTGAAATGTTGATGAAATGCGGTTTGGAAATGTTTCATCCACTCATACAACAATGCCGGGAGAGGAGGATGAGACAATATATTGTTAGAGAGTGTGTTCGAGAGTGTAAAATGGAATGACTGTCTTGTTTAGTCTATGCAGTGTTGGATTTTATTTAGATTTTTTAATTAACTAATGGGTTTGACAGTGAAATGCGGAAGGACTAATGAAGGGAAAGGAGCAGTTTGTATTGTTGTGCTTAAAAAAAGCTCTCCATTATCATTCAAATAATCTATCTTCTTCACAGACTCTAAAGCTGTGTGCTACTTTCTCACTGACAGTATCTGGACGGGCCAGGTGATGAATAGCCGGAGATCCTCCCCTTGCAGTCCAAGCCCAATCACTCTGTCTGGGGGCTGACCACTTACTCAGAGTGCTCGAGTGATGAACATGGCACCCATCATGGAGGGCACACACACTGTATTGCTCCTATATGCACCCATCTGTGAGCTAAGCAACATCAGCCTATATTTCCCTAAGAGGCGGGCCCCGGGCTTCAAGTACAAGAGCCGCGCCCCTCGTTCCGGAATAGCCTGTAATGACCATGACCGGGGAAAGGAGGATCTCGGAGTGTCCGAACAAAGAGGCCAGTCTTTCGGCTCTTCGGGCGAACTCCTCATCACCCAGCAGGCAACAAAGGAGGCAGTTGCAGAGCTCTGCTGGCTTGCGGCGGAGCACCACCAGTTGCTGGCGGATCTCTTATCGCTGTGTAGGGATTGCGCAATCAAAGTCAGGATGGGTAACCAGGATGGGAAACTCCAGGATTACATGCAGGGTCCGGAAGTTCACCTTGGAGGTCAGGTCCTCAGCAGCAGCAGCAGCTATTCTCTCACAGTGTCTCCAGAGCATAAGAGAGCTACATCCAAGAGCAAAAAGCTGAAGAAGTTGGGAAGCAAGAAGCTTGACAGCGCTGAGGACATCCTGCACAGTAAGATGAAGAGGAAATTTCCGAGTGGAACTTCATCTGCGAAGCTTCGTTCTCACAACAGTGCGTCCATATGTTCAGCCTCAGTAATGCAGCAGATCCCAGGTACCTCAGCCTCTGGCCATGTCACTGACAGCCCAGTCAGCGGCTCTTACGTCAGTGCAGCCAGTAATCCCATCCTGCCCATGGAGGAACCCTTCCAGATCACTCGTGAGTGTTGGGACTTCATGGAGGACAACCGCACATTTGACCCCGACATTGATTTCTGCAACGACTTCTCTGAGTATGACGGTGAGCTGGGTTACGAGTCGTCGTTCTGCAGCCTGATGGAAGGTTTGACCCGGCGGGAAAGCGGGAACAACCTTCGCCCAGTTAAGAGGTCCGATTCCCTGGGTGAGACCGTTTCTGAGAATGGATCAGCAGCCATGTCCGCTCAGCAGCTTTATAGTGAAATCAACCAGATTAATAAAGGGGTCAGGGTGGTGGCCAAAGTGCAGGATGTGGACGGGAGAGTGCAACATGTAAACAATACAAGCCCCAACACGGCTGGGCATGCCATGCTACATCCAGGGAGTAGCAGCTGCCAGCAGGGGTATGGAGAGTGGAGGGGACCAAACAGAGACCACCTGCTGGGAGTCAATAGAGAAAAGACGGGTAACAAGCTCTCTGAGGGGCTACGGTTGCCCTTATCACATACCACCCAACCTCACCCCCCAGCTAGATACCACACAAAGAGCCCTACTTCACCATCTCTCGCTGGGGTCTTCAACATGTCTTTCCCTGCCTCCAACAGTCTGCAGAGCATGTCCCCAGTCCTGTCCCCTCTGTGCTCCAAGCAGGCAAGCCCACAGCTCAACCACCGCATCGTTCTGCTCTCGGATAAGGATGTGGACCACGAACAAGACAGCTCCAGTAACACAGACGAGCCCAAAATCTTCTCCGAGGTCATCGACAAGAACGGCAACAAGCGGACTGTCACCCGTCTGGAACTGAACCTCAGCAGGCGGCCCAGCAACTTCAAGTGGAACTCCTCCAGCAACTCCACGACAACAGGTGAGTCATTAGAGATCACTCTGCTCCTACTCTGAACACACCGATTCATGTTCGAACTCCCTGCCTTGACGCAAATGTCGACACAAGTGCTTTTATCATCTTCGTAGCAAGAAGCGTTTGTCAGAATATGCCCTTCATCTGGCATTGCTGTTGCTGGATTTCAAAGAACGGAACAAGAAAGAAATGCCTTGAGAGAGATTCAAGTGCGTGAGTCTTTGTCAGCAATTACTCTGCAGCATTGTAACTGACAAACATTTTCTTTTACTTTGTCAGCCCAGCTGTTATCTACTAAACCAGCTAGTCCATTAAATAAGCATTGCTTTCTAAAATGTCTCTGCGAGCCCTGTCCTGGTAGTTTTTTTTATTGCTGTGTTTACATCTTGGCTGTGACCACAAATTAAAAACTACCCAGCAGAGTTGCACAAGGGGCAAACGGGGCCTGAGAATACTTTGGCTGATGATCCACTTTAACTCTCTAAGCGCCGTAGGGAAGGCAGAGATTAGTGGGAGTGTCCCAGATCAAAGGCTCAAAGTTGACACAGGGTTCAACCTGACCAGGGTTCTCGTGAGCGCAGTGTTAACTGAAGCATTGCCAATTTGGACTTTTAGGGACCTGCTGTCTCTCCCCTAAACCCACATCCTCTCCAGTTCACAGGAAACTGACAAAGGATCCGTGACCCAGCAGGCCCAAGGGTTACAGAGAAAAGGATTATTACTTTTCCTCTTTCCATAATCTGTACCATTGTGTCTTACGCCTACAATGACTGAGTTTTAAATACTCACAGCATATAGAATATTTGCAAAGCCTTAATAATGTCAGAAGCATTATTGCATTATGTACCTCTGTAACGTGGTTAATCATCCCTTTCAGTCAGCGCAACACAAACTTTGCTTAAATTTGCAGCAGCATCAGATGGCCTTCCATTGACTATGTGATTTACTAATAGACTGTGGATAATGCTTGGTTTTACCTCTAATTCAAGAACTGTGCTGCATTTTTAAGGAAGCTCCAGAGTATTTCAGTTGTTTCATCACATCACAGACCAGCACTAGCTCAACCGAAACAGCCAGTGATGCTTAGTTCAGCAACAGCCAGAGGGAGGAGTGCTGAGCTGTGTGATGCTAACTGGTGGATAGGGGAATAGATAGCCCAGCTTTACTCATGTGGAGATCATTTGGATCAGTTCCCACTGAAATGACACTGTGCCTGTGTGTCCTCACCTCGGCATTCACAGACGCCACACACACGGATTCCTCCATTAACATTTAGGCACGCACACACGCATAATCCACATTTTCTGGCATCAGATCACACTTTTTTTTTATTATTAAATTCAATGTTCTTGCAAATGTGAAAAGTGACATTACGAGCACTGTTATTTAATATCCTGAGCATGGGCCCCAGCTGATGTAACTGCATGATATTGTAAGCCATAAGCTGTCTGTATGAGACTCTGACCGAGCAACACTTACATTGTTGCCTATGTCATGCTAACCAAATGCTTCATGCTGCACAGTCCTTACGGTCAAGGCTTAAACCTTTAATCTTAAAATAGATCCTTTTGTCGATTTTTGCCGCATCTTAGCTGTTTACTAAATCGCCCTTGTGTTGCTTGATAATTGAATACACTTCAGACGTTAACACAGATAAATGAACATCACAGGGTCCGGCCAAAAGGGCTAAGTGGGTCTGTGATAAGCCCGGCCCTTTGTAGTTAGCAAATGGTGAACTAATTATAATCTGGGTTCTTTAATCTCAATGCTTATTAATGAGTGTGATGATGCAGACAGGGATTGTGATTTAAAAGTAATAAGTCCTCTTGTTTGCTTTATGTGCTAATGCTCTAGCCCTGTAGTCTGTGGAACAGAATACCCTATACGTTCACTGAAGGTATGTCTTTGGTTCCATGTGCGTCTACACATTATGATCGTTAGATTCCATTTACGTTAGCATTTGTGTTGCTTGTTCTCTTGTACTTAACAGTATTTTAAAGCTGCACAAGAAACGTAAAACTTGCGATAATAGATTGGAGACAGCGGAAACAAGCTACAAATACACTGACATATTATCACCTCTCAGTGGAAATGGGGAAACTTCGTATACGTTTGCCTATTTTATAGATCAAGAAGATACATTGCAACATTAGCCTTTATTCTGGCCACCTGGTAAATGTAAGTCCACTATTTACTCTCCTTTTAGCTCTGTTTTGGTCCTCACCAGCTCTTGATAGACCGCTTAATGCTCCGCTCTGTTCACCAGCTAACCATTAACTTGGTCTGTCTGCCGTTTGTTGCTGAGCATGTGGTATACAGTGGGTTTGTAGAGCTTTTACATTGGCCTGCGCATGAAGATTATGATAGGAGCGGTGACACTAAACCAAAACAGTGAAGTTGTGGGCCAGAAACCAAGAATAATTAGCTAAAAGACGCGAAAAAAGCTCTGTCGCGCTGAGGGCAACCTATTTCACATTACACTGCGCCACTGTCAAAATATTGAGAACAGCTGCTTTAAAACATCACTTTTCAGTCCAATCAGCCATTAGTCTCTCTCTCTCTCTCTCTCTCTCGCTCTCTTGCTCTCTCTCTCTCGTCCCTCCATTCCCTACTTATTTTATTGTCTGACATATGGCAGGCAATACCATAATCAGATTACCCAATACGTTCCTGCAAGGTCATATGAAACTGATCAGTGCGGAGCAGGAGTATATCACCCTCCTCTCCCAGCTAGCTGTCAGTCAACACAAATTGCCCTGCCATGCAACATTGTTCCACCCAGTGAAGACAAGGGCCAGCTCTATTCAGATAATGAAGTGGATTCTGCTAAAACAGGCTTCTCTAAGTCTGCATACTACGTGCAGTGAAACAGGGCACAAAGGTCCTTCTCATATAAAGTGTAACTTGTTTTCTTTAATAAATGACTCCTACACTACCATCTTGGCAAATGTTAGCTATGTTCCATCATGCTTTTTCAGTATGAGCAGCTTTTTAAAGGCTTCTCCTCAGTGTCCCACTCTTTTAAACATTCACCCACCACTGGACTGGAGTGACTTTAACCAAATTCCCTGTCTCCCAGTCAATGGCCCGCCAGGCCCAATGAAAGCACTCCTTCCTCAATTCTGTATATCCCATTAGCCTCTAGAACTGCATTTCAAATGAATAATGATGACTGTGAGCATCGTGTCATGCTACATTGCTGCTCTGGCCCTCAAAGTGCCACAGCACTTCTCCCTGAGTTTCAACTTGTAGCTACCCCTTACTTGGACCTCAGCACTGCCAGCCAAACCAGTCAGTCCATCAGCCAGCCTGACAGCCATGCACGGCCGACAAGCCTGCGTGGAAAAATGGCTTTGACAGGCACAAAAGAAACCAGGTGATTTATAATTCCTTCATTTTTCATGATTTATACAAAAGTCTATGAACCTTCTTCCTGGCTAAAAAGTGATGGAGGGGGGTTGAGGCTGCCAGATGCACTCAGTATGCCACATGGCCCAGTTCTTTTACTTTGAATGATGAGGTTATAGATTTTTAGTGGATAGAATAGGGCAGACTGGGCAAAGCTGTTTGAATGTCTGTAATAACAATGAGACTTTAGCGTGAGAGGAGATAGACTAGTGTTAATTTGTGAAAGTTCTGCAATTATAGATAAGCGCGTGGGTATTTCTGCTTTGTCTGGCCTGCAGTCGCCCCTTTTTGATATCGAAGAAAAGATCAGGTTCAGTCATTATCATTGCTTTTAGTGATTTCATGTCTGCTTTGTTGTGTTCAACACTGCGTCCACAAAGCATTCTCTGACCACTGGATGAGTTATGAACAGCCGACACTGTGGAAGGTGGATCATTCAGCATTTACAACACCCAACTGTCGGGGTCAAACATCAGATGACCTTTGAGCTGTGCCAAGCGCATACACTATATTGTTAAAATCTTAACGCTTACAGTAACGTATGCATCCTGTCTGACAGCTGCTCACTCACACACTGCGATTTTCACTATCAAATCACTGCACTGTCAGTTAACACCTGCATGCACTGTAGATGTCTGAAACTCTCTATTAAAGTACACTGGCTTTGCTAAAGAGCAGTGTACTCTGTGTGTAGACTCGGACGGTATGTTGTCTCGGGTTAGGATGTTCCAGTCAGCCTTGCATTCCTTGCTATTCGACCAAACTGTACTGCACCCTGTGTCCCCTCAGTGGTGGACACTGTGATTTAGTCTCAGCTTTTTGAGCAGCAGAGAGGGAGATTATATAGCAATAAGCGCTCAGTTTTCCCCATGGCCAGTGAACTTAGGCTCTGTGTGTTTTCATTGAAGAGTGCAGCGCCTTCATTACCTATTGCATATAAAAGTTGCTTCTCCATATCTGATTAGTCATTACATTGCGGTGTTGTGCGTTGCATCACTATGTCTTCTTTCTAGTATTCAGCACTGACATCAGAGCTTCACTGCAGTGTTTAACTACGGGGAGAAAAACATGCCTCTTCCTCTCCCCGTCCAGGTGGTGGCAGTGTGGGCCACCGTGCACTTTTAATTATGTGACTGTCAATTTGGGAAAGCATCGGCACACATGTACAAGATCAAGGTTGTTTAGCCGAGTTATGAATTAACCTAGCAAATGTATATCAATAGGTGTTCATTGTTTGCATATTTCATATATTTTAGAGGGAAGGTAGAGAGAGAGCTGTTTCTGATCACTAGTTTCTTTCCTTGGCCCAGACTGGGCTTAACTCTGCATTTGGAAGTGTCCCAACCTACAGTCAGCAGTTCCCACTGCGGGACCATGCAGCGCAGCATTATCATAATGAAACGTTATTAATCTAATCCTTTTTCCCCCTGCTGTCCAAGTCCTAGATAACTGGAGGGACTGCAGGCATTGCTGCTGTCTCATAATGACTGATTGTGGTAGAGTACTGAGGCGGAATTTCAATGCTTCCATTTTTTGATGAAACCCCCCCAGTTCGTTTTGTGTATGTGTGTGGGCTCATAACTGAATTTAAAGCATTTGGCTGAGACTCAGACTCTGGGGAGCTATACAGCTATACAAGGGGACTTCCAAGAGTTTAGAAGTGGCTACCGGGCAACAATACGGCAATACTTTATGTCCTCTTCAGGGATACTCATTACAAAGAGAGGTTATGGGATATGTTAGCAGCCTATCGAACAGGAAGACATGATGTGATTTTTCTCAGTTTCCAGCTCATAATTCTCTCCAAGCAAGTCATGGTGTTGTCTTACAGCTGGGGGAAATTGAGGTCAATAAGCTTCAAGATCTGCACCCTCCCCCTCTCACCCCCACTATGTTCTCTCCTCTGTCTCCACCTCTTTTCCACATCCTTATTCTTTCACCTCACTGTCCCTGCAACATATATCTTATCTTGCACTTTTCCTCCCTTTTTCTTGCATGACTGATACTGCGTTTCCAATTGCATTTTTTTCTTCTTTTTACTTTTAGTACATACTGTAGCTTCCTTTACAAAGTACGTACGGCTTGCGTACTGCAAAATGTGACGGGATGCAGTGGGACATCCTACATTTGACATACTATGTTTTGGCACACACTAAATCTTATTCTGACGTACTTAAAGGCGCACACTGACTCTTGCATGCATCAAGGCAAGCTATATGCTATCATGTTCCCGTACACGTGAGAAGAATTTTAAATTGCATTTCTGCTCCTGCGCATGTGTGAGGCACTAGCCTTTCTCCTGAAGTCAATACCATGTGACTTGTTCGGGGCACAGCGCATGAGGGAGGGTCTTCAGGTTGAGGCTGCAGTGTGTCACTGAGCTGTAAATATTAAGGGCCAGGTGCTCTAAAATGCTCTGAATGAATCCAACCTCCCCAGCATACTGCGGCATAAACAGAACTGAGGGAAGTTTAAAATGTACTTTTACCCGGTTTTAGCTTAATGTTCTAAAATGTCACTCATCACCTTCTGTGTGACTGCCTGGTCAGGAGATGGCAGTCTTTCCCAATCTGAAGTGTTGTATTTTCACTCCTTCAGGGCCTTTGGGTGACTAAACACACAGGCAGACTTCACACACCTATCTGCAGCTGACCTTATTGTAGTACATTGGTAATGTTGAGCAACGCCATGGTTCTGTTGCAGTGCATCTCTTGAATGCAAATCAATAATGCTTTTGAGGCTAGTGCTCTGCAGCCATTTTTCCTTATTGGATCAGTGTGGCTTTCTGCTGGTGTCAACAATGGGAACAGGGCCGGGCTAAGTGCAGATAAAAATAGCTGTGTGCCTCAGGCCTACAGCAAAACAGTGGTCTCTCTTGCTTGATGCTAAAAGATTCTGATTCCTGCTTTCTAACTGGTTCCGCTTTTATTCCCCATGCAGATTACACAGCCTCAGTCAGTGCTGCTTATTTAGCCTTGTCACACAAGACCACACCTGTTATGCTATTTTGAATTTCCATATTATGTTTCCTTGCACAAAACAGAGCGTTAATTATCCTGTGGTGGTGGTGTGTTTGTTTGTGTAGAGGATTCCCTCCTGCGTCACGATGACATTTGGATGCTGGATGCTGATGACCCTCAGGAGCCCCTTTCCCGCGTTCCACGCCCTGATCACCTCGACTTCCTACGAATCACACCGCCTGAGGATGACATCCTCGGTGACACACCCTACTGTCCCAAGCTGGAGTGCACGGTGAGGGCCCTCAAGCAGCGCAAACGCATACAGATCCAAATTAGCTGTAATGTGTATTTCACACACAGAGCACTGTACCATAGCAATCTTTTTTTCCCCCTTTTGGGACTCCAAGGGATTTCTCTCTACTCGGGCATTTAACCACCTGATCAGGAATTCTTAGAAATGGATTAACAGGTCATGGATTCTAATCTGTAGAACGTGGTCATAAGCCAAAACTGTACGAGATCACTCCACTCAAACCTTTTTCGTTCAGAGCAAAGACAGGAAAAGCTCTCCTTCCTTTGTTGCATTTTTTTTTTTTTAAATCTTTCACCTTATTTTTGAAAGGTTGAGGCTATTATGAGTAATTAGTGTGATTTCTATTTGTTATTGAGTGGAAGTTGCAACACAGGATATTTTGCTTGCCTCAGAACATGTGACTAATGTAATCCTACTGTACAATATGTGTGTCTTCTTAAAAAAAAAAAAAGCCTGCAGCAAACAGTGCGTTGTTTGTTTTAAGGTTTTGTAAGTTTTAAGTATGCTAATACATAGTATAATTTAAGAACTGTCAAAATGCACATCTAAATCTATCATTTATAGCATTATGTGAACTATTTCCAAGTCTTTCCAAATTCCATTATGTTGTTTGGCAAAGGTCATTAATTCCTTTGTCAGATGAGGCAGATTACCTGGGTGTGGTGTTAGGCGGGTAGTGTATCACCACAAGCCACGCATTGTTTTGTAAATACCAGTTAACATACCATTATAAAGGCCATGCTGTACAGAATTAGACACTCTGTGTTGTTGTGAAAGCGACAGCCAACTCACATACTTCATTGTCATTGTCATCAATTTTCATGCCATTAGAAAGACACACCAAAGACGCACAGTGTCTCAGTGTGTTGTCACAACTGAACACAAAAGGTTGCGACACACAATCCAATTATGGGGTTTAGACTTGATAGTTTTTTAGATTTGTGGTGTTGGCATGATCTGTAACTTGTAAATAAATGATTTCACTTCTATTTTGAGCTCAAATGTGTCAGATCTGCGTTCACATCACAGTCCTGTTGATCAGTTGTTTCTACTAAAACCTCCGTGGGAGATTTACTGTGAGTGTTTGAAATACTGTTCCTATTACATAACTTAATTCCTTGGCCATAGAAATCCCCTCTCTATTTATGTCGTTCTTCAGATGAGGCGGGGAAATAAACGCCATTCCTAGAGAAATGCAATTACGAGTGCTAATTTTTATTTTTTTAGGTTTTTATTGGTAAGACATTTATATTGTTAATTTAATTAGAAAAATTAAATTAAATTAACTCATGCAGTTCTGCTGCTGGGTCCATCTTCACTATTTTGAATCTTTAAAAAATGTAAATTTTTTCAGATTTCTCTTCTGGTTGTGTTTCTTGTAGCATCATAACTAAATATTAGTTAATTAATTTAGGGCAGTCACTGTACATTTGAAAAGCAGCCTGTTAAAATATGCCCTTTAGTCCAGCTACATCCATGTTTAGACCAAGCTCTGAAGGAATGCATTCATGGTGCTTTGGTTGCTAAGGGCAACCACAGTCTGAAGAATGCTGTGTTTTCCCTTTCTTGACATTTAAAAATGTACCAGGAGTTAGAGAAAGTTAACTAGAGAATAAGCTAAAACAGACATCATAAAAGATGTTTTTCCATTTTATTTTCTCATATAAGCGTGTTTGTTTTCCCCACACAGATTGTATTACCTGCTAAACTTAAGCTAACGTTAGCTTGCAGACTTTTTAAAGCTTTTTCTCTGTAGAAGACGAGTGTCCTCAAAACTGAATGTGCAGTTTATTTTAAAGCCGTCTGTGTTCAGTAGATGGAGACTTAAGGTAAGTGATTCGAAAAAAAATGTTTTCTTTTTTTTTTTACCTAACTGTTCTGTTTGGTTGTTCATGAGCTGCTAATCACACATGGTAGCCTCTTAGCACGTTAGCTAGAGCTGGCCAAGGCAAGGCTGACTAATCACCCCGTCTTAAGCCCTGCATTGCAATAGCTCACTGCTTAATGGTGCAATGCTGGGCTAATGGACCTCAGCAGCTCTCCACCTGACCACACAGACTGACTGTGTTTACTCTGTTCCCGTGGCAGCCATTTTAAGGAAGTGAGCAGAGGGTAATCAGACACCTGCAGTGCCAGGATCTGCAGGGCCCCTCCCAGGGAGGGAGGAACCTGAAGGGAGGCGTCCCCAGACTGGGTGGACCAGTGAGACACATTCTTTTCCCAACCTGTGGAGGTTTTTTTTTCTCACACGACAGCACACAGGGCTTTCCTGTAAAGTGAGAAACAAGGTAAAGGAGACAGAGATCAACTACAAGCACAGCTTAGTCATGGACTCCAGTGTGTGTATACCGGCACATAGAGAAGGATAACCCACAACTTTATGGGTACTGAGACTCAACTTGCCGGAATAGTTGGGAATGCTTTTGTGAAAGGCAGGTGAACTATGCTCTCCTGCTCTCCTGCTCTCCCAGGAAGATTACAGCAGGACATGCTTCCAGCCACTGAACAGCTTGACTTCACTTGCAGCGTCATGGGAATCTTATTGGCACAGAGGAGGCTGAGCATTACTGCTGACAACGTACAGTCAGTAGTAGACTCAATGTGATATTATGAAAGTCTGCTACGTGGAACCTGCTCGCTTTTCACGAAACAGGAATACAGGATAGTGGTAAGAGGAGGTGGAGAGATTTGTCCATACAAAGGCCTTTTGTCCCAGCCCGCGGTAGAGGTGGAATAAGAGCTACTTGGATAACTCGAGGTGAGGACCGTTGATACGTTTTGAATGGACACTTTGCCAGAGCTGCTACCTGTTTTGGTCTTCCTCTCTTTGCTCTCAGTTGGTGTGGAGCTTTGAGTAAAAATGGACAGTTCGAGTAAAAACCCAGAGGGACCGGGGAAGCAGCCCTCCAGTTCCCTCCTGAATGTCTTCAGCATTGTCTTCAGCCGAGATAGACATGCCTCTTCAGATGCCGAGTCGGCCGTGCTGACGTCTTTCAAGGAGCTGTCAGATGAGGAAACTAGTCTACCTGAAGGCGGTCAAACTACTAACAGTGAGAACAATCTCCAAGGGAGTGAAGATGTGCATCAGGATAATGTGACTGCTCCCTGTGATACAGGGCAGAGTGCTGAATCATTGGAAACCGGCAAGGGGTCTGGCGACCAACTTAAAACAACAGTTGGAGCCTTGGATCATCTAGATCTGGTCAAGGTCACTCGGGTGGAAACATATATTGACAATGAGGAAAATGAGGACGAGGAGGCGGCTCACAGCAGCACTAGTCTGTCGAAGCCCACCCTACCTGAGGAGGATAATAATACAGTGGAGCATGGTGATGAAGATGAGACAAAAGATGCCGCTGAGTACCAAGTGCCTGTGTTCAGAACACACAAATTTACGGAGAGATCCCGCATAGAAGCTATTCTATATTCAAACAAGTTTGTCAGCAGAACTAACGCTAGTACACTTCTGGCCTCTCTAGTGTCCAAACGGGCAGATGGCCGCAGTCTCAAGGAGAGCACTGCCACAGCGCCTTCTGGTGATGGAGAGAATAGTAAAGACGATGTAGGAACAGATAAAGGCAAAGAGTTTTCTGGCATAGATGGTTCTCTGCCTGTTTCTTCCATCACTTCCGGACATCTGGATTTGGAGGCCTCGGGTCATAATGCTGCCACAGCCTCTCCTCTAAAGGAGGATTTAGATAATACACAGAGGGAGGAGACGCATGAGCTAAGGGTTGAAGCTGAGGAGGGGGCTAAAGAACCTCCCTCCAGCCAGGTGTCCTCCTCTGCTCCCTCCGGCCCTAAGACTCCTGAAGTTTCAGTCCAATCAATCTCCAGTCCAGAGGAGCAGTCGGACTCTGCTGATATCACAAATCACCCTACAGGGACTAAAAAGCCCATGCCGCTGTCATCTGCTCCTGAAGAGTCTCCAGGTGACATCCAGCCAAGTAACAGTCCTCCCTCACAGAGCACAACTTCTCCAAAGACACCAGAAAAAGAAGCACCACCTCCAGCTTCATCCACGGCACCCTCCTCCTCCCCATCCAGGGGCACGGCGCTCTCCCCCCCCCCTTCCTTTCAGATGCCGGCTCTCTTCAGTGGGTTGCGGGTGCTGAAGAAAGGAGCGTCGGGGGAAGACAGGGAGACCGTGTCAGAGATCAAGCAGCGGGAGAAGGATGCTGACCTGGCCCTGCTCAGCCTGAAGAAGACGGTAAACAAAGCCAAGCTCATCCCCGAGAAGAAGACTGCCACCTCGCCAGCCAAAAAACAGGCAGTGCCTAAACCTATTGCGGAAACTAAAAGCACTGTAATGGGACATCTCAGTCAGCTGCTCAACCTAGACAACGATGAGACCAAAAAGTCAGACGTCGGGCAGGATGGTGAACCTGAACACCGCAGAAAAGAGTCTGAGAATGGAAAAGAGGTTCTTCTGAGCCCAGAAACCCCCACAACCCCAAAGGAGATAAAGAAAACCTCAGACCTGGCCTATGAAACCTTCAGGAACATCTTCGGCCCCAAAACTGTCAAAAAGGAAAAAACAGAAGTCGTGGATGTGGAGGCAGTGAAAAAGAAAATGAAGAATGACAAGGAAAATCTGAGGTTTATTTTTGAGAGAACCTCCAAATCCCCTGGAAAGGAACTTAACAGTGCCGCAGAAGTTAATGTATAAAATCACATTTATTTTTCATATTTTGTTCGTTATTGGAATTTTAAGTTGCACACTTGATTTGTACAAAGATGATGAGGCAAATTGTTGCTGTATCATTGCATCCAGTGCTAATTGCTTATTCGTGTATTTTCTCCCCACAGACGGAGCTCACGTCCCCTACTGACAGTGAGGACAGAACTCCGGGCCGTCTTCAGGCTGTGTGGCCCCCACCCAAAACCAAAGATGAGGAAGAGAAGGTGGGGCTCAAATACACCGAGGCAGGTAAGAACCTCAAGCTTCTGTAGACACTGTTGTCTGTCATTACATCTAAAGACCAGGAATGCTGACGGAGGATCACGCCGATCAAACGTACACGGACAAACTTCACACGATTGGCTCTGTGGATAAGAGTATGAAATTCATAGTATTTTTGAATGAATCTCTTATTAACACTGAAACAATAGTCCCGCCTTTGAGCAATCACACTTTACTCTAAAATCCTGAGACAAGTCATGTAGAGCTAGCTAAGTATCATCAGCAGGGTGTAACACCTCCTTTAAATCCATTTAAGAACACAGTGACGCTGTGTCTACACCTTAATTCTGTTTGTGTGGTTGCTGTTTCGTTACACCACAGGATCGCATGTGTGGGTGTTGGAGGTAAAAACATTTAATCGAGTATACTCCTGGCAGCACGCCATGTTTGGCTCCTCTCGTACTCTAAAGGCAGATTGACACACAGATAAAGTTAAAAACACGCATGGCTGTCGATGGGTTGATTAAATTACAAAGTAAAAAGCTTTTCTCTCTGTTCTGGGTACATGTGAAATTGTGTTGAGCTAAAAGTGTATAGTGCATAGCTGCAGCACTGAAACAGCTGTTGGGTGTTCTGTGCAGCTTCATCCCAGAGAATAGATTAAGACGAGCAACCTCGGATTATTTTGTTGATTGGTGCTCTACGATCGAGCTTTTCTCTTGTATAAGAGAATAGTGTGTGGAAGTTCAGAAGCAGAGCAAAAGTCCAGTGTGGGCCATATAGATACAGTACACCAACACATCCCTATCATATGCATTTCTTTCAGACACTTGCCTGTTATTTATCACACACTTAGGGCCTTAGATTACAGTACCTAATTAAATTGGACAAATAACTGACTACTAAGTGGAGTTGCAGTATATTTAATTGATTTTCATGATCAGCTGGATTTTAATCATTGACTCAAAATAATAATTGTTACTAGTTAGTCAATACTGGTGAATCAGTCCCAAAGAGGATTTTATTCTTAATTATGAAGTGTAAAAATGAGCCCCAAACTCAGGCAGACCTCAAATAAAAGGAAAGCTTGACAGCAGGTGAAAAACATATTAATGAAGAAGAGACGCTGGTGTACACCGTGCATCTCGCTAGTTAAGGATACCAAGTCACACGAGATAGGATAAGGTATGATATTGCACTTCATTACCAACTTCGCAGTCGAAAATATTGTAGCAATTTTGGTTCTGGGAGGTTTGACCGAGCCGGGAGAAGAAGGACTAATGCAAGTCAGTCACGGTTTCAACCAAAAGTGTCCTTTCACTTTGTAAGGTGGGGGAAAGGGGAATGGAGCAGCGCAGTCCGGGGTATTTCTGTCTCTGTGTCCTAGGCTTCTTTGTCTTTCTAGGAGTGAGACGGGGGGAGGGTATTGATTACCTATTACGATTCCCAGCTGGCAACTATTCCTACAAAATCGTTGTCCCTTGTCCGGGGTGTTAGTTGACCCAAGGGGTGATAAAACATCACAATACGCTTAAGCTCAAAATGTTTTTTTAATTGATGAAGTTGGCCTCTATTGTTTGGTGTCTATTGTTGTCTCAAGTTGTACATGTTTCGAAATTCTACTGTATTATCATTGAGTTAAGGATAATTATGTCGTGGGAGATCTTTTCACTTCCATGCCATCTGCTTATTAGAACCAACAGATCAGCATTTTTCAGATGTTTTGTTTGGGCTTTCATTTGAGGCAGCAGTGGAATTTAAAACTGGTTGGTTGGGTTGTAAATATGGCACTTTAGATTGAAAGTGACCCACCCTTCTGTAGAATCTTACCATTAACCAGCCGTGCATGTTGTTGTATGTCTCTTGTCTTGCAGATTAGCTTGATAATGATTTACCATAGCAATCTTTAAGCCAGTAGCTCAAGAAAATCTAAACCCTGTTTTCTCAATCTATGAATATTTAAGAAAACCAGCAATGAGCTGCGATTTATGAATTGAGTATACACTCCAGTGTATATTTAATAAATCAAAACTGCCAGCAGAATGAGTTTGTGTCCTTGTTCTGCCTCATTTCAGCGCACCAGGCTGCCCTCTTGCAGCTGAAGAGGGAGTGCAAGGAAGATTTGGAGAGGATGCATGTAAGTTATAAAATGACTTGAGCAGACATTTTATTAACACACTGACTGAAAACATATAACACACTGGAGAAAACAAGCCCAGACTGTCTCTGTGAGGGCATACTAGTTAGAGAAAGTTAAGTAAGGAAGTCCTTACAAATGTCAAATGGAAACAAACTAACATTTGGGCTTTGTGAAATAAAGTCTAGTTATACATTTGAAACAATAATTCATGTGTGTGACACATACATGAACAGCACTTTTAGTCACATTTATAAGGCACTTAATATGTTGTAATATCTAGCCTGACATGGCAGTTGACTCTCCTGAACACAAGATGGCACTAAGTAAGCATGAAATGTTCAAGTGCAGCAGCGGGACTGGTGCTGAACATTTATTTGCAGCAATAGAAGCTTTAAGATGTCAAAGATTTTGAAGTTGCTCAGTACTGTGCTGAACATTCTTGAATGTAAATTTTTCAAGGTTTAAAGTAAATTTTGTACCAAAATGTCTACCAGAGAAATTGTATACATAGGTTCAATTGAACAGACTCAAACTGTTAAATGTAGTGTGCCTTCAAAATATTCTATATGGAATCCAGTTCTCAGATGAGGCACAGAGAAAAATAAGATAACCAAAGAAAGAGAGTAAACTATTGAAAACATAAAACCTTTGAGTTACTGAACTATTTTTTTCCTAATGGCTTAATGTCCTGATATATGACTTTTAACGGGACCTTTAGCAGTTTTATACAAAAAGTGAAAATAAAGTTAATTATTTAAGTGACCTAAAATATATAAATAGAGGCAAAATCTTACAAAACACGTTAAAACTGCAGTGTCAATTTAAAAAAATATGAGACAAAAATTATGCGATAATTTTTACTTCCAAATGTCTTCCAAACACGCATCCAGAGATGTCCTCACAGAGTTCTCGGATGGACATCTCCTTTGTCTCCAATATGACTGCTCATTCCAAAGCAAAGGTGTCTGTGTCATTCCTCAAAAGCGGAGGTTATTAACAGTGTTTCACAGGTGTTTTTCTTTCGTCCGTCAACTTAATCAAGAGTCAAACTTATTGAATCCCCTTGGAAAACCAAAGGAACATTGCTGTGGTCGTGTTACATCATTTGTACCACTGATGAATTGCTTTCTGGGCTCTTTTCTTTGAAAAGTCTGACCTCAGAGTTGGTTTCTCAGCCTGTCTGCTTAAAGCCTTTAATTTGACGTGGACCTTTTAAAGGACTGATGCTGACACTGAGAAACATGTACCACAGTCGGCCCACAAGGGAGAGTAGGAACGTGCCTAATTCTATTTCTAAACTGACACAAGTTAATAAGGAACATGTGCAAGATTTATTGCAGAACAATTTCCTTTCTGCATCAAATCAATACTTTGCTTTGGTGGGATTGTTTTTTATTGCTTGAAATGTCAAATGAAAACTGGACTCGACCAGACCAGATAATAACCTCCATTTGGGGAAAAAACATAATGCGAATTAAGTTGAAAACAAAGCAAAAATAAATATTGTTATTTTTCAATCAAGAGTCACGTTCACATCGACCTTTGGATGAATAATTAAACGCTCTAATCCAAGTTAATTCAAGGAAACATATGTTCTTATTATATTATTTGCTGGAAAGTGAGGGAAGATTCTGATACTCTGCATTTGTTTTGTCTCTGGCATTCTGCTCTTGTTCCTAACAGTCCGACTTTGAGCTGCAAATCTTCCAACTGCGAGGTGAGCATGCTGTTTCAATATCGCACATGGAAGGAGTCATTGCTAAGATGCAAAGAGACAAGGGGTATAATACAGGTCAGGAGCGTGGCGAGCTCCGCGACATTGCTGTGTCCACAGCAGATGACCTGACACCCAAGATCTTCCGCACCGTGAGTATCCAGACGGACAGGGAGACCTTCATAAAGAGCCCCGAGGGGGACGGTGGCGGGTCTGCTCAAAGCCCCAACCAGAACGTGCCGAAAAAACTCAACCTGGACTCCATCGGACTAAATCTAAAAGCTGCCCCAGGCCCTTCTGGACCACCCCCACCCCCGCCACCTCCTCCCCCTCTCCCACCAGGCCTCTTAGGACTACCACCTCCTCCTCCTCCTCCTCCTCCTCCTCCCCCTTTGCCAGGCACCACTGGCGCACCACCTCCTCCTCCTCCTCCTCCTCCTCCTCCTCCCCCTTTGCCCGGCAACACTGGAGCACCGCCAGCACCCCCTCCACCACCTCCACTCCCTGGTGGTGGTCCGCCACCCCCACCACCTCCCCCTCCCCCTCCTGGCCTACCTGGATCTGGTCCACCTCCTCCTCCTCCCCCTCCTCCAGGTGGAGGCATGCCACCTCCTCCCCCTATGGGGGGCTTTTTTGTCCAGAAGGTGGAGAAGGCTCCACGGAAAGTTGCCATTGAGCCAGCCTGTCCCATGAAGCCTCTGTACTGGACCAGGATACAGATAGAGGACAACAAGTATGTGGAACGTTGTTTAAATTCCCTCATATTTCTCTGAACGAATAATTGTTTGATTACAGCTTGGGTCCTATTTATAGCATTTTGCTGTAAATAAATATATACAGTTTGTAATAATAATGTTATACTCCGAGAGTTGATGAGAAATCAAAGGTAAATAGTAGAATTATTGTCCAAACTGTCCGTTGTAAACGTCTATCTCAGTTTACAGACTGACTTCCTGGTTCAACTTTGACCTACTCTACTTACCATAGTTGTGTGCACACATGTTTTTTGTGAAATAAGGGATTATTGTCCACCATTATAGTCCTCACTTTGATTTTTACCAACAATTAAAGTTGTGTAGATAATCTGGTGCAACTATTGACTTGTTTACAACCTCTCATCACCTGTCATTTCATGCCCCATTGTACTTCAAAGTAGAGCTGTTGCTATGTTTACCATATATGAGAAATTACTTTGGTGTATGCCATGTTATTATAAGTTATAAAAAATGATGGCCAAAAACTCCAAAAATACAACTCAAATTGTAGTAAATATCCTTTAAGTTGCAGTGACTAAATCATTAGTAGCTCACAAAAATCATAGAATGGCTTCTCCCATTTGCATTTATTTTCCCTGAACTAATTTTAACCAAAGCCTACAGCAAGTCCAGGCCTAGCATAACCTCTTGTTCCTGTTTGTATTTATTATATACTATCGTAATGATTGATAAAATAACCTGATTTTCATCAATGATTGTTTGGTGGATTACTGCAGAATGCCATCAAAGGGAAGTTTAAAAATTGTTATCCCCGAGCTAATGAAGCTCTTGGCGTCATTGGCCCTTGTCTAAATGGAGTCTTAGTTTGGCCCTGAACACTCGTGTTCAAAGAGATATTAAAGATACGGTTGGTGCACACTCTCGTCTACTGGCCCTATTGAGGTACTCTGTAATTGTAAGTGGATTATCCAGCCCATTTACAGTGGCTGTGGTTGTTGCCTGAGTGCCAGGCTCCCAGCTTTATGGCCTTGTATTTCCATGGCTGGATTAGTGGGAGAAACTGAGTTGTGGTTCGCACTCTCTCTGGTCCTGGCCAGCGTTGGAGGACGGACTGACTACACTGCAGCAGTTTCAAGTCAGCTATAAATTTAACAGTAAAGGGCCAAGTTAAGGGGCATTAAATGGGTCAGATGTTTAACTATAGCTGGATCAGCTGTGTGATCTCTGTTAATGGTGTGAGGTTCTGAGTTATGAGGGGGGAACAGTGTAAGGTTTGAAATGATGCCAGGTGTCTGAATGTGAGCCGAAACACAAAGTTCGGTTAGCAGCATGCAGGACAAACTTTCTCGTGGAGCTGCATAAAGAAAAAGGGAATGGAGCTTTACAGGGGCTTCAAGCTCAATTATTATCATGATCTGGTCAATTAGAAAGTTGTCTTGCATGGAAATATTTCTTGAGGTTTGGATGTAATTTTCTTTTCCAAGCTAGTTTCCTGCACAGTTGGGTTAAGAATCGGAGGCTGTACGTTGGACTTATTTTCCCCAGTCTCTCAGACAGGAGTGCAAAATCAAAGGCGGATTTCGGGACGGTATCATTATGTCTTCAACAGAAAACCTCTTTGCTGCCCCAGATGAAAACTCTTACCACTGCAATAGGAGGCCAACTGCATGCAGAAACAATTGGACTTACTCAACCCTAATTGAGTCACTGGCAATGCAGTTGATTGTTCTGATATTTAGGCCCTGATAAGCCCGCCAGCGCTTGTGTTAGTGTGCTGTGTCCAGGTTCTCTCTCTCACTGCAAATGGGCTTCGACTTGGGGAGACTGACTTGCCAGTCTCATGAGCTCACGGATGAGATGTAATATTGATAAATGATGACCTGCAACATGTGATAAGATAATAGGAAATCAGTAGTTAGGCATGTGCAGCATATTATAGGTGTCGTCATTCCTTTTATTTGTCATTGTTTCTTGATGTCTGTTTTATTAATATACTGAAGGAAGGAAAGCATAGACAGATGTGATGATAACAGCAACAGAGTGCTTAAATCCTGAACATCCTCTTGACTTATTCTGCCTCGGTTTGTTTATTCCATGTTACTCGGCAACTTCTGAAACACAACATCGCCTCCCGTATTCTCGTCCATTTGCTGGAAATGATCCTTTATTACAGAAACAAGCTTGTCTTAAACTTTTGTTATTTTTATCACCTCCCTCATAAAAAGTGCTTTTTAAAGTTGAGATTGTCAGTAATTGCTGCCAAGTGTTTGTCAGACAGCGAAATGGAAAATGAAAAGCAGTGTGCAGGATGAATAAACATCAAATAAGCTTCCACAAATCAAGCACACAATTTGTTTAGCTCCACTGCCCTGTGAGCCGCTGTCATTGTGAGTCTGAGTTTCAATTTAGATGCATAGAGTTAAGTTAAAACTGCGTTTAAATAAATCACAAATTCAAACTTCACTTCATTTTCCAGCAACAACACCCTCTGGGGTTCTCTGGAGGAACCAAACATAGTCAACGCCAATGAGTTTGAGGATCTTTTCTCCAAGGCCACGCTGCAGACAAAGAAGAAGCCCCTGTCTGACACCTTTGAGAAGAAAGCCAAAACTAAGCAGGTGAGTCATACACTCCTCCTCAGTTTGGATTACATCTTCTCATTGTCCTAGTTTTTCCTTGACGTTGATTGTGTGGAAAGCACAATTATTCGTTTTTTGTTTTGTTTTTGGCATATGATGGCTATCTTGTGCAATTTGTCTCTTGCTGCGGCCCCCTGAGGGCTGTCTTAGCGTGCTGTCTTATCAAGCTTTGTTTAAAAGATACTTCTTGTATGCTGTCATGTTCAATCTTAAGTCAAAGAGAAATAAGAGGTGATCTAAGAAGAAATTGATTGTGACTCCAGACTGTTGCCGACAGTTGCCAGATCTTACACATCAGTTTGAGTTCACTAAGTTAACTGTGTAGGATTGTAATGTTGGTGGGGCTTCAGAATGATGTTGTTCTTTCCATCTGTGCAGGCCTCAAAGTTTAGTTTTTATAGACGAAACAAGTTGAGAAAAGTCAGCAAAGGTGGGCTTTTGTGCCACATTGATCTACCGTTCCCCCCCAACCCACCAAAGACACACTTGTTGATGTCTTGTCAAATGCTGCAACTCTGCACCTTTGCTGCAGCCAGCACCGTGTCAGCATTCTGGCTGACTCGTGGTCCTCACTGTGGCGTCCAAGGAGTTAAAAATCGGCCAATGCCCCAGACTGTCCCCCCTAAATCCATACACATCGCCTGTTCTGATCAATTTCTTAAGGCTCCACTCTGCTCCAGAGGGTGTGTGTGTGTGTGTGTGTGTGTGTGTGTGTGTGTGTGTGTGTGTGTGTGTGTGTGTGTGTGTGTGTGTGTGTGTGTGTGTGTGTGTGTGTGTGTGTGTGTGTGTGTGTGTGTGTGTGTGTGTGTTTTTGTGTGTGTGTTTCTCTCCACTCAGTCTGGTCACTCTAAAGCGGCAAACTGTCCAACATTTGATCCAACTCAGATCCAGACATAAATCTTGCCAACTGTCTCCTGTCTGGACATCAGCCTGGAAGAGGTTTGACCCCCACTAATAAAAACACTGTTGAGACAAATTCATATCAATCCAAAAAACTCCATGTCCAACATAACATTTGGCGTTTTTATTTATTTAGATTTTTTTGAGAGAAGGACCCATATAATCTAGTTTAGAATTTGTACACTGGCTGTGGCTGATATCTATGTTTAGACATTTTGTCCCGAGCACTGTGATGAGACAGGAGTTTTATATTTAATATAAAGGTCTGTGTTTAGAGCCAGCGAGAGCATTCAGAGTCCAACTCCACGATTAAAGAGGGGAAGTGAATATGTGAAAGGCATGGTTGTTTTCAGCCCGCTTACGAGTCCAAATCGCTGGAAAGGTCTTCACAATAAAAAAAGAAGTTGTTTACTTCACAATTTTTTATCCTTGAAAGTTTATACTCTGAGTTATAGGGAGAGAAATCATTTGAGGGAAAAATCCTCGGAATCATCCCCTGATAATGGCTTCCAAGAAGTTCAGCTGGTTAACGAGTGGGAAAGGGAGAGAGAGAAAGGGATGCGAGCAGTGTTAGAGACCAGGTGCTACAGAGTTGAAGATGAATGGATCGCTTTGTCATACCAACGATCCAAAAACCAGTTATTCAATTCACTATCATATAATACTAAGCAAAATGGAGAATATTCACTTTTTTCCATTTTCCTGAAATAAATTACTTTGAAAAGATTAATCAATTATCAAAATAGTTTCAGATGAATTTTCTGACAATTGACGACTTCATTAACAGTCAATCATTGGTTTTAACTCCAGTTAATATCTAGTGTCACTAGAGATATTGACAATTTAATTAAACAAATCAAATTGAATAAAAATAGTAAGATCCTACAGGTTTTTTTTTTACTATTCTTCTCTAATCCATGTGAATACTGCTGCTGTACACTTCTGTGTAAGTGCAGTTGTGAGTCTCTTGATAAATTGGATTCACTTTTGTCCTCCTAATTTGTCTCTTTAGAGTGTTCTTAGTGTGAGTCTCTTAAGTTTGAGTTACCTGCCAAGGCGAGAGTTCGGGGCTGCCAGACCGTTGTCTCTGTCCCAGTCCCCCTGCAGGACTACTCATACCAGTGGACACTCATGCAGACTACCTGCCTCCTCAGCACATATTCAGTGGCAACATTATCACTGAATTCTGTGTATGTATCTGTGAGAGAGAAAGTGTGTTTCAATTACCTTGTTTGTTTGCTTCTACGTGTGTTTGTGTTTGAGCCGGCATGTGTACGTTTCGGTGTACGTGCGTCCTTGTGCTGAAACGCACATGTGTGTATGTGTGTATGTATGTGTGTGATGACGGCACGTCCTCACGAGTCATTATGCACTTGCCCAGAAAGTGTTGCCAGATCATGCTAACACCACAGCCCGGGGCTGTGTGCGGCGAGAGGAGATGAGTGGGAGGGAATGGAATGTGTGTGTACATTATGCATATGAGCCACTTCCCCGCTTTCCAACAACTCCACACGCCAGAAGTTGAAACTCGGGGGATGCAACCGATGCCTACATGAGTAAGTTAATCTTTATCATGTGTGCCATAGAAAAATCAAAGCTCTTGTTTACTCTCGAGCCCTTCTCTCTCTGCTGATTAGCATATCAAAGCGGAGGAGATGACATGGAAGAGAGCTCTCCCACCCGAGCAGACCAGACCGGACCAGACTGGACCAGGTGTATAATTGCAGGCATGTGGCTCCGCTCCACTTGCGAGAGGAGGCAATGAAGACAGGGCACCTATAGGAGAGGTGGGGGGGTGGGGGGGAGGAGGGGGAGGAAAGGATGAGCATGTCGGTGCATTCTTGATTGAGGGATTAGAAGGGAGGGAGAGGTGGATGAAGATGAGGTAATCAATCGAGCTGAATGTGCTGTTGAGTTCGTACACGAGCAAATATGCACGTCAGCAAACACAAAAACAGCAATTTCTTTGACCCACATCAATCAAACCCATATCAAGTTTATACATAGCGGATCTCCTTAAACAAACAGCAGCTTTAACCGGTTTATGGGGATGACTTATGAGCAATCATGCGTTTATTAAAGACATATTTGAAGCTCTGGCTATGACGTGGGAGAGTGGGCGTAAGATTAACACTGCTGGGTGAGACTGGGGTTGCTGAGTGTATCGTAGGTGGTTATTGATGGGAAGTCTTGATCCAGTTGTTATTTTAACATCTGCCCGGGTGATTCCAGACAGATAATCAGACAGACAGTCACCGCGGAGCAGGCTGGCTGCTCAGCCGTGGTTGTGTAAACTATACGCTCGGCTCTGGACCAGCATCACCCTGCCCACCTCGCCTAACATCAGCCACCTGCTTCAGCTCAAGCTGCTGACACTCCCAGTGTCTCCCTCCATCTTTTGGTTTATTTTCTTAGGCCGCTCGCTTTTTTTTTTCTTTCTCTTTCTCTTTCTCTCTCTCTCTCTCTCTCTCCGTCTCCCTCTCCCTCTCCCTTCTCCTCTTTCCTTTGACCCATCTGTTTCAAAGTTTCAAATGAGAGCCTCAGAGTTCCCTTTTTGTCCACAGGAGGGAGCCGGTAACTATTGGTGTCTACCTGTCTCAGCATCAGCATCCCACGGCTCCCTCTGCTTACCCGAGCTGTTTGCGTGTCTGATACCAAACATCCAACATCAGTTGTCTTTTCTCATTACCGTAACTGTTTAGGCTAATTGGCGAGTTCTGCAGCCACAGTGAGCGGGAAGGGTTCCTGGCCTGCTTTTAGTGTGGCCCGTCCAAAGTGGTTAATTAGAGGTGTTGGGAAAGCCCCCAGAGTGGGAGATCCCCAGTGATCCAGGTAATAGAGCTGGAAGCAGCATGGCACCCACTAACGCCCTGTAATGCAATACCCACTTCTAAGGCTTCTGCTCTCCAGCTCCCACTGGACAGCCCAGTAGCCGACAACGCCATAATACCTAATGAAGAAGCCTGACACATTAACTTTTAGAGCAGGGCTTTACCTTGCCAAAACTCGCTCTGGCTTTACGGCTAATTCAGTCATAAGTAATTGTGACCATGTGTAGGCACAAATAAAAATCCTGTGAATTTATAGTTTGTTATAAAAGCTTGCTCTTCTAGACTGTCCTTTTATGGTGCCACTTCTGCCTTTGTACTTTCACTGCGACTTGATATTTTTTGATTATATCTCACACATGTTCTTCGGTAAACTGGAGGAGGTGCTTTTCTGTTTGACTTTGCTCCCCTCATTGATGTAACTTGACAAAGTGTGTCCCGGCTTTGTATGCGTGCTCCGCATTTCCCAGTCGTTTGCATCACGATGATGGGTTATGACAATGTGTGTTGATTAGTCTGGTCGTTTGGGTCAACCCAGATGATCCCCGGGCTGCTTAGACTAACTGGTGCTCCGGGCTCTCTGTCTCGCTCATCATCTATCATCTCCTTCCACAGCCAGGGGAAGTGACTAAGTGATTTTCAACCGGCCTCTCATCGCAGAAATGAAATTTTTGTTCACCATCTGTTCCTCAGTTTGTTTTATGCCTCTGTTTTAAATAATATCATTGGTGATAAACATTGGTGTGAAGAAATCTGAGCTGTAGTTTGGAGTAAAGATAACACACCATATTAGATTTGAAAGTAATTGATGGTAAAAATGACTTGAAATTTGAAACCAACATCATGAAATGTGGTGTTAATGTACATAAATTCTGTTCTCTAAATAAAGAGTCACTATCCTGAAAACCTAAAAAAAAAAAAAGTAAGATTATGGCAATCAACTTAAGCCGTATTAACTGAAATGCAGACTGTGGGTTTTACACTGAATCCCACTAATACTCTTAGAATTTCAATAATATGAATCCATTTGTTTTCTGTTTTCCCAGTTTATCAAGCTGCTGGATTCGAAGCGTTCACAAGCAGTCGGCATTCTCATATCGAGCCTGCATTTGGAGATGAAGGACATTCAGCAAGGTAAAAAAATGAATTCTGATGACAGTCTGTTCAACATGTCGAGTTGCCTGTGCACACTATGATATCATTTTTATCTCAAGAACGGAGCTCCTTTTAGGATTTAACAGCAATAAACTGAATTTACAGTTCCTTTTTAACTATAAATTGAGGATGACTCCTGATGAAATGCAGATGGGAGTTATTTTTAGAGATGAGATAGTGAGCCCTGCAGCGGAGAATAATTTCCAACCTCTTGACAGCTACTAATTTGTAACTAGAGACACTTTTTTTTGGATTCATTTGTGTTTCAAGTGGAACGTGGAGTTTTTTGTTTTTTTCAATTACCACAGTGGGAAAGAAAAATGCCATGATTTGTCAAATAGTGAGACCGCAACACTGGGATAAAAGCAGCCTTTATTTTTTTCTGTCAGGCTGCTTTAAAATCCCTCCTGCACTGGTTAAAATCAAATAGGCATTTCCTTTATTTGAGGAGCTGCGTGGATTGATTGCATGCTTGGTTGTTCTGCGGAAAAATAAATAGAGAGAGAGAGAGAGTGTGTGTGCGTGTGCGCGTGTGCGTGTGTGTGAACACATAATATGTGTGTTGGGGACAGCGTAGATGGGCCAGGAATTGGTCCTGTCCCGGGACTGTGGCGGAGAGAGCCTGCCGCCTGCTAGTCTGAGCATGCGGCCAGCAGATCTGTTTATTGTAGCCAGTGACGGTTTCCACAAGCCTAATGGGACTGACACCCCACTAATGATCTAAGCATGTACAAAACCACCTTCCACAGTTAGCAGACACTGCGCTACCACATAAAACCACCTCAAACACAAGCCAAACAGCACACAGCACCAGGACGCCCATTTAGTTGTTAGATTTTTTTTTTTTCCCTTTTTCTCTATGTTCTAGTGTGAGCTTGTAGAGGTGGTTTGGTAAAACACCCAGCGTGAGGCTGCTTTCTTGTGCCTTAATGGGGGTTGTATGTGAAATGGACAATTTGAATCTGACAATGAAGGACAGAACCTTAATAAGCACTTCTAAGGGCTCAAGTCCCTGGCCTCGCCTGCTTGCCTCCCCTTTGTTGCCAAATTAAAAGGACATGGGACATGTAATGTAATTAGAGCTACTAGGGAGGGAGAGAGGGAGGGGAGGAGAGAAGGTAGCACTCTGGTGGAGTTAGAGAGGGGTTCAACTGCACCCGCCTGGCTGGGGGACCTCAAGGGCCACCATGGTTCAAGAGCAAGGGGAGGCTCTCCCCCACACACCACCTCACCACACGCACACATACACATGTTCACACACCACACATGCCCTTCCACACCAAAGCCGATGAGTGAAAAGTGGAAGGAGAGGGTGTGAGGCGGTTGGCAGGCAGGCTTTGATCTGTTGGTGTGGAGAGATATCCGGCTCCCCTCGGATCAGAGTGCTCCTGTGCACACTGGAGCAGACCCCCCTTTGGTGTGTGATTGACGGCTGCATGGCTGAGGGACTGAATAATCCACTCTAATAAGATGTAGGAAATGGACCTCCAGCGTTCTCTCTGATCCAGACATTGGGACCACATTGACAACTTCTTTGCAACAGGAACAGCTGGGAACCAGAATGCACCTAACATTACCTTGTTAGCTGGAAGCAGTGTGTGTGTTTGAAAAGACGAGGGCTGTGCAGTTAATGAAGTATGATACACGATGCGTGGCATTGATACCAAAACTGCACTTTTTTTACACTGCTAAAACATGATTAACTTCCTGAAACTTCTTTATTTTTCTAAAATGCAAATGTCTTATGTTTAAAGTTTCATACAGGAATTTTGCCAATAGCCTACAGATTTAACGAAATCATGATTTTAATCCTAATTTAAATTGAGAAGAAAAGAGAATTATTAAAACAAAGTTACACTTAAAACATGAAAACAATATGCATTTCCTCTGACAAATTCAATGTTTAGCGGTAAATTACATCATCTCAGTTTAACACACTCAGGTTTTTAACTGTAGATGGTCTTACTTGGTCTGTAAGGACCGGTATATTATGGTCTCTAATTTTCTAAAACTTTTGCTGCTCTGTAACTGACATTGCGTTACTGTTAAAATACATTTGCCCTTTTACCACCAATGCGTATTTGTCACTTGTGGTCACAGTAGCTGTTAGCCAGAAAGTTACCCAGTTTTTCATTAACGTCCACATGTTAAGAAGCCAATGTAATGTTAGCTAATGTTAACTAACTTTAGCTTTATTGTGCTGTGTAACTGACTGATTGTGACACCGTTACAATGCATTGACCATTTACCGTCATTGAATAAGTGTAATTTGTGTCCACAGTAGCTGTTATTCAGCAAAAAGTGAGTTTACAGTGTTCTAATGTTTATAATGAGACGCTAATGTAATGCTAGCTAAGTTAGCAAACTTGAGCTAGGTTGTTGCCACGACATTACTGAAGTCAGTTTGTGACTTTTCTCTACTTTAGCTACTGTTACACTACATTGTACTATTAACAGCCACACTGTCATTGTCACGTGTAACAATTAACAGTGGCTGCTATTCAAAAGTTACACTTTGGTTTCCCTTTAGGTATTTATTGCCAGTCTTTAGTTTTGGACACATTTGGATAACAATATGATCTCTAATAAGAAAGTAGGGAGGCTTGATACCGAGCCTTTATAGCACTGTATACATTTACTGCGTCAGTTCTTGGTCGTGGGGACAGTGAAGCATTGTAACATTGAGTGACTGATTTGAGAGCAGTAGGTGGTGTGCAGCCCTCCTCAGTTGACACCAACCAGACAACTGCCAGCTGATCCAGCAGCACTGGAGCCATCCCTCCCATTGTGTCCTCTCCCCTCCTCCCTCACTGAGCCATAAACCTGTGACACCTCTCAGACACAGAGCAGGAGTCACTCTCTCTTTTTTCAGACTACCCTGTGCACTTTCGTTATTACTGTTTGAGCCTGTAAGCGAAGCAGGTCAAGAAACGTTTAGCCTTCATTTACCCTTCGCTCTCGCTCTCGCTCTCGCTCTCTCTCGCTCTCTCTCTCTCTCTCGCTCTCTCCTTTTGCCTCCTCCTGCATCCTCTGTTTCTCATATGGCTCACCTTCTTCTGCCTCACTCTAAAAAGCATTACACTCAGCTGTGGTGGTTCTCCTCACTGTGGGCCCAGAGGTTAAACAGTTTCTGCCTGCCAGCTTCACAACCTCGAGCTAATATTCAAAATTAGACGTATAATTCAACTCCATCGTAATTGAATGATGTGTTGTGGTTGTTGGTGCAAATGTGGTGCAGTAGTGAGAGCGAATAGACACAACTGCCACGCTGGTTAAAGTCAGATATTGCTCTCTTTTGTGTTGTATATTATATTCTTTACATAAAATCTATAGTGTGTCTTACAAATAGTCATAGCTACAAATATGATGTTTTATTAACTGAAGCCTAACAAAATTACCGGGCTATCATGAGTTTACGTCCCTAGTCGGAAAAACAAGTTTGTTCTTCTAGGACTGGCAGCACTTAAAAGGCAGCATGCTTTGGCCAAGATCTTATCCATTTATTAGACTGACTGCTTATAATAAATATCGTTACTGTTCCAGCTGTTCTTACTATGGACAACTCTGTGGTGGACTTGGAGACCATTGAGGCTTTGTATGAAAATGTAAGTATGAAGGAGCACTCTTTCTAAGGTAATAAAACAAAAGGAAACATAAGGCTGTAAAGTCAATGACAGCTTTAAAGAAAAGAAGAGAAAACCGTATGATTTTTATTGCTACAAATTGGTTTCACTATGGTATGCGTCTTATCAGTCCAAATATTTTGTATTATCGTGTAACAGCTTGCACTGAAACAATTGCAATACCTATTCAGGTTTCTACTGGATATCATTCTCTTCGTGAAAGTGTTTAGCTGTGTTGATATCCATATTGATTTTGGACTTTGTGTTGTGATTTTTCACAGAGGGCCACCAGTGACGAAATGGCTAAGATAACGAAACATTATGAGAATTCGAAAGAGGATGAAGCCAAACTGCTGGACAAACCTGAGCAGTAAGATTGCTTCTACAAAAATGTTTTGTCAAATGTTTTAATACTTTCCAAAGACAATTATTCATTCATAAGTAATTATAAACTTGCCCGTATTAATTTAGAGAAATTAATGTGAGTATTGAATTGAGTTTAGAGGCTATCAGTGTTTATTTGCCTTTATATTTCACCCAGTAATTTAGCTAGATTTAATTAATTTACATGGGATTTCATCACTAAATGAAAATCAACCTGAAATGATTCCAGCAAAAAAAATTAAGATTACTTGTTGCCTTTTTTTTTTGATAGACTGAGGGCTGCAGATTGGATTGCACCCCAGTTTTAATAATCTATTGGTCTGTTATTTTTGTACTTTAATTTACATTTTTTTGTTAAAGTAAATTTTGGCCAACATTTAGACATTGGGGCATAACATGTCTATTCCCTCTTTATTAAGTCTTTATTTTTTTTTAGAAAGTCTCTCCAACCTTGTGTCTGTGTGAAAACATATGCATTAATGAACATTGCTTCAGTAGTTTCTGTCAGGGTTAAGTAGTCCGGGCCAGTTAACGAGGCCTGGACCCAGCGGTGCCGCTCAGCCTGGCCTTCCTATTTCCATGTTTGACCAGAGCTGTCACTACGGCTGCCCAAGTCATCCCTACTCAGTGTCTACCTCCATCAGCAGGGCCTAATCACTCCTCACCGCTCCCCTCCCCTCTGACACGGCACTGTTTACATAAGTCGTCCCACATCAGGCCGGAGCTCCCTTTGATCAGTCTCTGTGCGCCACTCGTTGCTCTCCCTCCGCCCGACCCCGCGGACCTTTCAAACCCAGCCGAGCAGCACCGCTCATGACTATCAGCTGCCTGTGAACAGCAACATTGACTCAGACGGTCTGCATGGGGAAGCACAGCCTGCCAAGGACCCAAAATAGTTCTTCCTGTTAGACATTTTGTTTAATTCTGTCATAACACATCACACCCCATTCTCTTCCACCACCTCCTCCTGCCCTTTTGTTTTCCAGGTTTCTCTATGAGCTCTCCCAGATTCCCGACTTCGCGGGCCGAGCCCACTGCATCATCTTCCAGTCAGTATTCCTCGATACCATCTCCTCCATTCGTCGTAAGGTGGAGATCATCTCGAATGTCAGCAAAGTAAGAACATCACGTCAACAAACAGTGCTTCAGGAAAATGTCATTAAGCTGTGTGAAGGTTTACTAACTAATGGTGTGTGTGTGTGTGTGTGTGTGTGTTTGTGTCAGGAGCTGTTAGCGTGTAATAGCCTGCGGGATGTAATGGGTCTTGTTCTGGCCTTTGGGAACTACATGAACGGTGGGAACAGGACAAGAGGTCAGGCTGATGGCTTCGGACTGGAGATCCTCCCCAAACTAAAGGACGTCAAGAGCAAGGTGAAACATTTCTTACAATTTTACACTGAAAATCTGCCATAATTCCCTGATAAATCTTAGCTAAATAGGTCCATATAATCGAATCGCAGAGATATATCTATATGTAGATAATGTATGTAAAGTATGATTGTCATTTAATCCTCAGGACAATCGTATGAACCTGGTGGATTATGTGGTTTTATACTACCTGCGTAATTTTGACGAGGTAAGGCACCGTCAATCAAATTCACACAATTTTACTTTCTTACACTCTTAAAACATCTGTCACTCATCACTTATGTACTTTTATATGTGATCCACTGTTCCAGCATGCCGGCTCAGAAAAGAGTGTGTTCCCGATGCCGGAGCCTCAGGATTTCTTCCAGGCTGGTCAGGTTAAGTTTGAAGACCTCACGAGGGACATCAGGAAGCTGAAGAAGGATCTGACTGGTAGGACATGTCATGTTGTACATTAAGTACATTAATTTTCACTGTGGCTGTCAAAGCTTAAACCGATCACCATATTGCATTTTAGTCCCTTGGTCACATTTGTTTAATTGTAAATCAGTCAGTGTAATTGTGTACCGTAGCATCTTTCACCGGTGCAGTTTGTATGTAAGTCCCACGTACTCTTCCTGGCCTGTGCAGAGAGGTTTGATGGTGTATTCAGGACCTTGGATGGCCTGAGGCGGCTTTCCCCCGTTACCAGACGTTGTAGCTCTTAACAGCCGTGTCATCATAACACCACAACCTCTCCCGTTTCAGAACCAGTGACAGAGCACCTAGCCAAAGAATCATTTACATAATTTTTTTGCTGTGCCTTTTTTTTAAAAGCAGAAATACCAGCTCATTGACAAAGCACAAGAGTCACAATTGGCGGATAAATAAGTGAACCAGATTTTGATGTTCTGTGCTCAAAGTGTCGTGGGCGCCGAGCCACTCAGTAACCCAGCCAGTCAGTCTTGGCCAGGGCCATGCGGAGGTTAAAGGCGATGCCCCCCAGTGCCCCTGGTGTCTGTGGTTATTTAAATCAACCAATAATACGGCATATGAAAGCAATTAGATATGCTCCGCAGCTCTCCCCTACGTTTTTTAGATCGCTGTTAAAGCCCTCTCCTCTCTGACCTGGGGGAAAAATACAAAGAGTCTACTAAAGTACCCAGACCCACCTCAAGCTGTCACTCATTTATTAGGAAAAATGGAAGACCTGAAGACAATAAATGCAACACAAGGGCCCTCGTATTTGATCTCTGCTGCAGCACAGTCTGGCACAGTAGTCCTCGGGGGTATTGGCATCACAGGGCGAGCATTGGATTCTGGATGTTTGGTGAGCTCCACCTCTTGACTTTCACCATTTTTATCCTCTCCAGCCGCCAAGAATAAATATTTATGCCTGGCTATTATAAACCAGCCTAAAGAAAGCAAGTGGTCTTGATTATAATGCTAACACAGATCACTTCCATCCACATTGTGAGTTGTGTCTGACACTGAGGCCAATACTGAATCACACTTTGGTTTACTGGCTCTGTTTGACTGAGACGAGCGAGGCTGCCTGCCCCTCACCTGATCCTGAGGTGGCGACTGCAGTGGTCGATGGTGTCTCGCCCTCCAGGCTCGGGTCAAAGGTCAGGAGACTCTGTGCTAGCAGTCTCTACTAGCTTGGCCTCCTCCTCAGACAGCAGCAATGTGTGCTTGTCTCATACGAATCTCAGCATACTGTCTTTTTAAATTGTCACAGGAGTGTGTTTGCAGACGTAATAACGCTTTTGCTGCATGTGTGTGTGCAGCGTTTAGTCATCAGTGATGCTCAGGAGCGGGACCTGGTCTGCTTGTCTGCCCTCTCCTTCACTGGCTTGTGAAGAAACATGATCCTCTTTTGATGGGGCTTCCTGTTTGGGGAGAGGGTGATGACCTCTCTCTGTGCTCCTCTCAGGGGGAGAGGGATGAATGGGAGGCCACAGGGACCCCAACCTACTGTAGAACTCCCGGCTCCTATAAAGACCTATATCTTCTATTCTGTTTCTGACTCAAATCATGTAGAGTAGTGCAATTAGCTTCGGAACCCAGCACCCAAACTAAAGATTAAGTTTATCTTTACATAAAGATCCCTTTAACTGCCGCGTAATTGGACTGGACAGAGAGGAAGGGACGCTACCGAATGAAATAGGATCAAATAAAAAGAAACAGTCAGAGCTCATTTGCTGCTCAGGGGAGTTTAGTGTTTCACAGAAGGCCTGGCCCAGGTTAGGCATTCATCACTGTGGAAAATCAGACAGTGTCCTGATTTTAAATGGCCTTTAATGTCAAGTTCAGGCAGGGCCTTTAGCCTGAGGTCTGTTTTACGAGGTAGGCTCCGCTCTGAACGGCGTGCTGAGGTACTGCTCATCTGAGCAAATAACACAAAAGTAATGCTAAATGTTTGTTAATTTGTCAGTGATTGGTTGCAAACAGCCTGCACCTTAAATAAGAATAAAAATCTGTCCACGATGTAGAGGTCCTTTTACCAAACAAGACTTGTCTCAGATTGAGCTAGTAGGAAGATTATAGATAAATATTCCACTGACTAATCATAGCATTCTCTCGTGATTTTAATGCTCCCAGCATCCACATTTTAACAACAGTTAATGCTCCACCTCATATTCTAAGTCCTGCCTCATGTTTCTACTTGTCAGAACAGTATTCTCCAGCTAAAACTTAGGAGAAGGGTTTAGTGTGATGGATATGGGTTGATTTATGAGTGGAGAGGGTGTCTTTCTTATAGAGGCAGTCTCCTGGCTGGCCTCACCGAGGGGGAATAGCCTGATACAGTAGAGAGGGGGGGGCAGTCTGCTGGGATTGGAGATAATTGAGGATCAGTGAGAGAATTTCCCTCTTCAGGTATAAATAACTAGAATATGCCAGGACTAGAGCACGGTACTGGTTTAACCTCTAATAAAAACATTCTCCAAAAATATTTTTTTTTGTACAACAGGGCTTAAGGTTTTCCATCTAATTTTGCATTCTTGTAAAATTGAAATAACAGTTGATACTGTAGTTCAGCTGGCAACTGATTTTTTTTTTTTTAACAAAAAGGGGCAAAAAAAATACTCACCTGTGTATTATCATGTGTTTCTCTGCCTAGTGGTTTGCTCCTTCAGTGTTTACTTTAAATAATGATCCAGAGCTACAGAGACGAGAGTGGGAGGAGTGTTTCCGAGACCGAAATATTCATCGCACAGCAGGTTCATCTTGTGGTGCTCCGCAGGCTCCCCATCCAAGCATTTTCTCTTATCCACACACACAGTTGGGCATTGTCTTGGTGTGCTGTGATTTCCTGGTAGCTGGAGAGGGGGCTCTTGCTCACTGCGGTAAAATCATACCGCACATATTGACATCAAAGTCACCCATCTTTTGCTAACCACACATGGTAAATCCTGGAGCAGAAGTCTGGCTGGTTTGTTTATCTTCCCGTTAACTCCACCACTGCCCCCATTTACCCACAGCTGTTGTCGTGTTACTTCAAAATACACAAAACTGGAGCTGGTCGACTCTCTCCCATTGGGATATGATGGATTTCTCCTCTGGAGAAATGGATGCATGTTGCTTGAGTGCCTCAGGATACCGGTTCTGACTCAATCTGGATATTTCCACAAGGTGATAGGATGTACCTGTGGCTCTGGTTGGACAAATTACTTCTGGGCCATGTAAATATTCCCAGACCTCTGTTCAGTGATGTCTTGATGGAGAATACATTAGCACCCCATTTCGAAAGCTGCTGAGCTCACTGCCTGTGATCTCATCCGTTTTCCCTTGTATTAACAGTAGAAGGGCTTTAAAGATCGGTGCTGTGGCTCCCATCATGATCTTGTCTGTCTGTATGTCTGCGGAGGGAAACTAGTCCTCTGTGGCTACATGACCAGACAGTGAGCCTGATGGGACAAACTGTTCCACCGTCAGCCGACGGACAACACTGTAGTGTAGTTGTCGTATATTGGAAAATCCGCTTTGTTTTTCCTCACTGGTCACAAATGGAGAAGGGAAGCTGTTGTAACGGTTAACAGTTGGAGTGATACACTATATGCTATTGGATACGATCAGATACGGATTTTCGCCATAAATTTTTAATTGGATGTTACATAACTAAGACACTCGATGATTTACTTATGACACATTGTGTATATGGAAAGTATTTATCACATATATAGATGTAATTATTTTCTGACTAGTAGGTTGATTGGTCATTTTGGTGTCTACATCTGAATGGTCATTTGATTTTCACATGAAAACATTAAATCTATATATACATAATTTGGGTTTAATTAGCTGTTTATCTATTTATATCTTATATACTGTATATATATATATATATATATATATATATATATATATATATATATATATAATAATTAGCATTTTCCGTTTAATTTTTGTTTTGCTGATTATTAGAAGCACTAATACCAAGTCAGCATGCCAATAATTATATTGTGACTATTCATTTAACTATAGAGATAAATCTATATTTTCATTTAAATTATGAGTCTAAACATTTACCTATGCACTGTATATCTAAAATAATTGTGTTAATTCAAGATAGCTGTTCTTTTTTTTCGGTCTTTAATTTCCCTTTTTATATCTATTTATTTTCTAAATATTCATAAAGCCCACTAAAGCAGGAATAATGTACAGTTAGTTAAAAACAAGCATTTAATACAAACATTTTGTAAAATACTTTTTACCTATAAAAACAATTTTCATTTAAAAATACTTAAGAGTATGTCATTGTGTGATAAGGAATACTTTGAAATACTCTAAGACGTGAAAAAGTGTGAGGGCTAAAAACATATTCCCACAACTTCTGAATCTGATTCCTCTTGTTGTTGTCCCATCAAAGTTTATGCAAAAGAGCAACATTATAATTCACTGCTCCATAAACACACACTTTGCCTTTATTTGTGACCGATAAATAATTTTTCAGGCAAAAGCCCTTTACATGTTCTGAGATCTTCTGTCCGACCTGATGCATGGCGTCAGACGTTTAGTCGCAGAAGAATCTTTTTTTTCAATGCACTCCGCTAAAATATGTATCATCACTGCTAGACAATGTCTCAAACTGGAGCTTTTAGTTTTTATTCTTTACAGCTGCTGTGTTTTTGTGGGCTTCCTTCTTGCAGCCTTTGCTGTCTGGACCACATTTGGACGAGAGCCGCCTCTAAATTGTAGACTTGCTGTTTTGAACACGGTTTTAATGGGTCCTTTTGAGTTGGGGGATTTCTGGTAAGGAAACGTGGTTTGTCCAAACAGGATATCTTGGTCATGTTTGTTTGGTTGCTGATTTTATGTTTTTTATTTTGATCACTGCCGGCTCTTAGTATCCATGAAATGCCCTGGAATCCAGACTGTGAGGCTGTGCGTAGTTACTCCTCAATTTTAATGTGCAGACGTTGCGTTTCCTGTCTGATTTATTGAGACAGCCAATAAATAAAAGATGTAATAGACTGAGTTCACCGAGCTGCAGGTGCAGCAGCTCCACATGCAAAAACATATGATAGCCACACTCTGATCTAAAAGCAGCGACGCAGTGGAGTGAGACAGCGGCCAGACCTCTTATTGTGTTGCGGAACTATTACGCTATGCAGTCATAAGCAAGTTAAGGTATTTATTGCAGCCATTAATGACTTGCAGGTTGGATGTGCCAAAGTTCTTTCACCAGGCGTGTGTGTGTATAGTAGTAACCCCGGCATACAGTCGAGAGGAAATGGTGAAGGTTCGGCTGGAACACGCTCAGTCACGGCAGTGTCCTCTGAGCTCGTGTGAGTTGGGTCATTTGGCACAAAGCCCGTCAACAAACAGCCAACACATCTGCTGCTCTCACATGGACAGACAGGTCTGAGCCGGGCAGAATACAGTGTGGAAATCTGTCTTTTACTATATATTTTCAGAATACAATATTAAGTTATCAGAAATGGCAACAACATGTAAAACAAGACAAATATTCCTGATTTATAAACCGTGGGATGCTTTCCACCAATGGTATCAATTGAATTAAATGCTCTCACTGTTTACTCTGAAGTGAAATTAAATTTTCTTTTCAATCCTTGTTAAGCCCAGTTTTGTCTCCCCCTCATTACTGTTGTCTGTTCATGAGTGTGAATCACAAAGTAACTCAATGCACTTTACAAAACAAGAAAGGGGACCATTACAGAAAGAGAAGATAATAACAATATAGAATATGTAACACAAAACATTTGTTTTTTTGGTATAAAGTTAGACATTTTCTTCTTTTTTCAAATTTAATGAACAGCCTTTAAAGACGGCTCAAGCTTGTTTCAAGTGATCTCGTCATCACGTTTTAATGAACCTAATTTCATAGTTTTAATTAATTCGTTTTCTTAGTATTTAATTGGTTTACATCCCTGAATGACTCCCCTCTTACAGTTTGTTGTATTTTTTTCCTTCATTCCCTTTTACTTTAAGTCATTTATATCACTCATCATTTCCCTCCTTTGTCTTTCTCTGTTCTCTCTACCAGCTTGTGAGAAGACCGTGCAGAAGGTGTGTGCTTACCCGTCAGAGGAATACCTCCAGCCCTTCAAGGAGAAGATGGAAGGATTTATCTCTACTGGTGAGTCCAGACTTTTTATCTGGGGCAAAACTATAAACTTAGAAACATGGTGGAAACATGGTTCAACATATGGTTTGCAAGTTATAAATATATAGCAATTTTGCTTTTGACCCCCCCCCCCCTCCCCAAAAAAAAAATTCTCATTGTCTTCAAAGATGAATGTAACATTTGCTTGGACAGAGGATTTACATGAAACCGCTTACAGGGCTAGAAAAGACCTGTTTTCACCCAGACACGCAGCATGGGACCTTTTTAAAAAGGGGAAGGTATAATTATGTTTTTTGCCATGTCAGACAGTCAGCTGGGTGGTGCAGAATCTGCGTCTTATTGCGAGTGTGTTCGTGTGTGTGTGTGTGTTCGTGTGTGTGTGTGTTGGGAGAGGGCATCTCTGTGCGCTGTAGGAAAGCATGAGGACAGGAGTCTCCAGGCCTGTAGAAGGGATCACATTGCCTCTAACATGGTTCTCATGTACTCTCGGCTGCCATAAAGCTGGCAGGACACCTCTGGCTGCGGCCTTGTAAAGACTGGCCGGCCTCAGTGGATCAGGTCTGCGGACCACCGGGACAGGAGCAGAGCCTCCCCCGACACATCATCATCTCGCCGTCTGTCCCCTTTCTGACCTAGACACTGGTCTTCCCAGCCTCTGTTATAGCTGTAGTAGCTGCCACTTAACTGGTAACATACTATTAAAATACCCTAACTCTGTGCCTTCTATCAAATCTACAAACTGCACATTGGGGTGATGGATTTTTATGGAAAAAGAAAGCAAGCTGCCCTGAATCCCTCCACACATCTATGTCCCTTTCAACCTTCACTACTTTTGTTCTGCAGGAAGCAAGTGATGGAGTGTAAGAATTGAAACGCAAGTACTCTGGTTGGTTCATTGATGAAGGTGACTGTGTACACATTTTGTATGCGTTATGGCTCACTTATCATTGAAGAGATGGTCCATGCCGGCCATTAGACTCCTGTGTGCTGCTCTACGTGTGTCACCAACACTTTATTATACACAAACCTTCCACTGCATCCGAGAGTGAATGCCATCAAGGACATGTCCACAAGGCATTTGAGTTTGCCACAGATGGCTCCATGTCTTGTGCAAACATCATTGATTTCACCTTGATGAAGTTGCCATTATCATACAAGTGTACTGTATATCGTTGCTTGCACAGCAGCCTGTGGACAGATGCTCTCAGAAATCAGCAGATAAGTGGAGATCACAGTCTACATGAGAGGTCAGAAGGAAACTGGAGCACGCTGTTTTTTCTGAAAGTCTTAGAGTTGGTTTGCACAAATTTACAGCAGGAAACTGTGTCCCTGCTACTCTATAAGATCCACAGACCTCACAGTGAACATTTTTTATTGGAAACATTTTTTCTACCCAAGGAATAGTCTCGAGAAAACAGCAAAATCTATGGACTGTTTATAATGGCTGCTTACTTGTCTCTGGATCCTCTGGATGAGATGTTGCTGTTTGATTTTTTTATTAGTTTGCAGATAGTTTATTTATATTATGGCTGGAATTGCACTGGAGATATGTATGTTTTATGATAAGCAACTTAAACCATGAGGCAGCCAGGATGCCTTAAACATTGTGAATGCAATAATCAAACAGAATTCTGTTCAACTCTGTTGTATTGGCATGAAGGAAGAAATCTGAGTGGCAGATATCTCAAAACTTGGAGGCTATCCCAAAACTATCTGCATGGCCACATATCATTAGAGGCAAGTGACAGATGTGCTTTCTGTAATTTGGGTAGAACAACCCTTTAAGTACAAGGACTTAGTTTAGATGCAATGTGTGCTATGTGTTAATCAGCATCAAGCCACAACGTAAGTCTTAGCGACAGAGGAAAGTGTCTCTATCGCTCAAGGACCAGACTGCATTAAAGGACTAATTGCCTGCATTACTTGCAGCAGGGCAGAGTGGTGAAACAACAGACTCACTCTATCATAAAAGAGTCAAATGAGGTATCTCGCGGGGAGATTGTAGCCAGATGTTTGCGGTGCAGAGTGAAAATTGGTGGGGAGTCCGTGTTTGCAGTACAACTCCTGAAAAGATGTTTGTTGCATACCGAGCCCATGCTGGGATTACGCACTATTCTTGTTATAGAAATGTGCCATGACATTGTTCTAGTTGTCTTATCCACCTTAACTACCTCTGAATGCTAAAGCCTCCCTCGAGCTTTGGCCAGTATCGCAGCATATTTGAAAGCTTTCAGAACCACTGCGGTTGCCACCGGCTACAGAGCGGCATTGATTTGCAAAGGCACATCTTGAACATAAACTTTCCAGTGGGATACTTGTAAACCTTTCTTTCATAAACAGAATTCCTCCAGCCGTTGCCCATGCTTTGGGAGGAGCGGTGCGTAATCATTGTTCGTGATGATTCCATGGCTTCAAAAGGCAAAACAAAGCAACAGCTCCTCACATCAAAGAGCGGCCGAGGCTCTTAAACTCTGACTCATCAGTGAATGAGTGAATTTTTCACCCAGGTTAACGCTCAGGAGGCTGACCACAGATGCATGTGTTTGACACATGACTTTAGATATTGACGTTAACCGTTGAGTATAACTTCTTCTTTAAACAAGAGGATCAAAGTACACCAGTGAATCAACAGATAAAGACTTGTGTTTCCGAGTAGCACTGACCCCTAACCCAGCCTGTGGAGAAGCTCTCAGCAGGGCCTGCAGATGAACCCAAACGCCCTGCGCTCTGCCTCTTAAACTTGCCTGTGTGATCGCTCCCAGATCCAACAGGGGATGCCTCCGAAATTCAGTGATCCGTTCTCTTGTAAGGCTGATCCTGTGCTCGTTCCGTCACTGTTTTTGCTCTGGTTTGGATCCAAGTCCTCTCTAACTCCGAAAATGTATTTCTCTCTCTATCTTTAGAACAATTATCTGAAGTAAAGTTAAAGAAAACAGGCCGTAGTGGGTTAAACATCTAATCAACCACCTTTTTGTTTCCCTTTTTAATAGGAGCTCTTTGAAACCTCTGGGGATACTCTTACGGGCATATTTTTCGTGTTGAATACAAGCCATGACTAATTGAAAACAAATTCCTGCTTTTAATCTCTGCTTGTGTAAGTCTCATTTCGCTGGCTCTTTTCTGGAAATACATGTGTACCATCACTTCCTTGCGTTTTTTCTTTGTTGCCAGTGAGTCAGACCCCAATAACCAAAATACCACTTGTTCACATGAACGTGAATTACGTAGGTGGTGTAGAATTTTCAGATAACGACGGTCCAAGGAAGCTGTTTTTGATGAAGTCTATGAGATGCATCTGTGTTGAAATAGAGGCGGTGTAGGGAAACCGAGAGGGATGCTTTGTGGAAATCCTCAACGTCCTCAGCATCCCTCTCAGACTGCTTCCCATCTCTTTGTTATCTAGCTGCTAGGTATAGCAGCGGTTTGGAAAAGTGTGTCAGAGTTTTAAAGCCCTAATTTATTGTCCCTCTCAGCATGCACATCTCATAACTTTCTAGTTAGCGACTACTGGTTTCATGTTTGCACAGGGAGCGGAGGAAGAGAAACTTCACACATCCTCTCTCTCTCGCTCTGTCTCTCTCTCTCTCTCTCTCTCTCTCCCTCAGCCTCTCGGCTCCAGTGCCACCTCTACACAGTCGCACCAGAGGGGTACCTCAGGCGCCAGCCTGACCCCCACTGAGACTAACGCCATTGGTCACGGCCCCTCTACCCCTCCCCACCCCCACCCCCACCCCTCACCCCCTCGTCTATCCCAGACATAGCCACAACCTTCATTCATTAGGTTTACCTCAGCCCCGTTGCCCACATACATGTTTAAAAAAAAAGAGTAAAAGTAAAAGGGGTGGTTGGTCGGAGGCTTAAGCTCACCTTCTCCCAAAAGACCCCCAAACCTGCCTTTGAACAATTTTTTGGAGACTTCCCCCTCTTAAATCTTCAAGTAGGAAAGGTCCCCCATCATTGTAAAAAGGATGAATCTGGAAAATGCAATAAATCTGAGATCACAGGCACTCTCTGGCCCTAGATAAATTCTTGCACCTCGGCCTGGCCCGCCGTACACATCTGCCTTGCATTTAGACACTTTTACATGGCAGGAGTCCACAGGAGCCTCCAGTTCCCAAGCCTCTCTGCTCAACCCTGCGCCTCTGCATCGGTTCAGCTTTGAACACGTACATGTATGTCGACACACGCGCAACTCCGCAAACAGGCCGCCGCTCCCCGCCCCGAGGATCATGAAGCATGTCAAACTTTACAGTGTGCTTAACTGTCACCTGGATAACATGCTCACTGTGTCACTGACATCTCAACCCAGAGCCTTTCTTCTTTTCTCCTCGCTTGACAACCTTAAGGACGGCTAATGAACGTAGCGCCCCCCTCTGGACCCGCCGGTGTTCCTGTGATCATTTCTCAGTGTCTGTCTGTGGAAATGTTTGGTTATCTATGTCACCAAGAGCCTCATAATCTGCCCCACGATATATTTTAATCCAATATTTTCTCCTTTTTTTCCCAGCTCAAAAGGAGCATTCAGCTGAAGAGGATCGACTCAATGCAGCACAGAGAAGGTAGGAGACCAACTTTAACAATCCCAAGCCAGGATACATTTAAAATGATGAATGAAAGATGTTTGATCGACAATATTGCCATTTTCTGTTGATTTCATCCCTCGACAAGGGAATTCTTCAAGTGTCGTGGATTGTAAACATCACATAGCAGTTATTTAACATGCCACACATAGATAACATAGCTGGTTTAGTCGCATAGAGTTATTAGCCGCACAATGTTTCTGGTAAGATGAAGGGGCCTCACGGTATCGTATTGAGAAATTCTGAAACTGCACACCAACTTTGACTAGAGAGGGATTGTTGGATGTGATTTGGAATCAATTTATTTTGCAGGATTAAGCACCGTTTTATATATATTTTAACTAGTTATTACTTAGTTCTAGGCCTTTTGTAGTTTGCCTGAAAGACAAATAAAAATGCTGACCAGAGACAGCAGTGGATTTCTACACGCACACATAACATGCAGCATACTGTATTTTAAGCCTGAACGCCCTGTGCTTCCTCCCCTTCAGTTCCTATCATTCTTATCTGCCGTGTTTTGTGCAGAAGACTCCCGAGAGTTTTCGGAGAGATTTATAGGCGCAAGACACACTGGCAGCCGCTGAGCTCGCTGTCCGAGCAAAATCATATCTGGAACATTTCATATTGGAAAAAGATGGTGGGGCAGACAAACAAAGCAAATAGATTATTTTTGCCTTGTTTGGATAGAGAGCAGAATTGTTTGCTTTATATCGCAACTCTTCCTCTTCCAAAATAAATCATGAAAGCACAAACTGAAAGACGCCGGAAGATGGAAACTATAAACAATTAGGAAGTTGATTTGCTTTGGACAATTACTATAACTCAGATAATGCTTCCAAACTGTTCTGTTTCATGTTGCTGTTTTTTAGCCAAGAGAATTGCTGAGGGACTGCTGCGCCTCTCGCTCTCTGTCCTGGTCCCTCACTCCCGCCCTCGCCATTCCAGTGATATCTCTACCCCCTGAACTGGACTGATGATTTCTGAGTGTGTGTGTGTGTGTGTGTGTGTGTGTGTGTGTGTGTGTGTGTGTGTGTGTGTGTGTGTGTGTGTGTGTGTGTGTGTGTGTGTGTGTGTGTACCCTCGCGTAACCTCTTGCGCATGAGTGACACCACTGTAATGAAGGCGTTGAACTTGGGGAATATTGATCAAAAGGGCCCCGAAGCTGACAGCACCTTTGCCTTTTAATGAAGTTTTCCTTTAATTTCATCTAAAGAGGAGGCTGGCTGACTTGCGTTAGGTGGAGTAGGAGGCGAGTGAGGGGGCGGGGGCGCTCTTTCTCAGGTTCCCACAGAGCCACCTCGTAAAAGTGACACGCTGTTGATGAATATGGGCGTCAGCGGGCTCACTGGGCCCTGGGTGGGCTCTCACATCTGCACTGGATGAGGGATCCTCGCACAAAAACACACAACAGCAGCAGTGGGCGCAACATGGTGGTGTTAATAAAGGAAATAGACAACACACCCTCAGTGCTACCTAACACCTCGGCCTCATGAGGAGACAGTGAGTTTAGACGCCTGCAAGTCAAAGTCAACCAGACGACAGGAATCAGCATCAGGATGTTGACAAAAATCAGGGCGGATTTCAGCTGAAATATGTCCGTCAAATATGGCTGCCGCTAACGATTATTTTCATTATCAATTAATCAGACGATTATTTTTTCAATTAATCATGGAGGGGAAAAATGTTCAGAAACAATTTCTGGAGACACTTCACGTTGACGTTTTTTATTTGTTTATTTAATTTGCGTTTTTGGGGTCTGTAGATACAATTGACTTGACCTTATTATTTGATCAAACATTGTAAGGCAATGCTCTTGTACGGCTGCTTGTATTAAGACAGCATTTTAGACAAAACTGTTTTTATATTCCTGAAAGTAAGTATATTAGATATTGGTATCTAAACTTCGTTATCATATTGGCAGTAGTATCATATATATATATATATATATATATATATATATATATATCCTTAATCATTTAAGCCATGCTAGTGACATAGCGTAATAGATGTTGTGGAAGCTTAGCACTCAGCCTGAGGTTTACCCTCAGGGAAACACTGTTAGCTCTGTTAGCTGTGAGCCGCCGGCTCGCCGTCGCCATGGTGAGAACTGTTGAGAGGTAATCCAAATGCTCCCAATCTGTGTCTTGCACTTTTAGCTTTTATTTTATTGCCATTAGCAGGTCAAAATAAAAAATGGTCCAATACTTTGGTTTGTTAAAACAAATCCCGTCAAAACTAATGACATTCCCATCAGCCTCAGCTGTCGTCCCTGTTTAGAGCTAACTAGCACATTTTATCTGCTTAACATCAGCATGTTAGCATTGTCATTGTTACCGTGATCATTAAGCTGGAAGCACTCCTGTTTTTGATCTCACAAAGCTGCTAGCCTGACTCTAGACTTGTTTCAATATTGATGCATAGCAAATGTATGCAAGATCATATATAACATAGCTGATGTTAGTGCAGTGATCTTGTGTAAAATCATTCACACAACTTCAAGGGCTTATTTTGTTCTATTTTTTTTTTAATCACAATCTATTCAGGATAGTTCATTTGGACAACAGAAACCAATAATGAAAATATTAAACTACTGCCCAGCCCTACCAGTGAGAAAGCCCTTTATGACACGCTGTACACATGATTACATTAATCTTAATTGTAATTGTAATTAATTGAGATGTCAGTCTCATGAAACATAATTTTTTTTTTTTTTTAAAGTAAGTCCATGGCGAGTGCCGATGGCTTTCCCCTCAACATGCAGTTGTAATTTGTCTGCTTCATGTTTGGGTTCACTGAGGTTTTCTGGTTCTGTACTCGGTTACGTCTCATTAAGTTCGCTTCTACCACATCATGCTCAATTTCCTTTGGCCCAACTGCGTCACCATGCAGTCATGGTTTCATAGATGCTAGCTCCTAAGTTATTCTACTCGGGGATTGTATGATGGCAATGGCACAAAACTGCTTAGTGCCTCTGCTGAATCAGCCAATAACATGGAGTTTACTTCTGTAATAATTTTTACTGGGGAAACAAAGGAATGCAGAGTTTCCTTTCCAGATATTTCCCCGATTGTCACGGCTGCTCATGGTTTCGTAATGGGTCTTTCTTTTCTTTTTCTTTTTTTATATAGCTGTCAGTGAGGAATGCTGGCTATGGGTTCTGCAGTAAACCCTCTCACGGCAATGGCATCATAGCATGTATTACAGAAGAGTGTGTGTTTGTGTGCATGTGTGTACAAGTGTAAGTGTTCTGCGCTCGCAAATGAACAAAGGTCTGCTTGATTTTGTTTGTTTCGTAGGTATACTGGCATGTGAGTGTGTTTGCATCTGTTTTGAGTGAAGCGTTTGTGTATCTGCTTGTTGCACATGCTCGGGAGAGTAAAAGGAAAAACGCTTTTGGTTGATTTGTGCATGCTTTGACATGCTGACCCAGGGTCAGCAGAGGAGCTGATGAAGAAGAGACCCTGTTCATCATGCCAGACCAGGCCCGGCTGTAACAAAGCTACCTGGGATGGAAGGTCTGTTTGGTCAATCTAAACATCCCAGAGCCTCTGATTTCTTTTGTAAGCGTACACGATGATCTACAGCGCTCTCCCTTTTCTTTTTTCTTTTTTCAAGCATCATAGCAAAATGACGCATCACTGGGAAATGTGAAGCAGGCTCATGCAGAAGCCCCTTTTTATTTTCCTCAGCTTTTCGCAAGCCGTCTGGGTAGCATATTGTAGAACTTCACTCCACGTGAACGTGTCTTAGATTAGTGTCGCAAAAAGGCCACCTAGCATCTGGAGGTCAGAGCCTATCTGGGTGTCAATGGGACAGGGAGCATCCTTTGAATCATAGCCCCCTTTTATCAACCCTTTTGACAGGCACGGCCAGAAAATGTCTTTCATGTTTGGGTTAGGGACGGAATCCGAAGCCGCAGGGTTCTTTTCATGCCTTGTGTGTGCTGCTGGGAGCCTTGCAACGAGTTCAGATTTGGTTACAACTGAACGAGGCTGAGGAGCCGTGCTCCAGTCCCAGTGAACAGAAAGTCCAGAATCTGCTTATTTACATAGGTCTGATGCGTCTCTACTGTATGTTTATTTTTGTGTGCGCACACCTTTCTGAGTGAGCTCACATATGCAGTCAACATATCATATTCACATCTTTGTGTGTGTGCGTGTGCGTGCGTGCGTGCGTGCGTGCATGCGTGCGTGCGTGTGTGCAGCAGTCTGTTCTTGGCTGTCTCCGTCTCCTCTGGCAGTCTTCCCCTGCAGGCTGTGGAGGTCAATGTGATAATGGAGCCGCTGCTACTGGCTCTCCCCCGTGGCCCAGCAGGGTGGACACTCTCCTTCCAGCTCTGTTTCTCTCCTCTCTGTCTCACTCTACATCCATCATTTTCTCCGTGTGCTGTGTCTGGATTAGACTGTTTTTTTACCCTATTTTGTCTGCTTCTTATGCATACATACACCTTAGTTTCCTTGTGCTTTTTGACCTCACTGGAACACATTTGATCATTTATGTCTGATTATAATCTAAGTATAATTAAGACAACACTATTTGTGCCTGTGTTCTGTTTTCCAATACAGTTTCCAGGACACGGTGAACTACCTTGGGGTCAAGCCAAAGTCCGGGGAGAAAGAAGTGTCCCCAAATCTCGTTTTTATGATTTGGTACGAGTTTTGCAATGACTTCAAGAACACCTGGATACGACAAAACAAGAAAATCTCCAAGGAGAGGTGGGTTGGATTCTGGTGGTGCTGCTCCATTACTTTGTTTCTCTGTCAAAAACACATGTAGATTAGTATACTTATCAGGAGAAGTACTATCAACTTGTGAAAACAGTTTCCTGGTAGCTTTAAAAATCTGTAAAGAAATCGTTACGTTATCTCAGATTCTTGGAACTTGTGTTACAATTTCAGGCATTTACATCCTAGGGACTAAAAGGCGGAATATCTCTGCCTCCTGCGGAAATTTTGACCAACCTTTTTTTTTTTATTCTGCCTATGGTCCTAAATTGCTGGAGTGCCTCTTAAAAGGATGGTCATAAAAAAACTGAGTGATATCCTCCGTAAAGCCTGGTGTGAAATATCTGCAGAACACAACCTTAGCTTCCAAACTAAGCCTGAACCATTTCATCCTGGGGTCAGACTTCTTGTCTCCGTCACCTTCTGATGGGTGCTTAACGACCTCTGGACATAATGTCAAATTGGCACTAATTGTACAAGGGTGATGTGCAGATGCTTAATTATAGCAGAGAGGGAGGCTATCAAAGAGGGACAAACAGGCATAGCTGAGGCCTCGGCCTTCCCTCTGGAGGACTGGGGCCTGAATTTATGATGTTTCCTCTGACCTGAGGCGTCATGTCGGGGGGGGGGTGGGGACAGCAGACCCTCCTGGCGGCCGCCTGGCTTTACTAGCAAGCGTTTGGGAGAACTGATAAACATTGTAATGATGCTGGACATGCAGCCCAAAGGGCAGCAGAGCTGCACGTGTGGAGACGACGACGGGACTGCACAGGAGTGAAGCTGCTCGTTACTGCGTGGTCATTTCAAGCATCATGCGGTGGCTTCATGGCTCTTCACACTTGGAGATTGTCATATCATGGCATTTAGTGTCCTCCAGCTATTGCTGTCTGAACGGATTTCTCAGCCCTGCCACGGATCTGTGTGCTCTCTCTTAATTTTCTACTTGGTAATTGTGTCTTGCGCTACTCACAGCTGATTGTGCTTATGTACAATTAACTGTTTGTACAGTCATAAAAGCCAAGTGTTTTTTAAAGGCTGCCTCATTATCTCATCAGCCCACTGTCATTCTCTACGGCTTCTCACTTATAGGGCTTTCACTGACCACAAACTGAGAGAGAGAGAGAGAGAGACCTTACAGACAACGTCACAGAGACACAGTGATGAGAGGCTTCTGACTTTATATTGTTTTCTCAAGTTACACGAGTTTCATGATTTATTCTTGATGACTTCTGGTTTTAAAGGGTCTGCACATATCAAGTCCTTGTGGATTTATTTTTTCCCTCTAGGTTGAAGGAAGCGCAAGAAAACATCAAGAAGATCACAGCAGAGAAGAGAGTCGAAACCAAGAAGATCAATGCCAACAGTCTGGTAAGAACTGATCTACATACAGTAGAAAGATGGCATTCCCTAAAAGCGGCTCTTTCTTGTGTCTGCACTGAAATAGATACACCACCACTTCTTTTTCTTTTTTTTGCGGTTCTTGCTAACAGAAAGAGAGGCTGCGGCAGAAGGAAGCCAGCGTGTCTTCCAGCTGAGTGAAATGACAAGTGACAGAGCATCGGAGATCAGAAAGTGTGCAGGCCTCATCTCTTCTGCTTTTACCACCTGCCTCGACAACAGGACTCACAATAAAACCTTGCCGGACTCTTACTACTCCCACTGCCGCACCTCTGCCCTACTAACACCCTCCCATACAGATAGAAGCTGGGCCTGCAGCGAGGATGCATGGCTGACACAGCCAAAGTGATTGGAGTCTTAAAAGCCAAAGGTTGATCTCATTCATCCGGCAGGGCGCGACCTCTGAGTGCCCAGCTTGTGAAAGGTCTCAAGGGGTCAGTGGGATTCACAACAGCTGACACATCCATGAGGTTCCTTCTGGATCTACAAGAGCTGAGAATCCCATTTCTTTCAGAACTGTAGATGTTAGACAGCGTAGTGATAACGCTACATATTCAAAGTGTGAAGAGCTTGTTGCTGTTATGTGAATAGATACGGCAGCCTGAAGAGGAAAATCCCTGTTCACAAAACAAATCTCTCTCTGGAAGTGGTAAAAAAACAAACAAGCAGTTGCTCGTGCTCTTTTCTGTAGCGAATAGGTTTTCATTCGCCACGGCTCATTAAAAACCTTGTAAATATGTCATGCTGTAGGATCGGCAGGGACCGAGCAGCGTTGAGAAGTATGATGGATGATCAGCGCCGGGCTTGACGTGCGGATTGAGACGTGTATAAAATGCGTGTGCGTGGAGGTTTCACTGTGTTGTGTAGCACTGCACCAGACTGACCCCTCCTGGGTGACGGCCAGAGAAGAGCAGAACCTGGCAGCCTCGGACACACACGCGCGCGCACACACACACACACACACACACACACACAACTTAAAATCATCAGAAGAACACAACAGGTTTTGGCCGTGCATCCACCCCCCACCTAAAATACTAAATACACGGTATGCAAAATGGTTAATCCCTCTTCACATTGTGTCCAGCACCCCTTTAAGCACTTTACTGCTTGCTGTAGCTGTATGTTATTGCCGCTATGCGCCACACTCCCCTGTTATGCTAACTGCGTGCATTTTTTGCAGATGTCTCGCACCTTTCTGCACCTCTTTTCCTATGCAAGAGTATGGTCCTTTAGAAGATTTATGAATTGTATTGCTTCATGATGAAATCCTATTAGATTTTATTTTTTTTCTAAGAAAGTGTATGTTTTATTTTCTCAAATGTAAGATGTAAGCACGCTCCTGTATGAATCCAGAAAAGTCTATTTATGTAAAGAATGATTTATTTTCTGCCAAAAAGCATCAGCTGTGGTTCCTTTGAGGGTGTATTTGTATGAGTTGTAATTGACTGAGAAGCTACCCGATAGGTCAGTCAGATAAAAGATATATTTTCACATGGATATTACGTGTATGTGTCCGCTGATTTACAGCGTAGTCTGTGGTATGTGGAATTTGAGCAATTAGCTTACGTTTCAGTTTTGGAGAATGGAGGGTTGTATTTTGGTGTTTTAAGAATATTTAAGCATATCACCTGAAGCCATGTGGGTTGTTATACCTCAGACAGACTTCCATTATCAGAGTATACATAAAACTGAACCTTGAATTACTTTTTTTACCCTCCCGAGTCTTTTACATGTGCCATTTATTTTGTAAAACAAGAATCTAGATATTTCATCAACTGTTTTACTTCAGAGGGTTTGAAAAGCAAAAAAAGAGCAGATACTGGCCAAGGAAGTGCTGTAGCCTCTGTGTATGTTGGTTCGTGTCACCCTCAGTAGCTCTCGTTTAGGTGCTCTGTCATTTTATGGAATTGTTTTAAATTTCAAGAATAAACTACTGGATGCTGAACAAATATCTCAAAGTTTTCTTCTGTCAACAGTTCCATTCGCCAGGCTTTCAGAAGCCTGGAAGTGCACCAAGTAAATGTTATATTTATGCAAGAAACCTGAGTCATCAAAGTGGATTTGATTACTCATAAATCAGCCTAACTGGGTCAAATTAAGTCATTCAATCAAGCCTCTTGTTCCTGGAAGACTTTTAAATATAGCTCTGACTAGATTTACATCTGTGGTCCTTCCAGCTCATCCCAACTTGTATTCAAACACCAAGATAATCCCGGTGTTTTAGAATATACATTATGAGGGGGATCTTCAATATGGATGGCTGAAGAACAATCCTTACTCAAATGAAAAAATAAAAAACAATTGACTTATTTATCAAACATTGGCTTGGTGGACTTCGGGCAGACCAATCCCGAATAATTTGCACTAGAACACCACGTGCCCCCTTCTCACAAAATATAGTGAAGTTTATTGAGATCATTTCAAGGGATAATTGGAACAGGTAACCGCATCTTTTCTCATAAAACGTACTTTAACGATGACATATATTCCAAGGTCTGAGTGCGAGTCTCCTCGAGAAGCTAGCTCCATGCAGCAGATGAGGGCATAATTAAACATTTTGTTTTACGCACCTTCCAAATTTTCATCAGGTGTAAAGTCACAGATGATATGAACAATATTTCTACATCCGTTTATTTGATGTTTTCAGGGATAATTTAATCTAAGGGATAAACAAACCAGTTACATCACAGATGGCTGTACATTTTACAACTATTTAATCGCTGTACATTGTCCGTTTTAACTAACAAAAAAGCCTCGTGTCTCTACAACTGAGTAGGCACCCAACTTACAAATAAAAATTAAAAAAAATCGAAATTCACAGAAATCAATTAACCGTGAAAGATTCTTGAAAGATCGAAATAAAAATCATATTTTCCATTTACAAATATCGCCGCTTATCCACCATAGTCCACACAGTGGAAACATCCAATTAAACAATTATATGCACACAAAAATACAAAATTGGACAGGAATGTTTTCCCGTCACAATAAGCGTCTTGATTTATTAAATAAACCGGAGTTATGCAGTCCTCTCGGGGTGAGGAAGCCGTGCGTAAAACGTGCCCATTCCAAGTCAGCGTTCCCGTGCAGTGATGCTTGTTTTCAAACTTGGATAACTGGTGAGGAGTAAAATGTTCGATGCAGTTCATCGTCGGTTTAGAAATTGCCAGTCCATATTTGTTCACGCGTCGTGCAAGAAGAAACTCGTTGTAGCCGACACGTAAGAGGCCTTCCTGGACGAGTCCTTCTAGATGGAGACAGGCACGTGTTCTGTGTGACAATCCTGTCCGCGATGAATAAGAATAAGAAAAACACACACACACGCGCACACACACAAACAACACATTTCTTTAGTCCAGGTCTATGGATATGCAGCGGCACTGTTTGACGCGCTGGATGCGTTTCTTCTTGGTGGGTGGCTGCTGGTCCGGGCAGTTCAAAGTAAAAGTCATGGTGGTAAAACGCTTCGGCTTGCAAAACGAACAAGATTGGAAGGCACCCTCCTCCCTGCGGATGTGCCTGGGGATGTAGAAGGAGTTGCACTGTCCGTAACAGAAGCGGTTGATGATGGTGCGGCTGACGCAGCCCTCCTCGTGGATGGTCTGCTTGAGGGGCTGCGTCTTGCACCAGTCCCGTTTCAAATACTGGCGCTCCGTCACATGTAAAGCTTCCTGGCTGGACTCCAGCACCTCGTCGGCCGGTGAAGACGAGCCCTGCCTCTGCCGGGACCCGGAGCCCGCCTGCGGAGGCTGCGGTTGCTGCTCCGATTCGTTTGGGTTGGTTTTGTCAGGATGAGGAATGGCGCCTTGTGAACCTCGGTTTCTTTTGGAATCCACGGGAGAGGAGAGCAGCCCCATGATGAAAACCACACTGCAGAAGATACGCGTTGAGCCGGCCATCCTTGGGGAGAGGAAGAAAATAATTCATCATCAATACCGTTTCAACTCCGGGCGCGTTACGCACAGCTGTCAAAGCGTTTACGCTGCGTAAAAACGCACCGATACAACTGGCTTTTTTACTTCTGTTTTTTAAACGCATGCAAGACGACACTGCATTTGTAAACCAAAGTAGCTGTATATTTGATCACCAGTCCAAACATTAGAGTGAGAAATACAATATATAATATGTTCCTTTACATTATAAGGTTTCCCCTTGTGCAAGGTAATAACACCAGATTTAGCCCAAGCAAAAGCACACAAATGCTCTTATTTAATAAAGCATCCACGTATTAATAGTCAACGCCAGTGGACAACAAGCGTGCAAGCTTGGTAGGTTGTATAAGCCAGAGACCAAATAAAGTTCCAACGTAAGTGGCGGGAGACGATGCGTGAGGATGTTCCGATCAGATTCACTCACCTGTTTGAGCCTCCACTGCTGTAAGTGCGTTAATCGGATCCTGTCAGCCCTCTACGGCACCTTCCGACGTGATGGGCACCTACTGCTGTCGACTGTACACTGGCGGGGCTGTGGATGGGTGGGAGACTAACCGCTCCATAGACAGAGACAGGGGCCAGGGGGTTTAATACAAATTGCTCCAGCGCCGGACTGTCTCCCTTTTAAATGTCTGCCAGCTGAGATGTGCACAACAGTTCCCTCAACATTATTGGCTAAGCACGATGTAGAGAAAATCAAAACTATCCGCCCCCTCAACACTTCCCTGAACCCACTTCAAGAAAACAGACAACCGAGGAACAGCGAAGGCAGGCAAGCAGGGAGGAGGAGGAAGAGGAGGAGGAGGAGGAGGAGGAGGGGGAGGAGGAGAAGGGGGGAGGAGGAGGGGGGGCGAGACGAGCCGAGAGCGGACAGGCCTGAAGTTTATGCGCACATGGAAAAAGTAAAACTGTTGATGTCTTTTTATCAAAAGGAACATGATGATATTAAGCAATATACCAGCACTTTGAAAGCGAAAGGAGGAGTGTACATTCCTCTCGTAAACTATGAACATGCATGCAATCGAAGGATTAAATCAATTAGAAAGGTTAACTCTCACATTTCAACACACCTGTGAATCCTCAGCACAAACAGCATTGGGATGTCGCCGTAAACTCATTACAGACTGCTGGAATCCAGAGTTGAGCCAACAAAATGTATGATTAATAAAACATCTGCTTGGAAACAGAAGATTGAAAATTTCTGGAACGCAGTATCGTTTGTATATACAGCAGCCTGTGGTACTCCATGTTATGGTACACAGCCTTTTAGTTAACGCACGGTTCACAATATGTTTATTTACGCATACCCAAATTAAAATGAACACAATGCAAACGAGTTTTCAGTAATCATCAAAGTGAATTCCTTTTATTAGCTATGGTGGAAAATAATTAAGAATAATATACATTTGAGTTGGTTATTGATTAATTAACTAATGCTTTATAAATGAGTTGAAGCCATTATCAAGAGCAGCTGCTGGGTTGCCAGGTTGTGAAGTATACCTCTATATTATATTCTTTATGTTTAGTACAATGCCGTTATTAGAGGGGATCTGTGAGTTCATGCTTGCTCTAATACGCCACGAGTTTGGAGTTACAAATGTTAAAAGGTTGATTTGTTTATGTTGGTGCATTACTCTGGAGGGCTTTCCAACAGGTTAATGGTCCATTTGTCCTGCTTGAACTAAATAGAACTATCTAGAAAGACAATCAGGTGTCCTGCTGTGGGAGGACGAGCGCCAGCAGGAAGGATTTGTTCCCATCCTGTAAACTCAAAAGTAATGACTTAAATGTTTAGAACTGCTGTTTAAAACAGAACAATGAGTTAACTATGTAAAGTCACATTTTTCAGCCTTAATGGTACTCTGGGAAATAAAGTACAGCCCCACACACGGTTGTTGTAATTTAGGATTAGAATATTTAAAAAAAGGACTAACATTAAACGAGCGTTATGGATTTTCTGTATAGGTTTCCGATACATGTCGTGTTGTTTTAGAAAGTCTAAAACGTCATCTGCTGAACACATGGCCGCGGCCCGACCGCCGAGGCTGCAGAAGCAACCAGAAGCAACCAGAAGCAACCAGAAGCAACCAGAAGCAACGCCTGGCGGAGTCACGGTGGACAACGCGCTCCCGCCAGTGATGTTGAGAGGAAGCTGCTCCAGTGACGCTGGTGAAGACGTTTATCCAAATCCCATCCATCCTTCTGCACGTGCTCAATGTGCGCCCCTCCCAATGGGCTGTGGAGAATAAATCTTAAAGAGGGATTCTGACCTTTCACCCCTTCGCTGTCTATTCTTCAGATTCTTCAGAAGAGAAGAAAATGCCTGTTTCAGATACCCGATTTTACACTGAGCGGAAATAACATTTTTATAGATTCTCCAGAAAGGCACAATAATGTAGTTTTAAATATACCAGAATCAGATTTGTTCAAAGAAAGTGTCACATCAGGGTATGCGCGCAACAGATCAGTCTGAGTGTGTTACAATATAAACATGTGCCACTGAACGTGTCAGTGGTTGTACTGCTCCCCCTTGTGGCTCCAACAAGTACTAACTATTTATGCAAGCCAGAAGAATTCCACTGAAGAGAGAAAGTATAGAATATGCCATTTGAGTTTATTTGTCTGAAGCAGTTCACATGGCAAAGAATTTTACTGGAGGCTGGTTTTGAAACGAATGGACTGCGATAGACAGACAATGTAATCAATACTGCTTGGCTTTTTTTCTCTCTAATAAAATCCAACAAAAAGGTGCATTTTTCTCTTCTTTCTTTTCATGACGAGAGCCAGTAAGAAAATATTGTGTAATTAAGAAACAGCTTCAATTTCGGTAAACAGTTTTTTTTTTCTTCTTTTTTAAAAAAAAAAAAAGGACACCTAACTAAGGATTAGATATAAAATGCATAAATAAAAAGCACAAGACTTGTTCCTTGATTTCTAACATTTCCAGTCATTCATTCAATCAATCCCATTTCACATAATCTGGCTTGCACACTACAATCTAAACACTACGCAACATAATCCCGTAGGCTGATCTGTGTCGATGCTCAACTCCTATACTTGTTTTACTGGAGTAAAAAAAAAACAAAAACAAAAAAAAAATTAAGGCATATGAAAATCTCCCATTAAGCCCGAACACAACACAAACAGCACCAACCGTAGCTAAAAATAAATTAAAAGCCCTGAAATTATGGAAAACATAAAAGAGGAAAAGTTCAATGTCATGTAGTCCTAACCAGCCAGAGACCTGCATAGTGAGGAAAAATAAAATGGCAAAAAGACATGAAACTATAAATCTACAGGCTTGGTGGCAGACAGCAGTTGTACCTGGTGGAGGGGGTTTCGAGGGGAACCTCTGTAATGGTTCATTTCCTTCTCTGCTACGTGCTGCAAGAGAGGCTTCTGAGCTCCGGAGGGATCAGTGCCACAACCGTCCACTTTGGTCTTTGGTTGGACCGTGATGGTCATGTCGGCCAGAGCAGTGACCTTGGGTTTGCGGGCCAAGGTGCTCGGCTTTTTGGGTGGGACGGGCGGTGGTTTCTTCATGGGACGAATGCTGTTGGACGGTCCCAGCTGGGCCTCTCCCCGGAAAGGCCGAAGCTGTGGGTGAGGGGAGCTCTCCAGGCTCACGGCCTTCACCACCGGGCCGCTCTGGCCGATGGAGAGCTCTGCATTTCTGGAGGGTCTCCTGCTCTCTCCCAGGAGGGAGTTCATCCTGCGGACAGTCTGACGCACAGGGGTGCGCTGGAACTTGAGCGGCGACCTGACGTGTTTGGCCATGGCGCCCCTGGGAGAATGGAGGGTGAGCTTGTTGAAGTGATGAATGTGGTCGGCCACCCGGTGCTTTTCAGTCTCCAGGCTGCGCGGGGAGAGGGCTGGTTGGTTTTGGACTTTGGCGCCAGTCTCCAGGGAAGATTCATTTTCTTCGTGCACCGCACAGACCATGGCACCAATCTTTGGCGGCGTACCAAACTCATCTCTGAGGTCGAGGCCCAGCTTGTACGGAGTGGACTGCAGCCCTCGGGAGACACACAGTTTGAAGTGAGCAGGACTCTGGATGTCCAGAGCGTCAATCAACATGCTGCAGTTCACCTGCTCCACCTCCGTTTCACAGGCGCCCACCATGAAGCTGTTGTTGCTACTGATGGGACCAGAACGTTTATCAGTACAGTATACGCCAGGCTCAAAAACTACACTGTCAATGTGCAAAGGCGATAGAGCGCCAATTTCAATGTGACCGAAGGTAATGTTCTGCTCTTTAGCCAGAAGGCTCTGGCGGGTTGAGAAGCTGGAGGCCTCAGTGTCCACAGACAGAACTCGGACTGCGGGAGTCGCTGGAGGGGGGAGCAGGAAGCCGTCAGGTGGTTTTGCCGTGTCCGTCTCCATAGATTTGCAGGGATCCTGTGGGACGGTCTGGAGGTCAGTGCCCGACTCCGTGAAGGCCGTCTTTATTTTCAGACGGGGGGAACCGGTTTGGCTCTGGACCTCAGTAGCGGCGCTCTCGCTCTCCAGGCTCTCAGCACTGGAGACACAACACAGCTTCTTGGGGAAGCCGGCCACTGCGGTGGGCTTTGGCAGGATAATGGTCGGCTCAGACGTGTAGTTGCTCCTTAAGCACATGTTCATGGGGGTGTCTGCGAAAGATGCTCCGCCGAAAGCCCGAGCTCCTACAGGAGTCTCCCCGCTCCACAAGGTCCGGTGGCCACTCGAGTCACAATGGGGGGTCAGCAGATTGTCCTCAGACTTGCTGATGTACTTGGAGCCTGTAAAACAATATGGGATATTAGTGTGCGTGTGTGTGGGGGGTTAAGACTCAAAAGACTACATATGCAACATTACTGATTTTTTCCATTCAGTACTTACTTTTGGGGTCTGCTCTTCGAGGCAGAACTGATGGACTGAACTCTGTCTCTTTGGTGAAACGAAAACTGGTGCTCTCCTGCGTGGCAAGTCGCCAGCCAATGGACTCAGATCCCTTTATCACCAGCATGAAATGAAAGATGAAAGAAACTTCAGGGAGGAGGAGGCTTTAGTGGATTATTTTGTTAAAAAAGGACCCCAGAGGTGTCACCCAAAATGCAACATTAATATATTAATTCAATGATTGTTGTGGTTAGTTCTTCAGAGGGTGATAAAAGTCACTCAGAAGGAACAAGATATTGGATTTGTTGGTCATCAACTTTTTATTAAGTCAGGAATACACATATAGCTATAGAACATTAGAACGGTATGCACCTTAAACCTTTACCAGCCCACCCAAAACAGGTTACCATATATTTGATTGATATATTTATACTACTCACAGTATATAATAACATTCTTTCACCTGAGTGCCTGACATAGTAAATCACAGGACATAAGCTATGGCTTTGTACCACACAAGTATGAAAACTAGTTATTAAGCAATGTTACAAAATGTTTCACATTCCTTTTAAAACCATGCATTACTAGTTTAAAACGTGCTAGCCACTGAAAGTAAACTGAGGATGTTACACAATAAGAAAAGTGCTAATGTGCAACAGATTACCCCATTGAAAACACCCCATGTGCAAATGTTACTTGATTTTAATACAGTTAATTGTAGTATATGCCTGAACGACACTGATCACCCCCCCCCCAGTCTGTGAACCAGATAGGTGGAATGTGAAGTCTATCTGTGAACCACACTTACAGCCTCCTTGCTGCTCTTCCCCAGGCTGAATCGTAAGCGCAGGGACTTGCGCGGCGCTTCTTTTTTGTCGACTTTCGGAGAAAAGCATCCAGCTCTTCCAGATTCCACCCTGAGGGAGATATGCATTCAAACAATTATCAGTATAATCTAGGAATGCCGTGTAGCTCTGAGGTTAATGTTTTACCAACTCTTATCTCTCTTTGAATTCATCTTTTAAAAAAAGACAAATGCAAGGCAAGTGGAAAACACGTAACTGTGCAGCACAATGCATTTTCAAAAAAGGCATCATGTTGTCTCCTTTCTATTCAGTAACTTTACTGTGAATCTCTGGACTCCATTCGGAGTGTAATTTCTATGTGGTGGCAGCTTCTGTCATCCCTAATAGACAAACATAAGCGCGTGTTCAGAGGGACAACTGGAGCGTACCTGTTCACAGCGTGTCTGCTGCTAAGTCGTCGGCTCTTCCTCCTCGCAGAGACAGCCGACTGCCTTCGAGACTTCCCCGCTGACGACACGGTAGTTTGGGAAGAGTCCAAGACCCCCGAAGCACTGTAAGCTAGATAGAAAAGAGGGAGGGGAATAAGCTTTCGAGATAGCAGAATAATTGACGTCTGTGTGATCAAACAATCATCGATCAATACCTGATCCAGGAGTGGAGGCCCCGCTGAACAGAGTATTGGGAAGTAATTCTATCCCAAGGGTCTTTTTGATAGATCTACGTTTCTTGTTTGAGAATCCAAAAGTGTGACCAGACTCCAAGGGAAGTTTTCGTTTCGAGGTTGGTGTTGCAATCACAGGAGTTGCAGAGGAAAAGACTGGCAAAAAAAAAATAATCACAAAATAATTAATATCTTCAAATGTATTGCATTCGGTTTTATTATATTTGAAGACATTCCAAAAGACGACGACTCTGAGACAAGACACTTGAAAAGAATCGGCAGGTCTTGACTGAAATTTGTGGAAGATATTCAATGCAAATGACAGGCAGACGGGCAAAGAAAACAAAAGCCAATAAAGATTAACTGAAGCAAAGCATGATTTCCAATTATTGACTTGATTTATTGTTTATTATCAAGGCAAATTTGAATCCGTTTGCAGAAAGCTTGTTTTTATGTGCATAGCAGATGAATCACTTCAGTAGCATCATGCTATATGACAGGCAACATCATTTTGTCTGACCTCAGTACCTACCAAGACTGTCTGACTGGGTGGCTTTTGTGGGTGTTCTATTAGTTTTTATCTTATTCAGGGCACCATTGACCATATCTGAAATGTGAGACAAAGCCAACCGTATAAACAGCATTTACTGACTAAACCTGCTTCAAAGTGAAATGATTTGTTTACAGTTACTGATACAAAGTGTTCCATTTTACTTAAATAGGTCTGTTTAATGTCTCTGGATATTTCCAGGGTGGTTGGACCACTGCAACTAGAATCTATCTGCCAATCTGAGATTTAAATTAAATCTTTGCACACTGCACTTTTGATATAGTCTCACCTCCGAAGCTGCGTCTGTGTCTCTTCTTCATCCCCGAGTTTAAGTCCAGCTCCTCGAGTCCACCAGTAGGGGAGAGAACCCCCGCTTCACAGCCCATCATGGCTGGAACTTTCTCGAGAAGGAACTGTGGTAAGACACCTGTGACACACAGACACGGCAACATATTTAGTGCCTAAAAAGCTTTGGAGTGACACAAATATGACCCGCAGGAGAGATGCATCAAGTCCTACCAAAGTTGTGGGCGTTCTCTATGAAGCAGTGCAATATGGCTGCCTGTAGCTTGAGGCGCTTCTCAGTGTTGGCGTTCATCTTCTCTGTACTGTCTCCACCATGAAGGATGTTGGGGGCCAAGATTACAGACAAGTTACTGCTGTCCATCTTATTCTCGGCACTCCTGTGGTTAAGCAAAGGAAATGAAGAAAAGCAGTATAATGTATATGAAAAAAATGATTTAAAAAAAAAAAAAAAAAAAGATATTTAAATGGGGAAAAAAAAGATTTTAGACGTAGAAGCACCTCTTAGACACATTTTGGAGGAAGTCAAAAAAGTGCCGCAGGACGCTGAGGTTTCTGTCGGGCAGTACACAGGTCAGCAGCATGGTGGCAGAGGTCCTATCCTCCTCAGCGGGGAGCTGCTGGGCCTTGAGGAAGGCCTCCTGCAGCTCCGTGGGCAGCACGGGCTCCGGCAGCTCCCTGAAGAACTGCTTCACCAGACCGGCCACATCGCAGGGCAGTGCGGTGGACAGGCACGCCTCACCCGCATCCAGTTTTGCCTGGACAGACAAAACACACTGAAAAAAACCCCACACTCTGTTGTGTTGGACCTCTCGCAGGGTCAAGTTCCCTCCGTGAATACAAGGTCGACTTCAGCAATCACTCACCCTGAGTGCTTTCAGGCGAATGACAGAGCCAGATTTTCTGAACAGGCCCTCTGTGTTGACGTGCGCCAGCAGCATCATGCATGCGTCGACCAGGAAGCTAAGAAGGCAGTGAAATGTCAGTTAGAAATGTACAAGACAGGACAATAAATTATTTGCTCAAACAAACGTAAATATGCATATCCACTTGCCTCGGCACGCTCCCACATTCCATGTTATAATATGGTAAGCTCTCCAGGGACACCCCAAAAACCTTTGTCTGAGGGAACAATCAAACAATTAAAAATAACTCATTACTCATCCACGTTAGATTTTAAACAGGAAGGCTAAACAATATGAGGGAAAAGCCCAGTCAGCTGATAAATCCCTCTGTTAATTCCATCGCTTATATGTCACATTCTTGGACACACTGGAGTTTTGTTTTTTCAAGCTAAAGTTTGTGCCATTTGTTTTCTGTTCCACATTTTAGGGCATTCCCTGCAGATGCAGAAGTTCAGTTGCAAAGTCTCTTGCAACAAACCTTGTGACTGCTGTGAGCCAATCACAAGTAAAGTACACAAGAAGAAACAGAGCCTTCTTTGTGAGTAAATTACCTGCCATTAAATGAGGAATGCCATATCCTCTAGATGTAATGTATCCTACCATATTTACAAGTATTTTATTGCCAAAATGTCCTCAAAAATCCATCACAACAATCTGCCATGAAGATTTATGAGAAAACATTGCCATTATATATGTCGTGTTAGACTTTCCATGAGTGGTAAAGAACTTTATGGTGTGAATAATCTCGGGAACAGGCCAAACAAAGCCTCTGCGCTGACTGACATGGACGACAACGGCCTGTGAACAGACGGGGCTCATCAGTGGGGGGATGCTTTCAGTAATATGCTAATTTAATTCAATTGCTAAAAAAAACAAAAACAGTGTGTCCAAGTCTGATACTGGAAACTTGTTGAGTGGTGATCAGCCACAACGTATCGTCACGTCCAAAGTTTCAGAGCAACTTCAAATGAAACGCAAATGAAACATTGTGCTGTAAGTTAAATAGTCAACAGATGTCGCGTTAAACTTACCGGGTAGCTGGCTGCTGACTTACAGCTGGCCGCTTTGTTTTTGTTCCAGTTCTTTGTCTTGATCCCGTACGCTGCGCGGAGGTGCTGCACGGCCACCAGACGCATTACGTTCCTCTCCATGACTCTCATTTCACGTGTTGTTCTCTCAGAAGAACTCCGCAACAACTCGTTCACTCGCGTCTGACAGGACCAGACATCCGCAGTCGTCTTCACCCCCGAGTCTTTCTAACGTTAACACTTTCCCCAAACATCTAAGTCATTCTCCTCGCGCTGATCTGTGCTGCTCGTGCCCAAAGAAAACCTCTCAAGACGATGCTAATGCATTCAGTGGTTCGTGCTTCAGCTACAATGCAGCTAGCTTGCTAACTTTAGCCAGCGAGGTTAGCAAGTCACATAAACAACCCGCATACGAAAAAAAAACAACAACAAAAACAATTAATTGGTGTCACACGACTTACAATTGACGTTTAGCTGCTCTCAAGCGGCGCTCTGTATGAAACACGTCGACGTGTTTCGTTAGCTCGGTAGCTGCATTGCGGTCTGATCGGTTGGCTGTCTGTTTCCGCAGAGCATTCAAACGGCGGCGCTCCCTCCGCTCTGCGCTCTGATTGGCTGGTAACTGTTCGAAAAACATTCTGTGAGGCGTGTGTTTTATGACCCGGGGCAGCCTCGTCGGGCGGAGCAGTGTATTTTTGGCTAGATGAACTGGATGCCTTTTGTTAACCGGCTGACTCTGTAATTGAAACCAGTTGCACCTTCTAAATGGTCGCAGCATACAGGTATATGGAACGTGTTGTAACCACATCCATGTTGGTAACTGACAAATGCCCATATTTGATTATGTAAGTTATCTGGTGAATATTTCCTTACAAGTTTTTTGTACATTAATGCAACATGATGTTTCCTTTAGTCTCTGTTTCCACCATTTAAAAATGCTTTTTGAAAACAATATTCAGCATGTTCAATGAGGACTGAAAAATGTAAGATGTCCATTCCTCATAGATACTAAGACCAATAAATTAAATGTTAAAATAAATTATATATATATATATATATATATTAGATATTATAAGAAGACTATGTATGAAGTTAAACCTTAAACACACCGGTGACTGCATCACATCCTCTTACCTGGCTTTAAGAAACCTCATCTGCTAAATGGCAAGAGCCCATCACTTAATCTTTCTACATTAGTCATTCATTTTCGTTAAAACAAAGAAATAACCTGAGATAAGAAGGAGATAACAATGACAGTATTTGTTTAATTTCTCAAATGAAAGTGAATGTTCACTTTTGTCTTCAACCACTAGGTGGAAGCATCACCATCCATGTTTCAGCAAACTCTTGATCATTCAGGTTCACAAAAGATGGATTGACATAAGACACATCCATGGTGTATGCAGAGATCTCACAGTATATATATATATAATCATTCATCATACACATACTTTGTGTATTTGTATTATTGCAATCAAGTACAGTACAGGAGATACTCTTATAAGGGCTTATCTTTATTACAATTGAACGTACACATATATATACAGGAGACAACAAAGTACAAATGCATGGTCGGAAGGAGGTTGGTTGTGTGTTTAGAAGCACTTTCTGTGGACAATGGAGGGGCCGGCCTCGTCGTACTCCTGCTTGCTGATCCACATCTGCTGGAAGGTGGACAGGGAAGCCAGGATGGAGCCACCGATCCAGACGGAGTACTTCCTCTCAGGTGGAGCGATGATCTAAGCAAAGAGAAAACACCATTTAAGTTTTATTGAGTCTTAGTTCACTTTGTAATTGAACATGATGACTTAAAACATTTGCAGTTCTCTCACCTTAATCTTCATGGTGCTTGGGGCCAGAGCTGTAATCTCCTTCTGCATACGGTCAGCAATACCAGGGTACATGGTGGTACCACCAGATAGCACGTTGTTGGCGTACAAGTCCTTACGGATGTCAATGTCGCATTTCATGATGCTGTTGTAGGCAGTCTCATGGATACCAGCAGACTCCATACCTGGTAGAAGACAAGCAAAAAAATATGAGTTTTGAGACAAAATACAGCATATTAGATCTATCAACAACAACCAAAAATGTAACCAATTACTCACCAATGAAAGAAGGCTGGAAGAGGGTCTCTGGGCAACGGAAACGCTCATTACCAATGGTGATGACCTGACCGTCGGGCAGCTCGTAGCTCTTTTCCAGGGAGGAGGAGGAGGCAGCGGTGGCCATCTCATTCTCAAAGTCAAGAGCCACGTAGCACAGCTTCTCCTTGATGTCACGCACAATCTCACGCTCAGCTATGGAGCAGAAAGTTCGAGTATTGAGAAACAACACTTCTACACCTCTCTCATTAAACAAATCAACCGTGATGACATAGGCCTACCAGTTGTGACAAAGGAGTAGCCACGCTCAGTCAGGATCTTCATCAGGTAGTCGGTCAGGTCACGACCGGCCAGATCCAGACGCATGATGGCGTGTGGAAGAGCGTAACCCTCATAGATGGGGACGTTATGGGTCACACCATCACCAGAGTCCAGCACGATACCTTTGGCAAGCAGAAAATGGCAACAGTGAGTGAGCTATGCATGCTTGTTAAAGTATGCCCTCTTCAAGTATGTCTCACATCATAAACTATACAATGCTGCTGACATCACATGTCACACACCCTGCTGGAGAGGGCTTAGCACTTCCACTTGACAATGAGACAGCAATCTATGCAGATGACAGGCAGCCTCAGAGTGTAAATGCTCAGCAGTTTCTCCCTTGCAGCACAACATCCTCTTATTTTAGCTCATTGAGTAACGGACTACAGACTAAATTGGGTAAGAAGCTGCGGTGTACTGACCGGTGGTACGGCCAGAGGCGTACAGGGACAGGACAGCCTGGATGGCCACATACATGGCGGGAACGTTGAAGGTCTCAAACATGATCTGCAAGAAAAAGCGAGCAGAATGCGAAAGGTTTGTCTCAACCCGAGAACAAATATGTGAGAGTGGAGCGTAGAGTATAGTGACTGTAAAGTACCTGGGTCATCTTCTCCCTGTTGGCTTTAGGGTTCAGGGGGGCCTCAGTGAGCAGGGTGGGGTGCTCCTCAGGGGCCACACGCAGCTCATTATAAAAAGTGTGGTGCCAGATCTGCCAGAGGAGAGATAACAGCTGATGTCAGGACTGGAAAAACATGACTGAACCAACAACAACCAGGTCCTCTATATACAAGCAGTTTTTTACGATGGTGGCCAGGCTGACACTTCTCAAGAATGCGGACGGTCAGCTGCCATGAATGTTGTAAATGAGTCACCAACTCAACACACACCTTCTCCATATCATCCCAGTTAGTGATGATGCCATGCTCGATGGGGTACTTGAGGGTCAGGATACCCCTCTTGCTCTGGGCCTCATCACCTACGTAGCTGTCCTTCTGACCCATACCGACCATCACACCCTGAGGGAAGAAGCACGAGAGGAACATAAGACATAGGAAGAAGTTGCTCTTACTTATACTTCTGTAATTTCTTTTTGATTTGTTTTGTTTTAGCTTACCTGGTGGCGGGGCCTGCCAACAATGGAGGGGAAGACAGCACGGGGAGCGTCATCTCCAGCAAATCCAGCCTTGACCAAGCCAGAGCCATTGTCGCACACAAGGGCGGTAGTCTCTTCGTCGTCACACATGATTAGGCTTTACTGGATTGGTCTAACAGTTGAGGGGTGGGGAAGAAACACAGGGAGGTTTAGGATGAGAATCAGGAACAGCTGTCTAAACCGCCCGTCATACAATACATAGCTGTTATAATTGAACAATCACAAACACTTTATCGCTGGATTGGCTGATGATGTGATGAAGTGACTAGACTAGACTAATGTCATTAATATATGTATTAGCTGTGATGCAGTGTGCCTTTGAAGACCTGCCAACACTCTCTCATAACTGCTAATGTTATTATCACTTTGAAACACAAATACAACCCATCTCAATGGGTGATATTTATAGAGAGCTAATTAGACATGCCTTTGGAAGCTATTTTGGTCCCATCCTTGCTATACAACTACTGATACCATATCACCGCAGCCGTGATTGTTCCTGGGACATCTCAGAGCTGCTGAGGTAGCACCAAAAAGGGGCATAACAGAGAAACTTGAGATCTATTTTAAGCTTGGCACACACACTGTGCTTAACAGGGTGAAACAAGTGATACTTGCATCTCTTGCTATTTCAGGTCTGAGAGAGCCTGAGTCTGAGAGCCAGGCCAGCACTCATCTGTCTGCACACTGTGACACTTTTGTTTTACTACATGGCTCCGTGCCCCAGCTGCCTTTTGGCTTCATTCATTGGAGCGCGGGTGGATATGGCCAACTTCTCCACAGCTTTTCTGCACCATTCCAAGTTATACTCCCATAAGATATGTTTGAGATACTACATAAGTTGTTCTGTCGATACTTTTCCACAGAATCTTTCTATAGCATTGAGTGTCTTTGTCACAGAAAATCACATCATCTAATAATGTTCATTACAATATCCCATGTCAGTCAACTTAACAAAACCAGTAACTCCAGTTTTAACTGTAGTCATCATAGTAAGTCATTATAACATGTGAAAGCCATAAAGTTACATCATCCATTCATTGATTTAAGTCTCATCAGCCCAAAGCACAGCACATCGACTTTGTGAAACTAATCAAGCAAAGGACATAGATATCCAAAGCGAATCAGATTAACAAGTTGTGAAGGTACTCACCAAGGTGCACTGGTAGGCGGATGCTTCCACTGGGACAACGACTGAAGGGTGGGAAGAGCCCTTTAAATAAGAACCAGACTGGGTCGAGGGACCAGGGGCGGGGCCAGGGGTTCACACAAGTCCAAATAAGAGCTGCCGGCAAAAATCAACAAGCCAGAGGAAAGTGTGTTTCACATACATGGATGGGACTTCTCTACATGAAGTCACTTGACTGACACAGTCTTAATGAAGTGTTGGTTGAGAAGAAAAGGTTTTGAACCTAATGTGATGGTTAATGGGATATTATTGGGATTATTGTATTATTTAATACAAAAGAACAACATTAAGATTTATGCCTTTTATTTCTGAAAGTAAGATAAAAAAGTAATCTGCATTTCTAGGATTAAAGTTTCTCTCATGAACTTTATGAAATATGTAACTTTAAAACAATTTGCATGTGTGTTGCAGTATAATTTATTTACAGCCCTACAATCATAAATTAAGACACTCTGAATGTCTTCCAGTCACAGTGTTAAAATATTGTGATTTCTGTTACTCTGATTCATAATGTTCCACTCTATAACAGGTAACGCATGTCATATTTCTAAGAAGTTTTAATATTCTCAGAGGGCCCACTATGATGATCCAGTCAGGACAGCGTCACTCGTGTCTTGTTAAGGAGATGAAAACATTGCATATGTCTGTGAACCACGCTGCTGGTATGTGCGCTGAGCTTCCTTGACTTGGGAACAGCTGATGGTAACGGCAGCCAGCTCTGTGTGGGATCTGGCTGTCTGAGAGGCATGTGGTGTCTGTGCTCCCAGCTGATTGGCCCAGCTGTCTCCTTGTAGGGTTATGGTGAGCAAGAGAGTCATTAATGAGCAGCCACTAAGGTCCCGAGCCATGAGTCTGCAAAGAGGAGGTCCATATTTGTGCCATCCACTTTTCCATATATTTTCCTTGATGTACAGTGTACCTTATGAGGTAATACTATCAGCTATGCAGGAATGATACAAACATTTGACAGATTTTCATCATTCCCAAAGATGGTCAGACCATTCGTGTACTTGTAATGATTTAGGACATGTATTGATGCAGGTCTTCAGGTTGAGGAATAGTGACTCAGAGGTAAAAGAGCAGTAGATGATATGTGAGGTTATATCAAAACTGGAGGTATGTGAGAGCATTCTTCTGCTCCAGACTGCCCCACCAGATACAGAGCCTCCTATATATAGCTGTGTTACCTCTCTATCTCAACAGATACATGTAGGAGCTGGATGCAGCTGAAGCATCTCATAGTTATTTGCATGACAAAGAACACTTTCATAGATTGGATTGGTATTGTTTTGATACATAAATAAAGGGGATGTGATTCATGATCAGGCTTCTCTACCAAGCAACAGCAAGAGACATACTGAAGCTTTGTAATAAAAAGTATTATGTTTTTTAAATGCTTCAAACTAAATTTTACTGGAACTAAATTTATAACAGAGAGCCTGCATTACAAACTGGAGGTGTGGGGTTTAAGGCCGATAGGTAGAGGGGTTTCTGGATACTAGGTGCTTACGGTCAGGATATCTCTGCCTCTGCTGCATCGATTTTAACCATCCTTCTGTGAGTTCCTCCAACTTTATGGAATCTCATAAACCATTGCAAGGCCCCTTTAAGGAAATTGAAGGGTGTGATAGAAAAAAAGTCCCAGTTATAAATTCATTTTTGGACCATAATTGCTTCTTCACAAAAGAGAGCTACAGGGAGTCAGCACCCTTAAATTCAGTACCACTACTACAAAAGTACCAGAAGTGACACAACATGGTGATAAATTAACTATACATTTACTTTACTCTTGAATATTATTCCATTGTTTATAATGTCATCACAGAAACAATATCACGAATAATATCTTAATCTTAATCTCAGAAATCTGACATGTTAGGAAACCTAAATAAAAATCCCTCATGTTCTATGATCGAGCAGCAACTGGTGAGCCTTTCAGCAAGTGAAGATGCATGTGTTGTATCCATGTTTGGACCCCAATGATAAGACACTCTCCTCTCTTTATCCACCCTCCTTGATGCGTACCTGCTAGTTAAAATACTTACAAGTTATCTTTAAATTATTCCCAGAAACACCAGCTTGTTGCACAATGGGTCATACTGTACGTATAATATCAGGACATGAACCTGTTCTAAAAAAAAAATACAGCATCAATTGTTACCCCCTTCCCTTATACCAGTTAGTACTGTATTGGTACGCCCACCATCACTACAAAATACGACTTGTGAATAAATCAGTTCAGGTAAAACACTGCCCTCTAGAGGACATCTATAAGAACGCAACGTGATGACGTTTCACCTGCGACACAGTTTACAAGTTGCAACAGCCATGCGCGAGCGAGCAACGCTGTTGTGGTCGCCTGTGCGTTACGTTAGCCACTGTTGAGCAGCGGAATGACGGCGAGGTGACTTTCTGCTAAAGTTTTGGGTAAACAAAGTCTGAGAGGAGCGGAGAGGAGCGCGGCGGCGGCGTGCGGCGCTTCCTCCTTCTCTCTGACGGATGTGAGTGTGACAGGACAGCAGCACTGCCATGAAGAATGAGCCGTCAGCGCGCTCCAGCAGAAGGGACGGACGACTACACGGTGCAGCAGGAGAACGAGCTCGAGGCTCTTGCGTCTATCTTTGGGGATGATTTCCAGGATCTGCGGAACAAGGATCCGTGGAAGGTAACGTCAGCTCGAGCTGTGAGGGGAATGCACTGCGTTTAGTGGGCTGCTGATGGGGACAGGTTAACACGTCCCCACTATTCGTGTTATTTGTAGTTATCCGAGGTATTTGAGGTTTCGTTGACTGTTTTCAGGTTAAACGGCCTCCTGAGGTGCACCTGTGTCTGCGGCCCAACGGGCTGAACAATGGTCAGGAATGCTACGTGACTGTGGAGTTGCAGGTCAAATGTCCACCGACATACCCAGACGCGTGAGTACTGACCCCTGGCCTTCACCATGTGTTCATTATGGCCTTTACGGCCCCGGAACTGCAAGGTATTCACACACATAATGAGGACGCCTCTGTCACCAGTCTTCTCCTGTCATGAATCTCCAACTTCGTCCTCCTATTACAAAGTATAATGTGAAACTGAATCTAAAGTGCTCTAATTCATTAGCTGTCCACATACTAAGACGCCCTGCAAAGCTTTTTAAAAACAGAGGATGCCTATATCTTGCTCTAATGCCCGGTAAACCACATCAACTTATTGTAAAAACTTACACTTAACTTAACATTGTTCTTGGTAAATTCTTAATTCACCAATTTTTTTTCAACAACTCTTAATTGTTTTTCTATGCTTATTGATTTTCCTCATTTCCCCTTCACAGATATTCATAATATTACATGGTTTATACACGATGCAGGTAGTAATGTTTTTATACTTGTATTTTGCCGGCCCGTTCCACTGTATGTTCTTGTTGCAACAAAGAACAACAACAAAAAAGCAGCAGCTTTGAAGCATTAATGTGGCACAGCTGGTGTTGTCAAGTTTATTTATAGTTTCAAGAGTTTCACACTTTTTTTAACACAAGAAATAGAGCACCACCCAGCCGTGAAACCTAATTTAGTCATTTGCATGTGAAACAGTTGTCTTGTGACAAGTGCTCTAATCTATAAATCCAACATCATGCAATGACCAGCAAGCCCGTGAAAAACTCTAACTAATAACTAACTAAAACAATTTTATCCGCATGAGCCCACATGATTGGTAAGAAATGAGAAAGACGCTGCTTATTTCTCTGTGGCTTTTAACATTCCAGGACAGCAGCCCCATGTGCCTGATGGTAACCCAGGCCTAATCTGAACAAAGATCCAATGTGGAGTTGTAAATGTCATCTCAGTGTTTACCAGTGATCATTCCCCTTTGGTAATTTATGTCTTGTGGCACCAACAGGCCTCCAGAGCTGGAGCTTAATAATGCCAAAGGTCTGTCAAATGAAAACCTCCAGAACCTTCAGAGTGAACTCACTAAGCTGGCGGCTGCACGATGTGGGGAGGTGAGGATGCACAGACACGCAGATATATGTATAAACACACAGGCTCCTATTGACCTACCTACCTGTTCACCTAGGTGATGATCTACGAGCTAGCAGACTATACCCAGGGCTTCCTGAGCGAGCACAACAAGCCCCCGTCGAGCTCCTTCCATGAGGAGATGCTGAAGAACCTGCGGAGACAGCAGGAGAAACGAGCCCAGGAGGAGCAGCAGAAGATGGACCAGCAGCGCAAGCAGGAGGAGGACATGGTGAGGAAGAGAGACAAAAAGCCTTTCATGGTGGATTACTTTTATCTGGGGCTTTGTGCTAATGCTATTTCTAACTGATTTGTCCGGCCCACTCGCAAAGGACCTTGAATTTCCTTCTGTGGGACCAATAACGTTAATCTTCTCTTCTCTGTGGAATTGAAACTAAATCATTACCACTAATCCTATGATAAGAAGCAGGAAACTCATCGTATAATTAATAAATCATATATACACACACACACACACACACACACACACACACACACACACACACACACACACAGTATATGACGAACTATGCACCATGTTGGTATTTTCTTAAATAACTGAAACCACAACTGACCGAAGTTCCAGTAGAACAGGAAGTTGACTGAGGTATTTTTTGTTTTTGTAGGAAAAAGAGATCATAGCTGAAATCCAACGGAGAGACGACGAGAAACGAGAAGAAAAAAGAAGAAAGGAAATTGCCAAACAGGTCTCTCCACAGAAAAGCAGTCAAGCATGAATCGGCTCATATTGAACCACCTACAGAAAAATCCCATGAACAACAAGGGTGTTGTAATTGACCTTTTGTGGGATGTTTATATTCACAGGAGCGACTTGAGAGCATGGAGCAGCCAGTCCCTGCTAACGCCTCCCCTCTGGGGAGGAGCCCACCCAGCCCCAGTGGAGCTCCTCCTGAACTGATGGAGGCCAAGAAAGCTGCGGCGAGCCGCCGGCGGACTACCTCGAATACACGCCACAGGTACACAGCGAACCAACCGCTTCTCCTCCTGTTGAAGAAACATTGTAATGATGCCTAAAGTTGTATCCGTTTTCCCAGACGTGACACCGTTAATGAAGACAACCCTCGCTCACAAGAGCTTCTTCACTTCTACAGCAGCACTTTTGGAGTGCTTGTTGTCCACAGAGGGAAAAGCTTAGGTGAGAGCCGTCTGAGACCAAGCAGCCGGTCTGGTGCAAACGTAGCTTAATCCACCCTGGCAACCTGCTAGTACATTGACGTTTGTGTTTGTGATACTGACAGGTGTAAGCGAGAGGCTCCGCCGCAGCGTTTATTATGGATTTGAGGAAAATGCGGGAGACTTTGCTGTGATCTACGAGTGGTCCCTACGCTGGAACAAGAAGATGGGCAAGTTCTTCACCAGCCAGGAGAAAGGGAGGATTGAGAACTGCAAGAAGCAGGCAAGTAGAGAAGGAAGCAGGTATTATCATCAATAATGTAATGGTTAAATAACGTATTTGACTGTTTTTAAGAGCAGGATAATTTCTTCTGAAATCCTGTGTAGATCCACGGGGCAGAAAATGAGTTCAACTCCCTCCTGCGGCTGGATCACCCAAACTTGGTGCGCTACATGGCGATGAGCTCCACCGAGAAGGACGACTGCCTGGTGGTTAACCTGCTGGTGGAGCATGTGGCCGGCATCAACTTGACCCAGAGCCTCATCACCAGCACTCCGGTCCCTATGGATAAACTGTGCCACCACACGGCCCAGCTGCTGGCTGCCCTCGACTACCTTCACTGCAACTCCGTGGTGCACAAACAGCTCGGGGCCTCCAGCGTGCTGGTGGACTCCGAGGGCAACGTTCGACTGACTGACTACAGCTTATCGAAGAGGTTTGCCGATATATGCAAAGAAGAGGTTTTTGAGCAAGCCCATGTGCGTTTCTCAGAGGACACGGCGATGCCAACGAAGACGGGCAAGAAAGGTGACGTGTGGAACTTGGGCCTGATGCTTCTGGCTCTGAGTCAGGGGAAGGAGGTGCAGGAGTATCCAGTGACAGTGCCAGCCAGCCTGCCTGCTGACTTCCAGGATTTCCTCCAAAAGTACGTATGGATGGAAACGTCACCAGCATCTTACAGGAGGACGCCAGGGATTCAGCCCATATACTATAAATCTTGTACTGCACACTTTCCATTAGTGCTTACTGCAGCGTTTTAGGGTCCTGTTTTGTTTGTTTTCCTGACAACCATTTCCATTCATCTCACTGTAGCTGTTATTGTTGTCAGTAATGTTAGTGGTAATGCAAAGTTATATGAAGATTGATTTTTAAAACGCCTCAACCTAATTATGACAAATGCAAATATAATATTCATTGAAGTAGAGCTGCAACCAAAAGTTTATTGTCATTATTGATTCATCTGCCAATTGTTTTCAAAATTAACAGATTTGTTGTTTAATCTATAAAACATCAGTCAACAGTGAAAAATGGCCATCATAATATTCTAGAGCCTAGATTCATATGACGTTCTTTAATACATAGATTTCATTGAGATCATACAGACAGTTTCCTAATTTGCAATGTGTCTGCTTTGTAGCAGACCACCAGCACAATGAACTGTCTATTATCTTTGTCATAGGTGTGTGTGTCTGAATGATGCTGATCGCTGGACAGCCCAGCAGCTTTTAGACCACTCCTTCCTCAAGCCTCCATCGCCTAAAAACCTGCCACAGCACCGGGATTCCAGCCCAGAAGGTGATGTACACGTCCATATACAATGTGTAAATGAGGTGGACAAAATATTAGGAATACAGTTGACGGTTCAGTAAAACAGAAGCGCAAATTACAATTATAGTATCCCAAAATTGAGTCGACATACAATTAAATTTGAGATTTCTCCAGAAAAATGAACTGTATAATCATTTAGTCTATAAAATGTTAGAATTTAGTGAAAAATCTGCATCGCAATGAGCAAGGTGACATCTTCAAATAATAATGGAAAGCAAATACTCCCATTTTAGAAGGTGGAAGCATAGTACATGTAAAATCACTACAATCAATTACATTACTTTGTACAGGTGTTTATTATTCTGTAAGTGTATACAGCGTAAAGAAGAGAGGATCCCACCCCCAAATTTGTGATGTTATACTTACATCATCATTGAAAACAAAAAAACATTTAAGAAATTGCTAAATGAGAAAGATCAACTCCAACAAGTTAATCCAATAGTTTGTCACGTTTCTTTTGTCGTTTCAGAACCTGCCGTGGACTTTCCATCGTCTGTCAATCCACGGAGCCACATCCTCAACGCTCCGTTCAGCTCCGGGGTGGAGAGGCAGTTTTCTCGCTACTTCAATGAGTTTGAGGAACTCCAGCTTCTTGGAGAGGGAGCCTTTGGTGCCGTCATTAAGGTAGGCTCCTTTTTTATCATTTGTTTTTAGCTTTAATGGGAGAGGACTTTCACACTGGCAAGGAGGTCGGCTGCGAATTCTTTGCGTCCGCTTTTGTTTCTTCCACTTTCCCTCTCCTCCCTCTCCAGGTTCAGAATAACCTGGACGGCTGCTACTACGCGGTGAAGCGCATCCAGGTCAACCCGGCTAGTAAACAGTTCAGACGGATCAAAGGCGAGGTGACGCTGCTCTCGCGCCTCAACCATGAGAATATCGTCCGCTACTACAATGCGTGGATCGAGCGGCACGAGATTCCCTCGTCGGGGGTGCTGAGCAACACCAACAGCTCTGAGACCTGGAGCCCCGTCGACAAGCCCCCGCCGTACAAAGAGCCTCCGCAGAGCATCAACGAGCTGGGCCTCGACGATAACGTGGAGGACGCCGCGCCTCCTCCGGCGCTGTCGAGCTCGGTGGAGTGGTCCACCTCCATCAAGACGTCATCCAGTGCCAAATGTAGCGGGCACCAGTCGAGTGATGAAGAGGATGATGACGAAGATGAGGAAGATGATGTGTTTGGTACCTCTTTTTTGTAAGTGTTTTTTTTTTTTTTGTGGCAGTAAATCCAGCAAGACTTTCTCCTGCTCTTAACTCTTGATGCATCACTATTTTCTTCTCTTCTAGGCCATCAGATAGTGACTCAAATGGTGACATCATCTTTGACAACGGCGATGGAAGCACAGACGAGAGATCCCAGGTTTGAATATTTACACGTCATTATTCATTCAGTCGTTTGTGTATGTCAGTGTCGGGCACAGTGCGACTAACAGACGGTGTTTCTTCCTGCAGGTCGAGCCACGCAAAATGAGGGTGATCGACACAAAGGAGAGCACAGACTCAGATCGACCCCTTCTTATAGCACATTACTTGTACATACAAGTAAGCGTCACCTCCATGCACCATTTCATCCACCAGAGGTCTCTGTCTCACATCTAATGTATTTCTTCTGTTCCTGACAGATGGAATACTGTGAAAAGAGTACCTTAAGGGACACAATAGATCAAGGCCTGCACCAGGACCAGAATCGTTTATGGAGACTCTTCAGAGAGATACTGGATGGCATTGCTTACATCCACGAGCAGGTGTTTAATATGTGTGTGTTTGTGTTTGAGTTTCCAACCTCCTTCAAAAGCAAATAAGCCCATTTGCCACAGAAGTGTCCCATAACATCAAGGATTACACTTAGAAATTCAGGCCATGTGTTTTTCATACTTAAATACCTTTTTATGGTAATAGCAAAAACATGAACAAAAAGGAAGTCATGTTTTCAATTACCCGTGACCAAGCAGCTCTCTTCAGCTCTCCTCCTCTCTTTCAGGGCATGATTCACAGGGACTTGAAGCCTGTCAACATCTTCCTTGACTCGCAGGACCACGTGAAGATTGGGGACTTTGGCCTGGCTACAGACCATCCTGCCAATGTGGTATGCTTTACTGTAATGCAGTGGTCAGTCAGCAGCTTCACCCCGCTGTTAATGGGAAGGATCTTGTGTGAAATATTGTCTCAGTGCTTCGCTTAATAGTTAACCAAATTGTAGCTTGTGCATCTGTGTAAAATGTATAACTCTAGTGATGAAAATGTTGTCAGGCTGCAGGTAAATTTGAAGTGGAGGAAAACGGCTCAGCAGTGATGCCCAAACCAGATCCAACAGGTGCAGAGAGTTTGGAAAAAAAACATTCACACGGTGTCATTCGGTTTGGTCTGATATGCTTGTTGTTCCCTGACACGTTGTGCTACTTTTGCATCACCATTCTACAGGTAACATGACAGGCATGGTTGGTACTGCGCTCTACGTCAGTCCGGAGGTTCAAGGCAACACCAAAGCCACCTACAACCAAGTAAGATTCCGATTTCTATTAATCTATACATATAATTTAAAGTTGAGATGAAATGATGAAATGCGAGTGTCTGGGAATCATCCGATCTCTCTGTCCTCAGAAAGTTGACCTGTTTAGCCTGGGCATCATCCTGTTTGAGATGTCCTACCGGCCCATGACCACGGGTGCCGAGCGGATCGCTGTCCTGAGCCAACTACGTGTGGTACGTCCATATTCAGGACTGGGTGCAATCCATGTAGGGAATTTATGGTGCGTGGGACCTGTTACTTACCTCCTCTCTTATCCCGCTGCAGGAGCCCATGATCTTCCCCGAGGACTTTACTGCGTATGAGCAAGGAACACAGGTGAGGCTGCTGTAGCGCAACCTTTTGACAGTAATCCTGTTCCTCTCTGTTCTCAGTCTAACAATAGAACGGCTCTCTCTGTCTCTTCTTTGCGTCCATCAGAGGAAAGTGATGGAGTGGCTGTTGAACCACGATCCGGCCCTACGGCCCACCGCCCAGGAGCTGCTGAAGAGTGAACTGCTGCCCCCGCCACAGATGGAGGAGTCAGAGCTGCACGAGGTGCTGCAGCACACCATGGCCAATATCAACGGCAAGGCCTACCGCACCATGGTTGGCCAGCTGTTCGCCCAGAACACCTCTCCGGTCATGGATTACACCTACGACATAGACCTACACAAGGTATGGCTGTGTTTTATTTTTCTTCCATGAGACCATATTGTACCAGTTCTGTGCGGGACTCAACACAAGACTTGTACGAGTGTTTGCGCCTCATTAGATAAAGCATGTGTGCTTTATAAGGAAGTAAAAAACATATTAATTAATAATAATTAATATTAGACATAGTTTATACAAGACCAGAGAGAAGGTTATGTGTCTGACACTTGGCTAAAAGGCAGTTCATGTACTCTGCAAGTTGTTCCCCTCGCTACCTGAAGATGTCACTGCGGACATATGAACGGCTGCACCAACACCTCAGTGCTACTTCACTCATCTGGTCTGTATAACCGACCAGCAGAAGGTCTGGTAGTGCTTAATCGATGTCTCCTGATCCCTAACAGAGGCTGCTTGTTTGGTCTCCCTTCAGGGCAGCTTCAGCTTGAACAGTGCCAAATTGCAGCAGCATGTGTATGAAACAATCACCAGGATCTTCAGGAAGCATGGTGAGTACACTACGCTTGTTTGGTGAGTGTGCGTGTGAGTCTTTGTTGACTCTCCACTGCGAACCTCTTGGACTCTTGACCCGCTGCAAGCCTGTTTTCGGGGACCCCCAACATCTGCTCCAGTGAGTGGCAGCCCAACAATAAGTGCACTGTTGGGCAGCCCAGATTCTGTGCAGGTGCTAGTGTTGTTTTTGTGCACACTGCTGACGATGTCCAGCTGAGCTTATTTATTTATGCTCAGTTGGTATCTGCTCACATGCATCATCTCTTTTAGGGTGAAGGTTATGCTATCTTATGCAGATGTTGCAGTGATACATGGTGTTTGTTTTTAGGTGCGGTGCGTCTCCAGACACCGCTGCTCCTCCCTAGAAACAGGAAGTTGTATGATGGCAGCGAGCTGGCCTGCTTCATGGACCACAGCGGAATGCTGGTTACACTGCCCTATGACCTCCGCGTGAGTCCAACATACGCACACGCATAACACGCGCATGTCCGCACTTGCACGCAAACACCAATTATTCCACAATTTGCATCAGCACATGCAAACACACACGTAGTGTGAGGCTGCAATCAGCAGCCACCTTGAGATCCTGCTACTTCAGGAAACCCTGAGGACTAAATGGTCGTTTCCACACTGATTGATTACAGCCTGGTATGCACTGATTTCATTATGTGTGCACCAAATGTCTCAACTCTCTGTACTTTAGATGGCGTTTTCAAGATTCGTCGCTCGCAATAATATCACACATCTGAAGAGGTAAAGTTAAATGATCTAACACATTTGTATTCCAATAACCCTTTGTTACAATGATAGAAATCGTCATTTGTTAGCTAAAAGCTCTTTTCAAAATGATTGCATTGCAGCATTTATATGTGACTAATTTATTGGTACTGTTTCGTAGCTGTGCATAAATATGAAAATATATATATATATTTTTTTTTTTTTACTCGTTTACCTTTTGTAGTTACGCTTAGGTGATGTTTTTGTGATACGGGTGATTAACTCTACAGCGTCTAACAAAAATACAATGAAGGAATGCTTTTTTTTTATTTGTTTTTTTTATAATATTCAGTGAAATTCAACCACCAAGTTAAACCGTTCACACATAAAAACTGACATTCATGTTGTCTTTCTTTCCATTTTTCTCAAGGTACAGCATCGAGCGCGTATTCCGCCCTAGGAAGCTGGATCGCGCGCACCCAAGGGAGCTCCTGGAGTGTGCTTTTGACATCATCACACCCGTAACCAACAGCCTGCTCCCGGATGCTGAGACCATTTACACCATCTCTGAAATTGTCCAGGAATTCGCCGGGCTCCAGGTTACATGAACTACCTGTCGTTAAATTAACCAGTGAGCTGACAGTTTGTGCTGCGCTGCCTCGTCTTGATTCACGTTGAGATTAGTTTGTTGATGGGCTGGATGCATTATTGTTATTCATTTTCCTGCAGACGCCATCGTCGCAACCTGTCCCGTATTTTTGTTTTTTCCCTTTTCACTTCCCACTCACATTCCTAACGTACCAAAGTATGTGTAAGCCTGACAGATTTACACCGTATTTATTATTTGCATAGTAAATCTGTTTTGCACAGCTCTGTCCACTTCCTTCCCTGCCGCCCAGTACAATCCATTTCCTGTCCACACATCCCAGTGCTGCTTCAGTGTGCAGTCGCAGGTCTCCTTGCATGAACCCAGTCAACCCAGAGTCTGGCCTCTGGTTCATCCCTCATAGATGTTTCTGATCCTCTCCACCGCCCTGCTCTTTGTGTGAAAGCTTTTAAGAATACGTGAGTCAGATGGAATGAGAGGGCAGCCGGACGCAAAAGTCATTATTCACTGAGGTGCCCATTGTACAGTAGTGCTCTTGGTTTTAACTGTAATTGTAGCTGAGAGGGTTAAATGTGCGTTTGTGTGTGTTTTTGTGACCGCAGGAAAGGAACTACAACATTTACCTGAACCACACCAGCTTGTTCAAGGCCATCCTGCTCCACAGCGGAGTCCCTGAGGACAAACTGAGCCAGGCCTCCACGATACTGTGTGACGCCATGGTCAGTGCAGTTCACACGTGCATCACAGATGTTACTCACATTGCGTGACTGTTGCCGATATGCTGGTATGAACATATATAATGGTGTTCTTACTAAATATAGCAGCGGTAACATTCCTGGCTCCTTTTTCTTCTGTATTCGCTCCAGAGCGAAAAGCTGACCAAACGTGAGGTGGAGGCAAAGTTCTGCAACTTTTCACTGTCAACCACCAGCGTAAGTCCACTGGGTGCACGAACCTCCTGTAAAAATAATCAGTCCTGCTGCAGCAAACCTGTTCTCACTCGTAAACTTCTCTCCTCTGCTGCGTCCAGTTGCAGACGCTGTTCAAGTACATAGAACAGAAGGGGACCCTGCAGGACCTGGCGCCACTGCTGACATCACTCACCAAACAGAAGACCGCCGTCACCCAGCTGGCCAAGCAGGGCCTCAAGGACCTGGAGGAGCTCACATTGCTGCTGCGCAGACTAGGAGTTAAACTGCAGGTGATTTGGATTCTGGGTAAATGACTGTCAAAAGAAGAGCCAGTGTGTATGTTTTCTTCCCTTTTGACACAGATGTATTCTCTCTAGGTGGTGGTCAACTTGGGCTTAGTGTACAAGGTGCAGCAGCACTCTGGGGTCATCTTCCAGTTTGTGGCTTTCATCAGGAAACGCAAGCGAATTGTGCCGGATATAGTGGCTGCCGGGGGACGCTATGACCACTTGGTAGGTTTTCTGTCAAGTCGTGACAAAAATCTGCACCTATTATTTAAATATATGTGCCCAAAAGTTTTCATTCCACACGTGCATGTATGTGAACCATATTTCTTCTATCTCACATACAGCTCTTCTGTCTGTATTCCATATGCTGCAGTGTTGGTATCACGCAGTCTACTTGATACCTTTTTTATGGGCGTCGTTCTCTGTGTTGCTAGATCCTGGAGTTTCGAGGGCCAGCTTCCACAGTGCCGGTGCCCTCTGCAGTCGGGGCCAGTGTGGCCCTGGACAAAGTCTGTGCTGCTATGGCCAACATGGAGGAGCCAGTGAGTGAGAGAGAGAGAGCGAGAGAGGGAGAGGGAGAGAGAGAGACACACACACACACACACACACACACACACACACACACACACACACACACACACACACACACACACACACACACACACACACAGGGATCTGACATTTCTAATTATTGTGATGAAGTAGCAGCAGACAGCTACATATTTAATGATGCCTTATTACAGCAGTTGGCTGCCGCACAGCCACTTTTAGAAACACGTTAATGACTATGATCACAGTGACTCTTGACGCCACGGAGTTATTTTTGCAGGTGCATCATTTTCTATATTTTCTATCTTCAGAATGTGAAATGATGTGCCCAAAAAACTGTGTAGGTCTCAAAGAAAGAGAGTTATTAACTTCAGTTCACAGCATCATTCAGAGTTTACAGTTTTTAATTTTCTCTCTATCAGCCATCAGTGAGCTCCTGCGATGCGCTGGTGGTCCCAGTTGGATATTCTTCAATGTCCAGAGCCATCAATGTTGTCCAGAAGCTGTGGAGCAACGGCGTCTCTGCAGACATCGCCTACGATGTCTTACAGGTGAGCGGCCTGCTTGAGACCTGCATAAATGGTCTGAATGGTTTCAAGGTGGAAAAATCCCATCTAGGCAATTGTGATTTAACAGTGCTCTGTGGAGTTCTATTGTAAACAAATAGATCTTAGAACAAATATAGATCTTAGAACAAATATCTTTATATTCTGAGTTTTTCACCAAAATCTTTGGTGTATCCTTGAACTCTTACAATCTTGCTGGCAGTTGACTCCTTCCCCTCTGCTGGTGCGTTGCTACATTTCTTGGTGCAGTACCACCAGCTGGAAAATTTGAAATATGATTTGTTGCAAAAGGCGCTTATAAAAACTCAAAAAGTAAAAAACTCCACACGGTATTTTTTTAAGTTGGTTCAATGAAATGTCTTCAGTTGTGATCTGGCAGTTGAAAAAGCACATGAAGTGTTGGAATTGGTCCAAAATGAAACCTTTACAACTATGAACTTGAACCTCCATTTATGAATGTCATTAAATTGTTTTCAGATATATGAATGATGCACATATGTGCTCCATATATATATTATATATATATTATATATATATGGAGTGCATATGAACATATTTGGTTCTCATGATATAGCACATATATTTTTAGTGTATTTTCAAGAAATTTTATATATTTTTTCTTAGTTGCCAAAACATTATGCTGCATTTGTGGTAGAGAAAGAATCATTGAAAATATATAAAAGATCGAAAATGAACGTTAGTGCTGCAAAAATGCAGTCACTTAAAACCTAGTCACGCAAAAGCCATTAAGGCCCAAGTCTGAATTCCTCTCGGCTAAAGGAAGCGGAGTCCACTTCACAGTAAGTCACTCCCTTACTGTTGTTTCCGGACCTGCGAAAGAAAGGAATCTGCAGAGAGGACGTAGCTGTTGCATGTAGTTAAAGCTTGTGTTTGTGGTCAGAAACTAACGATTGTATAACTGAGCCATCATGTTTGTTTGTCAAAACTCAACCACGTTTCTGACTTTGTCAGGATCCCTGAATGTGAATTAACCCTTGTGTAAAATGGGTGATTTCCCTCTTGTCCTGAAGTAACGTCATCCCTCCTACAGAGGGCAACACCTGACTCCCGCTCTTGAGGGAAAATGCTCCTCATCTGTCAGCAACAGACTTATCGTGACGGCATCAGAAATAGTAAACATCCCAGAGGGCTCACTGGCCATATTAGGACAATACAACGTGGAGCCATTGCTGCAATAATCGACTCAGTCATCTGTTAGACAAGCTTCCAATAAACTTTTATAATAAGCTCTTGTTAGGGGAACAGTCAAACTGAGATCAGTCCCTTCAAAGTGAAGTTATTTATCTTATGGTCCAAAACTCCTGATGCCATGCCTCTGTCACATTCTTCATGTTTATGTGACAAACTGATCTCAGCCTTGTGTTTGTGTGTTGCTGTACACGCCCTCCCCGGCATATTGCTATGCCCACATATAAATACTCCATGTTTCCTTTCCCCCCACTCCTTAACTCTTTATTACCTATTGTTTTAACTTTCCCCTTCTGCAATGGACAAGTGTTTCTCCCTTAATTGTCTTCATTGTCTTTTGTACTGGCACAGGACATAAGTGATTGGCCACCTTCATTTCCCCTTAGAAGTCCTGAGAAGCATTTAGGAAAGTTTGGGTTTGGCTGAAAACAAGCATCATTATGTCCAAATAGTCAACCTTGTTTGCGTGTGTATGTTTTGATTATGTATGCAGGCAGTGTCTTGACCAGTGGCGAGTTGGTGAGAACACCTTGTTCGGACCTCCCCACCCAGCCCTCCCCCTCGCCAGACTTTTGTTAACACCTTTCACATGATGGCCTCTTAACAGGCCCGAATCTGCAGCTTTAATTCATCCTCAGGAGACGGTTCCACTCTTTTAGCTTTTATTAGCCAAATATGGCAAACCTTTTCCACATGCTGTCAGCTTAGGCATATGGCCCGGAGCTGCCCACCGGGCAATGGCTTACCTTTGACTTAATTTGTTCTGTCAATGAGAAAAGAGGAAGTTTTAGTGCTTACATGATGACGAGGCAAATTGACACATGCGCGCGCACACACACACACACACACACACACACACACACACACACACACACACACACACACACACACACACACACACTCTTGTAGTACACAGAAGGGTTTGTTCTGCACCACCGTTGGCTCTGCAAGCCGAGCAGCCAGATGAAACTCTTGGGCTTAAGTTGGTGGGAATTAATTGGGCTGACACAAACGTATACATACATACATACACACTGTCATGGTTGAATGCGTTACCTGAATACACATTGGCTTTGCTTGTGACTCCCAGCACAGTGCACACTCACACTCTGGTTCCAAGCAAAGCTTCAGTTGAACTGACTGACTGCAGCTATAGAATACTTTTTGAAGCCATCAGTCCAATGTTCCCCCAGATTGAACTCTCATTTTCCAACCCAAACATCAAACTTGACAGGTTATTCTTTTAGTAATTAATGGAAGGGAACACTCTGTAAAACGCGCATGACGGCAACACGCTTTCTGCAGTTTTCAGTGGTTCAGCTCCGACTTGGGTTCAGTAAACACCTCTAGACTCATCCCACACTGGCCCTCCGACCGGCATCTTCAAGCCCCAACAGTAAAACATGATGAAAGGTCATATTCAAGCCACTGCAACAGGATTTTTTTTATGCACTCCCGGTTCAGCTGAGTTGCATCCCTTATAAATCACCACTTTCTGTGTGTTAGTAATTCAGCCTTTTGTAATTTTGTGTGTTTAGTCCCAGGAGACGTTGATGGAGCACTGCAGGCTGGCCGGCATCAGCTGCATGGCCCTGGTCTCTGACAAGGAGGGAAACTATGTGAAGGTAAACCAGCCCTTTAGTGCAGCATAGCATTGTGCAGTATTATTTGACAATTTAAGAAGGTACCTTTTTTTTTCCTTTTCTTTTTTACGTAAGAAAACAGCTTTTCTGCGAGTAGCATTGCAGATTGTGATGCTTTGCAAGCTGTTTTGATAAGAGAGAATTATGGAATGGTTTTCTACAGCAGCACATGGTAAAGTCATCTTCTGTCTTCAGGTCAAATCATTTGAGAAGGACAGACAGTCGGAGAAACGGATTCCGGAGTCGGACTTGGTGGACCACATCATTCAGAAATGTCGGACCAAATTCTCGGAGGAAAGAAACATCAGGTAGAGACATTTTGTTTTAATGTGCTGCTCAGATGTCTGCATGATGTACTGGGGTTGTTCTTATATAATGTTGTCCTTGTGCCCCTGCAGAGAAAACTCTGAAAGCATGTCTCAGAACCCTAAAGGATCACTGCTCAACACCACAGGTATAATTACCACGTATTCTTTACATTCAGCCTCTGTTTACAACTGAAACTGTATATTTTCAAACTGTCAGCCTTTCTGCAACATGATACAGTCACACCTCTGTTTGTATATAGTTGTGCTTTGACTCCACCAAAGCGCTGCAATAAAAGTGTTGAAGACTATTTAAATATATTGTGATCAAAGTATGACTGATCTTCGTGTTACATTTCCACTCCTGGCATTTAACTTGAGTTGTTCCCTGGAGTGACGTATGATTTGGGCTGTAGAAGTAGGAGTGTTAAATTTCACACCAAGTTCTGGCATGTACATAGGTAGCCAACAAACTGGTTCAATTAAATTGCTTAACTGTTGGAAATTGTAAGTGTAGAAAGCCTTATGATTGGATAAAATGTTGAAATGGTCCCTTTTCTGCCTCCAGGCTCTTCCGAGCAGCATGGGAGCAGCAGCACCATGAACATTAATGTGAACGTCATCAGCCCGGAAAAAGTTCCTTCCAGTGCTAGACGACGCTATGAGACTCAGGTTTGTCACACACACACACACACACACACACACACACACACACACACACACACACACACACACACATACACACACACACACATGTTGGCATACAGCTTTTATTCCATTTCATTACTGAAATCAATGATTTTGTTCTAACCAGATATTAGGATGTGGTTATCAAACTTAAGTACTAATCTTGATGATTTTCATGTTAATAAAAGTCCGTTAAGTCCCGATCTATTTCCAAATGAGGTAACACAATAGTGATTGTGCTTTTGGCCCACTGATGAAAACCCTTCGCATTTGCAGTATTAGAAACTGCGTGCCTGTGGCGACATTCAAGATCACAAGTGGCGCACAAGTGGCGCACAATTAGTGACGCGGTTTCCAACAACCACAGGCTCGCTCTTCAACGTGCGTGCGTGTGTGTGCGTGCGTGTGTGAACTACAGCCAAGAACACCTGCATTTACTGCTTATCGCCATTGGTGCATTTGAAGATGATTACTATCCTGCCAGTTCATTTAATCATGGAAACAACAATTATTGCATGCCACTGTTTTTCATCTCTTTCTTCCTTACTTTGTTTCTCTCTAACTCTCTCACTTTCAGATCCAAACCAGATTACAAAATCTCGGTCCCAATTTGCAGAACAAGAGCAATGACATTGAAGTTCTGGCAGTAAGTAATTTGTTTGTTTACCCCTTTATCCCTCCCAATCCCAGCTACCCTTTTCAGCTCTCCCACCTTATCTCTTGAATTCATGTGTGAAATCACAGAGCGGGGAAAGGGCTTTTGATAGCTAAAACCGCAAACATCACTGGGACAGCCCTTTTATAGTTATTTGCCTGGTGCTAAAATCCCCTGCTGGAGGTTAAGAGGGCTGCAAATCCTTTACAGGCGCGGCAGAACAATGAACACTAAACAGAAGGCAGTCACCGTGTCATTTTGGGCGATGTAAATGGCTGCCATATTGAGTTTATTTGTGGTTGCGTTGAAGATTTATGGCCAGATATTCTCAAAGTAAATCAAACCCTTGAGTGTCTTATTCACCATGTCGCCGCATATTCCAAATACATTTGTCATCCCTGTTGGGGTCTGGATTGCATCAGCGGTACATACAGTAAATACAGGTTATTGAAACATAATCAATTTGATTTTGGTAAACAGTTGCATAGGCCTGCAAGTCTTTGTTGTTGCATGTGAGCGGCCTGCTTGTCCATCAGTCAGACTGGAACACCGCAGTACTCGTTTTCCAACAATAAACCCAGGAGGCCGTTCGACTCTTCCTGTAAAAGGGACACAGAGTACTTTCGGCCCGGTGAAAGTGGAATTATAAGTAATTTGCTGTAAGAGGGGACTGGATTATCTTGTTTTAAAATAATTACACCAGCTATTGAGCAGCGGGTGCAACGGTTGATATTTTTAGCTTGATTATGAATACGTTTGTGGAATTGTTGCAACATGAGATAAGGCGCCATTGTGTTTTTGTGTAACTGCTTGTGTTGTATCCCACAGGTGGACCTGCTGAAGGAAACGCTGATCAACTTCCTGTCCCTGGAGGTTGGTTCCTTACTGGCTTCATCAAGACTGTTGCAGAGTTAATAAAAGGCCACATCCTTAATGAAGGGTGGGAGGGAGGGAGGGAGGGAGGGAAGTGGAAAGAATGACCAGTAGAGGTCAAGGTCCTAGACAGGAAGACGGGATCCCGTCTCCTTCCTTAAAGTACTGATGAGGAGTGGAGTGAACACCCCAGACTTTTTTTCTGCAGCCAGGGAGATCTGCTTTAGAGTCTAACTTCCACGTCTTTAACAAGGCTCACATATGGGACAGACTCGTACTACAGTTAACAAAAGGCATACTTTAGAGGTGTGACTAAAGCTGCACTCATAAAACCCCTGGTTCCTAAGAGCAGAGGTTAAAAAAAATGACAAATTAGATTGTGCTAAGAAACATGAAGAAAGCTGAACAGTGCTCTTAACACCACTGTTATATAAGCAAAAGCGTCCCGCCATAAATGAATAGGCCACCTATACAGTTGGCCCCCTTCAGCATGTGTCAGAGAAAACACATTTAGTATATAAAACACATGACAATTCACAGTGCGTATTGCCAGGCGTGCAGGAAAGGCCTGTTTTAATTATGGCAAATTACCCTGTGTCACACACGGAGCCTAGGAAACTGTAAACCCACTGAAGCTTTGTGCCTCTGCATTACTACAGTTGACATGCAAAAATATACTCCAAGGCTGCAGATGAAAAACCCCATTTATTCCTCCAAAATGTCGTCTACTTTTCTGTTGGCAAACATGAAGAGACTGACACCCTGTGAGGCGTCTACAACTTTTAACAGAGTAAAACTGTTCTGAAATTGGCTTTGTTAGATGTCTCAGTCTCAGCCATTTTGTCACCTTTCTTATTTTGTTGCATTAACCCTTGCTCATTTTCTTTCTCTCCTTCCAGTTTGATAGCGAAGAGCAGTTCAACAGCAGTGTGAAGACTCTGTTGTCTCGTCTCCCCAAGCAGCGCTACCTGAAGGCCATCTGCGACGAGATCCACCATTTCAAAATTACAAAAAAGTAAGTTGGGTGTTTGGGCATGTTTCTGTGTTCCGGTACTATTGAGTTCTTTGTGTCGTTATCGTCAAAGTAAAATGTAGCTATGTTTCCTGCCAGGCCTAGCTAGCTGTATCATTAATAGTCTAAAAAAAAAACACAGAGTCGGGGAACACCAAAGTTGGTATGATTCATTCTCTGGGGACCATGAATGTCTACAAAGGTTTGTGCCAATCTATCGAGTAGAGATAAGTGAGAACTTTGACCTCATGGTTTGGCTGGATACAAAGTCAGGGGATCAACAAAGGTATTCGGAATTGTGCTCTGGGCACCATGAATTTCTGAACCAAATTGCATTGCAATCTTATCCATACAATAGTTGTTGAGACAAATGACTAAAAAAACAAAAATGTTACCTTGATGGTCGTTCTAGTGGTGAGGTTGGGAATCACGGCAATCCATCCAGTTGGTGTTGAGATATTTGGAACAGGGCCAAAGTGGTGGACCAACCAACATACATACTTGAATAAGTAAATAACACTCAGTTGAATGTGAGTACATTTATTAATAAGAATCTACTTTAAGGAATGCAGAAAATATTTAAATAAGAGAAAGTAGGGATGCACCGTTCTGACTGTTCTTGACTTTTTCAAACCAATTCCGATACCTGGACTTTGGCAATCGGCCGATACGACCCGATAGCAGTGTTTAATTGAGGAGCTCACTGTGTGGAAGTGACTGGGATATATGTGTAAGGAAACATCAGGCTGGACTTAAACTTTGCTTTCCTTACTTTTAAAAATAAAATGTAACAAATAAATAAATAGCTATCCATTTATTAAAATTATATTTATTATTTATATTATTAGGAATTACTATTTATAATAAATTGTGAAATTGGTAAAACAAATGGTAATTAAAATTCAATTCTTTTATCTATATACTATATAAACAAATTAAATGGATCGATGCCATTGCCAGCTGTTCATCCCTAAGAGAAGGAACAGGAATCTAATCAATCACTAAAACGCAGTCAAAACTATCACAAACACGGCCTTGTCTTTCATGTAAAAACATTTCCCCTGAAAAGAAGCAGCGAGAACTTGATAGTTTATCGACATTTTCCGAACAAACCGTTGTAGACGCATCGTCTCAGCAGGAGCCGTAGTGAAAGATGAGCCAGAGACCCCTCCGCCTCACCTCTCTGCTCCATCCACTACGGACTTGTTATTTTTATTGAAATGAAACCTGAGGTAAACAGTAGGATACATTAAAGACCACTTAAAAAGGCAGACTTCCTTTTACGGCCAGCTGTCACTCCAAAGCTCCGACCTCGCCCTCCCACTCCAGGTGTAACAGTGACAGACGGTCCTTCAAAGGGAGCGGTAATACGGATAAATACTGCCTTGGAGAACATCAAATCCTCAGCTGATCCCATTTCCTAAGGTGAAATCTGGAGAAGGATTTGCCTTATTTGGTCTTCTGATGTCTGTCTCCTAACACCCAAGTTGATTGACACTGAGATTGCAGCACATGGGGTGTGGGATAACTTCATCCATTGCTGTGGTTGTTGATGAGCGGTTAAAATTCCCAAGCAATACATTTTTTTATTTTATTTTGTTCAAAGCCCTGGCTAAATCCTCAGTGTTTGAGCTTCTGGTGTTGTGACGCTCGTGCGTGCCCATAGAGAGCAACCCTGTGAGGGATTCAGTGAATTTTCTCATTCATGAATGAGATGGTAACAAACAACAAAAAAAAGAAAAAATTCAAATCAAAGCTTCTCTTTCTGCTTTCCCGTCCGCCTCTCCAGAGCAGTTGGTTTTAATTTCCTGTCTGGGAAAAAAGTCTCTTCTGTTAAATGAGCGTCACAGAGGCAACAATGGATATATTCAGCATGTGTTTTTATGTGTTTGTTTAGTTGTTTTCATCAAATGTGGGGCACAGGCAACTGAGGCCAGATGAGTGGGCTAAAGGGCTCATGCATTCACCTGGCTGCAGGAAGACCATAAACTAAACTTATCCCAAGGGCTTCCCAGCCTGAGCTTTTTCCTTTAAGCCAAAACTACTGTGGGAGAGACCTGTATCTCCAATGCTGTTTTAACAAGTCCACAGCCGAGCTAGCAGCTCTTGAGGCTGTATGTAGGCACAGTGGTGCTTTTGATATGCTCACAATGACATTAATGTCCCCTCAAGATGACATAGATGCCGCTAGCGTGGCTAACCAATATTCTAAATGATAATGGAAATACATAGGAGTAATTTCTTACTTTTATTTTGGGTAATTATGTGATGATAATGAGTTAAGGGACTCTTGGCAGTGTTGAATCCTGTGTAACATCACTAGACTGACCTCTTTATCTCGACAACTCTAAGCCCTCCCAACTGAATTTCATTGTCTTGATTTTGAGATGTCCCATTTGGAAATTGTCTGTAATGTTTTTGAGTGTTTTAATCTTGTAACAGACAGATGTTGTCCTCTTGCAGGGTGGCTGTGGTGGTCTTGTACAGCTACAAGAACGACTACTACAAGATCCTTCTCTGAAAACCAAGAGGTTGCGCTGGCCCGCTTTTCTTGAGGCTCAGTGGTCTCCCAGAGACTTTTTTTTTATCCATGGACCTAGAGAAACTGCTTGAAGACTGGTGATGTGAAAAGCTATGAATCTGTCAAAGACATCATGTTGACCATGTTGAATGGTAATTCAGCCATCTCACCCCAAATCCATAGCTTTCCCCAAAACCTTCCAAAGCTTTGTGGTCTTTCTCAGACGTTGACGAGAGGACTACCTGACTGTATTGCCTTAATAGAACTATTAGAAGGTGAAAAAGAAAAGGCTTTTTACTGAAGATTGTGTGTCACAAAGGCAATCATTTTACATTTCTTATGAGCAATGGGATGAATAGTTGAAATAAATCCTCCTTTCCCACATCGAGCTGTGTCTGTTTTAGTTGTGCATGGGAGTATAACACAGCCATAGCAGCCTGATGATTAACTATCTGCTTATTGAGTATTATCTCGTAAGCTAATGCTTATCCTTATTCTAACTCCTACTCATAAAGGGAGGTAATGTTTACTGGAGACAGAAATTGTGAGAATATCTCAAATCAAGTATCACTACACTTGTGTAGTCTGAAGGCTACGTGTTGCAGTAGTTGTATTCCAGGCCTGGGAAACTGACCTAAATGTTTACTTAATTGATCCTTCCGGAGGAGCTTCCTCACCTTGAAGTTTAAGCGCAAGCTTTGACGAAACAAGTCAAAACAGCAGCAGAGTCTGCACTGAGGATTATCCATGTTTCAAGGTCTGGCCTGCATATCTTTCTGTGTTTTATTAGCCCATCGGATAGATGCGGTGTCCTTGCTCTTCGCAAGCTCTCAACTCTTAGAAGACCTCCCTCAGAAACAACCTACCACCACTAAACACATCTGCAAGTGCAACTGAGATAAGAGAACAAGGGAAAATGATTAGATTTAAAACAACTAAGAACTTAGATAAAGTCCCATTTGGGGCACAACTCCAGACCAGATGTGCATGAACCCGCAATTGTATGAGTGAAGTCAAAACCCACTAACGGATACCATCTTGAATGACATCACTGCACTTAGGGGAATTGCTCCTCCAAGCCAGTTTAAGTATCATTGATGCGGGCCACTTTGGTTCAAACATTTATTTTTCAAAATAAGTGTAAATGTTACAGTTCATCATCTAGGAAACATATTTACAGGTTTTGCAACAATAAAATAAATAAGGTTGTATAGGATATAGCAGATAGAAATGGTAAATAGTCTACAATGTACAGCAGCTTTGGCTACCAAAAGTTCATTTTTCAAAAAAGAAAAACTCAAACTATAGTTTAGTATTAATAAATAAAGCTATGTGAAAAAATAAATAAGGTACTCTTCTGTCCTACTAATTTAAACTACTTTTTTTTTTCTTTTTTTTTTTTTTTTTAAACAGATCGAAGAAAAAAGAATTGCGTAAGCTTTTACAGTCGCCTCTTCATTTTAAAGCACATGGTCAGGATTCAAACAGACACAAATCTACTGAGTTACTAAAACACTTCGATATAAATTGGTCTCCAACCAATTTTGGCATGGGAAAGGTCTTTGTATTGAGAAATTGGCAATGGATTGAGAACTCTGATCCAAAATCCTTTTTCCTATGAAACCCCAGTTTGTTTCGTAACGCTTCTCAAATTCTATCCTTCCCTGTACTGATCAGATTGGTGCGGAGCCTTTAGCTGCAACAGCGTGTTCACTTGAGTGGTTTAACATCTCTCTGGGCTTAATATGCCTATCAAATCCCTGATTAGGGACTTTATCCCTACAAGAATCCTGCAGGGAGCTCTCTCTCTAAAAAAAACAAAACAAAACAAAACACTGGCTCCAAAGAAAAGTGCTACGTCTCTTTAAAATGCTCTGTAATGTGTACCAGTATTTACAGTTACTAGCGAGCTCCCCATTCACTCTTCCACCTCATATAATTCATTTGTATATGAAGGGTTGATGAGAACCATCAGTGACGCTGTACAACAATATCTGTTCATCTTAATATCGGGTGAATATATTACTGTTTTTAGATTCATTGATAGGGGTGAACAGTTATTAAATGAAAACAAGATATGCGTTAAGGCTATAGAATTAAGGCTTTAAAATGAATCGATACTAACTATCTCTAACATTCAGTGTGAACAGTAGCTCCACACACACACACACACACACACACACACACCTACACACACGCACACGCACACACACACATCTGTGCATGAAGTTATGAAGGGAGGCATGGTATCACATTCCTCATGGGTCCAGCTGAAGTGTCTGGCACCACTCTGCAGTCAATAAAATGGATCTTGGGTCTTCCTGGATGAACATCACTCCACTTAAACTCTGCACTTTTTGTAATGAAGTACAACTGATTCCTTCTGGAAGAGCCGAGGTCGGATGAGGCTGGGGGGAAAGATGAAGCCTATTGGCTACTATATTGCGGACGAGCTCGGAAAGAGGGAGTTCGCACGTTTCATTTTGTAGAATTGTGCAGTTTGGTGAATGGAATGACTCGGGTCATTTGAAGGTAGAAACAAGGCTATTATTTGGGAAGCGTGTCCTTCCTGAACATTGATCGCGGGAATGTTTAGACTGGCATTTTCACAATGTTTCAATCTGGCCCCACGGAGACACCCATACTAAAAACGAGAGGTGGCCAAGAACAACACTACAACTAGTACAAATACCTTAGAAATATACAAAAACTAAGACGGAAACCACACATTCTAAAGCAGGGGGTTGGATCTGGGGGTCTACATAAAGCCTATTGACTTGATTTGGCTGCTTAACCCAATTTGATCCAACTGGATTATCAGTTCCTTTGGCCTCCCTGCTAATGAAAATGATTACATCCACAAAGCACTGCTGAACTCATGGGGAGGGCAGCATCCTCTACACCCCCTTTTAACTACAGCCCAAACCCCTGTCCCTAAAGCTTTTTATGCTCCTCTTATTGCCTCAAAGTTCCAGTTTCAAAGGAGGCAATAATAGGCAATAATAATAATACAATGTTCACAGTCAAATTCTGATTCTTACAGAGGAGCCTCTTTGGCTGCCTCCCTCTCTGTTTTAAAGCAGAGCCCGGAGTGGCTGTGTCCTTTATATGTCCACCCGTCTGTACACCTCCCATCGTCTCGCTCCACCAAAAAAAATAATATGGACATATATTAAAAGAAACGGAAGTCACATGCTTTGTCTCTTGAAGAGCATCCTCAGTTTCACACAGACAAAAGGGTGGGAACAAGGCAGCGACGGTGTGTGCACCATTGCACTAATCACCATGGATACAGCAGTAAGAGAGAGTGGGAGGTGCCGGACAGCTCTGATCTGCAGAGTTTGAGCGGCGTTTTTTCTTTTTCTTTTAGCGCGGCGTCCAGTTGTTGCCCATGCTCAGCTTGGCCCTGGGGATGGTCATCTTGTCCGCACATGTGGAGTTCATTTCTGGAGAGAAATGGATAATGCCGCAGTCGTTCTTCACATTCTGAAATTTGTTCTCCTTGGAGGGCTCCATGTAGACCACCGAGTTCTTGTTGACGTGCTTCTTTAGGATCACCGTCTAAGCAGGAAAAGGAGAACGAGCATAACACCTTGTTGTTAGACTGACGCCATAATTCAAGTCTCCATCGCTGCTTGATGATGAACGCTTACTAATTTATGTCAGCTCGCACAAGATGGCTTCTGACAATACTCTGACGGATTCTGATTTTCATGGTAGAGTTGTAGACTTAATGATGGACATGACCTTGTTCCAGTTGAAAGTGCAGCCTAATGTCATGGCAATTTTAGCACTGGTATCAGAAGCTGGAAAGCAGGGAAAACTCCCTGTGGCCCATCCACAGATTAACACTCCACGATATTTATATGTGGGAGTCTGTCTAATTCATAATCATAATTTCAAGCCGTCAAAAACAAACTGATTTATCTAATTTATGGATTAACTTCTCACCTTCTTTGGTGCACTGTAGCAGGACATCTGCACCCACTTCTTTTTCTTGTTGATGAGTAACGCCACAACGAGAAAGATGATGATGGCCAAGAGGAGGCCTGCCAGGATCCAGGCGGCTGATTGGTAGATGATGGCCATCTCTGTTTGGCTGGGGTAATTGTCACCCAAACCTGGCTCATCTGTGGGACACAGGACAACACTGATATCAGATATCGGTCCCACAGAAAGCTTTTTCATTATGGTGCCCATCCCATTTACCAAATCTGAATTGAAAACAGTTTATTTGTGTGGGTGTCTCAAGAGAAAACCCCATTTAGCCAGTGTCCATTTATCATTGTTTTAGATCAGCATGAGTTAGGTTACCTTTCACTCATTTAACAAGGTTTCCCAAACACTCTTTACAAGTATAAACATTTGCAGGGAGAGTTCACACAATGACGCCAATGACTATGATGGGGTTACTCCGTCAGTGTATTGAAGGACAACAGGGAGAGGAGTGTGTGTGGAGGGATTCAATGAGCAGGTACCTGTATCAGCAATGATGGGCGGTACAGTGACAGTGGTGATCCACACCACACTCTCCACTGTAGTAGTGGCTGTTGTCTTGGGGTCTTTGGTAGACACCATCACCGGCACTGACGTCGTCATTTCTGTTCAGACGGGGGTAAGAACTGTTAGCAATATCACTGGTGGAATGCAAAACATCACATCACAACTGTGAGTTAGTGTGTGAACCTGGTGTCTCTGTTGATAAGCTGTGTTTACAGGCACTGTGCCCTTAACTTCCACTGTACAGCTTTGTAAAGGCATTACGTTAAAAGCTCTGTTGTCCACAGGGCAAATAACAAAAACAAAGGCCAGAAAACGGCAACATATCAGGGTGAACAATGGGAGCCTATGCTGAGGTTTTCCTCTATAGGAAAAGCTGACATGGAGCTTTGCCTTCCTGTGCCGCCACAGAGAGAGCATTGCGGGCCGATTCAGCCGGGAACAGGAAACACGTGTGAATGTGCGGATGCTCGAGGAATGTTTTTGCTCCGAGTGGACCGTGTGTGTATGTCACATGGAATGTTGTTGCGAATGATGGGTGTTTGCCCATGTAGCGCCAGAGTGGCTGTGTCTAACGAGCAAACACATACACATTCAGTCTGGAAGCTGGCATTCCCTCAGTTACGCCCTCTTTTTGACATGTAGCGTTATGAACTGTAACTTTCCCAACAACAGGCTGTGCCTTGTTCCAGTGCTACCACTTGTTTTAAAAAGGATGGCAGTTTTGCTCAACTTTGACAGTTCTTGTTCTCAGTTTGTGGAAGTGTTACATAAACTACATATTGAAATGTATAAACTCAAAGTTGAGTTTATTTTTAATGTAATAAAGAAAACACTCAAAGTGGCATCTTTGGCACAAATACTTATAAAGGCCGCTTTCTCTTGAAGGAGATGCACCTACATACTCACCGAGACAGTGTGGGCAGCACTGGCCCTTGCGTAAGACGGGCACCCTGCAGTTGGCAGCCGGACAGCGCTGAGAGAAACACTGAATGGTGCCGTTGTTGCAGGTGCAGCTGGTGCAGGCGTTGGCCTTCCAGGAGTCCCCAGACAGCAGCACGTCTCCATCGCTGGTTATGCAGTACTCCTGCTGGCTGTTGTTCACTGGCAGCAAGGGGCTCAGCGTCTCCTCTGTGGTTGCACACAGGTATAAAAGGGGTTAATAATGAAAATACACAAAAGGTTAAGGTAAGACACAGGGCTGTGTGCTACGTTGTGTTCCAGCCTATTTCCTCACGTAATAGGAGTTGGCAGTGTAAGGTTATAGCCTAAGTTTAGCTTGTAGAGAATTGCCATTTTCAAAGAAAAAAAAACAAATTTTGTCGGAGTTATATATAGCTGCTTCTTCAGTGGCCTGCTTCAACATGACTCCTGCACTTAACCCAGCTGTATAACATCTCAATCCACTAAAGTTATTGGGGCTTTAGGGTTACATTTGGGAAAAGATGCTTTACTGTATGTTAAACACAAACACAAGTCAGTTCAGTCAAAGTCCTTATCTCTCCCTCTCATCGGACCCCCGCGGCCCTGAGATCTATGGCCTTCTCATGACCAAAGACTTTAGTTAGCGTGCACACACTGCACTACCCTACTGTATACATACATCACAGGGCCTGTCAGTGAGATGTGTATTATTCCCACATTCCAGGTGACCAGGCCCATACATATATCAAAGGCTGGCCTCTGACAATCTGCTTTTGTGAAGGGAGATGCAGGGAGATAAGGCGGGCCGGCATTTTCAAGGAGCAGCTCTCAGGGCAGTCATGCGTTGCTGATTTGTGGGCCTCATGCTCGGGAGTACTTGGGATATGTTGATTCTAAGTGTATGAGAAGAGGCTTGAGTGTTTGGGTACAGTTGTAAATAAAATATATGTGTGGTTTTGTGTTCGCCTAGACGTTTGTGTCAAAGTTTATTCCCATAACTGGAGGAATAGCACAGATTCAGTGATATCGGTTGCATTCTCGCCCTTCCAGCTATAAGAGTGTTGGATGAAGCTTCGGTGCGGACCACTGGGTGAAAGTAGTCCACGTATGCTGCTGCCTGCCTGGAGGAGCAATATGTAAATCCAACCGGTCTTGGCTGGTTTCTTTATGAGACTGTGGGCCTGACATTAAACTGCTCGACAGAGTGCAACATGCAAGACCTTCCAAAACCACATGCTGATAGCACATCTAAAACAGATTTATACTTCCCCACCCACTCCCCCGACTTGTGAAGCCCGCTGAGTTTTTATCGGAAATTACCACTGCTTTCCTGTCGCCTTTTTTTCTGTTACCTGGGCATACGTGGCAACAGGTGTCCTTGTTCCTGATCGGTGTCTGGCAGAGAGCCGGGGGACACACTTCGGTGTCGCACAGGACACGTCCCTTCCTGCAGGTGCACCGTGTGCACTCGTCCAGGTTCCAGGTTTCCCCCTCCACATAAAATTCCCCCCCAGGTGCTCTGCACACCACCATGTCCATCCCCTCTAGCTGACCGCTGCCTGACTCATCTACAGTAGAAAGAGGAGGGAGGGAAAGAAAGGAAACAGTCATGTGTGTGCCATATCAAGTTCACATTCTAGTCCGTGCCAAACAAAAATTCATTCATAACAATAACTGCTACACAATAAAGTAAAGAGGGAGTACAATCTCGAGAGAGTAAACAGAGGCATAGGTTATTCGAATAAAGAACCATGGGAAACCTCTAGCCATTAAAAAGAAGCCTCAAGCAGTTTGGAGTGGTGTCCAAGTTGTTTTTTGACACTTGTTTAGTTGAAAACATCTTTCTGTCCAGCAGAGTAGCAGACATCTGCAAAGAGTTAGCCTGTTGTCCCCTGACTGCAAATTGTGTGTAGCTCCTGAAAGTTGTAGACATTCTTTCACTCCTAAATATTTGAACAGCCAACTGAGTCACTCCTCCATAAATATCCTGCATGAGTCGGAGGGTTGTGGATCAAAAACAAAAAGGGTGGGTGTGGATCAGTGTGCCTTCCATCTTTAGAGAAACAGACAGAGACTGTGTGCTAGAGAGTTTAAGTAGCCAGCAAGTCTAAGGCCTGAAAGCTAGCTAATGATCCAAAGCTCTCTGTGGAGTGAGCTGATAGACTGTATACTTTGTAATGCCAGATGTGAGCGTGTGTGTGTGTGCGTGTGCACGTGCAAGCAGACGCGTGTATTAATTACAACTCATTTCTAACAATTGAGTGTCAAATTGAATCCTAAAACGAAGGGCACTCAGAGCACAGACCTCCCCCAAGGCCAAGCACTCTCTTGCAATGTTAATGAAAGTGTATGGGTTCTTCCTTGGGAATCTGGCAAAATTGGGCCAGTAGTTTTTTCTGTAGTCGTACTGACAAACACAAACCAAACATAACCTCCTTGGTGGAGATAAAAAAGGTTAAAATATTGTATGTTGACACATGGAAGCGGTGATCTTGATGTCAATGGCTTCATGAGAATGACAAAAAATGCACGAGAAACAGTCAAATTGAACTTCCACCACTCGTAGAATGTGGTGGAAAGTTTTTTTTTTCGAATGAAGGATTACTCAAATTGGTTAAAACTTTTGTAGTTTTGGCCATCATTTTTATTGGGGGTTTGTTTAAAGACATGTGACTGTGTTATGTTTCTTCTTCTGAGCGATGTCACCACATTCCCAGATCACGACAATTAACTTGATGACAACAATTACCTTGTTAACAACAGGAATAATGGCCCAAACTACAAAAATAACAACCAGGTTATAAGAACCAGAAATAGTCTTTAGAAACTGGATGCAATTTAAAACTGTTGTTACCCTTTTAAAACTGGGTCTAAAATAAAGTCACATTTGAGTTGCAGAGACTTACCCTCACAGGTGGGACAACACTGGTCAGGCCTCACAACTGGATGAGAACAGCTGGGCACGGAGCAGGATATGAGCACACACATCTCCCGTCCGGAGTGGCAGTAGCAGTCACGACAACCGTCGTGCCAGCCGTCACCTTCCTCGTATCGGTGCCCATTGGAGGTGAGGCAGTAGTTGGGAATCGGGGCAGGGGCAGTGGTGCTCGGGACGTGGCCACTTTCTAAAGACACAAATATGAAAGGTTCAGACATTACTGTGGTGGCTGAGGACTTGTGGAACAGCTTTGCAAAACTTCAAAAAACAACATAGCCTGCTAAGGTATCCTATAATGTGCCAGTATTATTGTCTTATGTCCAATTTCATTAGAGGCTAAAGTGATGTGATGTGATTATGGTTCCATATACCAGAACAAGCCTGAGTCCGGAATATTTGATCTTCCTTTTATTGTGTATGTATGTCACAATGATCCATTTTTAATCCAGCCACAAATAAAGCTTGATAATTTCCAAAAGTTTTTGTCAACTGACAAACAAAAACTAATAGGTTGTAGCTGAGGGACACATAGACCTAATGAAGGGGCCCAGCAACTGGCAGCAGCATGTGTTAAACTCAGCATGGCTCTCAAAGTTCGTAGGAATCCACTGGGATCTGGAACAAACACAGTGAACTGAACGATGTTGCAGAGTCCAAGCAGATGTTTCTTGTCTATTTAAATCTTTAAAAAACACACACGAAAAAAAAAACTTTTCCTATCCCTAAATATTTTAACAGTCCTGAGAGAGAGACTGGTATAACAGTTTCAAAATCAGGTAAACAGCAGTTTATAGGTGTTAGTCTGTGTGGTCGCCCTCTATTTGTGGAGATGAGGTGCCAGCTGCACTGATCAACTCACCATAGGAAAACCTCAAGTATATTTGAAGCTGAAATATTTATAATACAGCTAAACTGGCAAAATAAACACATCTCTTAAAATGTGGCGCAGCATAAATATGGCATCTGCAAACTTGCTTTAAACTTAGGGGGTGAGGAATCTAATTAAAGTTGCACACACAGCCCCTGGATAAAACTAAACACCAACAAGAACCAAAACAAGCACACATAAAGAATCTCCTCAGAAGAGCACCAGAAGGTCACAGGAAATCAAAGCCACAGCTTAGTGGCAGGAATTCAACTTGCTAACAGAGCTCTCCTATCTCAGTCCATCCTAACACCCCGCACACTGCTATAGTTGAGAACACGTGTTGAAACTGTAGTTACGTATCAGAATATACATAACTCGTAAGATGTATCAATTGAAAGTAGGGGTGATATATTAATATATCGGTCTCCCTATTCCATATTGAGATTTGTTAATGTATGACGGAATGTTTTGTCCTGAGACTAGTGACCATGGGATGGTCAATATTTCCAAACCAGCACGGTTCATCCTCTGAGGACCATGATTAGCCACAGTAAGCAAAATCGTTCAATCCATAATCAATAACAATATCTTGTGAGAGCATCAGCAATCATCCCCAAAACATTGTCACATTATTGCTATTGAGGTTGTATCCAGTCAGAATAGTCAGTTACCTTTACACATGCAGATGGAGCAGCCCTTCCTGTTCTGTCTGTAGCCGTCGCTGCAGTGCTTGTCACAGGTGAAGGGAGGACACTTGATACAGCGACACATCTCACAGCCATGCTTGTTCCTCCTGTAGGGCAACAAATGATGAAGCCAACACATTAAAAACTAAATTACTTGAAGCACATGTCAAGAAGTAAAAGAAAAAGACTCTCCCGTCGGTGCAGCTCGAATAGTTTTAAAGTGGCTTCACATTGAGGATTTCTCCGAGATGAATTGAGATCTGGGGAGCAACGTGGTGTTGTGATTGAGGGAAACCCAGATGCTCAAGTCTGGTATAATCAACATCTGGACCTGCTTTCCCCTCTCTATATTAGCCGCCTTTGAAGAAGGCCTAATAAAAGGCCAACACGTGACATCCCTGTGGTTTGCACATCATACCAACCCAACGACTCTGGAAGGAGCAATCTAAAGCCAATTCAGATGCTTTCAATTCATTCTGTTGCCATCCTTATTGCTCCAAAAGCCTTGGGCAGACATATAAGAGCCCCTAAAAGCAGCAGTCAGACAAGAGCTGATGTGGGTGTGTTGATGGGGGAGTACAGAGAAGGACAGAAAGAGAGGGAGAGATAGGGCCTTCTGGTGGTCAGGTATAAGCTGTTGTCTTGTAAATTAAGTGAGAATTTAACTAAACTGACCAGAAATTTATCTTGATTCAAGTTGTCGGAGCAAAGCAACAAGGGATATCCTCACATAGGAGCATTAGGAAGTGCAGAAGCTTCAGAGGGAATTAGGCCAGTTGGATGCAATTATAAGCCTTATAAAACATGGATGAGCTGCAGGTCGATGAAAGAATGATCTATATGTAGATGTCTCTCGTCCTGGGCACCTTCCCTATCCCTCCCTGTCTCATTCAGCTTCTCTAGCCCAGCTAGCCTCCCTCCCTCGCATCTCTCCCTCGAGGTAAGTGATGATACCCATTTTATGAAGCAGTGGCCTCACTAGGACTGGGTAATGACTCTATTAATCTTAATCTGCCAGGGCAGCATAAATAAAAGAAGCCCTCGAACCCATGGACGGTGCTGTGTCCCATAAAGAGGACAGAGCATCTCAGGTTCAGCAAATAGTGGACCCTATCTATGCTGAAACAGCAATAACAGATTTTGAAACCACATAGTGAGGGCTTGGCCAGTGCCTCACTGTACAAATACAGAGACAGAGAGTGCTTGCGACCTTAAAGCAAGGCTTTGTTTAAAGACGGTGTGTGGAATGCCAAGCAGCGCTTTGGGCTCCAGGGGGATGGAGGGGCTCGGGGAGGCTCTGGGGGCCCTGGGGCCCTGGCACTGCTGGCTCGGCACAATTTCCAGTGTGCAGCAACTGTGATGACCAGAAGAATGCCATTCATGACCCGTGAGGTCACAGTGATGATTTTTGAGCTATGATGGACGGAAAACCTAACTTCAGCCGTAGAAACTGCCCTGAGAATGTTCTTCATCTGGACTGGTAACCCCAGAGAGCAGTGTTCAGTACGTGGTTACACATAGTTTACACTCTAACGGTTTTGGAGGCCTGCACCTTCAGTTTTGGATACGTACATTACAGTACACACAGGATGACATCAATACCACCAATATAAGCACAGAGATCCTTTGTGCCTTTTGTTTCTTTGTGGTGGCTGCATGCAGAGGTCCTCTGTGAGAAGACAGATCTGCATTGTAAGGCTGGCAAGCTCTGAGAGGATTTAAGACTTCTGAGGCTAGACCTAAACAGCTGCTTATGAAAGATAAAGCCACGACTTCCTGCTCTTCTTTTCCCCACAGGGTCCCCCTCATCCTCTCTTCCATCCTCTCCTCTGGTATCCCACACAGACATATCGGGCCCATCTCGAGCCTTGGCTCCGCCGAGCATGGTGGAGATGATGCGTTTTTGATCGTTTCTTTTGAGACGGCACAATGATTTATGAAATGAGAGTGGTGCCTGGAGACCGAGCGTCCCAGTAGAGAGCACTTCCAGATGTTTGATTGGGTAAAATGGAATTAGGAGGAGATGAGTTGCAAGGGGCTGAGAGGCTGGTGAGGACCTCACAGTGAATTACTCACACACAAACATTCACACAGACTTAGAGACCGAGGATTTGCCATCAAGGTAGGCCCTTTGATCTTGGATGCCAAACTATTGTTGAAATAGCCTGTTCCACTTCCTTGAGACCAGGACCCAGGTACTGACCTCTGGGCATCACTTGATAATATGATTATTGAACCATACCAACTTGAATACAGGAAGTTAATGGAATTTATGAAAACTAAAAAGTTTTGAAACAGTTTTTAAGGGTGCAACCATTTTCCTTTGAAAAAGTAATTTGCATTGTACATTATGAAACTAATCACCTCTCACCAACATAACAGAATTTCTAAACATTACTATCCATATTTTTCTATTTTATGAGAATGTTTAAGCAAAGTGTCTATTTCCTGATAAATCTGCATGTCACATCACTGACAGGGGTGAAGGAAACAAATTACATGCACTTTCGTTTCTGTAACAAAGTCGTTTTTTGTGTACTTGTACTATTTCGAGTATCTTTTTAAAATCGATCATTTTACTTTTACTCGGGATACGCAGGCTACTATTCATCACAAGTATTGTACTTTGCATTCGTCACAGACGAAAAACAAAAGTCACATGACAAAGTCCTAATAAACTGTGTGAGAATGGAACAGAAGAAAGGAGATCAATCAGCAGCTGCAGCAGAGAAGAAGCTGCAGGTGTTTCTGTGGCCGCAGGAGGACAAAGCTCCACGTCCAGAGAGGTGACACTCCGGTTTGGGTTCACGGTCCATTTCAAGCACAATGGAATTAAGTATTATAGGCGTATAGTTATAATTAACATTATTGTATAAACAATAATACTGCAACTATGTTAATCAGTGACCGGTTGAACACACCACTTCCGGCAAGCTCGCTAACTGACAAACCCAGATATTGGTGACCTACGGTAGGGCCACGCTGGGAAGGCTAGGTCTGGCTAACATGCTGAATGCTAACATGCTGAATGCTAACATGCTGAATGCTAACATGCTCCAGCAGTGACTTCTGTGTTCACTGAGGAACATTTAGCTTCAGTGAGTTGTTGAGGACTTTCTGCTGTTTGAGACTGTTAATGCGATGCACGGTGGTGCTAGCTCTGTCACCTCACAGCAAGAGGGGCCAGGGTTCGATCCCTGATCTTGGGCGGTCCTTCTGTGTGGAGTTTGCATGTTATCCCTGTGGCAGCGTGGGTTCCCTCTGGGTTCTCCGCCTTCCTCCCACAGTCCAAAGACATGCAGCTTAAGTTAATTGGAGACTCTAAAACTGCCCGTAGGTGTGAATGTGAGCGTGAATGGTTGTCTGTCTCCTCTATGTGCCCTGCGATAAACTAGCGACCTTCGCCCAATGTCAGCTGGGATTGGCTCCAGTGCCCCCGCAACCCTAAATAGGATAAGCAGTTTGGATAATGGAATGGAATGGAGACTATTAATGCCTGATGTGACAGTAGAGAATCATTCATCTCAAACCTTTTGAATCTGAGGAGCTCAGTGGGACCAGAGAGGCTGAGTGGACTGGTCATAGTACGCTTTGAGAATGAACAAGTGGAGAAGTTGAACCTGAAGCATTCTGAGGACTTTGCGTTGCCGTTCAGACAGGTGAGTACAACGCCACACTGCTGAACTCCTGATGAAAACGTCAACAATCGCTTTGTTGCCTAGCAACGTGGGCTAGTTATATGTACGCGCTATGCAGTGTGTAAAAAACATAGTGAGATCTCTCCTTTGCTGAAATATATGTTGTAGTGGCTGCAGCCCCTGTTGAGTTTATATTGTTTAAATGTCCTCGTTGCGTGCTTAGGTAATTCTAAAAATACATTTCAGGCACCATTGTGTCCATAGCTCACCTTATTTATTACCGTATTATTATTTATCAGTTGTATTCACAGACTGCAGACCGTTGGTTTGGACAGAGTGGGTCTTGGTGCTGATGGTGTTCCACTTGTGTATACGTTTATATTTAATGCAATCTATTTTGTAACCTAAAGATGTTCTTTAATTTAAAAGTAGTATATATGTATATATATATATGTGTGTGTGTATATATATATATTTATATATATATATTTATGTATATGTATGTATATATATATATGTATGTATATATATATATATATATATATATATATATATATATATATTTATGTATATGTATATATATATAAAAGTAATCTATTTAAAGCAACAATACTTTACTTGAGTACAATATTGTACTGCTCTTTCCACATCTGCAGATGCCTTTAAACATGCTGAAAACATGGATGACAGATCGTGAGAGAAAGGAGAAACCCTCAGGGTCACAGGGCATACTTACACATATCCATAGGGGCAGGTCTTGGTGCAGGTCAAGGGGCGGCACTTGGGCACGGGAATGCTGCACTCACACACCTCACAGCCAAAATCATCCGTCTTGTATCCCATTGGGCATTGGAGGGAACAGTATTTTCCCAGGTCAGGGCAGGAGTCATCTGAAAGAGTTGAGGGAGAGGTCATCTGACCAGGGGCACAACAATCCATCAAAGGCAAAGGCATAAGTGTCTATGGGGCTCCTCATAGGAACATTCTTGTGACAGAGAACCATATAAAGACTGTAGCAATGTATGCAAGTAAACTGTCACGAATGTGAACATGTCTTTGTTGCTGTCTAAACCAAGTGGTTGGCAAATTGTGTTGATATCAGCATGAGCAAACGGGTAACTACAGCGCTGTATGTCCACCATTATAATACAAGAAGCAGCATGTAAGAAGAAATGTATCATGTTCATGTTTTTGAAAGTCAGTCCCTGAAACGTTAACCCCTCAAGTTCAACGTAAAGCGAGGAAAGTGAACTTACTGTTGAGGCACTGGCAGAGCAGACATCCATTTGTGTCTTGTTGGAAGCCGTAGGGGCAGTCATTCCCTGACAAGGAGCAGTTTTCCAGGGGAGGGCATAGCAGGGGGCTAACTGTTTCGTAAGATGGCTCTAGGGAACAAAAGAGATGATGGAGGGTAAGAACTTTGCATGAGAGCAACATTATACAAAGAACAAGCTGGGATTTCTTTTATGACTTTCTCTCTGTTTTTCTATATATTTGTGTGCTCGGATCCCCTCAGGTGTTCTTCCTCATCGATGCTTTTTGTGCCAACTGTAATAGCTACGTATTTACACTGCTCTTATTTTGGACTAAACAGTGATTACAGATAAATGTAGAGCAATTACACCAGGGTGGGTCGCACTGTAGGGGGGGGTTATACCTCTCCGTCTTATTGCTTGGAACTGTCTCCCATTAATAAATTGAATGTGTCTAAAAAGCCTGCTTTCGCTCGAGGACTACCAATGAAGACAATAGAGTGTCCCCTGGTATGAAGTTAGACAGCCCAGACCCCTCTTGAATCGGAGCCAGCTTTATTGTGAAGCCACACTAAGTGAGGACCGGTTGGAACACACAGACATAGCACCATAGCTATTCCCGTCAAACGTCTGTTGCCACGTTCAGTGGGAGGAGCAGCCCAACGAGCTGTAACTAATTACGCTCACAAAAAAAAGGATCCACTTCAATTATGCAGCCTACTGCGTTAAAAGCGCGGCACAGGCTCACACACACAGGTGGGTCTCATTTTGGCGGGCAAGGGTAATAAAGGAACACAAAGAACCCTGCAGCTTGAAGAATGCTCTGTGGCCTCCTCTTTAATGAGCCCATGCCGACACGGCCTCTGTAGCAAAGCTGCGGGGCCACAGGAGCCTCCGACATGTGGTATGTGGGCTAACGTGTACCTCCGAGCTATGAGCTATACATTAAATACGATTAATGTAAAAGACCAACACAATTCTGTACCTTCACAGAAGGGACAGCACTCTCCTGGGATCTTGACAGGGTATTGGCAGCTCTGTTTGCAGGCCATGGCCGTGCAGTGTGGTTCTCCATCAACACACTGGCAGAAGGTGCAGTCGTCCTCTTTCCACTGCTCCTCGTGTGCCCGCAGCTTGTTATTCACCCAGCAACTGGCCTTAGTCCTGTCCATTGACAGTAACTCCACATCTGAGAGGACAGAAAGACACATTGTGGGTAGGGATAGGCAATATATCGATATCATGAAATGAGACTGGATATCGTCTTCGATTTTTGATATCTTAATAAGGCATAAGTGTTGTCTTTTTCCTGGTTTAAAAGGCTGCGTTACAGTAAAGTGATGTGATTTTCTGAACTTACCAGAATCTTCTAGCTGTTCTGTCATTTGCTTTTACCTACTTAGTCATTATATCCACATTACTGATGATTATTTATTAAAAATCTCATTGTGTAAGCATTTTGTAAAAGCACCAATGGTCAACCCTTCAGTATCATCATTGAGGTCTTTGGTCTAAAATATTGTGATAGTTGATTTTCTCCATATCGCCCAACCCTAATTGTTGGTTAAGGTTCAAAAATAGGAGGGGAATCTTTAATCTGATTCTAAGCAAAGTCACATGTATAGTTTTGTTTGGCTATGAATTGTATTTAAACCCAAGCTACAGTCCAATGTACCTTATGCTACATCCTCTACTGTAATTTAATTAACAGGAGAGCAGAGCTGAAGGGAGCAGGATACTCCATGAGGGAGCTAACAAGATATGGAAACTGGCTTGTCACCAAGAGCTGTTGAATTTAGATGTTTTATCTACATTTACAAGTGGGGAGAGGCCCCTGGCTGATACAAAGGGATTTACGTTGAAATGAGACATGTTTTAGGGTATTGCCGTGTCGTCCTGAGAGAGATTTGATCATTGTGAAAACAGAAAGGGTGATGACATTCATAACTGCTGGTCCCCATAGTGTCGGCTCACCTTTTGACTGAAAGCTTGAACTCATCCTCATGAGTTTCAGCCGTGACCCTGAAGGTTGAAGGTGTTTGATAGTTTTTGGTCCGAAGCAAAAGGAAGCACTTTGTATTGAGAGCCATTCTGCTCAGCTTGAGGTGGTGTATGATGCTTGAGCCCAACTCTGGAAGTCTTTTTTTTCATTTACTATTAACAGTTTTAATTGTTTTTGTTACACTGTTTATTTTTAACGGAGGTGGGTTAGAAGTAGGTTTCAGCATTTTCCCTGTGTGTCAGTGTGAAATTAAAATGTGTTCATATTTCTGTGTGTTTATGAGTTTGTTATGGCTTACTGAATGTGTGTCAGAGGGAGAAAGCCTGCTGTGTATTGTGCACAGGGGTCCTATTTTCCCTATCTGATCCCAGCCGAGTTTTGGCTGCTGAAGTTCTTTCCATCTGGCAGTGATTAACCTGGTCAGGATCCATTTTTCGTTATTGCCGCTGTACTATGACCCTTATTTTGAAACTTTAAAGGGTTGCTTCAGGATTTTAGCATTTCACTTCCATGAAGCTGGGGGACTCATGAGAAAAATATTTTTAAAAAGAGTAATTTCTTGTGTGCCCATTACTGGTTTAGGTCCAAAAACATTCACTTAAGAATAAACCAAAACAGTAAAGCTGTGGAGTGTAAAAACAAGACGTTAAAGTGTCCAGTGATGATTCTCCCTGGGTTTATCATTAATAGGTATTTAAAATAGTAATTTGATCTACTGTAAGAAATATTGATTAGTTAATTTCAACCAGGTTGCCTTAAATACATCTCTTAATCTAAATTACAGGCAATGTTCTCAGCAGAGAACCAAGCAGTAAGTAAGAGCAGCTTTCCTTGAGCAGAAGATGAAAACATTCAATATGCATAGATATTTTAGGTGTACCTCCAACACTGCCCTAACATAATCTCCTCTGCCGTCCTGCTCTTTGTCTTCTTCCCTCGCTCTCATGCGCCCAATCAACTGTAGCCAAACGGGCAGAGGCTAAAACTGGCTACCGTCTCCATCCACTGGCTTCTGGCAGACTGTAATATGGTTGCCATATGCGCTGCAACCCCGTTTTTAACAAGTGCGCATATCAGAGCTCCCTACCTGGCTTTGAACACATGTGTTTTGCGATTGGATCCCCCCATTAAGCCAGAACCAGATATTACAAAGCCAAGCTGCACACTCTGAAGGAGAGTTTTTATGTTCTTTAGTCTCCCCAGTGGAAATGAATCCCTGGTTGGCTCTTTAGTGTGCGTCTTGTTTGCCAGGTATGTTAACAACTGTGGAAACTGGTTATATGAGGAAGCCATTAAAGTAGGGTCACTGGATGTAGGTGTTGGGCATGTTGAATTTTGATATCCCCTCTACCTGCACCAACTTTCCACTCTGCCAGCTGGCCACACAGGCCTTGTCGTCTATGCTACATCAGCCGTAGCTTAAACTGCGAAAGCTTCAATCAGAATATCCCAATTTCAATAGTGTAACATTTTGCGAAGTGAAGAATAAAGTTGCCACGGCATAACAAAATAAAAAGGTAAACATGTGTACCTATGCAGACAGGGCAACACTCGCCCTCAGGAATGTAGAAGTTTTCACAGTCCAGCTCAGCGCACTCTGCCTTGGAGCAGAAGGAGATTCCTCCCCGGCACTGACACAGCCAGCAGGGGTCCATGCGATACACCTGTCCCTCAGAAAACTCCTTCCCATTGTGGACACACCTGGGAGAGACTGAGGAGAAGAACAAGGCAAAGAGGAATCAGACAGCTGCTGACAACCTTTAACTGAGAAGCATGTGGGTGTGATAATGTATAACACACTGTGCAGTTGAAGCAGAGGGCATTGTGCCCTGTCACGTGTCCATTTGTACATTTGTGCAAAGATTAACTCAAGGATTTTCTCCTCATGACTATATAACAGAAAAATGCAGTTTTTAATCACAAATGTCAAGCTTGATCAGTGAGAGACTACCACAACTGTATACAATCAATTAAAAATGCATTAACATATCCATTAATGTTCTGCTATTGATGGAAATGTTTATCTGAACTAAATGGTGCTGAGGCAGACACTGATGGCTTAAGCCTGTAGGGTGGAATGGCATTTATCAGACAATGAAGCAAGCCAAGTCCACGAGGAGGCATTTCACAGGGATCTATCTAGTCTTGAAAAGGCGTCGAACTCTTGCAGTGGCGAGTAAAAGAAAACAGTAGTGGGTCTGAGGCTTTGGCAGAATCTGGGCTCAGTGTGCTGGTGGCAGGTGAAGTGAATCAATGCTCTGGCTGGCCTTTCCCAAAAGCATCCAAGCACTCAGAACCTCTTTCCGCTGTGTTCCCTCTACTATGAAATAAAATGAGCTTAGTTACAGCACTGTTGGAAAACCAAGGTCTGGACTTGTGTGCAAACAGGCCCAGTAAAGACCAGATTACGTACAGGAAAACCAGTTCATTGCACACTTGGCCCTTAAAAGGCTCAATCTGTACATAAATATCTGTATGCAAAATATCTATAATATCATTATGTTGAAATTTCCACAAAATGAAAATGACATGGTTAATTATTCAAAACAAATGGTGGTAGTTTTGTAACCAAAAGTAGCAGGAAGATTACAGCATGACATCTCAACGGTAATACTAGATTACACAGTCAAATGAACCGCAGTGGTTTAGGTGACTCAACATTCAAGATCTTGACAAACCACACAGCGACTTTTCATCAAATCCACTTCAACATTAGGGGAGTGAGGCAATGTGGTTATGTAAGAAAGTCTCCAGACTCAGAGGAGTAGCTACACTAGTTAGGCGAGTAAATGCATTGCACAGATGCAGGCAGATGTGGGGCCAGAAGTTTCTATTAATGAGAGGCGGAGGTTACGGCGGCATCTGTACTCCATACCTTTGAGCGCAGACAAGTCCCGACAACCAGCACTGCACTCTGATTCAAAGCAGGTGGGCCAACTAAGTTTAAAGTAGAGCTGGGAAATTTGTTGATCATTTATTCTCTTTCTTTCTGTTCCATTCTTTCTGCCTGTTCCTTTTTCTCTCTCAGTATTCCTGCAGTCCTGCTTTGCGTGCAGCAAAACCAAGCAGAGAAAATGCAATAAGCACTTTAGCTGCCCGAAATCAAAAGGCACGGCAACGTTTTTTAACGCTCACAGAAGCAAGAGGAAGTCACATGAGGGGATGCTCACATGTGATTTCCGCAGTGTTTGTTAATGGTAATCCCTAAAACAACTTGCGGCAGAGAGTCTAAATTCCAGTCATGCTTTGTGATGTTCAGTCTTTTCTAAATTGAGGTGAGGATTGGATATGGCGATAGATTGGCCATAAAACATTGACCCTAAGCTTGTCTAAATCATTCATAACGGACTGTCATACAGGCGCTTCTCGTGGTTTACAGCCGAATAAAGCAAAACCACAGTGGGAAACATGACTTTTCCCAGAGAAGAAGAATGATGGGATTTATTAAAATCTATATCGTTTGTTGATACTTTTGATCAGCCAAGAATATCAAATGACAATGTAGAGTTTAACTCATGTCACAACAACCCCTCATCAATGTCTGAGGACATAGTTGTTGCGTGTTTAGAACAAACTCAAGCTGAGCCCCCTGAGAACCTCAGTGTGGTGATCTCAGCCTTATTGCTCAACAATGGCGCAAATCTCAAAAGAACATGTGCAATCCTGAACCTACTCTGCGTCCAGGGATTACTAGAGGGGACATATGCAGAATATTTGCCAGCTAAGTGTTGATAAACAGCAGGCAACGGCTAAACAGAACCAAACAGGATCATCTGTAACATCAGATGACATCAGGTCAGGACGGTGCTGCCAGGTTTGGTCCGCCACTCAGATACAGCCATTCTCCAGCCAACAGTGGAAAGAGTCTATCGTCGGCCAAGTGGGCAATGGAAACAAGTTAATCAGTCCATGCCTGAGCGGACTGACAATGGGGGTCGTGTTAAAGGGCGTTCCATTAGAGGATACGTACGCTATTTGAAAGCAACTCAGACTCAATATGCATAAGATACAGTATTTTTAGCCAGTACTTTGCGGGCCAATGCAGGACTGGGGTGATGACTAGGGGGCCCAGTTTGTGTCCTTGGCCATGTCCCGGTCTGTGGAGCTTTCTGACACGTCGCGCAGTCATGCAGGCCTAACGGACGGTAGGCGCAGCACAAAAGGCATCAAGCCCCAGGCCCAAAGAGCAGCAGACACTTGTTATCAAAACACTGATCCCATGGCCCCCACGGCTGCCATTCAGCCCCCGCTGGCCTGCCGGACTCAATTACCCTCCCCACTGGCAGACTGGAGCACATAAAAAGCATTCCCATCAATGAACTGTTGAACCTTTTCCCTTTGGACGTGTGACCAGACAGGAACCCTTTGACACTGCACTTCTGTTGAGCAAATTCGTAGCCTAAGCACTTTTCTGGTCACTGGGCTTGTTAAGTCCATTAATTCCGGGACACGGCACTCATTTATGCATGTGGAGGGGCCAGAATGGGAATTTGTTCTGTTGGTAAAACAGCGAATATTTGTTGGGAGCGCAGAGTAAACAGACCAATACCACAGGTCCCCTCCCTGCCTTCCTGACTCTCCTGGCTGCCTCTGGGCCACGTCAGAGAGCGCTGAGGTCTCTCTATTTGTGCTCCACATCTGCTCGCTCTCTCTCTCTCTCTCTCTCTCTCTCTCTCTCTCTCTCTCTCGCCTCTTTTCTGCATTTCCTGTCTCTTTCTCACCAGGTGAGAAAATGGTACAAGAGTGTACTTCAGACCAGCAGTTTGCTTTGAAAGACCCATTATATTTAATATCCCTTCAGGCAATAGAAATATTGTGGATACACCCCTTCAAAAATGTCTTTGAACCATGGTCTTAACCCTGGCAGGCAGCGGCCCAGCCTGATAAACAGCCCAACAGTAATTATCCAATCAGCAACTTTCCTTTTCATCTGTGGACATTAGGTCAGCAGGGAGGAAAACCTTACTCTGAGGAAAATAATTGCTTCCTCAAAGGCGATGAATCTCACACCGACTGTGCCATTGCTACCCCCAGTGGGAGACCAATCAGAGCAGATTGTGTAGTGTGCAGTTCAGTGCAATCACCTTTCTGGCACTCGAAGACATCACAGCAGTCTCCTGACTGACCGCTGGCCTGGCTGAGTGGCACGGCGCGCTGTCCGCTCGGGCACTGGGGCTTGTGGCAGGCACGGAGGTCGCAAGTGCACTGGGGCAGTATGGAGGGGCAGCAACCAGCAGGGGGCGTGTAACTCTTGGTCAGGACTGAACCCTTAGGGCAGGAGGGCACTGGTAGAGCAGGACACATCACCCCGGCACACCTCAGCTCCTCTGAAACACACAGTAATGGATGCACATTCACATTAGGATACAGGTGGGTATGTTGCATACGGTATAGTGAAAGGGATATGGCGTTCGTCTTCCTTTATAAGACACCACCTTCAACTGCTGTAGGCGATGACAGTCCCCACACTGTTCTCCAAGAGGAGGGAGCGTTTCTCTGTGCTCGCACATGTGTGCGCATGTGTGTGTGGGGGCTTCTTGTAGTGTCAGTTGAGTCACTTTAGAACAGCGCTACTCGTGTTACGGTTTAAAGGCTGAGTTCACAGTCACCCAAGACAAACTGTGCACAGTCATCAGATCCCTACTTCAGCCCGTGGCAGCCTCACAGCATCCTGTCAGAGAAGTGAGAGCGGAGCCCTAGACACGACAAGGCTCTGTGCATATCCTGTCTACGGGCCTCTGATCCCACCCAGCCAGGCTCACAATCCAAACAGCCTCTCACGCTCTAAAACCAGTCATTAATACCAGCCAACCTTCAACACAGCTTTTCTTCTTGCCAGTTTAGAATCTCCCCTTCACTTAGCATACCAGGATGTGTTTGTCTTTTCATTTGCCAGAGCCAACATAATGGCTCTGATACCCCTTGTTAAAGGGGAAAGAGGTGCAGGGGTACTGGAAATCTGGGCAAGGGGCTCAGGAGTGTATTTTGGAGCCTGTTCAGGAAAAGAAAAGTGGAGCGCCCCTCTGTACAGCCATTGTATGAGAACAGTAGCTACCTTACAAAGATTGGATTACCCAAACCAAAGGGATGTGTTTATTTTGGTTCTCAGTGTCACTGTAATGTATACAGTGCAGGCAGAAGAGAAGGACTGGGGGGAGCAGATGCATGTCCTGTCCTATAATTGTCAATCACTGAGCAATTTTCCAGATCTCCTGCTAAAAACACAGTAAATACACACTTGGTCGCGCTTTGACTGCTGAGAGTGAGAGTGGAAAGGCAGCATTAACTAGTGCAGAAATTATGGATGAGAAAGAGGAAAATCAGGTTATCTAGTTTAAATCAAAGGAGAAAATGTGTCAACAAATGGCTGCCTTATTAAAAAGTTAGTTATGACTTGGTTATGAGGAATACTTGACAATCTTTGCATTCATATGGTTTTTGAGGAGAGAGACTGATGAAGGCTTAGGTTGCATAACAGTGCTTTGGGTTTTGGTAGTGTTTCCCCTGTTTTCTTGATGGTCTTCCCAGACTGGCCCTGGCTCCACAGTGCAACATAAGTCTCTGAGAGGATGTGCCTCATCCCTGACATTTGAAGACCTGTAAATGGATCCCTAGGGGGTTTTGCCACAAGATGTGGGAAACTAAACCGGTGAGCAGTTCGGGGTTCAGACTACTGATCCCGTGATACTGATTCTGCTCTGCCAGTCCTCAACTCCAGACCCAGACCTCTAATTCATACTGTATATTGTCAACCATTCCATCTCTTTAAGACCTGATGCTCTGCCCACATTTCGGTCAAGTACCCGTTTGATGCCTACTTGACCCAGAATAAACATGCAGGAGAGGGGCTGTATGACTGTGACTGCTGTATTTTGGTGGGTGGGGGTAACATTTCTGACAGATGAAATTGAGGATAGTGGAAATGTTGAATTTTTCTGGCTGCAGATAAATAGAGCAGGAGTGTGAGGTATCTGTACTGTACTGTTTACTCAAGCAACCTGGGAACAGTGAGGACCGCCACAAAGCTCTCATTGATAAACTTTGTAGCTGAATAGTCTCATAGAAAATGAAGGGAAAACCCCTGAATTAAGGAAGGCTACAACCCTTTTAACGGGTTTTGGCCTAATTCCTAAGCAGGAGTTAAATAAACTTCAGTTGGAAGCGCTGATTGGTGAATGTTTTACTTCCAATAAAGTCTAACGAAGTCTGCTGCTGCTCAGTTGAAGACTGGTTTTGCATATGAAAACCTCACACTGCTTGAAGCCAAAGAAAATGCCCTGGGACGATCTTCCACAACGTTCTGGTCTGACAAACACTTTCTGTGTATTGTATGTGTCCCAGAGAAGGCTGATTACTCCTTCAGTTGTGATAATGACTGGGGTTAGAGTGCGCTGGGAAAAGCAGCTGGCAGACATACCATTGTCATTCAAATGAATAGAATTGTATCCATCCATGGAAATGGTCCAGCCCTTGCAGGTCCAATTAATATAATTTTCTGGCTGGCACATTCATAAGCACAATAGGAGAAAGAGAGGATGGGAAAAGTCAGCAGCAAATGGATTTTATCCTGTGCTGTTTGTGTTCTATCTCTGAGTATAAATGGTTGGAATTAGAGAGTCAGCAACCACAGAACCAATCTTCGTATCACAATGGTGGCCATACTCCAGCTTGCGCAAACACAAAAGGCCTGATTTGGTATGCTTGATAAATTCTCTCTGCAGATTAGGCAATATGCTCATCAACAACTGTAGTATAGCAAAGAATGGAAAACCTTTGACCTCAATACACAACCTGCAACAATAAACAGTCACACACACACACACACCCACACACACACACACACACACACACGCACACACACACACACACACACACACACACACATCTGACACTCGTCTGCGAGAGGTGGGATACGGAAATTGCTTAATTACCACAGAATGGTTTCTTTTGTTAACAATGCATATTTCTGGCATCTCAGCAGCTCATTGAATAAAGAAAAACACCTCCTATCTAAATGGGTTTTTCTTCTCTTCAAGCCCGGGTACAAGGAGCGCAGTCTTTCCTTAAACCAGAGAGGCTCGGCCATGCAGAGGAGGCTGTGTTGACAGCCTGAGTTTACTCATGGAAAATGCGCACAATGTGAGTTCTGTTCACTGACTGACTTTGGAAGCAAGTCAGCGGAGAACAAAGCTGTCTCAGTCCAGCTGCCCTCCGTGGGTTTCTGGTCTGTCCTCAGGTTTTATAAAGTTGCTCCGCAAAAGGGACACATCAGGGCCGTCTCTCACGTAAAGCGGTGGCCCAGTGCCCACAGCAGTTAGGGCTGAGAAAGTCAGCATTGTTCACGGTGGTTATCAGCGTGTGTGATTATATGTGTGAGGACCGCAGGCGCAGGTCTGTGAGGGGGTCCAGGCCAAAAGGCACCGACGGGGTCACCAGGCCGAAACACTTTGTAGGAACTTCACACCATGGTCAAAATCTTGAGGTAGACGGGCGAAGGCACGCAGCTGCCGGCAGCCCTGCATCTGCTGCTTGCACACCTTGCTCTCTCGCTCTTTGGCTAAATATTTGCAGATGAAAACCGTGATCTCAGTGTCCTGAGTAACACCGCCGGCAGCTGTGAATGAGCATGTTTGGGTGAGGTAATGAGTATGTCCACATGTAAGTGCACATTTGCACATAGATTCTTCATGTGTTTGTGTGTGTGCACAGCAAGTGTATATAGCATGTGTACATTCCATTGAAACACACCCTTCCCTTGCCGTCAGATGGCCAATAAGATTAGGCCAATGGCCGAGAGCGTGAGGGACTTCAATCTTGCTAAAGGGGCAGTTCTTTAGTGATCAACACTAGGCATGGTTAATTGTTATATCAGGCACAAAATGCTTCTAGAAAGGGTAAACATACTCTGCTCCAGGTTACTGAACATAAAGCACTGGGCACAGTGTTTCCCATTAATTACTTAAGACTGTGGCAGCCTGCCATAGTCTATTTTACTCCGCCATAGTTTCATAATGAACTGAAAATATTTTTACAATTCTCAACGGGTGGGCTGGATGGCTTTCTACGTGCGCATTTCCTACACTGGCTCTTGTTTGGCACCGAAAATGAAAGTGGATCACGACTTTGTCCGTGTCAGCTTTACAGCACCCCTTAGCCCGGACTGTGCCACTTCCAGGGGCCATGAACCTAGTGCTCGCTGTGCCCTCTTCCTGCGGGGAATGACAGACTGTCCTCAGTCGGGCGAAGTGGACAACCCGTCTTAAAACGTTGACCACTTCTCGTTTACCATGCTTTGTAAGTGTGACTTTTTGCAGTGTTATCACCATTCATATTTATACAACCAATGTTTTCATGATTAAATGATTTACTACAGCACAGTGTAAAAATACTCAGAAGTAAACGTTACTTCAGTAAAATAGCAAAAGTATTAGCGTCAAAATATACTTCAAGTACCAAAAGCATACTTATTGTGCAGAATGGCCAATTTCTAATCATATATTTACAGTAGGCATATATTATTGGATTATAACTATTGATCCATTAATGTGTTTATCACTACTAAAGTAGCATAACTAGTAATATTGTCAAATAAAAGTTAAAAGTACAATATTTCCTTTCTGAGATGCAGTGGACTAGAGGTAGTAGGAAATAGTAGGCTACAAGTACCTCAACATTGTACTTAAGTACAGTATTTGAGTAGCCTAAATGTACTTAGTTACACTCCACCACTGTTAAAACGAGAGTACAACATTGTTTACAGGAGCGGAAAGTTCTTCATAGAACTAACTAGCCTCTTAATTTTGCTCTCATAGTGCACCAGATTGATGCATTTAACTGTAAAATGTCAAAAGAAATCTTCTGGGGAAGCCTTCTCCTGGACCCTCATAGAGGGTCTGAGGTCCACCCACCATAACAAAATTCTTTGGGAAACACAGGGGAGACATAATTAACTAGTTGTCACATATACTGTCACTCAGGCAACACTATAGTTCAAAACATAACTCAACAAATCTGCACCAAATGTATAGGAGACCTGGGGTGTTGAATAAATTGTGGAAGAGGCAGCTGAGTTATGTCTGGAGTTGGCTGTATGCATTTGTTCCCTTTCAGGGGAAAAGAATGGCTGATGATGGATGAAATGCAACTGGGAACTAAAGGAGTTGACTTAGACAGCAGTTGGAATGGGTCTGGGGTTTTAGGTCAAGATTTAGTGAATGGAGTGAGGGATAGAGCTGGACATGCAAGAGTGAATGGTCTGAGACGTCGTGTGTGTGTCTTGGCTTTTACCACTGGCCTAATGCTGGTTTGGTTTAACCGCAGACCAAGAGTAGTGAGCGGGTAGACAGCAATCCCAACATGCCATTAAGGGAAGTTCTTTGTCTCATTTGCTACACAGGACTTTTGTTTCCTCTTTGAAATCACTACCCACACACATACAACTAGGCACACACTGGGAAACGAGCAGCTTGCAGGGTACAACAGGGGGCCACGGCTTCCGCAGACGGCACACAAACACACAGCGCTGAGACGTCTCGCGCCCCTGCCAGCCGGCGGCGGTCTGGCTTGGCCAGTAATAGCTCTGCCACAAAGAGGCTGCAGCCAAGCAGAACTAACAGTCCGTTCACAAGGGCAGAGAGGGGCAGGACGGAGGTGGCAAAGGTGGGAAGATTTGTGGGAACGAGCTCAGTTTGCCATGCAATCATAGTGGGCACTGCTTCCCCGTCTGATGAACCGCTCGTGAACTTCCACGTGCCTGTGAGGGACATAATCAGTCCACAAGAGCAAGTAAGCAGACAACCTGACTGCTTCTGCATTGCTTGGGTTTTCAACGGTCACTATGTCTGAGCAAATGTGAGTATTAAGTGATTGCCAGTTGTATGAATCACCTAAACACTTCCAAAATGCTAACTTTTTTCCGTCAGTGAGCAACAGCAGAGGAATTCCTTTATAATAGCAGCTAGGAGCCTTATCATAAATGAAATATGTAAACCATCCTAGAGTGTAAAATTACTGAACACCACCCTACCAAGACCCTGGGGCCTGTACTTGACACAAATACCACAAGAAAATGGTCGGCCTCACTTGCGATTTCCTATCTTCCTGCGTCTGCCTTCCCCCTCCCTCTCTTATACTTATCACATCCTCTTTCCCTGACATGTGGGTATTACGTCTGTTGCTTCTGATTGAACGTTTGCAGCCAAATTACATCAGTGTCTTGAATACCAACAGAGAACAGGATCCCTCTGAAACAACACGAAGCAACATTAGGAGGTTGAACACCAACAGTGGTGGAGCAGAGAAAATGTTGAGTTTTAACAGATCACAGTGTGTCACAGGGGAGGGGTGAACTAACAAGACCACTGAGTGAGTCAGAGAGAACATGAATGGTCAAACCATTTCCATGTGTCAGCTTATTGGAGGGGAGAATCCATGTTCCGACCGATGTTGGGACACAAGGTCTGCTGTGTGTGTGTGAAGGGCGATTAGTGGAGCTTTCATGCCCTGGGAGCAAGTTTAGAGGATACATTTGCTGTCACACACTCGCAGGGCATGCTAACACTTCTTAATAAGTGCTTGTGTCTCAAGACAAGGAGTGGTTGATGGATGCAGTTGGAGTCCAACAGGACTGAGCGAATAAGATCCTAACCACAGAGTCCCGGTCTGGTTGCAGAGGATGCTCATGATGGTGACAGACGGGAGGGAAAATCTCTGCCGGGAACATCTAGACAAACAAGATAATTATCACACACAGACAGCACAAACACACACGTGATTATATATAACCACGTGTGTGTGTCTGTCCACATGCACATGCATACTTGCAGACATAACAGACACACGCATCCTGGTCTCTTACTTAATGAGGGGCCATCAGAAGGGCGGGTGTGTTGCAGTGAGAACTCATAAGCCGCTGAAAAATGTTGTTTACAGTTTTCGCTGGTGTGAGTTTAAACTATCACCGTCGGTTTTGTAGATGAGGGAGTTACAACGCAGAGAACGAGCAGTATATCTTTCACTTTAACACTAGACTTCAATTATTTTACGTCTAAACAATATCATGTTTGATGAACACACTTCCTGTGGGACATACTGATCGAGGACATCCACACGGCTGTAGAGTAAATGTTGTGGAATAACCGATATTTGCAGACTAAATAATCTCAAGTATGTGACCATGGCACGTTGCCAGACACCGTTTTGTCTATCTTAATCGCCGTTCTTCCTCTGAAATGTCAGTACATTTCAAAGGGGAGCAACATGAAGATAAAAACAGTCACAGTTACAGACTTTGGACTTAATTTGTTCACTACGGGCCATTCTTCTTCAGGATTCGGCTTCCTGCTTGTTCAGTAAAATGAAGTTTACCCAACACACTCAGAGGTTCAGTGACTTCACTCAGTGTCAGTCCTGTCCCATTTTGCAAGTGTCAGTCAGGAGGCAGCCGCCACTTTGCGCCTGTCTGTCTACCAGACACCTCACACTCCAAATGAGGAAGCTAGACTCTCTGTGCCAATGAAACATTTCACTCAGAAGTGTCAATCACGGAGGGTGCGAAGCGTGGAGGTAAACACACATTCTGGTATTCTCACACATCATTCAAGAGATTCTCTTCTTTTTTAAGCATTAATCTTACACTCTGTGGAGCTTTTTGAGACTTTTCCTGGTTTTGCTACTCTGTCAGTCAGATTCACACCTTCTATCTTTCCTTTTTTTTTCTTTTCACTACATCGGTCTCTTTCTTTCCCTAAATCTCCTCTCCCTTTACTTTTCCCACTGTGCATGGCATCATGGGAAGTGCAGTGCTCTATGCCATGTGCCTGTTAAACTTTCCTGGTGACTCAATGTAAATATTCAGGTAGATACATTTGTGCAATCACACACACAGTCTTAAGCCCTTGATCTTTAAAGGAACCCGTTGCTTAATATGAAAGGTAACCACCTTTAGAGTCACATGGTTTCCATTGGTCGCCGGCAATATGCTTCCTGTCACACATAATGGGCTGAGACATAAGGAATTCTGTGTTCCACTCAGAGGGGTGATTTGTACAAGAGAGCTGTAGCATACTTTATATCAATGTTTATAATTAGCATGGGCTATGAATGATAAAATCCTGTTGAAAAGTAACTTTGTAGTTGCAGACACTTCAGACTCGGGTATAAATCCGAACATTTCGACACTAAATGAGCAAAGGAAAGCTACTGGTTGGCTGCTGTGTGGTTTGTCAGTTCTAGTTACAGGTCATGTGAAGGTTACCTGCGGCTTCCTGGCACTGGCTGCGGTTGATGTAGGCGAAGTGGTGGTGGCAGCTCTGAGACTCACACACACAGCCCTCGGCGGTCAGGTTACAACCAGAGAACATGCAGGCCGGGTTGGATGGTCCCACATACTTCTCTCTGTGTCTTTCCCGGTGCTCGTGCCTTCGACCCTCTGAAATCCCGCCGTGGACACATATACACACATATACACATATACACACACACACACACACACACACACACACACACACACACACACACACACACACACACACACACACACACACACACACACACACACACACACACACACACACACACACACACACACACAAACCACAGTCATCAATGAGTCACAGACAATGGCACCACTCAAGGGTGAGAGGGGGACCACTATACAAAGCCTTAGCGTGTGTGTCATCACTATGATATGTAAGTAGCATTAGTCACCTCAGAGCCACATCTGTTATGGATTAGCTCTTCTCAATGGACAGTATTATTCCCTCTGACTCAGATTCTGTGCGTGTGTGTGTGCACATGCATTAGTGTTTCAACATACGTGTGTGATGGGAGAACAGGGCTCACCTGACTTGCTGGCCTTCATGCAGGTTTCCTGGTCTGGGTACGTGAAAGAGCCCAAGCAGGAGTGACGGGCATCGCACACACACTGACCTCCGGCTCTTTCACAGCCTGTCATCAGGGGGCACCACTCGTCCTCCAGGCCTGCCTCTGGATGCTCAGGGAGCGCTGCGAGGGGGAGAACAGAGGACATTAGGGCAGGGGAAGATTATGAACTTCTCACTTGGACTGAGGGTTTGTCCATTTTCCCTGGGAATAAAGGAACATTGGGCAGAGTTACAGATAAAGCGTAAACGCAAGCTAAAATGTGCCAAGAAACCGAGATATTTGTTTCCCCAAAAATGCGGAAGGGTTAGCCAGCTTCGGTTACAACACATTGCCCTGGCACCACCATTACTGAAGTAACTAGTGTACTTCTGGGCTGCCATCCCTCCTCCCTCCTCGTCGTGCCACACTACTTCAGCCATTGAGCCCATTTGTTTGCTTTTGTTCCACAGCATGGGGCCCTCCCAGGGTTTTCATCTCTGCTGGCCGCTGCGACGCCTCTTCTGTACCAACGCCACTTGCACAACTTATTGTTCCTTCGCCTAGCGAGATGGCACCTTGAGGCTTTGCCCAACTTGGACCAGACTTCACCATAGGAAGGAATTTCCGAGAGAGTAATGTGTCTTAACATACACATCGGCCATAGTGTTCCTTTCCCATGCATGCATGAATAAACACATATTTGCACCCCCAAATTACCCTCCTTCACAGTTGTCCAATCCCACTAAGAGTGGCAGCAGAGTAAACAGGATGAGACAAACTGTAACCCCGAGTAACCCCTTGCCAGGCATTTAGCTCCTAGGCCTCAATCAACAGTGTGGAAGCGTGATCGGAGCTTATCATAATACTCTGGCTTTCTTCTCTACACACTACCAACAGAGGAAATGGTCCGGTGAAAAGGTTTAACTATGGTATATTTATCGGACTACTGTAGCAATGCTACTTGAAATAAAGCCTCTTAAAATGAAAATCAGTTTCATTCTCAGTTAGGAGTCAGAGAAACAATAACATGATGACTCAACGTGACTGGAAATAAATGGAATTCCTTGGCTTTGTTTTTAAATGCTGTAAATCATAATACAACACAGATGTTTATCCATATAAATTTAAAATAGATGTTTTGTTATCAGAAAAAGTGGGACTATTTCTGTAATAAATCTCACTGTTGAAGTGACTCAATGTGAATGTAGAAGAAAGCAAACTCTTTCCCCAAGTTGAGGTTGGTTGTGTGCAAGACTCCTTGGTGATGCCCACAAGCACTATAGTAAAGGTAACACTACCTTTAGCCAGCCTGTGCTGTTAATAGCTCTCCCAGACGGCCAGTGAGACTGGCAAAGCACAAGCAGCCTTTTGAATAAACCACACCAAAACTTTCCCTGTGATTTCCCTTCACCTTAAAATGATCCTCAGCTCCACATTTTTTCCATTCCGAGGCTTTCCTGTGCCTGGGAGGGTATTTTCATTTGAGGTGGTGGTGGCAGGGTTGCCTGTCTGTGTGGAGTGCTAAATCTGGCATGTAGAAAATTAGGTAGAAGTCAAAACAATGAATGACAGGCTGAACACTGAAGACATTGTCTCATTAACTCATTTTTTGCTTGACCCCTGTCAGCCCAGCTTGTTCTAAGCTGGCCTGCCTCAGCCTAGCCCCCCTTTGGCCTGACCCTGGTCTGGTCTGGCCATGTTATCTATTATCTGGCCTGGCATGACTCTAGCCAAGGTCTATGGCTTCATCCCAGGGGGATTCCTCTCTCAGCCACTGAGACTGCTTGTCTTGGCATCCAGGGCCAGGATGAGAAAGCTGACCTCTAGAGGCCCTCTGGCTGATAGTGAGCTAAAAAGGAAGTCTTTGAAACATTAGATAATACCGGAGGAAGGGAGAAATAGAAGGCATGCGAGTGGACATTGCGTCCATGTAAGATAGACATTCTGTTACGTGGTATGTTAAGTGCCTCTGGAGCTGGTGGAAACTTGCGTGGGAGGGCAGACAATGAGAATACAATGAGAGCATCAAAACAAATAATTTAGCTACAAAAGACTGAACGATTTCACTTAGCTGACAGGCTGATCGCTGAAGCAAATATGAGAAGGTGACAGGCCCAGATAAATTTGCCCCAGAGCAGGTGTCTGTGTACTCACAAGACACCTGACAGACTCAACCTACAACCTGAAGCTGCAACATTTGATTCACTTTTGATTCACAGCCAAATTCCCTCATGAGAATAACTGATTTAAATATCACAGGTATTATTTACGGAAATCTACAACCATTTTTGGTTATTATACCTCAATAAATTGCAGCAACGCCTGGATTTAAACACTACACAACACAACAGTGAACAGTTTATCTCAAGCAGATTTCCAATTCTTTTTTAAATACCAGTATCTTACATTATATTCCAAGGTCTGGAAAACACATGCCCAGTGACTATTGCAGTTTCAAGCTTGACTACAGGAGCCCTGAAAAGTTAATCTTGATAGCTATTCAAACAAGTTGCTCCAATCTTATCAACAATAACAGTTTAAAAACTTGGTGATGATGCATTACCAAGGTATACTACTCCTCATATAATATGCAATATGTCACCTGTCACGGGTTGCTGCGCCTCCACACTAACAGATTCCGACCACCCAGAAAATCAAAACTGTGAGCAGAGAAGCAGGGGATCAGAAAGCGGAAACATTTACCCCTTACTCCTGATTGCAAGTCTAATCACTTTAAGACCCTTGCAGCTTGAAGAGGGAAATCTAGGATCAGTCTACAGCAGGCTGCCTACTGTGGCCCCTTAAAACACACCGGGAGGTGTTGATTTACCCCCACCTATAGACCCTCTAGGATACTGAGATTGTGTGTGTGCGTGTGTCTGATTTAGGGGTCAGCAGCGTGCTCCAAGGCCCCTGAAGCCAGAGGACCAGAAGAGGCACCACTCAATCAGAGGAGCCATTTGGTCTGCAACTCGCTCCTGTTAATTTACTGAGGAGCTGTCCTGCAGGCGCCAGCCGAAGCTGTACACGAGGTCTCCTGGGATGGCCTTAGGCTTGGGACCTCCGGAAGACCCTCCTGGAGCCCTGACTTGGACCACCCCACAGAGGGATGGTGAGAGGGCAGGATTAGGCCATCCAGACACCCACTGAGAGCTGCCTACTCTCTCCTACAGTCCCGTCAGTCCATTTCAATCATCCAGAAACAGGCTGAACATAGCGCAGGTGGAGGGCCTGGGTGGGTGGGTTATTTGTTCCTCAAGGGAAGGCCATTGCTACTTACTACATTGACTGTGAGGAACCTGACACCCTACACATTACTTTGATGTTCAGAAAGTTGCTCAAATGGTGCGTAAAATGAGCGCATCCACAAGTTTGGCTTGGCAGAAACAGATCAGTACAACACTGTGGATTCACAAGATTGCGAAACAAAATATGCAGGAGACTTTAGCAATGGTGCTGGTGGCGATCAATACAGACAAGAAAGGGGCAGCTTATTTTTAAACAGTGTCCATGTTTAAAAACGCAGTCATCACTCGATCCATAATTCACACTAATTCAAACAAATTTTTTTGGCTTATTTCAAGTCACTGCCTTTTTTTATGCATGCCTCTTAGACTTGTAAAGAAAAGAGAACAGAGCCTACTAAAGCTGAAGTGTAACCTAGTGCCAAATCACTGCTTCCAAGCGTATTGTCATGGCTGTGAGCAGAGAGTGAATGAAGCTTTGAGGAGAAGAAAGAGCAGTTGAACATGACTCCTCTCCTGGCAGTCAAGAGCCCCTCAGACCTGGGGAGCTGCTCCAGGCAGCCAGGGACCAGGTAAACACTGACACAGTCACTGCAGTCAGGACTTAACTGACATTTGAATAGTGACGCCTTCAAGCCGCTTAAAGGAAGGGAGTGGTTGCCTACCAAATTAATTGACACCTAAAGCTCTTTGTATTGCACTGCTAAAGAACTCAGCAGCACATCTAGTCTTTCAATACTCCCCCAAGTTATATGATTTCATAAAAATGACACTACCCACCTTTACATACTCCAGTTTCAGGGATTGCGGCTGCTCCTGTTTTGTTAACAGAGGCGCAGGTCAGCCCCAAGGCGCAGTAGCCGTGCGCCCAGTCCTGTCCGCCGCAGGGTTCCCACTCCAGCCGGGCACACTGGTCGCAGCATCCGCAGGGATCCCTGGCCAGGGTCCGGCCACCCTCGCAGCCGTGTGGGGCTTTGACGGGACAAGTGCGGAGATTACACGGCGTGCACTCGTGAGCCGAGAGCGCACGCACCAGAAAAAGGACATTCAATAACACAACGGAGCACTTGCTGAACATGTTTAAAAAAAAAAAAAGAAGCCGTCTGTTATTAAGTTTCCCCAGAGAAATAGTCCGCTTCTGTCAGATGATGAGCCACATGAACTCACCGCGATGCGCACTACAAAGTTGCAAAAGTCCTTCCTTAAAGTTTTGTGACGCGCCTTCCCTCGGGCGCGCTGATTTAACCCACCGCAGCTCACTTCAGAAGCAAAAATACCACGAGACTGAAGTGTGCGGACGCGCTTTAAGTGCCTCAAGGTTCAGGGTCGGCAGGTAGACGCACGTCTCGAGCGTCTCATCTGAGGAACAAATCCAAGACCGAGGCTGTTGACGTCCAGTGAGGCTTGGTGCTGCTGACAGCGACGCACGAGAACGCAATCTGACTCCTAAATTGTCATACAGGCATATAGAAATTAGCGGTGCACCCCCTCCCATTGACTGACACGGGCACCGACCAGTCACAAGGAGCGAAAGGAGGGAGGATTTGAACTGATGTGTCCCCGCTCGGCAACTCGCCTCTGTGTTGCGCAATGATGAAACTCTTAGTGCTCGAATGCAAGTTGCTTTTCGGCGTCATATTCTGTAAATCACTGCAATTTTGCGTATGAGAGCTATTTGTTAGTTTGAAAACGGATTTGAAATACTTAAAACAGCAGTGTTTTCGCATCAGAAAAGCATGACTTACTCAATCTTCAGTCCTTGCTTTATGTCGCACTATTACATTATTAATCTACACACCAATAAAGCGGGTTAGACTATAATTCCCCTCATTAAAGTAGCCTATATGAACCCAATAAAATAAGAATACAATATAGTCTAGACTCTCCCTCCCTCATTAAGATGATATCTTTTGTGCCACAGGGTGCATTTACAACAGGGCTCTTGTCACTTGTCATTGTTCACTACCTCTGTTCAACAATACAGCCATAAACTCTGTCAAAGCCTCATGATCAAACATTATCACGGCTGTATATCATTCCACAGCCTACCTTTTGTGTGTGGATGAGTGCGTGCTTAGTTGTGTTTGCAGGTGTCCGACTGTGTATGTAGGTGGCTTTTTTCAAAAGTCAAAAGGTCATCTCATGTTTGTTGAAGCAGTGTTTGTGTACTTACATTGGCAGATGGATGGTGTGTGTGTGTGTGGACAGTGGGCACAGCTGGAGGCTGATTGTGTCAGTGCCACACACACTGAAGACCTAGAGAAAGCAAAAAAAAAACAAAAAAAACATGGGTTGTCCCCCTTTTCTGCTGCACAAGTGAGCAAAAGCAAAGCCGACAGTTTTTTTCCCACGGTGACAGATCATGTAGTCTTCAGAAGCAGTCAAGTGTGATGGTAACACTTGGGCCGGCTTTACACAAAGCTGGCTGCCGGCTCTGAGCAACTAATAAGAATTACTGTAAAGTAAATTACACAATAATAGGTAAAGTGTGATGATGGTCCAATATTGGAGATTTTAGAAACATTTCCTCTTCAAAAACCAATCAGATGTTATCCGGGATGATTTTCCCCACAACACACAACAGCACCTCATTTGCAACATCTGCCTGGATCCACCCGCTCCAACACAAACACAACATCCAGGAAACAGGCCCCGCAGCACGCATAATCAGCCCTTGCAACACAACTCGGCTCTTGTCCTCCAGCACTCCCTTCGCCCTCCCTCACTCCATCCCCTCCTTAATACTCTTGTCAAATGGGCCGACCCGCTGACCGCTGGCCGGGACACCCACTGTTGGTTGACGACAGATCAGACCAGGACCTTGGAGAGCCTCGGTTTCCATTCACTTGCAGAGATTGTGGCCCAGCGGCACTGACCTATTTGCCTGGGCAATGTGCTTTCAAACAGGGGCCAGCTGGCTACTCTCAGAGGCCTTGCATCCTGCTATCATGGACCACAGGTTTGTTTTTGACAATTGAAAGGTCACCACAGCACCTCTTTCTATCTATCTATCTATCTATACTAGCAGGGGAAGCAATCAACAATACAATAACTGGAACCAAACAAGAATACACCCTCATTAGACTCATTCGAAGCATATGCCCCGTGTCAAATGTTGCATGAATTTGGCATTTGGAAAACTACTACAGTAGTTTATATGTGCAAATGATGCGTGGAGTCACAGATCTCTGGGAAAATACAGCAGGTGGGGCACCAGTTTTCCCTGTCCTTCTACATCGGAGTCTGTGGTGTGATGATTGTAATTCAGGCTTGTGGAACCAGCTCCAGGTGGGCATAATCATTCCTGGCTCCATAAGACGCAGGTGTCACGGTGTGTGAGATCTGTTCCAGAGATTGTATGACCTCTCTCCGTCGTCTACCCCTGTTGCTTCTAGTCTATCCACTCCACAGGCAGCTAATTTACACCCGCCTGCTGTGGAAGCGTCAGGATGGAGGTGAGGAGGTGTTTCTGGGATGTAGATGGGTGTGAATGATGGTTTGGAGGTGAGCTCACCGGCAGCAGCGATACAAGGCTGAGGGTGGCACGGGACCGAATGTGGAGTGTGATAAGGAGTGTTGAGTGCATGTCGAGAGGACAGCATGCGGCCCACCTGATTACAAGTCCCCACGATGTGCTCTGGGATTTTTCCCTGAGGATCAGTGTACAGTGCTGGTTATCGCCCTTGCTTAGCTGTGAGCACATGGTGCTGGACTGAACCATACTTTGCAGATCCAGGCCAAAGGGTGGTGGTGGTGGGGGTGGGGGTGAGGAATGAGGGTGAGGGGATATAATGGCAATGCATACTGACAGTTGAAAGAGTTTCAAAGCCATTCAGACGTCTACTAAACTGGGAAATATAGAGCATTTAGTAAGCAACGCACAGATACTAATGAATGGCCTGTTTCAAACCCAGAGCAGATGATATCATCATGTTTTTTTATACAAGCAGCCACAAACATGAGCTACATGAGAAAGGGGTAAATTCAGCCAAAACGATTAGCAACACAATTATTTCGTAAGAAACGGACGGTTGTACTGGGTATTGAGGTAATAATCGACAGAGATGACTACTTTTCTTTTCCATTATTGCCATCCAGAGGACTCACTCTCCCTTCATTTGTTTGGACCTCCGTAGAAAGATTTTGGAAACATTCGGAGGAGTCCAACAGAAAAAGTAACTCGTTTTCAGAGCTGATTTCCAGGTCTAGTTTACAAAAACACTGAACATTATGTTTTTATTAATGCTGTCCTCCTCTCTTTTCCTCTGTCCTTGACTCCTTCTCTTTTGCCTCACTGCTCCCTCAGTCTTTTCTCTCTGTGAGGTCTGGTCCGGTTGCTGTTTTCCGTGCAGGGAGTATAATAATGTGTTTTGACATCGTCAGGTCTCCTGCTGTCTTTTTCTCTCTGCCTCGCAGAGTCATCACAGCAGCAGTGATACAAAACTGCCCCCCCGCCCCCCTCCCATCTTGTTCGGCCTCTAAGCAATGTTGAAGGGTTCAGTGGGTTCAACCAGCCCTGAGGGTTAGGTACTCCACTTTGTCTTTGTAGTCTATGAATTGGCTGTTTTCTGTGAGGTAATGGGGAGAGGACATAAATCTAAGCAGATGCCCGGTCATCTCGTGAGCAGTTCAATGCCTGATTTATACTCATGTGTTTTGTGCAGGCATATAGAATAGTGGGGCGGATTGCTTGTGGCATGTAACTTCTTTTTGATTTGGACCCACGGTTTTCAAATCCTTCAACAGGCGCTCTTTGATTTATTTCATAGGTGTGATTCAATAGTTCCAGATAAGTTCGACCCAACACAACTCCATGTTGTCCAATCAAAGTTCTGTGGCGTCAGCGGTGCCTCGCGCGTCATCACATTTTTCAGGAGGTGCGTGTCTCTGCGAGTTCCGCAAACCATCTCTGCGGCTCTGTGTAAGCTCTGGACAAGCTTTTCTTCAGTATAAATTAGGCATACATATTGACATGTAAATGACTGCTCTATGAGGTATTATGAATGTTGTCTAAGTTGTCTTCATGAGGCGGCCAAAGCAGATGAGATTTGATTTAATTTGATTAAGTGTTGGAGGATGAGCCCTGACCCTGATGCGAATACTTGTTTGATCAACTCTTCTCAACAACTATTTCATTGATTGCCATGCAATTCTCTCCCATGAATATCTACTGACGTATTCTATGAAATATCTCATCTGCAATGAAACATCTAAACATAAACAATAAACATCTGCAAGATGGATTGGCATGCACATCTTTGGTTCTTCGACAATGTATTGTAGGACACAAATCTACTTTCATACTTATGGTAATCCTCCCACTTTTCCTTCAGCTCCACCATGAGGTTGATATTTGTGATTTTGAGTCAAATGTCTTGAAAATTGTTCAATGGATTATCATAAAATTTGCTCTAGATATTTGTGCACCCCTCAGGATAAAGTGAAACAACGTTGGTGTTAACTTTTTATACAGCCCCATCATCAGGTCAAAATCTACTATTTTCTAATACTTTGGTTTATTGATGAACATCAACATGTTAGCATTGTGACCGCATGCTGATGATAGCATTTCGCTCAAAGCACAGCGTGCTCAGGTGCCTCAGTAAAGCCTCAGAGAATTGCGAGCGTGTTCGGTGAAGACTTAGGTGCTCATATCAGCCATGGATAAAGTGACAAAGTCCAAGCCAGTCTAATAGAAACGCTATAAACTCGACACCACTCTGTGTCGACTTACAACATTTACTCTCACCAACTACATCAACACTTTCTAAAAGCACTGTAATGACACATAAGGTTTCTGGGTTCGATTGGCATCAAGAGTCCTCATGACTCAGCCCCAGACCCTTCCTTGCAGTCATGGCTCAAATCCTCCGGCTGTGGTTTATGCCCAACTCTGGGCTTCTCCCTCTCCCTCCATCCCTCTCTACCGTGAGATCCTGTGACCATGCAGAGCAAACGGCCACCAGCTTGTTTGACAATTATAAGTGGCATACTTGCTCACCCCTGTCGTGCTCCGGCGGAACGTTAAGTGGATCTCTCAGAAGTTTTAATCTGAAAATCTATGTGAAGATGATGAATTCCTCAGAGGATTGGAACCTAAAAGAACCCTTGTGTCCTATTCCCACAACACCTGCCTGGGGTAATCTTCCCTTTCATACATGGGATCATTGAGACCATAGACCTAGTGAGCCTTGGAAGGTCTACAGTTACAGTAAATTAATATAGGGCGAGGCTGTAACCCAGATTTTCTACCTAGTAATAAACTACTTTAAGTGGGTGTAGCTGGAAACATTTGTCATGTAGATGAACTGAAACTGCCATGTGCTTATGTGTGAGTGTGTTTGGTTCTCATATATAACTTCCAATAGAACTGAAGTGCAGTTTTCCCTGGTAAAATGTTCATATTTACAAGCAGCGTACTTGGTAGTTCAATGTTGAGCAAGGTGTTTAATTTGTGACATGATTTTGTACTTTAAAATCTTGTAGGGCATTATATTGTATGATATCATTGTAACACAATTTAGAGATCCAAAATGAAGGGTCTTTTCGTCCATAATAATTTTAAACCTTTGTTAACTCATATTTTGGCCACTATGGGCAGTGCAACAATCTGTCACCTTAGAAAGTTGTTGTTGTTGGCAAGTGTGTGAGCAAACAGTTGCTTATTCACCATAAAGCACAGACAAAGCATTAGTAGTAATCTGGAATTTTTTTCTAGGCAGAAATGTTAATTTTCACTCTCCTTTTTGCTCTGTTTTGGTCTCCACCAACTCCCAAGGGAATTATTTGGCACTTTAGCTACTAAGTGCTCCACTGTGACTGTGTTCACGAGCTAGTTGCTTACGGCAGGTAGCACACAGCAAGTTTATCTGAAAGATTTTTTTTTGTCTATGAAAATAGCTGACTGCTACATCTGAAAACAACACAGACTGAAGCAGACAAGTCAAGGTGTGGGTCAGAAAGGCAAAAACAATGAGCTGAAGGATGCCTAAACTGCAGAGTCAGGTGAGAATTATCTGTGGGCATGTCACTACAAGCAAATCCTTTCACATTGTATGTCATCTTTTGACCCATTTTACTAAATTTAGTAAATTTTTGTCTTTGCTTCTATTCTGATATGTTATAGATATACTATATGTCAAACTAGTCAAATGGTAGCATAACTTAATCTCATCCTTATGGTCTTGTGGATCGTTTCCCTGTTTCTTTTCTCAGATGTCTGACTCTTCTTCTCTTTTTTTAACCCAGTGAGAAGTCAGAACAACTGAATTATAGACACTACTATCTTGACAAAAAAAAAAGGTATTCTGACTACCCTTTATCTCATCAAATATAAACTCATTATCGCATTTTAATTTAGTAAAAATCAATCAAGCTGGTGAGGCTTCCTGTGAATTATGAATATTTAATTAACTCTATCTGCCTTCACTCCATCGACTTGATTAAAACATATTAAATCCTGAGCTCACGCTGCACGTACAAACATACACCTGTGACTTTACATCGATGGTTCTAGCGGTTTCTGTGTGCTTTTAGGGGAGGCTCCTCAGGTAAAGGTGCCAGATTTACAGGCAGATCTCCAGCTGGCAGAGGAATGTCACAACCTGTGTTTCAGCTGTAAATTCTGACATAATTACAGTGCCACTAACTCAAACATTGAGGTGAAACAACCACCTTGCAAGGGGAAAATGATCACTGCTTAATGTTATGTCTGGGACACAGATATACTCCTGTCTTTGTTGGGGGAAGGAGAGACGGCAGGAACAAGAATGTAAGAAATGTGCTAGTTCTCTGACCTTTATGAAGGTGAAGCAACGAGTTGACATCATTACCATAGCCGGCATGTGCGTGCTTGTAGTCACATGGTCCAAAGGAAAGTAGATACAGGTCAAATGAGGGGGAGAGTGTAAGTTATGTATGTTACATAAATACCTCTGTGAACCCATATACTTTATGTGTACTTGACAATTCAAATTACTTCATGGCAAGGGTGGAAGAGAGTGTAAAGGCCATTTTCTTATTGCAAAACTTTGGAAAATATGTATATTTGCTTTCTTGACTAGAGATAGATGAGAATATTGATACTCTTAACATGTTAGGAGAACATTATTGGCAATCTTCTCATCTAACTCTTGTAAATAAAGCAAATACGCATATTTCCCAAAATGTCAAACTATTCCTTTCATTGCAGGGTTTGAGCCTGACTAAGGACTTTTGTTGAATGGGCTAAGAGGTGTGAGTTTGAGTCCCAGAGAGAAAAAGAAAACTGTTGTTGGAATTACTTTTATTTTTCTTTATGTAGTGCTGCCACTGTGTGGTGGAATTTAGGCAGTGCAGTGTTACTGGAGATGCTCCTCCTCCCATAGTGTCCAGTTCAGTTTATCACACAAAACATAGACTTGATAATAATTCTGTATGCCTGCCAGTCAACTCGTGTGTGAGAGGAAACATCTAAAGGCAGGAAGCCTTTATTCCTCCTGGGCCCAGGTTTTTACTGGCTTAGTCACACTCTCTTCCTGTTTTTCTCTCACCACTAACCACCAACAAACAATACTAGGAAGGGGTCTGGTCTTTGTCTAGACGTGATCTGTCAGCTGCGTCTGATCCGATTCAGTGTGCAGCTCGACAACAGCTACAACAGCTGACCTGTCTAGCTGAGGTCAAGTGTGCAGTCAAATGGGATCAAACATAACTGACTCCTTCTCTCAGTCCCACAGCGTTAGGCAGGACTTTGGACTGAGTCCTACACTCTTCAACCTTTATTTAAATGGACTGACTTTAAACAAGTGAAACTCCCTCGTTTCACTATCAACACATAGAGAGGAGACTTAGTTTACAGTGGCACCATCCACTTTTAAAAACACTGAGGAGCATAAGGACATCAAATTTACACAAAAATGATATAAGTTAGGGTGGCTCAGTGGTGCAGTGGTTAGTAGCAAGAAGGCTCTGGCCCCTTTTCTGCCTGAGTTTGCATGTTCTCCCTGTGCTATGAGAAATTATAAATGCTTGTAAAGTTATTGATGGACATATTTAAAAAATTCGATGAATTCTGATGCGTTCTCTTCTTTGTGAATTGGATTTTACAACATTCTCCAACCTCTTGAGGATTGTGTTGAGGATTGTTATCTCTATTTATGTGAAAAGCAATCACTGTATTGCTTTAGGTAAGAGGTAAAAATAGTAAGGTAGCAAACATTTGAAATGGTCAAACGTGTTGGAAATCAGCACAAAAATTCATTTTCTCTTGCAATTGCATGCTTTTATCAATAGAGGGCAGAATGAACTAACTATCCAAAAATGCAGGGTTTCTTTAAGGTCAGTGTCAACACCAAAGAATAAGCAAGAATTTTAGAATAATGAAGAACTAAATTTCACAGTTAGATGTTTATAACTTCATCACTACTGTACTGAGCCCCCAGAGCAACAATAATTTTCTACTGGTGTGAAGGCTCAGTGCACATAAGATCAGCTGTGATAAACCTCATTATTTAGGAAATCATTATTAAATCACTCCGCAAACAGTCTTCTTAACTATCGTCAGTGTAGTTAGATTCAGGAACACTTTGGTGTGTCTTTTCTCCATACAGAGAAGAAGACAAGACTGCTTTTGGCAATTTAGTGTACCTTAACCATTGCTCCCATATCATTCTCTACACCTCAGAACAGAAGAGGCGCTGAGCTAGACAGCCAATACTGTAACATTGATGTGTGTTATTCATTCAGAACAATGAGTAACTTCATGGAGTGTGCTGCTCAATAGATATCAGCAACACCTTGCTCTCTCTGAACCGTCAAGACTCTGGTGACTAATTTCTTAACTGACATTTGACATGACTGATCCACCATGCAGTCTGCAGATGTGTGTGTGTGTTTGTGTGTGTGTGTGTGTGTGTGTGTGTGTGTGTGCGTGTGTGTGTGTGTGTGTGTGTGTGTGTGTGTGTCTGTGTGTGAGTGAGAGGGGGGAAATGAAAAAGAAAGAGAGGGAGCGCCAGTGTCAAAGTAGGTATAGGGGCAGACTTTCTGGAGCCGACTCCCACATGCCCTCTGATTACCTGTCACTGGTCAGACCAACCTCGTCTCTCTGAGCAGATGATGTGATAAGAGAGGCAGAGAGAGAGAGAGAGAGAGAGAGAGAGAGAGAGAGAGAGAGAGAGAGCGAGAGAGAGAGAGAGAGAGAGAGAGAGAGAGAGAGAGAGAGAGAGAGAGAGAAGATGAGAGGGGAGAGAGGAAAGAGGGGGCAAAAGTCTGAGTAAGGGGAGGAGGGTAAAATTAAGGATTCAGAAGAGACAAAGGAGAGGGAGATCAGGAAAAGAGAGAGAAGAGAGCGAGAAGAAAGTTTTGCCCTGAGGTGTCGTTTCTCTGTCTGCACTCGGTGTAGGGAGGCCAACAACAGTGTCATACACAGCTGAAGACATTCACTGGCAGCCAAGAAGCACATCTGGATTTCTCATTATGAAATGCAGTAGGCTGCAAAGTTTTCCTGTGCTACAATAAAGTGGAGAGGGCAGTCCCCATGAATGTCAGTTTGGTGTTTTTTTTTGTGTTTTTTGACTTGGCAACACAGCTTTTTTAATGCACATGTATGCACAATCGAATGAGCCCCTTTTTACATGTTCACATCGTCACCGTTCGCAGACACTGACAGATGGATGAACAGCCATCTATCTGTCAGCAAGTGAAAGCAGTGTGTCTAATCCTGCCACTGACTGCGCCATTGCCAGCCACAGGGGTAAGGAATCTATCATTCCACGGTCTTATTACGTATTTACTGCTTCCAAAATACACCCGATACACCCAAGCGCGCACACACACATCAACACACAAGCTCACCCACCGCCAAGCTTTGCAATCCTCTGCATGTGCAACATATCCTCCACCGTTTTCCCCTCCTCTTTTCAACATCCTTGCACAATACAGAAGAGTTGCGCTCAGGTTACACATTCAGGTTGGACCTCTCCATTGCTCCCCAGGGCTGTTGGAGAGGAGAGGAGATGGAGGCGGAGGGGGGGAGAAAAAAAAGAGGAGATGATGGAAGGAAGGACCCACAATAACAGTCTGTTTCCTCGCATGTTGGGGCCTGCAGCCTAACCTACTGCACCTGTTGTGAAGGCTCACACAAGCTGGAGAGCGATATGTTTGGGAGGGAGGGAGGAGGGGGGGGGAGAGGTGTGGGGAGGTCTGGGTGGTGATCTAGTGTGGCACCTGCATCGTGGACCAACGCCAGCTGGGTGGAGACCAGGCCTGGACGCAACTCAGTGCACTTTGTCAGTATCCCCTCATACACTCTGTGCACTTGACGACCCCTGTAGCCTCCTGCTAACCCTGTGTGCTTATATGTGTGTGTGGTGTGTGCCCCCCCCCTCCCCCCACCCCCACCTGCCCAGTCTCACTAGGTAATTGGGTAAGTGTGTAATAAGGTTGGTCATGGGTATCTGCGACCAGGCTGGGGTAAATGTGACACAGGCAACTCCACCGTGTGTAATAACTGAAAGATCTGTTTATGATTTGGGGAGTGCTGTGGGGGACGGAGGGCGTGAGTGGAGCTGCGGTAGCAATCGCATTTAATTTTGGTTCAAGCTGCAGGATTGTAATATGAATCATTCACATCCCCCATTTTATTGGTTTCGGTGTAATCACGCGTTGCTGAAGTGTGTTTTATTTAACAGCCCCAGCCGTATTTTACATGTTATAGCTTGTTGTCATTGTTTTGAAAAACAAAAATTGACAGACTTTACGGGACACACGGTTTGGTGGCTAACAGGGAATATATTCTCCTACCCATCCCTCACAACCCAGCACAATTGTCTGACAGCAGCATTGTAGAGCCCCCTTGGCCAGTAATGTGATCTTTTCAAGGTTCCTTCGAGAACAGCCTGTCTTGCCAATATTCCTCAGGGGACTGCCACTTTTATATCTGACTGGCTGTCTTTTCCTTACCCCACCACACCAGAGGAGTGGTTCACGGTAGCCGTCACTTCAGACAAGAAGATGAGCAATCTCCTTTTGGTTGCATTGCATTTTGTGGTCTTTATGACAAGTCCTCCTGGTTTTCTCTGGGGGGAACGCTCTGTATCTGTCACATCTCTCATTACAACAGGTTGGATTTAGTGAGACAGCTCTCTGTCTTGCCCTTTTCCTCTAACTCTCCTCTGATCGGCACATTAGTGAGGTTGTGCGACCACATCATCAAGAGCAGTAAGCGTAGCGTGGAGTTTATTATTCCTCATTGCCTTCGCCAGGAACAGGAAATTAACTAAGCGAGGCTAGGGGCTGTTCCAGGGCATGAATCCTCCAGGGGTTTCGCACTAGAGTGATTGCACGACTTTTTATACCAACTAACCAAAACACAATTACCCAATTCCCTTAACTACAAATTACATTTGTATAATAGGTTGCAGTTGGTTTTGATATGTTGAGGTAAGTTTGTGGGGTACATTTGAAGGAGTATCCATTTGGAGTTTTATTTTAGTTGCTGATCTGGTCAGATTTGATCAGTTTTGTATATATTTTAGAGAATATGTACCACTGTTACCTGGGCTTTCACCTGTCAGACAGATGCCTGAGATCATTGACAGCAACTAACAGTAAGTAGGTGAAGTGTCGGTTAAAATAATTCCTGCACAAGCAGCCTGGCAAACCTGCCAAAACTCTTCATGTAAACATGTCTTCATGCTGTTTCCTCAGTCTGACATGGCTGTCACGGGGCATTACTGCTCACTACAAACTCCCCTCACTTTTCTTTTTCTCCGTTTCCTCCATTCTGTGTTCCCTCACCAGCACCACGGTAACTTCCCCTGGCCTTCAAGTCCAGCATGTCGCTTTCTATTAAATACCTTCTCCTTTACTCCATCCATTTACTCCATAGCATACGGGTCTACTACCTCACTGTGTCCCTTTCAACTCGTTTTCCATCCAATCCCCTTCACCCTTCTCCCTCCTCTATTTGACCAAGTCTGTAGTTGTTGTCAGACAAGGCGGTCTCTGTTTGAGCACTGCACTTGTGTGAATAAGTGCATCTGTGTGCACGTCTATGTGTGTGCTTGCAACTGTTGATAACTGCGTGCGTGATCATGCTCTGTGTGTGTGTGTGTGTGTGTGTGTGTTTAAGCATGCCTGGGCTAAGCCTTGGGGGCAGTCCTCCTTTGTCCTCCCAACCATCTCCCAGAGATGGATGTGTCTCCAGGGAATTGGCCTCAGAAGAAAAGCACCGCTAGCTCACTCATATTAAATTCTGCTGAGCAAATACAATTTACCAGCATGTTTTTTTCCTCCTCTCTCTTTCTTTTTGAAAGGAGCTAATTTAATGTGTGCGTATTCTAATGGAGGAGAGAGAAGCGGGAGAAAACCAGTTCTAGAAAGTCAATAATTTAATTCAAAAGAATCTTCACAAATATTTTAAAATGCACGTTTTTATGTCGTAAATTATTCCTGCTTCTCTCTCACACACATTTTGGAAAAGCTCACGGAAAGTATTCATCATGCAGCGGTGGAAGCATATGTCATGGCTCGGATATCTTTAGAAAGCGCTTCAGTTCCTTTAGTTGACACATTTGGATGTCACGTTATTCCCTTTTAGCCTTTTCTGTTGGCCTCCTTGTCCTGTTTGAGGACATTTGCTGTTATGGAGTCATAAAAATGTGTGCCGGGCCTCGTTTGCCCATCCTCACAGGAGAATAACAGACATGGGGAGAAAGTTTGGAGGGGAGCTGCTGAGTCCCTCTCCTCTCCTCTCCTCTCCTCTCCTCTCCTCTCCTGTCCTCCCCTCTCCTCTTTCCTAATGCATCCACTTGCCTCTCCTCATTTTGTTCCGTCCTTCCACTCCTCCCCCAGGCTTAAGTCTCAGCACCTGTGGGCCCCTCCCCCGCCTAAACTTTTTCACTCCCCCTCCCTTTGGCAGAAGGCCCTATGCACTGACACAATCTCGGCTCTTTGCATGAGAGGGAGTGCCTCTCTCTCAGTGCTTCGCTGGTTTGTGTATGTGAGTAACTACACATGCATTTGTGTATGAAATAGAGGAAGCGTATTTAATTACACACATCTCTGTGTGTGCAGCTAAGAGGTTGGACAAAGAGTCAAACTTTTAGCTGAACAACAGATAAGTCTGTGAACTTGGGGGGATTCAACTCTTGCAGCACTAACCTCTAACCCATTACTCCTCCGCTCCTCCCTGCTTCTCATCTTCACTTGCTACTGCCCTGCTGCAGCTTCTTATTTGTCGTCACGCAGACTGTCTATGCAAGTCGTTCTGATGGGATTTTACTAGTAAAGGGAAATTTGAATGGTCTTGCACCTGCTCTATAATAAATGGCACTATAAAACAGTTGGGGATGTAAAACTTTATTTCCACATCCTCATGACCACAGATTGCCAAGCCGTCCTCCTTCCCCCCACGCATCTCTGCACCTCGAGCCTTAATTATTTGTCACTTCTCTCCCCGATTGAAACAAACTGCAAAAACGCCCTGCCATCTCTTCTTCCTTGCACCCGCGGCTGCATGGCACTGCCCCAAACACATGGTTTTAATAGCCTCTTTCCTTGCTCACTCTTTTTTTGATTAATTTGTTCTGTATTTTTGTTTCAGCGCACATGTGTACATTCACACGCAGTAACCTCATATCAAGACAGTTCTTAACAGAAACATAACTTTAAGACCGTCTTGTCACGGAGATGTGATGGATTCCCACTCTGCATGCATTCGCTCCTTGCAGCATGTGGCATTGATTGCACTATTCTGATCCCATCGTCAGCCAAGCAGTCCCTCAAGGTTAGCTAGTAATGTATCACTCATGGCCCAGGGCTCATCTACTGTTTCCACTGCACATCTTCCCCTTGGCAGGAGGATTTGTGTATGGTTTTCATTAGCAGAAATACTGCCATGGAGCAATCATTCGCTTAGGTTTGCTCAGTATTGACCAGTGTACTATATGGACTAACTGCATCTGTTTCCCTGCAGGATCTGATGTTGCATACAGTGCAGCAGAGTTACAGCAGATAAACTTATGGATCCAGAGAAGCAAGTTCAGAGGAGTCAGTAACTGAATTATTCCTAAAATACTATCAGTTCCCTCTTTTATACAGTTTTATCTCTCTTCTTGCTACACTCATTAACCAGTTTTATAAATATGCACTTTGATAAATTGCAGAAAGATAAAAAAATCTGATCTTTGATAGCCTTTTTTCTTAAAGATTTTGTGTTGCATCAGGCAGTATAACACGTTGATGAGATGAAGCTGACGAGCGAAAGTGTTTTGTTAGATGGTATGTTTGGTATCAGTGCTTCAGATGCTGTGTGATCTTCAAACAAGCAACCATGACCACGAGTAGCAGATAATCCCCATCATGTGACCATGGAGCAATTTGAGTGAAACATGAATGAATGAAGACCAGTAATTAAAGTAACGGATTGGCTTCATCAAAAGAAGCCAGGATGAGATGGCTGCTCTTGAGTCATGCTGGCTGCTTTAATCTAACTCTCTAATTAGGCACCAGAGGAGAAAAAAAAAAAAGAAAAAAAAAAAAGCTTTGTTTTCCAAAATGACTCAAACATGAAGATCCATCTTCATCTGGCTGCAATAACTGCTCGTTGTAGTAGATTGTGTCTGACACGAACAACAATTACACAGTGTGTTTGGTTCTCTGGCCGAAGAAAGTTTTCACACAAAGACTCAACAGGCGCTGCCAAATACAAAGTCAGTTGGCCAGTTTCCAATGAGAAACTCTGTGAGACACACACGCGCACACACACACACACCCACACGCACACGCACGCAGGCACGCACGCACGCACGCACGCACACACACACACACACACACACACACACACACACACACACACACACACACACACACAGCAAATAGCATTCTCTGCCCTCCTATAATGTATCACCTGGATGCTGGACGGTGGCCAGCAAAAGCCCCCCACTGGGACAAGGGATTAAGCTTTTTAAAATAACCCCCTATGGCCAAAAGCCTCCTAATGGGACAGTGATTACTGACTGGTACAATAGACCCTCAACTGTATGCATGCATGTGTTGGTGTGCACATGTGAAGATGAGTGAATACTCTTGTGCCCATGTGTCCATGTGTGTATGCACCCAGTGTGAACTACTAAAATCCTTTTTTTTTTTTTTTTTTACTGTTTATATATTTCCTATTCCAGGCTTCAGCCACCTCCACTAGAATGGTCAAACAAATAAAATGACACCAGACAAAACAAAATGTGCTTCATTTTGAGTTACATTTTTATAACACATGAACGTAATATAAAGGAAGCAGTGATGAAATGTCTTATACGTGGACTTTTAGCCGATTGCCTGCAGACACACACTGCTTGTTTTTGAGTTTGAATTATGTGTGTGATCTGCGCTCTACTGAGTGCACCTTTCTTGTTATTATTGTTATTATTGAGTGTTAATTCCAGCAGGATATATTTTGGCCACTAGGGGGCAGAGAAACAAGCTAAGAAATGCACGACCAAGAAAAAAGTGTGCAAAGAATAGTAAATTCCTACAGAAATGTGTCAATTGTACCATCTTTGTACCCCCATGATTATCCTGCTGGCATAAGTGCTGGCTCTACTGTAGATGTAATTTGCCTTGCAGGTTGTAGCGGTCTGTCGAGTCTGCTTTATTAAGTTACTTTGGCCAACATGTTAGTAAACAATTGCACGGAGCCAAATTAGTTTTCATTTGGAGTCTTGTATTTGGTCACCTGTTTAGACCACAAGTCTAAAATTCAAATCCTTTTAGTTCCTCTTTGGTTTCCACCAACTCTTAATAAAAAAATCAGGGACTTTATAGCTCGCTAAATTTGGACTTTATTCACACGCTAGTTGGCTTACTTTGTTATTGCTGGGCGGGTAAATATTAGCTGACTGTAAATCAACTGTAAAATGAACAGTTATTAGCTGTACAATTGTTCATACGCCTTTTGTGTGTTGAAACACTAAACCTTGCAAAACGTGTGACCTCTGTCACATGATGACAGGGTGACTCTTCTTGGTGAGACCTGGAGAAAATCGTGTCATTATTCTTTGCTAGACTTTCTAATCTCTGGCAGTGTGTGTGTGTGTGTGTGTGTGTGTGTGCGTGTGTGTGTGTGTGTGTGTGTGTGTGTGTGTGTGTGTATGTGTGTGTGTGCAGCTGAGGTCTGGTGCCAGCTGTGAACAGTCCCTCATTAGCACTATTTTCATGTGACCAAGCTCCACCGCAAGGGACACACACTTTCAAATAGTTGCATACAAAATTACACGTGCACACACACACACACACACACACACACACACACACACACACACACACACACACACACACCACATGACCAGATGAAGAGGAACCATTGTTCGGCATCACAGGACCTCTCAACACAGACACACACAATTCTCCTTTTGCATTGCCATTCGTGTGACCACCAGAGTCGCCCTTGTTTTAATATTCTGTGGGTTACATGCTTCCACATGCTTCCACCGACTATAAACGCACAATCCCTCTGTGTTCATGCCTGTAACTATTGCTTCTGTGTTCATGTGTGCTTCTAGCATAACAGAAATCAGTGTTGTGTCACACAAATGCATTAAGATCTGAAGCACACAGATGATCCCCCTTTGGCCTCCCCTTGGCCCAGCTCTCTAGTTTGCCCAGTGTGATGAGGGCTCATAGACCTGTCAGACTGTGGCAGGAGGTGACAGTGGCAGGCCATTAGCCCGCTGAGCTAAAGTGGGTGAGGTCAAACCCTGACCTCCAAGTCTGAGGTCTGAAGGAGGCCCAGGGATCAGAGGTTAAGAGGTCACGGGGGTGGAGACGTTTGACCAGCTCAAACTTCTTTTCCCCTTTCTGTGGAGACCAGTCACAAGAACAAACATGTTAAACTATGATTTATGAGCTAATGGTCTTTTTTCCCTTTTTTTGTTACACATGATATGACTTTTGTTCTTGGACAGCTTTTTATCTAGCTGGACATTTACGACTGTAACCTTTTTCATTTACTGCATGTAAATCTTTAACTGCGCCAAACTACAGCAAGGATAATGAAGAATTTAGCATTGTGTTCATGAGTATCTTTCATCTTATTGCTGCTGATATAAACTGAATATAGTATTTACCAACCAGACAGCGTGAACCTCAATGCATTATGTCACAGCACGTCTTCCAACACTAACGAGTGCAATTTCACTAACACTAACAAGTGCAATTTCTCATTAGCTAATAAAGACAATTTCCAGGCATTGTAAATCTGCTGTTTTATTACAGCCGTTTGCAGTAAATAGCAATGTGCTAATATAAAACATAGAAACTCCAGGCCATGTAACAGTTTATAGCAACACCTCTGTGCATAAGTCAGTCCTGCGTTTGCAGAAATCATTTGGTCACTATCGTCACACTCTTCTTATTGAAACTCCGGCAGCTGTCGTCTCTTTGTTACAGAGTGAACGCAAACATGCACAGCTGTGTGACTCGTGTGTAAAACCACAGATACTCAAGGGAAATGCACCTGTGACACAGTGAGATTACCATCCTCCTGTCTTAACCAGACCTGAGAACCACATCCCCTCACCAGGCACATACACCCAAAACCAGTACATGGCAATAGATCTGCCCCATTCCTGCTCTCTTCATTTTTCTGGAGGTGTTCTAATGCACTTGTGAAGTTATATAATGAAAAGGGAACCCAAGGTGAAGACAGACTAAAAAGCAGCTAAACTCAGTACCATCACCAAGTATGTGCAGCAGAATAATACCATCCACTGCAGTTAACAATCTTCAGGGACGTCATTACTGTTCCTGTTTTTGTTGAGGTGCACAGCCGTGTGTCACAATATCGCCTCATTCCTCATGAAAACAAGCAAGTGCCACACTGTCACTTCCCCTCTTGCACCATGACCCCTGCTGGCATCCTGTGTCAGAGTGATAAGCAATCCCCTGATACCTCCTGGCCCCTTTCAGAACAAAAGAACCACAGGAAAGGGTCAGGCACTTGCCACATAAGCCTGCCAAGAAATTATAGTGCTCCATATGTTTCAGGTTGAGGCTAACTCAAAACAAATCCCCTGACTGCGCAGTCCAGTCGTATACAATTAGGAGAAGTACAACTCACTTATAGATGGACTGGTGTTATTTGGCTTAGGTAATGATGATATACTTGCACGCTGTCAAATATTGTCAGTCTGATCATCATTCATCAGTACTCTCGCTGACCTGCTAATTACATTGTTTGTTGTGACTGTGCACACAAGCAGGTTGCCCACGTTTTGCACTGTCGTAGTGGCTGTCTCACTTTTGAGAAGGCAATTCTCCATCACTGCTATTAGTCTGATAAATTCTGCTTTATGGGTTGTAAAGTTACAAAGAGGCTATTTAACCAGAGTCAAAGGGGACGGGTGTAATGCTCACCAGGGTCAACCTGAGCAAGGCTGTTATTCTCTCAACTCTTGGGAGTCAAGGCTGAGGTCCAGTGGTAAAAGAAAAACCTGCCTCTCAGAATAAAACATCGTCAACAGTGGTGGTGACATTGTGGTTGTGTCATGAAAGCGCTCCTTTTCTCCAAAACTATTAAATGATCTGCTGCGGTCATATTTATGTTTGCCTCGCTGGTGGAAAAGGATGTCACCCAGTCCCATTAGATGAAGAAACCAAACTAGAAAAGAAGTTTTATCACCTGGCTCTCCCACACAACCCTTAATGAGTGTAGTGAACTCCAGTTAGTTGGCGGGGATGTGGAGGTGGGGTGGGGCCACATTTGAAAAGCAATCTCCACTTTGGCCAAACGGCCTGTTGAACATTAATCCTACTCAGTGTGAACGCAAACACCCCCAGCTGCGTCTGCAGTATATACTATCTTTTCCCTCCTCGTTCAGTCCAATGCAGGACTGTTACTGTATCATTAATCACCAGGGTGAACCAAGAGCCGATTAATAAAACTCAGAGCAAATGGAGGGCAACCCAAAACAGCTGTTTGTGCCTGCATGAACCCATCAGCAATGGCTTATGAATCCTGAGAAGCCAGTTTCTTTTTTTGGTTGGGTATCAAATCTGAAACTGAACCCTATCCAAAGTAAAAGGGTGCCAAGCTCTTTCCACAACAGAAAGAAGACAGATGTTGGATCTTGAGTTTGTACACTGGCAGATCTGCTGAGTTATGGTCCAAACAGAGGCTCTGAGGGGAAAAGAGCTGCACTTGTCAAATGGGTCGAAGGGAAAGGGAGTGTTGCACTTTTAACTTATTGGCTACCTCAAGGTCAACATGGTCAGTAAATAATATTGAAAGCATAACAGCTACAGCCACAAGATACGGTGTTAAAGACTAATCCAGCAATAAAGCTACAGTATAGGATTTCAGTGACTCTTTCAGAAATAATAGTAACATAATTAAGGTGAAAAGTTCATTCTCTGTCTTGGAAACTGCTGTTGAAAAAACATATTCACCTCAATGTCCAGTTTATCAGTAGATGGAGCTTGCCCAGTTGTCATGGAATTGTCGATGTTGGAATTTACTTTTTGGCCCTGAGCATTTTAAATCTGTAATTCTTTTGTGTGTTTGTGGCCGCTTGGGGCAGCACAACAAACTGTAAACACAATATTGATATATTATCACTTGATAGATTTGACGTGGCAAACATGCTAGCAAACAGTTGCCTCTTTACACATCCAGCAGAAATAAAGAAACATGAGCATTCATTTGGAGTTCAGAGTCTGACACTATGACAGATATAAGTCCAATTTTCACTCTCATTTTAGCTCTGGTCTGACCTTCACCTACTCCTGAGGGAAAGATCCAGCACTTTAGCAGCTAAACGCTCCACCAGCTAGTTACTATATTTGTCTGTTAGCCATTTGGTGCTGAGCAGGTAGTGTACATTGGATTTAAACAAGCTGTTTTGCTTAAATGGCTCCCTACTGTGTCTGGAAAGCATGCTAATGAGAGCAGCGAGCCTGATCCAAAAACAGTTACAGACATTGTTTTGGTTTTACTGCCTGTAAAACCAAAACAATGACCTGAAAGATGCTAAATTGCTCTGTAGAGAGTGGAAATGCAGAATCAGGTTATAATTAAATGTGAGTTGATCACCACGAGCAACCCTGATAACTTTGCACATAATCATTTGATACATTGTTAACGTAACAATATTGATTATAGCAGCTTTAAAGTACTCAAAAAATGCAAATTTGGAAAATGTGACAAGATCAAAAGCTCCAGAACAGCTACATAATAGACCTTGAGATGAGATCACACTGTTGACCCTCAGTGGTAACATGATTTATTGAATATGATGTTCTAAGATTTCAGGGACAGAGGTTGTGTATCCTCCATATCATTCTGCTTATTGTTGCATTTCTCTCTTTGTCTCTAAAGCTGCTATTTTACGAAGTAGTACAATATTACTTCTGACTTGTGAAAATGTTGGTAACTTTGCCAGAGTCTAGATGAATCACAGACAAAAGAGAAGGGAAGAGATGAAAGGCCAAATTGCATTGGAGATCCCTCTTTAGAACATCAAACAGAAAGTGTTTCTCCCAGCAGTCAGCGGGGCTCCAGGGGGACGGAGTTGTAATTTCCTGGCAGAGAGGGGCTGGACATGTGGGCACTACTCGGCCGACATCAAAGACACACCAGACCTCTAGAACACTGACTTTACACACAGTCTTTCTGTCTCTGACTGTGACAACTCTCTCTTCCGTCTTTTTCTGTTCCCATTTCTCTCATCCAGCTTCTCCTCCTCTTTTTCCTCTTCCTCGCATACACAGTATAGTTAAATCACAGGATTTGGTACTTATTTTAGGGCACCTACAGTCATATTCTGAAAGACAAGAAAAGTTTTGAAAGTGAAATAAGTTTTGAAAGTGAAATAAGTATTGGCAATTTTTTATTGAAAAGAAAAGTTTTCAGTTTTGGTTTCTTCTTTCAATACTGTATACTTTTCATTTATTTCGGTCATGTTTTTTTTATTTATTCATGTTTATGTTTTTATTGAAATCACATTGGATCTTTTCAGTTACAGAACTGATGTCTTCATGTTATGGATGAGAAATTTAAGACAGAGGTGTCCTCAAGACCAGTCGCGTCAAGATAGCTAAACATGTTTCTTGGAGCAAGCAATACTGTTTGAGTACTGTACTTGTTGACAGATATATGGGTGGCTGTGGTTCAGTCCACCAATCAGAAGAACGGCGGTTTAATCCCCGGATCCTCCAGTCCGCATATCGAAGTGTTCTTGGGCAAGATACTGAACCCTGAATTGCTCATGAAAGCTGTGCCATTGTTGTGTGAATACTTCGATTAGTATCTGATGAGCAGGTGGCACCTTGCATGGCAGCCTCTGCCATCAGTGGATGAATGGGTGAGCTAACGGGTGAATGTTGAAATGTAGTGTAAAATGCTTTGAGTGGTTTGAAGACTAGCAAGGCGTTAAATATATACAAGACCATTTACCATGTAGCTTTAGTTAGCCAATTGAAGTATAGCATTGTGTATGCAACATATGTTATTTTTTACAAGCTATCCCCTCTTAAAACTGAATATACATGACTTAACCATTACATATTTTTCAAAATGTAACTGTGTAACTGTGGATTTGTAAGCTAGAAGTTTTAGCTGTAACTGTGGGAAGCATCTTCTATCAGACGCCCAGGCCAGACCGCCTGGATTTACAGGTCTCAGTTCTTTTCCATGTACACCTGATAGTGAAAATGCATATTTTAGACCAATGAAAGTGTTTACCCCTAAGTTATAAGGTCTTGAGACTGATTTATACTGTCAAAACCTCAAACTTCAAACCAAAACTCAAGACCGTGACAAGACAAATTTGCAATTGTGACAATTGTGACTGTGAAATCAAAGTATAAAAATTCAACAGCCAACTTTCACTGTGGTTTGAGCTTAAGAAAAACCCAACATGTTACTCATTGATGACTGAACATTACACCTTCAATTGTGTTAGCAAGGAAAAATGTTGCAGAAAGGCGATACTACATCGGAAACATTTCAGTGTAGTGGCATCCGTGCTTAAATCAACATCATGGCTTTTATTACAGTGACAGTACAATGAGTGCACAATGAGAACTCCTGGACCAGATAAGAGCCTTCTGTGAGAAAATCTTTGAAGTTATCATCATGTGCTCTACAGGCACTGCAAAGTGTTGCTGAAGTTGGTCTATTTAACAGGTGGCTTTATTATGTGCTGGAGTGTGATGATCTGTGATCTGTAATCTCCATAATTCACATGACTGCCACCGTTGCATTTCACGTTGCTGCTATTTATTTTCACTTAAGTGTACACAGGACTAAAAGTAAAAAGAAAATCATTATTGCTGCAGGTTTAAACATTGCAAATCTTAGTTTGACGACAGTGGAAACCTTTGTTTGTGGTTTGAAAGACTGTAGTTAACCTCTTTCACATGCAAACTAGTCAACTGGTATTCACGTTTTTTTATTTACTTTAGATAAGTGTGGCCTACGTTGACTTTGTCTCAACTGAAACACAGGAAATTGTTCCTTAGCTTATTGATGGTGACAAGACTTGATGTAAGTATATGATGAAGTGTGACAACCTAATAACAGGCCTCGCAGCAGGAAAGAAACATGTCAAAAGATTTGCTGTCCCATGACATTAAAGTAAAGTTTAAAGAGTAAGATAAACTTTAAAAACATTAAAAAAAAACAGAGAATATAGAGCACCATTGCAAAAAGATGGTTACACATATATTTTCTCCTATATTTATTTAGGTTGTAAAAATTAGAGGTTTTTCTCCCAATTAAAATCAACTTTAACACATGTATATAATATCTGATGAATGACATCCTGTCACTTAGATATCTTCTAATGTTCACAGAACAGCTTTAGAAAAAAACACATGTATGAGAGCAAAAGCTATTGAGGGAAAGAAATGCATTGACATACATTCGTTAGTAGTGGCTTACTGCTCTTGTATGAGTCCTAAGCATCCTCATTTGTGTGGTCAATGGGTTGGAACCTTCTAATGATGAGTATGTGGAGGAGTTGAATGGCCAGCACATCCTCTATTAGACTAATTTTAAAAGGGAATATATTGTATGATGCAAAACAGTTTTCTATGGCAGTCAGCAAAACCACAAGATTCTGCAATTAGATTTCAGTCCAGTTAAGTTCACTTAATGATGATGAGCATTTAATAACCTAAGTGGAAAGACAGTTGTGGGCAACAAACAGAATATCATTATTGACAGTTCTGTAAAATCCTGAGTTACATTCAGTGACATGTGAACAACTGTATTTGTGCGACTAATTAGTCCAATAAAGGGGCTGAGAGATGGTCAGATGTTGTCCTGCATGTGGAGAAAGCCTGTGTGCAGTTATACTATATGGGTTATATATATATATATATATATATATTTTCTTTTTTTTTATATATATATATACTGCACTTCATACACTGTCACATTGTGACAGTGAGAGTGTGCAGATTGTGGGAATGCTAAAGGTTTTTTCCTCAAGGAATATAAAGTAGTTGAGCACAGAGCATTTACCGCTTGCAGCCATATTACAGGATAATTACAGCATACAGTTTTGTCTAGAGGGGAGGACGTTCAAGGCCACTGAAGCTGCTCATCTGGAACACTCTGTACAAAGATAAGTGGACCAGATAGGGCCCCTGTCTCTCTTTCTGTGTTTTTCTGGGTGTGTTGGTGCCTGTACTTGTGTTTATGTGTAAAGCAATGAGTTAGCCACCGCATTTACACACACACATAGCCTCAGGCACTACGAACCAAGCAAGGCTATAATTTAGGGAGGGAGGCGGCCTCTTGGCCTGACTCGCCTCAGGTAACAGCTAAGCCCATAGATCTGAGTCAGGAAGCTCTGACTGGAGCGGACGGCCAATTTGCTCTGAGCGGAGGCTCTTTGGGAAGGCTTGAGCTGTGGGAGCAGCTGGGCTTGTCATCAGATTAATCCATCAACCTGAGTGACAGGTCAGGACCGACCTCCTGTCGGCTCACTCCACCACTCATTGCACTTTGTGTTAGAGGAAAGTCTTGTATCTCTCTCTTTTCCTCCTCAACTTTCCTTATTATTCCTCTGGGACCAAAGCCCCCGGTGCAAACGCCCAGCTGAGCCAGGTGGCAGTATTGTTGCGGCCTGGCTACGTGGGCTTGCTGTTTTAGGTTGAGGGTTGAATTTTCCACTGGCACACTTAGCATGTCTCCGCACTGCTCCTCGTCTATCAGAGCCATGCGTGTCAGCGGCACCGCTAATGGTGCCCAGATGAGGTGAAGAGAGAAGGATGAAGCGAGGAGGTGGGGGGAAGAAGTGAGAAGAAGGCTACATGTCTAAAAGAGACAGGAGTACAGGAACCTGAGGAGTGTGAATGAAATTGCACCCCTGCAGGTGTGTGAGAGGAGGGAAAGAATACCCTCCCTGGCCTCACCCTCCTCACCCCCTCTTCCCCCGCGGGTTGTGGTGAGACAGGTGACCTGTAGAGTCATAGCTTGGAGTTGTGCTTGTTTAAAGAAACTAGGTTCCAGTCATGGTGGTCAAACAAGGTCACTCATTCCAACGGATGTCTTTGATGTGTCCATCTTCAAGGAGAGTTAGAAACCAAAGTGTGTTGGCTAGGGGTACAGAGTGTGGGTGTGTGTGTGTATGTTGGATGGAGGGAGGTGGGACATGGGTCAACTATTTCCTTTGAAGACGTGTTTGCGTCCAAGCCAAGGACAACATAAAAGAAAAGACAAATTAGATTGAATGAGCATGGATTGCAATTTAGTTAGGTGTGCTCAGAGCTGTCATTTTTTTGCTTTCAAGCTGTGCCATTGTACGTTTTGGTCCACCAACTGTCCAGAGTTTCACTGTATAATTTAGACTCCTATGACATGGAGAGAAACAAACGGGTATTTCGGTGTGTGCACTGTACACACATGACATACACCTTTTCTTTGTGGGAAACTCGTTTATGATGTTTGATTGAGGGTTGCACATCTTTTTCTGGTTTATTCTAACTTATGATATTATGCATCATTGCAAAACCACAAGCATCCAGTCCATGCCAAATGGATAAGCATCTTGTTTAATATCGTTTCTCTGGCTGACACGCTGTGTGCATTTGAACATTAACACAGCAACCCAAATCAATGTCTGTCAAGTTAGAAATTAAACAAGGATAAACAGCAACCTTAAGAAATAGTATCTTCATGCATGAATGCAGTATGGCCTCCCCACTATTTTTTACACACACACACACACACACACACACACACACACACACACACACACACACACACACACACACACACACACTGCTGCCTAATGTTTCCAGCGGCTGCCGTGTGGATGGTGTGCTTTGTTCTGAGCGCTCTGACAGTGAGTGGAGGTCTCAGGAGGCGCATGTTGAAGTTGAAAGCTCAACAAGCTCTCTGAAGTGGCTAGCTTTTATGTTGCACGTTGTGCTGGAGCTGGAGGAGAGGGCAACACAAGTCCAAAAGACAAACTCATTTTATAAGCAGCGTATGTCAGTCATACACATCCTCTGCAAGAGTATCTGTTTGTAACTTTATTATAGGTATACTGTTGTAAATTACAGGATTTCATATTACTTTTTTAAAATTCACATTGCCGAGAGCAGAAGATTGTAGCCGAAGCAGCATGTCAGAGTTATTAAAGTGTGGCTGCATGCCTCGGGGCTACTTCTTTCTCTGCTGAGGTCAGAGTACATGTCAGGACATGAATCTAGCTGCTCACTCTACTGGATTGGGAGATTTAATTACTGCTGTGCATGTGTGAGTGTGTGTGTGTACTGTATGTGTGCTGAGTCACATTGCGGTTACCACCTCTTCCATTTAATAGTCCCCCTTGTAATGACTCTCAATATTAGATGCTTATTATGTTAATTGTGCTCAGACAGTGACAGGCTGTTTAAGCCCAGCTTGTTGAGCCAATAAAACATCCCAGCAGCTGGATAAAGACTAGAGAAAATAAGCTTTGATGCCTAAATACAGCATTTAATGTTCATTTCAAATGCAAAGAATACACAACTTTTCATGAGGACAATAGATACTCATGAGAGTTAAGTAAGTCCACATTTGCAATTACGCTGCACTGAGACCCTTAATGACACTTTGTCTTAAAATGACACAATGGATCTGTGTTAATGTCATGGGCATGTTTGTAATCTAGGATCAGATTTCTTTACTTTTTGCCAAGAGCAGTGACCCTTACCCACCAAACTGGCCTCATTTCCCTTCTCTACTTCAACTACTACTTCTACTTCTTTGGTAGTGCTGCGGGGGGCAAAGCATGGCAAGGAAAGAGCATCATTTCCTTGATATTGTTTGGTGGTATTGATGGTTGTAGAAATGTCGGATGGAAAGACAGGAAGTGACTCTTTTCTAAGCGGCTCATTAGGATCTAAAACAACCGGCCAGCCTCCACTGAGATTCGTCTGGATGACCGAGTCATCTCCTGTCACCATCCAGATGGCTTAAGGCACTGGCGACATGCCAGGAGGAAGAAAAGCAGACTAGACAGAGGAAGAGTTATGTACTGTATATGAGGCAGGAGTGGCCTAGAGGCTAGAAAAACAAGTCTGAAACCACAAGGTCAACTGTTACTCCCCTCACTCCATAACTACTGCTGTGGAAGGCACGTCTGCCCCAAACCCCGGTGGAGGAACTCAGTGGTCAACTAAACAAAGGCTGCAATGGGCCCAGATGTAAGCTTACATATCTGGATTTTAACCTGTAGTAACTGAGTGTTTGGACACTTGGGGGCAGTGGAAACAATCAGTTGTAAACACAACAGTGAGATATTATCACTGTTTATGATGACATGGCGAAGGTGTTAACAAAATGTTTTGGCAGCTATGAAGCAACAGTCACATTCATTTGATATACATAGGCTCTGTTTTTTGTCTTCATCAACTCCTGTGGAAAATATGTGGCTCTGAAGTTGCTTAATACGCCCCTATATTCACCAGCTAGTCACTGACGTTGTCTTAGTTCAAGTTGGTGCTGGGCAGGTAGTGCAGACTCAGTTTTTCAAGCTTTTTTGCTGAAACAATGGTTGAAATAAGCCCAAACACTTGCAGCTAAATAGAGTTGCGGAGAGTCGGGTAATAAATATCTGCAGGTTCGTCAATACAAGTGATTTTTCTTACATAACACATGGTCATTGGCGCCATTGTTATTAGAAAACATTTGATTATAGCCGTTTTAAAGTTGTAACCTTTAAGATATTAGCCCTGGTGGATTTGGCGACACCTGTGGTTACTGATGGTAACAGCAAGTGTGTTTTTAACAAGCCCGAGTTCCTTTCAAAACGACACATTTGAAAGGAACTCAATGACAAGTGAGGAAGAGGAAACTGGTGTATCTGATCACAGCACACAAAACAACTATGAGCATAGAGGATTACCGTGTGAAATGCAAACCCCCTTGTTTGTAGATACACAGTTTGTAGGAAAGGCGGACCCCGCCAGTAACCCTGATGCCATGTAGAGAGGGAATTACAGAATGCAAACACATTGAATGATATATATTATCAGGAATGGGATTTGATGTCGTGAAGATCTTAACTTCAATGTATCCCTTTAAATCTCTGCTAGAGTTGCGGCCTTACTCTCCTCCTCTTCACGACACATGTGCAACAAGCCAGAGTGTTCTAATGAAAAACTAATGGGAATCTCATGATGAGATGGTCAGCAGTGTTGTGTTGCTTCACAGACAGTGGCGCCAGTGTTTGATAATCCCTTCTTATGTGGTTCGCAGAGATCTGCGTTATAGTAAAATTACGCTTAAATGGTGGCTCCCTAACTTATTGGATTTGAAATGGCATTAAGTAGGTTATTATCAACTGCTTCATTCTGCATCTGAAAGTCTGAAATAACTGGGACGCTATCAAAGCTAGAATTTACTCCTTGATTTGTTGCCAGGGTAATTGAGAAGGACAGTTGTCTGTTTAACAACTGATTCATCAGGTGTAACTTCATTTGGAGGAATGAGAGTTAGTCTGAACCAAACAAATAACAGAAAGATTAAGATGGCAAAACCCTCGAAGATTCAGTCTTTTGAGTTGCTATCTAAGATATGGCAGGGATTTAGAATACAGTCAAAGAGTCTCTGTGGTGTTTTATTAGCAGCACGATATAAAGGGGCCCCGTCCAGATAAGAGGTTCTTTATAGATGGTGTTTCCCCAGGACTGCAGACCTCAGGGCCAGCCAGGAGATATTAGATGACCAGGCTCTGGAGCCTGGAGTCTTCAACCCAGCTGTTCACACAAAACCTCCTCACACAACACGCTCAGCCAAAGAGGACACACAGGGGCAATAAAGTTGGGTCAGGTGCCGATGACTATGCCAGCACTGTGAGTGAGTGAGTGAGTGTGTGTAGTTCATGATTGTATAGTGCGTTTTGTATGGGATGTTTACATTGACCTAACCAAGCTGATCTCCTCTTTGTGCAGTCGCTCATTCTGTTATGTTCCTGTGCAGACTGTCTCCTATCCCTCATTTGACTTACTGCAAAATCTGAAGCATTTATATCTGGTATGAATCACCATGACAGTATGTCTGTGTGTCTGTTTTATTTTGTACAACTGTGAGTTTGACCACAAACACGAAGTGCAGCGTGCAAACAACCACAAATGTTGAGGCACACAAACAAAACTTGATTATTTGTATTGCATTCACTATTGAGACATGTGAAACTGTTGCACCGCAGCCACGACATGGTTATTAGCCCGTTCCTGCAGGCTGCTGTCTGTTTCACATCATGGAGGTAATTACAGAAAAGGCATTGTTTAATTTCTTAACTTCCTCACTGAGATTAAAGATTGTTTTTGAGAGTGTCCTGGCCAAGATAGGCAAGAAATAAGAAAATGGAAGAAACATTTTTAATAAACTCCGGCTCTTAAGCGTTAAAAAAAGACCTATAAATCTGATCAATGCAATGTGGGTAAGTGTGTCTAAGATGGGAGACAAGACCGACAGTGGTGATAGGAAGACAAGTTATGAGTAGGTTTCAAAATGCTGTCTGTTCCTCCTCCACAGAGAGCTCATTCAGACAAGAAGAGGGCATGGCAGGATATCCTGACCAGGCACGACATCCAGCCATCCAAATTATTCTCGCTTATATAAGTAGTGACACACAACTGTTAGGTGCACAGGATCAACAATGTGATGTAGAAATGAAAAGCAGAGGCATATGTTGTGAGAAAACAAGATCCAAACAGACACTAGTTGAGTCGGTGCGCTGCCCCTTTAAGGGAACGGACTGGATGAGCCCCTCTCAGGGGCCGAGACTGGGGCTTTGTTTAAAAACTACACGCTCCAAACTGCTGCAAGACGCTGACATCAGCAGAAGCTGGGCTGGGGGTCAGATGAGGTCGAGGCTGCCACTCACCCCTTGCAAAATCAAAACAGCCTGGGCAGACCCTGGAGGAAGAGAAAAAAACAACCTTAATTTACAGTGTTTACAGACACACAACAAGAGGCTCAGGTTAAAGAAAACCTCCACTAATTTATCTGCCTTTCTTTTTACACAAACTTTATCACCTCATTCCAACACATGAACCAGATAAACCTATTAGGACCCAGTCTTATTGATTGGGATATTTCAGATTGGATGATGATTATATGTTTATTGTATATCAAACCTCTGTGACAGACTGGATTTCTTTGACAGGCACAGTAAAGTGAAACTACTCCACTTTTCTTCTGAGTCCCCAGTCAGCAGGATGTGTTCCTGCTGTGGTGACAAATCCTCTCAGCAGTCATGGACCTAACTAGAACATTGTGACCTGACACTCATGACATAACCAGAAACAGACTGCAGGTGTTGTACAGGAAAGCTTTAACTTGTTCCAAATGTGAGCTGAGGACCGCAAATGCCTTAATAACCTCTGGTTTTTCCACAAAGTTGGACTCCTGTGGTCATTTTTATACGTATATGGCACTTGGCAAATAGATTAATTGTACCTGCGAAGTAAATTGTGGTGCAGTGTTTTTGTGGTCGAGTCGGGGACTTAAACACACTCTGTGATTCAGTCTGTATCGTGATAAAACGTTACTGATTCTACAGAGAAAACGTGTCACGAGTGATCTTCACCATCGAGTCTGTAGCTTATAGGTCAACCTCAGGTCAGCCGATCAGTGTTGTAAAAGACTGCTATGCGATGAAAGGCAGCAACCGCAGACGTTACCCTCCCGTCACAGACCCCGCAGATGCACACAGGAGATAAGAGTCTGCTGCTGGAAGATGCAAGTGAACTGAGTTGCACTTGCCTCTGTGAAGGACACGCACATGTTGGCACGTACGCACATTTTCAGGCTCACGCACACACATGGGTTACTCTGCCGCAGAGGTTTTTCACAGCACCACCCTGTTCAACCTCCATCTGTCTGACTGCTGAACTTTTAAACCCTGACATCCCCACAAGTGGCCAACATCACAGCTTGTCTCAAACAGCATAATACTCTCTTTTCTCAACACGAGGAGTGTCAGGACATCTTGACTCAACCACCTTTAAGCAGAACGATAATAGCGGTTGTATTTTACAGTGATTTCAGGAAGACTAAGAGCCATCAGGTGACACAAAGTGGAGTAAAATCCACTATTAGCTGTTCTTGAGTAGCTGTAATTCACAGGAGCAAGAAGTTTATTGCTTTAAGAGAAGGAAACTTGAGACCGCTTTATCAAAAACAATTAGTAAATGTAAATGTTCACGAGATGTTTATTTAAAAACCCTCCCCTCCTTACAGTTTACTGTAAATCTCCCAGTTAGTATCCAGCAGGGAGACTGTGACTTAATTACATTTACAGTGCTGGCATTGGTGGTGAGTTTTCATTGTGTACAAGAAAGGACAGTGGTGGAGTAGGTATTCAGATCCTTTTCTTAAGTAAAAGCACTAATAGCACTTGTTCATTGTTCATTTATAACAACGCATCATATTTCGTAAGCAATTCTAGTGTGTTGTATGCAAACATCTGAATTTTGTTAAGTAATTTGTGATTGAAGTTGTCGAATGTAGTGTAGTAAGAAGTGTGACATCTCCCTCTGAAATGTAGTGGTGGTATGAAAATAAAATACTTAACTAAAGTACTTCATATTTGTACTTAAGTACAGTGCTTGAGTAAATGTATGTGTCGAACCTCCACCCCCCATCAGCTGCGAACAGACAGACATGCATTCAAGAACAAGGAGCCTTGACTTTGCTGATTTCTGGGTAACAAAGTCCTTTTTTTAAATGCCTTAAACGTTCTTCCTAGTTTGAACAGTAGCTGAACGCTAAATGACACATAAGCACCGGTGTGGGTGGCTGTTGTGCGGTCACAGGTGTGTGTTAATGGGGTGTTTTACAGCTTTGAATGTGAGTCAGCCAATCAGAAGTGAAGACCAGAGCTAGTCTTTTTTTATAACAGGCGTAAATGACATTGGTTAGGTCTATTCGGCTGGGAGCCCATTGGGGATGTTTTGGGCAGAGGATGGTTGTCAGGAAGAAAATAATGATAAGAGAGAGGGGTAAATCCGGGGAATAGGGATAAGATGGACAGCAAAGTCCGATACATATAAACACGCAAGATCACACAGACACACATACACACACATACACACACACATACACATACACATACACATACACACAAGCCCACGCTGTGATTCATGCAGACAAAGTCAGTCTCCAGCAGAGATCTGTCCTCACCAGAAGGCCTCAGGGGAAACCAGACAGAATATTTAAGACAGACCTCCCTAATCCCTTTAGTTAGACTGAAATCGCACACACACACACACGCACACGCACACGCACACGCACACACATTTATATTTAGGGAAAGCGACTCAAAAGAAAACAGGATATCCCTAAATTTGTTTTCTGGCTTGCATCTGTGTTTGTTTTCCTGTGCTTGCATCGCTATTCTGTCTTTATATTTCCACTTAAGAATTTTCAAAACAAATTTACATTTGAAAAAAGACACAAGGGGAGCGGGTTTCGGTTCAGACACATGCACAACAGTCACTACAACCATTTGGCAGAACTAGGTGTATGTTTGTAGCTTTTTATGGCTTGCATGATGTGTTGACCTTATCATTGTTTTTATGATACCAACAGACAGATAAGTGTGTGGTTGTTCTGTCTGAGCTGTGTCAGTGTGTGAGGATGCAAACCCATGTCGAAGAGAAGATAAGACAAGTTTTAATTTTACATGGATACACTGCTGTGAGTGTGTGTGGTGGCAGTGAGAGGTACCTCCTGTTGCTGCTTCTGCTGTTTGACAGTTTGTGTATGTGTGTTTGTGCATGTGACAGAACAAAAGGTCACAAGGCTGACTTTGTGGTCACACATGAGTCCCTCTGACGTTCGATCCCACAAGCGAGGCATCGCAGAAAACGCTCGTAGCCACCTACACAACACACAAGAGATAAACACTTTTCCTCCCCCTTGCTGCTCTCTTTTGCGCTCTCTCCCTCGGTTGATGAGAGAGTTGTTATTATTGGCGAAGGGCCTGCTCCTAACTCCCAGTAGAAGCCAGATGATTGTTTTTGCTGCCTGAGGTCCAGACCCTACCTCTCCAGATCCTGTTACTGGAACTGTGGACCGATCCACAGGGTTCCCGCCGAGAGTTGAACATAAAGAGCGGGAGCGAGATGAATCTGCAATCCAAACAGACAGATTTTAATAGTTGACATTAATAATAATAATTGAAATAGATTGTCTTTTTATTTGCTTTTAGCTACAGCTGCATTGATGTGGATGGAAATAGCAGCTGTGAAAATATATTTAAGATTAAGTACTGTACTGAAGACTAATTTTGAGCTACTTGTGTCTGGAGTATTTCCATTATTTGCACCACATTTCAGGGAAATATTGTATTTTTTTCTCCACTACATTTAATAGGAACGCTCTACTTACTAGTTGTTTTGCAGATTAAAAGTTCCCTGTGGAGTTTTTTTTATCTCAAGAAACATTTACATTCAGCATTATTCACCAAGATGCAAGTAATGCATTAATAACTTCCACATCAAACAAAGCAGATTTTTTCTTAAAAGTTCTTAACCTTCATTTTTTATATCAATGTGTCCTTGCTAGCAGTCTAGCACCTTGCTAACTGTGTTTTCCTGTGTTTCAACATATTGTGTATGTATAATAGTGTGAAACCATTGGCAGGAATATAGATTGAGTGAGCATACACATGTGTAAATGTGCATTTGTAAGTTTTAACATACAATGCATATAATCAGTTCATAAGATTTGTGCATTGTTGATGCAGATTGGACTACCCAACAGTACATACACTAGTATACTAATCTATCCATAAGTCTGAGCACTTTTAAGACTTGTCAAATAATGGAAAGTGTAAATATCAGCCGTTGAGGACTGTGTGAGATGGCCAAAAGCTCCAGAGCAAACAAGTAAGCAGCCCTTGAGTGGAGATTGTTCTTTCAACTGCTGTTTCCAAGGTTGCAGATGAACTGTCAATCTACAGTAAAATCAGCTCCACTGTCACCAGATAAGATAATATATATTGATATAACATTCGCATGCAGCATTTTTCAACAGAATGAGTACTTTTACTTCAGATGCATTTTGCTTCCATGATACTGCCACGCTTTTTGTAAGATTTTGAATGCCGGGCGTTTACATGGAGTATTTTTACATTGGGGTCGTGCTACTTTAACTTAAATATAGGATCTGAATGTTTCATCCACCGGTGTAAAAAAGTACCTCCCAATCTTTCACGCTAACTCTGTGGTGCTTATTCAGTACATTTTCTCATCAATTTAGTGTAATCTTTTCATCTACGAAATGAAGCTTGCGCTACACTGCAGTTTACAACACACACATGCACACCTGTCACACATGTGTGTATTTTTAGCGGCCGGGCCGAGCAGCTGTTTGCCATTACTCATATCAGTGTGTGCTCCTTCTCTCCCTCTCTGACCCAGTGTTATTCTTTCTAAGCCACTGGAGCTACAGTCACTGTATAACTGAGTTGGCCTAACGCTGGCAGGCTGTTTTTCCTGCCGCAGTGGTTTAAGCCGCTATTTTGAAATGCTTGTCAAGCTTAATCATTTCCCACTATCATTGTGCCCAGAATTATTTAGCATTTAACCGTGCAGAGAGGAAATTTACAGAGGACCTGTTGATGAATTATTCATTGTTTTCCGCTTTGTTGTTTGTAGATGTTGCCACAGTGAAATGAGTATGTCCCGAGAAAAGTGTGCAAGTGTTTTTGATTTGGCTAAGAAAAGATTAAACAGCATAAGAAAACGCACACAATCCTGTATATATGTGCTAAAACAGGCACGTATGCTTACACACACACACACACACACACACGCACGCACGCACACACACACACACACACACACACACACACACACACACACACAAAACGTGGACAAAACCCATCATCGTATTTCCTCCATACCGAGGATCAAGACACAGAGGTGAGGGTGAAACCTAATGCTGTGTTTAGCTGTGAAAACATGTGTAGCAAATGATAGAGTCTCTTAATTGGCCCATACACAGCGTCAGAGATCATGTCAAGGTCGCTCCATCCCAAAATGCAAAAAATAGCTTTATTACCCTTAATTAAGATGGCATTAATGACTTCCCTCTGCGCTTGGACATAAACATCCAGTTAGTGTTTTACAGAGTGCAATTACCCCGGTGGTGTGATTACCTCAGACCGGAGCCTCTGCTGGCTTCCTCCAGCAGTAATAGCTGGCCAGGAAGACATCAGCTTGTTTAGTTTAACTCTGCAGATCATGGTCGGACGCACCAGAGAGTAACAAAGAAAGAGAGAGAGCCAGACAGAGTAAGAGACATAATGTGTTTTACAGTCATTCTACTAAGCAGATGCTTTGATTAAATATAGAGGCAATGAAGAAAAAGCTTTAGGCAAAAGGTCACTGCACATGGTTAAGTCAGTAATCGCCATTCAAACCCTGACGATGAAGCTGTTATCAGAAGTGAATCTAATCTGCTGATCTTTTATTTGTGCAGTCAGATGAGCATCAGACATGGCTGCAATACAAACAATCAGGATGCTTCGGGGATCCAGTGGCCATCAGTCCAAACCAACCACACCATATATAACTGATCCACCTCTGGCTCAAGTTTGTCAGTAATCACCTCGAAGAGAAAACAAACCCTGAAGCAGAATTCCTATTTTTTTTCACTCATTGACCATAGTTGATTTTGTAATGAATACTCTGCATGTTCCACTCTCTTCTAAATATTTTGCAATGTTATCAGCAGTAATTCTGATGAAGCTGGACAAGTCCACTGGAACCAGAAAAAGTATCATAACACTCGTGCTTGTCATCAGTGCAATCACAACCTCGGCATCTCAGACTCCAGAAAGTCTTGCTCGGCTCTCTTGAGTCCTGGGGCCCGTATCACCAAATTTGCGACATGCCCGCTACATTTTGTAACGAGAAATTTCCTCTCGAGTTAATTTTTGACATGTTTTACTAATGCAAACTGGACAGGCCCCTGCTGATTCCTGTTTAGCGAAAGATGTTCATGTACTCAAAGCTGTGCAAATTCCTCCAGATAACGTATACAACACACAGTAGCTGTTTTTTGCTGACTTCTTGCTTTGATAAGTAAACCATCACAGCTTAAGCAGATGATTGAACTCTGGTTGACACATCCTCACAGGCCTTTGGGCATTGAGGGATTGAGGTGGACCAACCAGTATAAAGGTGTTTGCAGCATTACAGCTGATAAAGAGGCTGACTGGGGGGGTAGTCAGATAGATGTTAGCTGTAGGTTGACTGAAAGTTAATGGGGGAAGGCGGACAAATCTAAGCTGTGCAGATGAAGTGCCACCCTTTGAGGGGGATTTCCAAGCACGATCTACCCAGAGAGTTGCTAAAGGTCAAGTCATTAACCCTTTATTGATAATGCTTCGAAGTTCAGCCTTCAGGCATCAACACTATGCCAAACAGTTATACATTCCCAATACACAGGCTTACTACTGTGCATTAAGCCATCCATGTGTCACATGTAAAAAAATCAGGTTATTCATCAACCTACATCAACGGTTTAGTCACATTAGAGCAAACCATGCATTTGATTGCCCCTATATACATATATGTGACGCCTTTAATGTAAACACTGACGAGGTCACAGGGTGCATACTGTACAACATGAAATTAAATGTAATGAGCATTCTCTGTGCTGATTATCACATTATTCAAACACAAACCTCCTTGTCCCATGCATCAGCATGAGCATGACTTGGCTCTGTAGACTCCAGGGAATTGGTGCCATTGTAACATGCTCAAACCTCATGGGCGTGATTGAAAGCGTGAGGTTTCAGGGTGTGAGAACCACGTGAGAGAAGTTGTTGAGAGCACAAAAACAGAAAGAAAGAGTGAGAGAAAAAGGGAGAAAAGGTCTCTTGTTTCTTGCCCTCAGAGGCCCAGCTGCTGCAGCTTTCATTATTCAAATGCTGCAGCATGACACTGAATTAATACAGCCATTGGTAAACACTGCTACATGAGAGCCTGTGCTCCAAACATTAAGTTGGCTTGTGCAGCAAATAAGCGAGTCAGGCGATGTGTTTTGAGAGAAATAGGGAAGAGAGAGAGAGATAAGTATCTCTAGGACATTAAATACACCATCAGCAATTACTAGATGGTTACATGTTTACCCAAAGACTGAGCAAGATCTCTGAGCAAGAAAAACTGCTAGAAATCAACTCAAATCTGACTTTCATATGTATTGTGATATGGGAACTCAAACCTATGATTAGTGCTTGAGAAAATAACGTAACAAAATCAGACTTTCACATTTATTAGGTCGTATTTTTAAAGAAAACTTTAAGAAGATGATTCCCCGTTCCATGTCAAATTGAACTTACTCAATGTTGCATTTTCCATGTTCATATTCTTTTACATCTCTGTACAACTCCAGTGACATCACAAGTTGATCCCCGTGTGTCGAGCTGTGGGTTTGAAGAGGTCCCTACCAAGCCGATGACCTCGGGGTCACAAATGGAGGAGGGGCTGTAGGCACTGAGGGTATTTCTGTCTTGTTCCCTGCTTGTGATTTCTAATGTTCTAATCTAGGGGGTGCATGAGAGCAGGGGATTGCCAGCTTCCCTTCCCCCACCTCCCCTGCCCTCCCCCTGGGGAAAACTTTGCTAGGCTGGAGTGGGTAAGACGATGTCCAGACACTCGTTGCTCAAACTCATAAAAACAACCATGATGAGAGGCAATTGTTTGTAACGAAACATCATAGTAACAACATAGACATTTGGCTACGGTAGAAAATTCCCTGCCAAGTTTGAATGCCATGAGCCTGAAAGACAAAAAGAGATATAGAGAGATAGATTTAAAGAGACAGAGTGAGACTGATTGCTTGCCCCCCTCCTCCCCCCTGCTTTATATCTGCGATAAGTTCAAGAGTTCAAGATGGTATCTGGATAGTTTGTCTTGTGTTGCTAACTGCTCGACGCCACTCTGCCAACCAGCGCTGGTTTGGGGTGACTGACCATGATATGTAGATCATAAAACCTCTGCAGTACAGGACAGTTCAGATTGAGTTCATGGAGGTAGTCTGAGAGAAAGAGAAAGAGAGAGCAAAAAGGAGGGGAGAAGCAAAGCCAGCAGTAGTGCACCAAACTCTGCAGATGCCTGTTCAACTCCACTTCTGCTGCACACTGATCTGTTTTTAGAAATGGACATAACAAGCCCAAAACTACATGGTAGCACTTCATATTAACTATATCTTGCAACATTGCCCCCAAATGAATCCGCAGATTTACCGGTTCACAATATATTTGTTGTCTGCACCTCCCCATCTAAACATCCTAAAGCAAAGAAAACAAAGGTTCCCATTGGACCAATAATGAATAAATAGCTCCCATGTGACCACGGGCCAAGTCCCATTTCACTCCATCCTCTGTTTGTTTTCCCCACCATTGTAATTACCCCTCCCCCCCTAAAAAGCCCAAACTACCCAGCAGTAAACAAACCCAACAAACCCCGGGACCCTGACTCAGACCCATAAAAAACAAGACACAAGAGAATAGAGGAAGGGGGGTTGAAGGATAGTCGCTTATAAGGGCAAACATGGCAGGGCAGCAGGAGGGGAAAGCATTGGCCATTCTGTGCGTGTGTGTGCGTGTGTGTGTGTGTGTGTGCGTGTGTTTGTGTGTGTGTGTGTGTGTGTGTGTGTGTGTGTGTGTGTGTGTGTGTGTGCGCGCAAGTGTGCCTTTACCCCCTTCCTCTGGCTCTGACCCTGGCCCCCTGCCAGCAACAGTCACAGTCTAATTACTGAAATCTGTGTGCCAGCTAAAGGCATTGTAGGAGTCAGTATTGTCTGGGGCCCCGCGAGAGCAGTCACCATTCATCCCTGGGTGCCCTCTATTCATTGAGGTAGAACGGCCTTTACAAGAAATCTGTTTTTTCGAGGGAACAACGTGTTTGAATGAGTTGACTGAGACCAGCCCGCTAAATGATATAGTGGGACCGAGTCTCACTGTATTGAATTAGGCAACCAGCATAAACGAGACCGACTGTGGATCCACATTGTCATAGTCGGACGCAAAGTTGCCGTAGCTACGTACTGAGCAAATTAGTTGCTAAAAGTAAACGATTTAGCATTGATATTGTTGTAATGAGTCATTGCTTCCGTGTAGACATCTTGCATTTCATACCAAATGCTTGGTATAAATATTCACCATGGGCAATGTACTTTAATTAATCTGTTTTTTGCCTTTACCAATGTCGTGTAAGAGCTGATGTCATTTTTACTAGTATGAAATCCCTCTGCTGGTACCCAGATTAGAGCAGTGCTCCCATGTTGGAGCCCAGCAGGGAGGGACCGGCTACAGCCCCGTCTTTATCACGCCCATGACTGGATTTATTAAGCCTAATGCTGTTAATCTGCTAGATTTTCAATGTAAACCCATTAGGGGACATGCTGGAGGTAAGATAACGACGGGGTGAGATGATAGAGAACTCTCTCTATTTTCAAGTACGAGCCAACTTCTGTGCGATTATCTGGTGGGCTGTGATCTTGTCAAATGCGGACAACTGTCATAGGTCAGGGTGTGCCAAAACAATGGTGTTAGGCCTCTTGTTATCACCGAAGCTGGAGATGAGGAGTTATTTACATCTGTGTTATCTACTTTGAGCCAGATCACGCTCGCCCGCTGTTTTCCCCAGGAAACCTTGAAAACAGTATCAGGAGGCGTTCTCATCTGCAAAACAACCTTGATTTATATAAACATTTTCCAGCGAGATAGGAGGGGGCCCGGGTTCGCAGACATCGCTACACTGCAATTGTGACAAGCCGGCAGCTCCATGCATGTCATATTCAAATGATCAGCCATGTTATAATGCTCAATAAGATGTAATAACATAGTATGCTGGTGGCTTTCGGAGTGGTCAGGCTACAGTTGAGAGCCCCTGCCTGTTTTTGCCCCGTGTGGTGAATTTCAGCGGCTGCACTCCGTCTGCTGCGACCACAGAGCTCACCACCGTCTCTCTCCGGCGTCGCAGCCGTTCACTAGGCAGGGCCCGTCCTCACCACACCTCACCGCACCACAACACAGCACACAGTCACTGTCACATGAAACCCTCACACCCCTCACAAGTCTGCAGAACGGCCTGCTTTTTCTACATGGTGTTGCAGCATCGAGAGGAACATTGTACATGCCACAAAAGCAAGCACACCACGGTGATACTTTCACATGCCCGTCGTAAGAGTTTCACATCATCTTCCGTGTGTGATAATGCAGTTGTTGTTCTGTGTTAATACGTGTGTGGTGTCAGGTTTGGGTACTAGATTAAGACCAAAAACAATTTTCTCTGAACAAGAAGGGCACTGCTGGAAAGCACAATTATCTGTAATAGGAGTAGACATAAACGTCACAGGGTCAACACAACCACATCGCATATAGTTAGCATGCAGTGGTTCACAGCTCTACATGGAGCACAAAGAGAAATACCAAGGAACTAAGGTCAACCCTTAAGGCCATAACAGTATTTGCAGGTGAACTTTTGTACAAGCAACAAACAGTATTAGAATAGAAGTGGTGAAATACTTTTTTTTATCATCACCACAATCAGTTTAACTGTTTGGCTGCATTTGTCAAAAACAAATGTTGCACACGAGTTCACATTATACCTTTACTTTGTTTTCCAGCACACCCTCATCTCTGTCTGCATTTAAAATTCATTGAACTGTCTTGGAAGAGAATTATTTATGAGAAAATCTGTTCATTGGAATGGCTTGTCTTGTTTTTGCTTTACTGCTCTCCCCTGACGGAGTTCTGCAGGGACCGCCTGTCAGAATCACAGATACATTTTTTTTAAATGGAGCCATTGTGCCAAAACATCAGCTACAAAAAGTTAGCTGTTTTTGAAAACAGGAATATAATTACAGCTTCATTACAGATATTATAATAATCCCTGCACAGAACATCCGCTGTCCCATTTCCCAAAAGTTATTAGTGAGATTCTGTGTCTTGGTTGTTTTGTTTATCTTCAACATGGTTTTCATGTCCTCCCATGGTGGGATGGAGGTGACCACAGGTTAATGATGAGAAGCCAGAAATGAGACGTTTGGAGTGTGTTTGGTTCTCTGAGCTTCAGTCCCAGGTGGTTCTCCATTTCAGGTCTCAAGCACTGTCTTTGAGAAGTGTGGGTTCAAAAGTTTACCCACAGTCCCTTGGGAAATCGCATTAGCCAATCAGCATGCAGGGATAGCGACGGTTTGCTGCGGTGCTGAGACGGCTGTGTGTGAAGAGACGAGATTAACTGGTTGATCAATGTCTGGACTCTTCTCTCCGAGGGACAATTAAGGACAGAGCAAAATAGAGAGAAAGAGACAGAAATAGACAGAAATAGACAGAGGAGCTAATGTACTAGAAAGATTGAAGAAAATCTTTGTTTTGCTCATAACTTTTGGCTATTTGGATAAATAATGTGCAGCTATATATATTCCCAATAAGAGTTCTCCCAGGGACTCAAAATATTTGGTAACAGTAAAATCCAGAGAATAATGTTCCTAAAGTTTTGTAGTGATCACAAAGATTGGGGTTGGATAGGGAGGGGAGGAGAGGAGCCAATCTACTACTTTGTTTATTGCCATCCAAACTTGGCTCCATCAGCCGGCCCTGTGGCGCATGCAATTGTTTGAGATGAGCTGGCAGCAAGCCAAACCTGGAGTAAATCAGCACTGTCAGTCAGCAACAACAGCCAGCAAGAGAGGGAGGGGGAGGAGGGCCTGTATGTAAGGATGGAGGGGGGGGGGTTGAAAGGTTTAGTGTGTATGCGTATGTGATAGACATACAGATAGTGAAGGAGTGCAGAAAAACAGAGCCAATAAATGAGGGAAAAAAACGAAGGGAAAGAATACCAGGGAAGTGGGGGATGGGTAAAAAAAAAAGTTAAAGAGAGAAAGAAAATGAGGCAGAGAGAGAGAGAGAGAGGGAGGGAGAGAACGCCTGGTGCTCTGTTGTGAAACATGAGCTCAGAAAAACGGGTCTGAGTTTAACACTCAACCCAATGTTTTTGCAGTTGTTACTGTTTGGAGGAGGTCCATTGCGTGAGCTGACACGCACTGAAACCTACACAAAGACACACACACACACACACACACACGCACGCACGCACGTACGCACGCACGCACGCACGCACGCACGCACGCACGCACGTACACACACACACACACACACACACACACACACACACACACACACACACACAATTGTCCTCGAGCCCCACCCCTGGTGTGCTGGTTGTTTTTCTTCCTCGGCCTCGTCCCTCTCTCCACACTCCTGTTATCAAGGTGAGGTGTGCTAACAAGACAGGCTGCCTGCCTGACGTCTCTGGCGTCCTGCCAACCTTCTGGGTAAAAAAAGAGAAACGCACCCACTGAACTGGCCCGGTTCTGTAGCTCGGAGGCTTTACGCAGCTCTTTATGCGTGCTGCCTGCTTGCGACGACAGTGCGTCTGGAAACTGTGCATGAGGCAAGCTCTTCTCTCATTACTGCACACCACAGGCTGTGCCAGCGTAGAGGGCTCCTCGTGTGTCCACAGGAAACCACAGTGACTCCTTATTTTTATTTTGCTACAGGAACCTTTTTCCTGCCAATTAGCTTCCAACAATGACCTGTCTTGTTTATGTACTATCTATTGAGTGACATCCCCCATCATAATTAGGCTGGGTGAGCTACATGCCGGGTGAATGGATTTTCACACGTGGGGAGAGACAGCTGCCTGCGGTGTGCAGTCTTTACAGGGTGTATCTTTTAATTGGGTCCAAATGGTGGTGTGTAAAATGAAGATTTTAAAGAAAAGTGATAAAGTTGGAAAATATAGAGGGGAGAACAATAGCCAGCAGGAGACGGAGAGGACAAGTTCAGCAGGTTCATGTGCTGTGCTCTGAGGATTTTAAATCCCTCCCCTTGACCACAGGATACTGCTAGTGCTTGTGAGTCAGAGATTTCAGCTCTGTGCATGTGTGTGTGTGTCACAGCTGTGAGGCCGGGAGTGACTGCTGCTCAACAAAGCACTGCGCTCTGCTGGGTTGCTCTTGGTAAACAAAGGGAACTCACAGTGCTGTGTAGTGATTGCCCAACCTCTCCTCTCGCAGAGAAAGTAAAGAAAAGAGCTGGTCGAGCACAGCAGATTAAAGGAAGTCAAAGTAGCAGGGAAACACAGAGTTTTAAAAGTGAGAAAATGACCCAGATGCAAAAGCAAAAACCAGGGCTGTTTATTTTATAATCAACTACAAAGTGTTAACAGATCAATTTCTGCACGCTCTCCTCCCAGCTGTGATAGGGTGGCAGAGCAGAGCAGAGCAGGCTGGAGGAGGTGGGGGAGGGGGTTAGGGTTGGGGTCTTTGCCAGAGGAGGTCAGCTGTGTTCAGTCACGGCAGAGAGAGGGGGGGTTGGGGATGGTTGCTGAGTTGCTACGCCCACGGCATGCCCAGCTGAACCCCGATCAGCCCTTCTCCCCCTGCACAGCCAACACTGTTGGCTTAGCTGCTTATTCCCATGACAACTGCCCGCCTGAGCACCAGATGTGTGCAAAGAGGGGAGAAAGAAGAATGGAAAGTGTTCAAATATATCTATGGCTGAGGCGGGCACGTTACTTCGCCTTGACTGACACTGGAAGGAGCTGAGTTTGGTGTCAAATGTTTTCTACTCGTGACCATTTTTCATTTGACACGAAGCTGAAGTGTGTAACTACACAGTGGTATTTAAAAAGTAATGTTCAACAAAGACAAAAAAACTTTGCACTTTTGCACAACTACCTATTACCATTCCATACAATTCAAAGTAGAGTTTTCTGCCTGCAGTGTTTTGTTGCTGTCAAGATTGAAAGAGGAGGATTATGTGTGTGTGTGTGTGTGTGTGTGTGTGTGTGTGTGTGGCTGTTTGGAGAGAATAGGTAAACAAGTGTCTGTGGTGCTGGTGGCCTGCACGTGGCAGATATCATCATCATTGTTCAACTCAGTGGTAGTAGACCTTGCAGCTCAAACCTACGTGCAAAGAACATAACCACCATTAAACTAACGAGACTAAGGTTTCCACAGCCATGCTAGCAGCTTCGGTGAAGCCTGAAACTTGGACACAGTTTTGAGCTAAATGGTAACTTGAGCTTAGCGTGTTAGTTTAGGGTTAGGGTTAGGGGCATTCTAACATTTGCTTATTAGCACTAACTACAAGGTAGCGTACAGTTGAGGTTGATGGGAATGTAATCGCTTTGCAGTATTTAGTCATAGCCTAAAGTATTGGACAAAGTAAAACCTGATCTGATAATGGTGTTAGATGGAAAGTCAGAGGATCCCCAAAGGGATCGCAATTCATTCTGAGTGTGACGTGAATGTCTCTACTAAATTTAAATGCAATCCATTCAACAGCTGAGGAGATATTTAACTAAAAAAACAACAACAATGTCAACCTGTTTGTGATGCCAGAGGAAAACCTAATGGGATTTATTGTCGGGAACTGTGAATGTATTAAATTTCATGTTAATTCATAGTTTACTTGTCTATCTTATTTTGGACAGGAACCATTCATATGCACACTTCAAGCTCTTTGGTGAGGTGACTCATTAATAAGCTTCCTCACTGATGTAATAGAAGCTTAAGACAATTCATTTAGACTAACCTCTTCTGTACAGCCCTTTCTATGTTGCTGCTGGCAAATGAAAAGACAAGAAATTAATGTCATTTCAGACGATTTTGAGAGTTCCTGTCCTCAAATCATACTTACATTAAAGTATAGCTCTAAAAAGTATAGTACGAGCTCATAGGTGATAGTTTAGTAATTACCTCTGTGTGCTGGAGTGAGGAGCTACTTGAAGTTGTTCTCAGGGCTGGGGGGAGAATCTGCTGCTGGTGCCATGGAGCAGGTGCTGAGGTGCCTGTCAACACTTATTTGCTGTTATTCTCTCTCACGCAGCTACTTTATTCACTTGACACAACGCACCACTTTAGCACAGAGTAAGAGGGACAAATTGAAGTTGTGGTTGAATGCGTCGCACTCTGTGACTTTACCTCAAACAGAAACTCCTCTTCAGTCTGCTGGAGAGCCAGGCGAGTAGGAGTTAACGACGTAGGCTGCAGTGTTTTCATTGGCTTTGCAGACATAAACAAGAGCCGTACTTGTGCGTGACCCCTGGGCCTGACCCCAGAGATAGACGCTTCTCTAATGGGTGTCTCTTTCAGCAGGCGGCCAGGCCAGTTGAACAGAGGAGTCATTGTTTGGTCCAGCGAAAGCCGATGCTCTCCCCATTAAAGTGCTGAGCATAGAGGAGGGGACCGTAGGAGCCATGAAGGCGAGGTAAACAGCAAAGGAGACAGGGGACATCTTTGGCACACAGGGTTTAAAATTAGGATAATATCTCAAAAAAACCATCCCCTCTGCAGAGATGACACCCGGGTCTCTAGTCATATGATTCTTATATGTTTTGACAGTTGTATAAATAGCACTGTTAATTAGCTCCTGTTAAGGCTTGAGATTCCTACACTTAAAACACCTAAGACGCAGGATTAAGAGGGGAGCGCTGAACAGTTGTGTACTCTAAGCCAACCGTGACTGGGGTAGAGCTGTTGTTCTGTTTCAACCACATCCTCTGACACACTCTGTCATTGTGTGCATGTGTTTGTGTCGGGGGGCCGCAGACAAGGGAGTTCTTTTGCTGCAAGTGGCCAAACAGGTGAGTCAGGTGTCGGCACAGCGTGAAACCGTACCTGGCATGGATGACAATAGAAGGGCCACGCGTCAGAGGGAGGTGACTGTAGGTAGTCTGGTACGGTGAATAAAAGAGCAACAAGGTGTGATTTTAAGCACATTGTAACAAAAGCACATTTATAAGACAGCCATTTAAAGAAAAAGTATCATCCATAGAAATGAATACATATAACTTTTAGAATGCACTTTTGCTCACCACACAAACCAGCAATACACGCTAAACCTTCACGATTATATGTGTCAAGAGTAATCAATCACTCCCTTGGCCCGAGGGCATGCATGGTGCAGTGTAACTAATCTGCAGGATCAGCAGCGTTGGCCTTCACCTTTTCGAAGACGACAGTGCAATGCACTGCAGTGTGAGGTACTCATTTGCTCTTTACATAGGCTCATTCAGTTGTCATGCAACACTTGATTGTATGTGCGTAAAGTGCAGACAGCGGTTATTAGAAAGGGTTGGAAGCCCCAGTGCTTTCACTAATTTAATGACCTAACAGCAGGAGGGATGTGATAGGCATGGTTTCTGTCGAACGCCTGGCCAGCTTTAAACACCTGGCTAGCCTCAGACACTTGGCTAATCCATCAGTGGCTTACTTTCACAATATAACTCCTTAAACTAAAAGCTTGGGCTCAAAAGAGAAAGGAGCATCAGAATTCAGTTCAGGTTAAGAGAAAAACAGTTTTCGGTTGCGAAAGACTGGACTTATTGTAAATCGAATTTGCAAGTCTATAAAACGTTTATAACTCATCTTATTTTGCTATTGTACTTAATCTCCTGCTTTTCTTACACATTAAGGAGGTTTTTTTTTCTCTTAAGAAGAGCATTAGTAGCATGGTGTTGTTTGTTCCTGTAAAGACATAACCTTGATGCAACTTGACACCTTCAATAAAATTTTATTGAAAAAAAGTACCAATAAACAACAAGAAATCCAGAAAAAAGATTTGTAGAGCAAAGCTCCATATGTACAGCATATTGCACTACAGAACAAATTGTCTTTACTTCCATATTATATCAACAACCAAAAAATATATATAAACACAAAAATGAGTGCACAGTAGAGTCTCGAAAACACACAGTCAATGTTTACAAAAATGCTACATTTTCGCTGGGTCTCATTTCTTGGTATACAGAGAGTGTGTGATAATCAAGACTTCGTTGAAACTGAGCAGTTAAAGGCATATTCCAGGGTTTTTAGAAATACATGTACACTTTATCTGTTCTTTAAAGACGGGCAAATATTCCATAGCTCTAAGGTCATGAGCCAAGTTAACCAGAACCATGAATTATTTTGGTTTGCTTGGTTTTGTTTGTACACCACGGTGAGATGTGCAAGGAATGTTGCAAGTTCATTTTTATATAAAAAAATGCCCTTGATCTCATGGACTTCAAAAAAAGGATCCTACTCGCATTAAAAATTATTTTACAAGCAATGAACTGTCCTTATAAAAGCACACCCTTTTTCTTAAGAAAATACATTTTAAAAAGTTAAGAAAGACCATGAAGAAGAAATATTATCGTTAAAAAAAAAATTCAAAATCAAAACCTTCCTCAAAAACTTCAAATTTATATAAAGTGGACTACAAAATTCAAGACACTGACGGTTTCCATAAAATACATGTCCCACTCTAGGGATTCTCCACACTCACATTTAATGTGATGAGTGCAGCTTGGGAACCTCATTCTAAGAAAATTATACAGGGCACCACGGTGGCTTGTTTCCCTTTCCAATAAATCAAACAGGCCATCAATCCGAGCCTACTTGTTGAATGCACAGGTATACACATCTGACACATGGCAAGATTAGCCCAAGATAACGATCCAGAGTATATAATAGACATTAACACACAACAGATAAGGGACCCATGGGATCTACAGAAACAAAGTACTTTCCAGTGCATGTTGATTACAACACAATGATCAAGATTTAAGAATTGGACACATAAACAAACGCCTTGTGACTTAATATGAAGGCAACCTTTTTCTGTGTGTTTTGAAGCATCTCTAATGTCATGTGTATCATTAGTAATTGGTGGGATGGGTAGTGACGGATTAATTACAAAGGAAAGGTCATATCCTGTTGAAAAGTTAAAGAAGCTGCTGCTTTTCTAAACCACATGTTGTGAATGTACCCATGATGACTGGTGAATTGGGTGGTGGAAGGAAAATGAAAAAGGTCCGAATTGGTTGGGCCCTTCCCTGGAAAATCACAACCTTTTAAGAGAAATACTCCACCCAAAATCTATTTTTTAAGGAAATCAAACACCCATCCCCGAGGCTTGAAAGGTGAGGTTTGTAGTTTTCTTTTTCATGAGGAGCAGCAGCTGTGGTCATGGTGAATTCATGTTGGTTACAATGTATTTCAATGGTAGCAACAGTTACACTTTGGAAATATGGATGAATATACTACTTCCTCTTTACAGCTGTGAAGCTCTGACAGAAGTAGTGAATTTGGGTGAAACAATGATGTATTGAATGTGTAATGTGTGTGGAAACATGCCACAATTGAAATCCATTGACCCAAAATTAATTCTTACTGACCATAGCCATTGTTCTTTATAAAGGGCCAAACTACAAACTTTGTAGAGCCTACAGGAGATGAGCAATACTTAGAAAAAGTAGAATTTGAGTTGAGTATAACATGAAGCAATGTCAGGTACAATATAGGCCAACCTGCTCTGCACAGTTTAACAACTGAAGTCCAAAACAAAAAAGAAAAAAATAAGAAGTAATTGCACACACAGGTGTATACAGTAGAAATGGGGAAATATACATAAATAAGATAAATTACAAAGAAAAATGAACCGATGATGAGTAATAGACAAGTAATAAAGGAGTAGCACAAAGAGGAAGGCAAGAGCCAATGGTGAGACGGGGCGCAACAGGGACTGGCTCAGCGTTCAGGATCCGCAGGAAACTATAACCACAACCACATTCAGTGCACCTCACACGCCTACTACTACATGCTCAGTAGCCCCCGTCACCACCACAGTCAGCCTCAGTCTCCTCAGTCAAACTGTACCTTTATGTGTTTGTGCTAAAAAATTGGCCAGGAGGATTTGTTTTTAATCTGAAATGAAAATTAAAGCCTTGACGATACCTCGACAGGTATCATCATAAATAAATGGGTGAAAACGCTGCTCTTCTTCTAACCATGTAACAGATTCTCAAGGTTACCAGTAGCCCATAAAGTCTGTCCCTGAGAAATCTTTAAGAGAATGAGAGGAAACCCTAATTATGCAGTGATAAACTTGACACATCGTAAGGAGCAAGTAATTACAGACCCCTGATATGTACTGCTCCCTGGGTCCACAAGTTGGCTTGGGTTCAGCAATGGAAAATATAACAAACAGCATCTTCAACAGTGTCTTTAAACATATTCATAATTCAACAATAATTACAGTCTTTTTCATTTTTGCCTTTTTGTCTGCTGAGTGGTTATATGTACTAAAAATGTCCCAAATCTGGATCTGAGCACCGAAGACAATACAAGATCACCCAACAGAATACAAAATGATGTAAAACCCGATAAAAGTAGCCTGAGACGATCTGTTTCACAGATTGATTATGCAGTATTGTTTGGTGTTCCGAAAACACACGGGCTGTGAAAAGAAATAAACCAGGATAGAAACCTTTCGCGTGTGTATTGTGATTCTAGTGTTGCCTGAAACATTCTAGAATCCAATCCAAATCCCAGACTGCAGTTAGTTAGGCCTCAACATTGATTATTTGTTTTGGACGTAAGAGTGAATACATCTGAAATGGTGTGGCGAGAAAACAAGCCATAAGTGAAAACCTTCATACTAGACAGAGGTTAGCATGGTAACAATCTGAACTCTTAAAGGGTGTATGGCTAGTGCAAAAACAGTGGATCCACAGCTCCACTTCAAGGGCATGGAGGTCTGAAAACAATCACATGAAAAGAACACATGGAAAACAAAGGGATAACTTGAATTTGGGAACAACGGAGGAATGAGTATCTGGTCTTCTCACTAAAATTTGTAATAAAATCATCAGGGTAGACAAATTGTTTAGTTGCTATTTAGGTAAAGAATACTTAAATTTGCTCTGTATAACAAACAATGTGCTTTACCTTAATGTTGTAATTTAGTGCACAAAAAAAAGTCAGCACCACCTCACTTTAATCTAAATATCTCTTCATGGATCCTTTAAAGTTTCTTTCCCAGGCCTTTTTTAGTGTGTTACATCTCAGACAACATCACGCCACCCAGTAGTTGGATTAAGTAAGTAATAGGCATTAAATCAATTGATTTAATGCCTATTACTTACTTAATAAGTAATAGGCTTACTTACTTAATATATATATATGTATGTATGTATGTATGTATGTATGTATGTATGTATGTATGTATGTATGTATGTATGTGTGTGTATATATGTGTGCGTGTCAATAATGATCTCTTCATCTGTTTGGGTTTAGCCTAAAAGATTTGTATTTGAGTGTGTTGATCTTAAAATATTGCTTACATTTACTCATTCCACTGTTGACTACGCACTTTCTGCTGTCATTTAAAATAATAATAATTAATTCCAATTAACTTCTTTTGTTGAAATTTGTTACCAGTATCAATTATCCCAATTACTAATATCAATAACAGCTGTTGTATGCTGTTGTACACAGGCTTGCTGACAGTCACCAGGCATGTTTGACCAGTCACTGATGTCCAGTACTGCAAACTCCACCCAGATACTTCCTGAGTCATCACATTGTTCTGTGACTGTTTGACATGTCGCACGCGACTGAAGAAAGGCTTGCCTTAAACATTCTGTGCATATTAAAAAAAAGATATTTAGATTCCAAGTTAAGGTGAGCAGACTTTTTCATGTGCAGAAACTTTGTTCCCAATATTTTGAATGATACTGAGAGATCATGTTCAAACGTAATACCATACCAAAGAAAATGGAGGAGTAAGAAAACAAAAACAGAAAGCAAAATAAAGAAATTAAGAAAATATAAATGTTCCATTGAGGTGAGGTGCAAAATGCTTTGTTCTGAGAAGTTGCCTCTTTGGAAAATAGTAAATCAACTTGTCTGGTCACCTGGGAAACTTCAGAAAATTAAACCTCACACCACATTTCTTTCATTTCCTGACCATCTCATATCGCCTCATCTCAAAATTGCTCAATACTCATTCGGCAGAAGACATTGAATAAGGCATTCCCAGGGTCTGTGGAGGTCATTAAAGATGGATACATGTTGAAGTGCAAAAAATTGAACAAGAACAATGTACTGTACAAAACTACTACACCACACGTATACCAAAATATGAACATTTTCCTGTAGAGGAATCTCGGAGCATCATGGCATCTTCTTGGAAAGAAAAAACTCACGACCGTGTATAAAAGTTGGTTGTCTCCGTCCCGCGGTGACCTTTTGTCTCCTTTTCTTTTCTCCCCCAAAACAGACCCGTGTTAGATTTGACAGTGCCATTAGGAGTCCAGTTCTTTAAGAGAGATGGGGAGACCCCCTCACCTCCGTCCTGCTCCACCTCCTCCAGCAATGAACCCCCTGTCAAACAGAAGGCTGAGCAGAGCTGCGGCCAGGCGCCACCACATCCGCCCCTGGTTCCTTTGGTTTCGATGATACTGAAGCAACAAATGAAGACAAAATATGCAAGTTAGTACACTCTACTGAAAATTAATAACACAAGACAGTACTAGAAATAGTCACTTTAAAGGTTTTCAGTGTGAGCTTTAGTTTGTGTTGCCTGTGATGTGTGATGATTGACAGTGAACACAGTGAAAAGGGTCAACTGAGAAGAGGGTAAGACAGAACTAGACACCGGAACAACGCTGATATTTTCACAACAGTCTGCTTCTATCCCCAACAATAATTATTAGAGGCCTTCCTTTGTGTTTTGGATCTCTACACAATCCGGGCTTCCCAACAGACATTCCAAGCCGTAAACACATCCATCATACAGGTCACACTTTTTCTAATCTTCCTGGCGGAGATCAGCAGCCAGCGGCTCAGGAGGAGACTCTCTCGAGTTTGCGAGCCAATTGGATTGTGTGCGATTAGGGGGATAATGCTATCTCTGCCATTGAGAAGCTGAGATAAGATAATTGCACCGAATGGGATTAGGGGGCTTCTGAGGAGAGGCAGGGAGCGCTCTGGAAAACACGTATCTGCACGAGAGAGGTACAGTAGTCCAACGGCTCATCTGCAGACGAAAGGCAGACTCCACCATGCCTGATAATACTGCAGCTATTTTCAGAGCATGAGAGTTGTAAACTGAGGGAGACTTGAGATGACTTTTTTCTGACAAAGCACCAAAGTGTACACCCATTTTTTTTTGGCAACATTATGCTTTTTTTCTTCTTTTTTTCTTACAAAAGCCCAAATATCTAACGGTAGGGATTAGATACGCCATATTGACATGGCCGTTAAGGTGGTGTCCAAACATTGACCTAGTTAGCAGCCAGGAACTGCCATTGTGATAAGCCTCTCTTTACTCTTATCATTTCGTGGTGAGCGTTGCAGGGTGTTGCATAAGCTTTGCCAGATTCCAACCCACATGTGTGCACGATACTTAGTACTCGCTTTTTGTTCAAAAGAAAAATAGGAGTCTTGATAAAACCAGTTCTCTGTTGTATGACATATCTAAATCTTGCCTGGGGATATTTTGATAAGGACATAATAATAGCATAATGTCTGCTTCATATGTACACAATTAATATTTACATGCAGCACAGAGTGGAAATGCTGGCAGCGAGCATGGCTCGACTTAGCATGTCTTCAAAACTCTAAACTAATTTACACGAGAGACTACAGTCAGTTACAACTCTGGGATCAAAGAAGAGGATGGCAGAATGACTGTATGTGCAACTTAATGTTTATTGTATGTCAATATGTGAAATATTAAATGGAGCTTATAGTTTGAACATTTGATAGTAAAATTTGCAGGTGTAAGATTAGTCAACTGAGAGATTTATTATGCTACAAAGCTTGAGTGTGTATGACAATATATATGAGAAGCAATTCATCTTTATAAACAGAAACAGAATGTTCCTGTGACCTTTTGCCCTCCATTCTACCACGCTGAGAGAGACACCCAGACAGACAGTAGAAAAGAGAGAGAGAGAGAGAGAGAGAGAGAGAGAGAGAAAGAGGTGTGCACAGGCCTGTCACAACTTAGTCATGAGTCACGCCACCAACTGTCAAATGAGACTCTAAATTTGGCCAGCGATAGTGGCAGAGTCCAGCCAGATGCTCGGTGTCGTCACTCTGACACTAGCCTGATGTGCTTTATCAGCGTCCCATGTGGGCTGTCTTTCAAGCCAGCTGCTCAGAAGCTCTGCCTTATCTGCTGAGCAAACAGACCAGCCTCGATAGTAAGAGACTCTGGATTAGTCACATCAGGGAGGAGACCAGGAGCCAAGGAAAAATACAAAGAGCAGTCGTATTGGATAATAGAGAGCGGCACAATTGGACACCACCGTGAACAAACATCATCGCAGAACAATGAACGAAAAGTAAATATCCAAACATAGCTCTGTATGTTTTTATTTCCAGTGCAACTTCACTCCTACCCCCCTACCCCCCAACCCCCTCCTCTACAAGTGCTGAAAGGAGAGAGTGCTGTGTCCTCACCAGAACAGTGAGTAGATAAAGCCAGAAACACTGCGTGCGAGCAGACACACACACACACACACACACACACACACACACACACACACACACACACACACACACACACACACACACACACACACACACACACACACACATAGGTGATATTCAACCCAGCTTTCAACACCTCTTATCGAAAGCACCGGGAGTCGTCTCTCTTAAAAAAACATGGGGATGAAACCTAACTCTGCTCCTTGCCCTGTGCAGACTGGAGCAGTCTTCCTGCCATTGTGACTGTCATTATTGCCTTGTCTCAAATGGCGGGCCGGCTAATGTCAGCCATTCTCGGGGGACCTCGGCGTCCCCTCCAGCCCTCTCTGACTGTGGAGCAATTTATCTGTCAGCATCCACCCGCACTCCTTCGCTACCTAATCCCTCATTTCGCTAGGGGCCACTCAGAGCCACATTGCTCCCAAATCCATCAAGAGGATGGCAGTCAAAGGCACTTGGATGGCTCAGGGACAAGTGTCTGCACTGAATAACTGCAATCACCTACTGACAGGAGCAGACAGGAATGAGACCTGACAAACAGTGACACAATTATGGAGTGAGAGTTTTTGTACTGACCGTCAGACCGTGCGATAGTGAGACGGGAGAGACAGCAAAAGGCTGAAAAACAAGTATGGGTGTATTCATGCACGAACATGTACACACGCACGGCGTGATACAACTAATTGCACAACCAGAGCCAGAAATAGCAATTATAGGTTGCAGTAGAATCACACATCCAAAACCACACATCAGTGTTTGGGTTGTAAAAACATCCCTCAGCAACAGCCAGCCACACCAACTCTGAACACTTATCAAGTATTTGCTTCATCTTAGGTGTAAAAGTCACACTGGTCGCTATCCAAGTTAGCATTAAACATCGCCTTAGTCTTCATTATGCAGGCGGAAATATTCTCGTTACTGCTTGTTCACTATCACAATACCAGTGGTCTCTTTTAGCTGACATGACTTCACTGGGCCGTTCTCACTCCGAATGTCCTCTCTACCGTTTACTCAACCAGTAAAAGAACAGCACAAGCCACTTCCTCATCCCCTGACCCAAGCCTGCCACCGTTGTGCGTCAGTAGATCCCAGTCGCCCGCATGCATGCACACACACACACGCACACGCGCGCTCACCCGCACACACAGCAGCAACCCCGCTGTCTGACTGTCTGGTTGTCTGGTTGTCTGTTTGCATTTGCCAGTGTCACGATACATGAGTCATGCTGAGCTGCAGGGGTATATAAATAACTTGATAAGTGGATGAGAAACTCAGAAACTGTTGTGCACTTCAGAGTATGAAGTAAAAAATAAATAATTATATTATGTTCAGGTCAGGAAGGGTCCCATTTCCCAAAAGGGAGGTTTAAAGACAACTGAAGATGGTTGTTACTTGATCATTTGCGGTTCATTTCCAAACCTCCTTTGCTCATATACATGCTTATGCCATCATTATGGAGCCTACCCCCCTCTCTATGGCTGCGTAGACCTCTTATTTGGGTGTCTCCTGTGGCCGCGTCTTGCCGAGGGAAGAGGCTGACTGGTGACTCCCTGGAACCACAGCTGTCCCCCTGGGGGGCTCATGCTGCTGAGCTTCGGGTTACAACATGTTTACTTTCTCCCGCCACTTCTGCTTTTTCCCGTGCATAGCGGTATGTGTGGATGCGTGTCTCTAAATGTGAGCGTGTCAATAGGTACGTGCGTTAGACTGTTGTGCAACTAGAATCTCTGCGAGAAAATCTCCTGAGGGTTTGTGTATGTTTGATGTGACAGCCAGTTGAAACAACAGTGTGTCACGGTTGGACAACACTCCCTTGTAGAAGCAACTTAATGCAGCACACAAACTCAGTGGACAGTGTCACCCTGACCACAGTGCAATGTGTTATTTGAGGCCAGGCATCCTCCATGCCACTTGCCTCCACAGCACACTGAGGAAACAGGAGAAAATGGAGAGAGAGAGAGAGAGAGAGAGAGAGAGAGAGAGAGAGAGAAAGAGAAAGAGAAAGAGAGAGAGAGAGAGAGAGAGAGAGAGAGAGAGAGAGAAATAACAGGAAGAGGAGGCAGGGGGAGAGCCTGGGGTTGGAGAGGTGGGGGAAGGGCTGTCCTTGTTCAGCAATGTTTCTGGCTTGAGGGTAGGGAGGGGGGGGGGAGTGAGACGCTGGGCTCTGTAACTTCTGCATGGGCGCTGTCTCTTCAAAACAAATACGGAGCAAACACAATAAAAGAGAGCAAACTTTTGTCTCACCATAAATCTTGGTCAGATCATCCAAATATAACTAAATGTTTAAACGGTGTGAATGTTGTTGTTAATGTATGGGCGGTTTTAGTCAGACTAAAACTAAAAGCTTTCTGGATTGTCAATGTAAGACCCATGTAAGCTACTGATATAATGAGCCATTCTCAGTGCAAAATATAGCATTAACATTAAGTTTCAGTTGACAAGTCCACTCTAAACAGATCACATTTAAAGAGGCAAACAGCTCCTGGTAATCCAAGTTGGCACACTAAGTCCAAGGTCCTTGTAAAAATAAAGAAAACTCCTCCACCTTCAAATTGGTTCACGTACAGTATTTGGTTTCTTAAGTGGCTTATTTGACAATTAGATTTCCTCCTGCATAAGAAATAATGAGGTGTGAGGTTTCACTCTTTATTTACTACTACTGCTACTACTTGTAATAAAAGGACTGTCAGAGTCTGATTTGTATAATAGTGTTTCCTTCTAGCTTTGTTGCATTTTATTTTGCCAGCTCAGCTTGAGTCTCCTATCTAGATGCTATCCAAATAACAGGGAAAGATGAATTTGCCTCGTGGCAGTCACAGGTAGCAATCTATTAAACAAATGTAAAAAACTCTCACTCTTAAAAACTCTAAAAACACTCCTACATCAGGATTGTCTCAATGCAACACTTCCTGAATGGCACTAAGGGGAGATTCTGTTACTGCTTGGGGTATTAGTGGCCAGTTTCACTTGTTTACTGCCATCAAACTTCAGGCCTGTCTTGAGTTTGTATAGTCAGCAGGATGCATATTTCCTCCTCACCAGTTGTAGGTGTTCCCGGTGAAACTGGTCTCCTATCAGCTGGAGTTTCTGGCCAATGCATGCCTCCACACTGTGGGCCACAGGTTGCTGCCGCGGTAGCTGCTCCATCCCGTTTTGCTCCCCTTCACTTTCTTGTCGCCTCGCTTCCTGATCCCCAACAAGCTCAAAGTTTGCCGGGAAGTGCAATCGAAAACCTGCGTTGCCTGTTGAGTGTCAAGGCTGAGACTTATTATTTTGTCAACAACCGTATAGAGAAACACAGCAATGACACCTGACAGGGTGTTTTTACTGAGATTATGTCTAAGCCAAAGATGCAACAGTTGTATTGTTGAACATGTCTTTGAACGATCTGATTGCTTGGCTTTAACCACAACTTTCCCAGCTGTGTTTTCTTTTGTAATTAAACACTGTGAGTCATGTAAGTGTTTCATAAGTCACTCACACACAACAAACTCACATGACACAGATTTTAGGTCAGTCAGTTGTTATGGAGCTACTTTGGAATGGCTACTTGAATATGGCGCCAATGTAACTTTGATGTCACTGATAGTCACGTCTCTGTGCAGTTGCTCCTTACACAGGTAAGCACTTCTGTCACGTCCTTTCAGTCACACTGCCAGTCTGGCGCCTTTTGAATAGCAAAGCAGCTGGGTACACTCCATACAGACCATAAAAGCCACTGCGATCACGACTATCAGGCGCCAGGGGTGAGATCAGTGCAGCTACATTGTTACCCATTTCTCACAGTAAGTCTCACATTATAGTTTCGTGCTTGAGTTTTATAAGACTGGTTATCACGCACAGGGCAATGTTCCCTTTCCTCTTTTGAAATACCGTATGTCATCAGCCTCACCGTAGAAGAGTGGTCTGGGCTCCTCTGCGACTCCACAGGGCAGCATGCCGTTGTTGCGTGCCAGGGCAGGGCCAGGTGTCTGCGTGCCCCGGTCTTCACACTTTATCTCCCTGAATGCGGTGCGCCAGCAATTGGGGTCTGGCTCAAACACATCACCCTCCTCATCGTCCATGCGGGGGCACTATAAGATGAGCAGCCTTTAAAAGGGACAGGGCAGAGAAAGAAAGGTTACTGCTACAGCTGAGCGAACAACATTTGTCTTCCAGTGAGTGTATAAATCAAAAGGCATCCCAAGTTCCCTTCACTAATGATGGTAGTAACCTTGGACCATTCTGCATTTGGCCTGATTAGATGATCTCAGACACGTTCATTGTGTGTTCACTCCTCCTAAGCATTCATTGTTATTATAGACAACCTGTCTGGTTCATAATGAGCGCTCTCAAATCAATAAAACCACATTGGACATGGACAAGTAGGAGAAGAGAAAGAAAAAAAAACGATCTGCCTTCACTTGTGGCAAAGAGCTTTGTGCTTATTTAGACAAATGGCTCTGTTCATCTCAGTGATGAAACCACACAATCCACTGCGGTTAGGAGCCACATCTACATAAATGGGAATTAGGCTGACAAAGTTAAATGAGAGGTAGAATCTATCTTGTCTGTGCTAAGCAGCACTGTGGACAGGAGCTTGGCTTCTTAAATAAATACCACGATTGCTTGATTATAGTAAGAATACCAGGTACTTTTATAACAAACAATTGGATCAGTGCTCGGTGCATATATAAATAACTTTGCACAATGTGTAAATTTGATGAGAGGAATAATAAAAAATGCATGATTATGAATATTTAAAGCAACTCTACCGTGGTGTGGCCAGAATCTCAAGGAGCACTTGGGAAAATCTCTCCAGTGGCAATGATGCACTGCACTCAACCTTGAATCTCATAATGGGTCAAAGAGTTATCAAAATACGGGTGAAATTCAAGTTGCCTCAACAGTTGGCCCCCGAGTCACAATCGAGTTGTAATACAGGGTTAGACTACTACCACACTTCCAAATTAGGGTCCACAGCAAAACGGTAATGACAGTCTTTGAGGAAAATCCTGAGCCACTCTCCCTACCCGGGTCTGTCAGCGTGCCAGCTCCCTCGGGAAGGAGTTTTCATTTCTTCACCCAACATAAGCAGATTGGCCTGTGTCTCTCTCTCATGGCCAGACCTCACGATCTACTGTGTGCGTTCACAATAAAACCCTGTGTGTAAAACCGCGTAATGCTTTGTTTCGACCAACACAGAGTAAGGACATGGAAGGCTCAGAAAAAGAAGAAGAAAAACAAAACAAAACTTCCGAGACACCCAGGTCTGCTTTCTGCGCCGCTCCGCTGTGCAGCCTGTGTTTGTGGTAGACAGTGGCTCCCCCTGCTGCAAAACAAAACGAGCCTGACAAAAGGAAAGCAGGGAGAGGTGGGGGTGGTGATGAAGTGAGGCAGCGCTGTTATTGACAGTTTCCATCCACTGCTATCAAAAGCTTCGGGTCACGCCATGTCTACTCTCTAACAGTTTGCACAAGACCTAAATGTCAAGTTGTAGCTCCTCAACCGTAAAGCGTGTCAGTATATGGCGACAAAAACAAAAAAAAACACACAACAAACATAAACTTAAATTATGTCGAAAAGAAAATTAGATGCGAAAATACATGTGCATTGATGTAAAAGAAAGAGGGAGAGAAGAAAAACACATTTGTAAATATAAATGTCTCGTATACACGTCTAAAACATGTAATTACATGTTTACGCGCGTAACTGGTTTTAATCTATGGAGAAAAACGTCTGTCACTAAATGTCTGTAAGACTGAAACGCGACAGAGACAACAGACAGTCTGAAGTCCACTCACCGACTAAGCGCTGTAAACCGGGAAAGCCGGTATAATTCAAATCTCCGTTGCATGAACGATTGGCAGAGTAACTCTGAAACTATCCTCGGTCGCATTGCTTCGACATTTCATTACAACAATGTACACCTTTAACTGTCAAAAGACATTTGTTGCAGGTCTTTCAACGTCAACAGCGACACGTTGTGTGTTGCCTCTTCCCGAGGACGCGGATGTCCCTTAACGTTAACGAGCTGCTGTAATGTGTCCTCTTGCAGAGGGACATGTCCAGATGAGGTGAGGCGCTTACCGCGGAGACAGGCTTCGTTGTAAAGGTTGTCTTGTACTCGGAGAAAAAGAAAGAAAAAAAAAAAGGACACAGGGTCAATATCCCGGCATGCAAGCGAGTTTAGTCCGTATCACCTCCACGACAACTTCCATTCTGTGAGGAAAAGTGCAGTGAGCCGATTTCATTTCGCCGACGTCAGCTCCGCACTGACTCCGCCGCCGGGGCGTGGTGCTGAAAGTTGGTAAATAAACCCTCCTTAAAAAACGCGAGTGTTTCTGTCGTCCAACTATATACATCCCAGCCGAGGAGGAGCATGCCCCTTTAAGGGGGATTTACGACGCTGCAACCAATCGTCGAGTTTGTTTTTGTCCCGCCTCCTCCATCGCGTATTCAGACACGTGGACGGGAAATTCCCCGTAGCACGAGACCGCTTTCACGCCACTACCGCGCTCATCTGTTCAGTGAAGCGCCTCCACGCACATTGGCAATAAGGAGAAGCTGTAAAGGACCTCTCAAGGATCTGATTCCTTCTGTTTATCTATCTATCTATCTATCTATCTATCTATCTATCTATCTATCTATCTGTCTATCTATCTATCTATCTATCTATCTATCTATCTATCTATCTATCTGTCTATCTATCTATCTGTCTCTCTGTCTGTCTGTCTGTCTGTCTGTTTATCTATCTATCTATCTATCTATCTATCTATCTATCTATCTATCTATCTGTCTGCCTATCTATTTTTCTGTCTATCTGTCTGTCTGTCTGTCTGTCTGTGTCGGTCTGTCGGTCTCTCTCTCTCTCTCTCTTTCTCTCTATCTCTCTATCGATCTATCTATATATATATATAATATATATATATATATATATTATATATTTTTCTGTCTATCTGTCTGTCTGTCTGTCGGTCTCTCTCTCTCTCTCTCTCTCTCTCTCTATCTATCTATCTATCTAACTTGATGAATATATTGTAGGTCTTTTAACTGACAGTAACTGTAGATTTTGCCTTTTGTATTACAACATTGCCCAAGTTTCATTTCAAATTTCCCATTTAACTGCCAGATTTTAAGTTTTTGAACACCCGTCGTATATGTTCTGGTTAAATCAAACTGTTCACTGAGAAATGGTTGTGACCGGTGTTTTTGCGTGGAAATGACCTAGATCCTACTGGAAGTGGCCTAGATCTTGATCATTATAATCAGGCACCTGTAGAAGAGAACACACATGTGTGTGCAAGTTGTTTGTGTCACAAAAAACAAACATCTTTTTGACACAGATCAGCATTGACCCCATAAGTTGGGTCTTAAAACTGTCGTCATAAGCGGCTTTATGTTAATCAGCCAATATAACCACAAACATTTTAAGTACAGATATGTGAACATTCCTTTATTGTCTTGGTGATTTCAATCAGTTCATATCTTGACAGTTATCCATGCTGAGCTGATGCAGGTGCTGGTGATCCGCCCCCTCCCCTCGGGGCTATCACTGATCAATAAACCCTCGGACAGCTGGAGCTGACCCTCAGCATTCTCCCACAGAGCATCACCCTGCCCCCACCTCCCCTTTCTCGCTCCCTGTCCCTCAGCTGTGGTCATCCCACCACGGGGCTGCGTGAGAAGTCACGGGTCTCTGCCTCCTCTGTCCTGCCTGAATTGGAAAGACCTTTAGGTTCAGACTTTGTCCCACCTGCGGCCTTTCCAAAGAGGGTGGGGGGTGGGGGGGTTCACTGGAAGAGAGGATTGTTTTTCTCGCTCACTGTGATATTGGAAACTTGATCACTTCCTGCATGAGTGACCACTGTAAAAAACAAAAAGGCTCAAAGATGTGGGAGCATTAGTTGCAGCTTCCTTTTGTGCTCCAGCCAAACAAAGGAGACCCCTCCCTACTTAGCAGACTTTCAAGAAAACACCTGTAATTACTAAAGAGACAGTCACAATCCTTGTAACGACCGGCCATTGTCATGGACACACTATGCAGGATAAACTGTCCCAGTGCAGTGAGATATAAGTTATGAAAAAGATAACCGTTTCATGGTAATTTGTTACTAAGCGTTTGAATGGTTCATTACTTGAAAGTTCTGAAATGAAATATTAATGAAAAACCTAAGTATATAGTATTGATGGCAGTACATATATCTTAAGAAAACAAACCCACGTCTTTCATTAACATGCATTAGTCTGTGATGTATTCGCATTAGGGAGTAGCTGCAAAAATCATTGAGGCCATAAGGCAGCTCTCAGCGGAACACATAGACAGGCCTCTAAAACATAAATAATGAATATGGATGAATTCACTCTAGCTCATACCATTATCTAGGAACATGAATTTTACATTCAGCACATTGTTGACTTAACTAATTGAGCCATGTATCAGTATGTGGATTATGGCTTTGTATTGATGAAAGACGTGTCTCAAAGTCTTTGAAGTGCACACCCACAAATTACACTTGTACACTTAACCCAGACCAAAACTCTCACTGAAATGAGGATACATTAACAGAATACAGTGCCAAAAATCTGTCAATTTCTCTTTCTCTAATGCTAAACAATGTTGTCATTGACTTGTGTTTGCATTGTGGAAAGCAACTGTTCATAAATACGTTCTCATAGACGCCTGAGAACCCTGAGAGAAAGAAGACTGCCATCAGTTTATGTTACACCAGAAAGATATTTCTGAAGAGCAATGTATGCACACACACACACACACACACACACACACACACACACACACACACACACACACACACACACACACACACACACACACACACACACACACTAGCAGAAGAATTCAGGCACATACCCGTGCATGCAATCACACAAATACACACATGGCTGCACAATCACATGCCCTACTTCCTCTGTATCCTCAAAAGCCCAAATTCCCTCTTGATATCTCATTCTCCATATGCATTTGTGCACACGCATCTATCACAAACACACACTGCCTGTCTCCCACCAAAACATTCTCCAGCATGCGAATCCTGCCTGGAAACTAGAAAGGAGGGATTTAATTTGCTCCAACTGGACATATTCCATGGCAACCACATCCTGACTGCAAGCCAGTTGGATGAGGCATATGGGCACACTGACCCAATGGCAGAGATCATACTGGAGCAGTGACCTGAAAACAAAAGGAGGTTTGCTTCTCTGCCTTCTCTGGCACTCCTCATGTCAACTTCAACGAAAGAAACCCCAAAGATATCACTAAAATTCAGGTAGTATTTTAGAGATTTTCCCCCCAAAACAGGACAACATGAACAGGATTAGCAAAGTCTGATCTGAACCAAAGAATCTGACAGTGTCTGAAGCTGTATACGGTTGCAATTTTCTTTTTTCTTTTTCTAACAATGTATATTGTAAATACTAGTACAACCCAGATGAGGAGAAATAGTCCCTTTACAAAAATGTGTGTTTACACTACCAGTTGTTTTCTACGTTTTGTTATAACTGATTTGTATCTGTTATGGTAGGTAACACAACAGTCACATGTGACAGCTAAATGAAGGGAAGACAATTGGTGAAAGTGTGTTTATTTTCTGTCAGCCTACAGCCCCTAAAAGTCCTCTCGGGTGAAGACTGATTGAATAATGCAACATGCGTGGAGAGGTGGAGTGGGGTAATTTTGTGCTTGATCCCAACCTCTTTGAGAAATTGTGAAGGTGAGGCTAGTTATGAGGGCAATGACACCTGATCTGACCACCGTAACTGAGAGCACTGACACAAACAGCCACCTTTGAAAGGGCTGTCTGGGATTCATACATCCCCGTCTGGCTGTAGACTACTGGCTAAAGCTCACACTCTGAGTGACTCACATACAAAGGTCTTTGTTGTTGTGGGGATCATCTCACACTTAACAAAACTCATCCTCAGGAGAAATATAGACTGATGAAGCCAAATGTGTTTGGTGCAAAAATATACAAATGCTGTGCGTTTAGGATCCCTCAGTGAATGAGGTCATCACATCAGTTACTTACTGTAAGGAACATCCTACTCCTTTGTGTTTCCAGTAGTCTCGATGATGACGAAGACACCGTCACTCTGAACCTTCCCGTAAAACATAGAGAATTGGCAGTATTCTATATGTTTCTTTTTGTCAACAAATCCCAAGAGACCAAAAACCAACGACAAAGTGTCTCTGCACTGTTAACACTGAGTGACATCCCACATACTTTGTCTCCATCAAATACACGTCTGAAAATATTCATGAACAAATGTGCTGTTTACTCCTTCTACAGTGCCCAGCGGTTTTATGGAATTATTTAGCCTTAAAAAAAATGAAGTATATATTTAATATATAAAGTGCATTTTTAAAGATTGATGTCTTCAGTAAATGGGCTTGGGGGTTGAGTGCCACAGTCGAGACGGGGACGCTGGATAGTGTTGTATCTTCTTAACAGAGAAATATATAGAATAGAATATTGCCATCCTTACGCAGCCGTTTGGTTTAAAATGAATTGTGTCATATAGTTTTTTTTAACTTAATCCTACAAATTATATTTTGTCATTAAATGTGGGCATGACTGAAATAACAGAGAACTATTTGTTCTAGGTTGTTTAACCTTTGAAGCCATGTCGGCTGACCCCTGTGATGATGCTAACCACAGTCAGCATGTCAGTGCACCGTTGTCTGTAGATGTGAACATGTTCATTTCATCCCTCCATTAATCTCAGCTCACTGAGACTCTCCTGTGTTGGAAAAGAGGAAAACTGAACTATTGTGGTACGTGTAACTGCTCTACATACGCTGCCCCTTCGCTGAACCAACCACCATTTGATCTTCACTGCAGGAAGCCTGCTCAGAGAATACGAAGTGCAGCGCATGAACACTCGCACACGAACATGCAAGAGAGCCTAGGAAAGATGGAAGAAATGATATTGTTCAGGAGAGAGTAATAATATAACAAATAAATGGAACAAAAGGCTTAATATTTAATCATTGTTTATCTACAAATAAAGCTGATTACAATCAGTGTCTGGCTTTTAGAAACCACCACAGTCAGTATTTATTATTTCAAGTTAATTAACTGTGATGGCGGCCTGCTTGGAGGTCCAGCTAGAGTGCCCGCTGATCCGGTTTCAGCTTTGGGCTCCAGCCACCAAACACTTAGCATTCATATTTAATCACACCTCATTATCCAACAACAATGTAGGAAGGAGACAGAGACCTTACCTGATATGCCAGACAGACACGGTCAACATACAGACCGAATAGAAAATGTCACACATACACAAATGGCCACCTGCAAAGACAGACAGCAGCGATGTATAAGCCCCCCCCCCCTCCAATGGCCGTTTGGAAAGAGGTCTCCGCTCTTGAAATGAGTCAACCTCTTTGATGAGAGGTAGAACCCCAATTCTGTGCTTTCTCAGCAAGTTGGCCCTTTCATGTGAGATCCTTTTCTTTTCAGTGTTTTCTGGTTCAAAGAGCAGCAAAAGCAAACAGAGGCTAATCCTTTATCCTCACAACAACTGCTGGTGTGTTGCTGGGTTATCAGCTTAGACTCATCATGATGTCACACTCTTCAGGTGTAAGTAGTCTGATGTTGGACATCAAATATGACTTTGGTCTGCCCAGGACACCTGCCCTTGTTATTGTCATGCAGGTGAAACAGAATACACCGAGTCAGGCTCTTCACTTATCATGCAACGGAGACAGTTTCACGATAAGTAATCAGTGTCATGTTTTTCTTGTGATTTGGCTGCCTGTGTGTGTGTTTTCACTTGTCTATCAAGTGTTCTTTATTTGATTATATTTGCACAAGTAAAATATCCATCAGTGTGAGTTAGCAGCCAAGACTTACTGTATCTGATGTGCTTCAGCAAGTCCTTTCAGGAGCCGGTCTGTGCAATTTGTACTTAACACTGGTGCGGATAATTATGCAGCACTTGTTCGTCCAGTTCTAGGACTCTAGCCAGCTGAAACCGGAGAGGCTCCTGAAAGATGCAGGAGCTATTAAACAAAAAACACTGCAATATCTTGTTTCTTTGAGCTGTGAATCAACACATAAATCTAATCCCCTGTGACTGATTTCCCCCTTTATGATTTTATGATTCTGGGAGTGAAAATAAGCACTGATTATCCTAAACCCATACAAAGAGTGGGCTATAATGGACTCAGCATTGATAAAATAGACAGGATATAAACATTGAAACTATAAAGTGACAACTGCAGATTCCTTAATAAGTACTTGGTGTTATTTTAGGTATTTAATGACATGTGTGAATATATTTGGAAAAATAGATGTTTTTCACTAATATCTGTGGCTTTTGTATGTCAGTTACATGTCCCCGGAGTCATGTCATGTTTCCCCTCCTTCTCACATTGTCTCACATTGGCCAAGAGACCACAGAAAACATGAACAATCCACAGTTTTATGCCATCCTTAGGCCTCACTATTCTTGGTTCAGAGCCTACTCGAGGTTGTAGAAGTGTAAACAAAACATTTCAGAGTCATTTGACCCCATGTGATGACATGTAATCATTGTGTGACCTCAGACACTGCCGTCTCTCATTTCTCATCACAGACAGGAGGCCAAGAGAGAAAGTCATCAACAGGCACGTATACTTACCCCCCTCAAACTCCCTAAAGGATGCTCAAATGAACCTATGAATACAATAATTAAACAATAAACATTAGGCATGCATAGAGATCGAGTCCTCTTTCATCTGATCCAAGTTTTGTTTTTATCCACTTGTGCCATTTTCTAATAATATAAAAAAAAAAATCAAACTGAACCTCTTGGTGAAAAGCATGTAACGGAATATGGTGAAGGTGTCAGAAGCTATAACCCTGAATTATTTATTCAAGAAAAGCAGCCTGATAGAAAATCAATCATTCAATCCCAATCTGATACACAGTCCGCTGAAATATTAGCTGTGGGGAAACATCATATATCAGCCTATGAATGCTCCTTAATGTATATTACATTAAAAATTTACACTCTGGTCGGAGAGTGTGTCAAGTATGTGCATGTATGTGTGTGTGCGGAGAAGACAATGTGTGTTCGAGTGGGTTGGGGTCACTACCCACTGTCTTGGTCTGGAGGAGTGACGGCTAGTCATCGGGGCAGCCAGTAGACGGGAGAGGGGTCACGTGGGTGTAGTGACCTCCAGGCAGCGTTACGTGAACCCCCTCATGGACCGCGATGAAGTCAGATTGCCTAATCCACGGAAAACAAAAGTGCTGTCAGTCAGGCCGGACAAGTCGTCAACAACAGCAGCACCAGCCTGGGATAATTTCACAATGCAAGCCGGGGCCCTCGGCGTATAAGCAGTCGCCCACTTATGGGATATTGATGATGGAAAGACCCCTGGCTTTTACACTACTGCTGCTAATGGTCTCTAAGTGTTCACTAGTGAAAATGTATTTTCTGTTCGGTTAAATAGGATATGCTCATTATGACTATGCTCTGTGTTTTATTGTGAGTGCTTTTGACAATTGGTCTCCGAGTGTCGAATAACAATCGATGCCTGGCCTTTAAAGCTGCATATGGGACTTAAATGTATGAAATGTATTTAGATGGGAGAGCGTCTGGTAGAATATACAAAGGAGTCCTGTGTTTGCTAATATGGACGGATTATATAAATCCCCTGAAAATATAATCCAACTCACGTGTAGTGGGGCGGTGCCTTTCATTTCCTCAACACTTTTCCCATCGCTCACGTGAGACTAATACTCCTTTTGTTTTGTGCTTATTGTTTGGGTAGGTTGTTGTTGGTATGATAACAAGACGATCGCAGTGCATCCCATTAAAATATTAAGAGTCTCATTCTTTTCTGTTAACAAGATAAATATCATATTTGATGCATCACGACCTGCCGTAATACACACTGTTTATATACTGTCTATAGTTGTTTGTTACTCTGACGATAAGCATCTCCAGTGAGCCGCAATGCGCATTATAAATGAGATCATCATCCGCTGTAATGTTCAGCCAGAACACAAGAGCAAACCATTTCTTTTGGTGGAACAACCCTTTTCTACTGAGCACATCCTCTTCCTCCACTTCAGATGATGTCATTCCAACAGCATTGTTATTCTCTGTGAATATTTAACCCAGATAAGCAGACCCTCAGACAGGATGAGCCGACTAAGAAGTAAAGGGATGCGAAGAGATGTGATAGCGAGAGTGAGCTGGACCGGTGCTTGACCACATGCCAGGAGTATGAGGTGACCGGGTGTTGACTGCCCCACGAGGAATCCCTTTGATAGTCCTCCTATCTGCCCGGCGATCAATACGTAGTACCGTGCTGATAAAAGAACACGGCTCACATCAAAGCATGCGTTGGTCACAAAGAGGGGGATAAGTAATAAGATGTCAATTATTAATGGAGGGGAAGGGTCCCCTTTCAAGTGGGAGAGAATTTAGATAATGAAAATCAAACAAAATCCATCTTTCACAAATAACATCCTCAAGGTATTTAAATGCTTTAAAATTCTTACCGTATTCATGTATAACTGAAGCTTTTGTTACATGCAGTGAAAGCTGCTTACCATGGAATCCAGATTGTTTTGAAAAGATGTAACCTTCATGTAACCTTCAGACAACGTTGTTCCACAGCTGTGAGTTTGAACCTGTACCCCTTACCTCCACATAACCCTGCATATGTCCCACCAAACTATGAATGCACGGATCCATATTCTCATGCACCTGAACTCTCCACACCTGTCTTTGGCTCTCGATCAATATTATCCCCCTGGTGTGACTTTGTTCTTTCATGTTTTGATTCAGGTGGTGGCCAAAAAAGTTTTATTTTTTTGGTTCGGTTTGAAATTCATGTCTTTTGATTCAGCTTGTCAGAGACTATGATTTATTGATCAGAATGCCCGTGATAATCAGGGGAAAAAAGAGAGATTGGCATTACACTAAGGACCTCTCCACTGTTATAAGACAATGTAAAGCCTTGTGTTATAACCCTCAATGTGGCTGGAATGTTAAATATTCATGGCAGAAGACTCAACATATGGATTAACATACATATTTTATGTTGGCAGTCCCATATGGCAAAGAGATGTACTGTATAGCGCCAATAGGCTTTGCAATAAAAACACGTTTCCTCTGTCTTTTTGACCTTTTCACTTTGCCTATAGGCAACTACCTGCTGTGTCCTTGCTGCTGAAGTATAAAACAAAACAAAGAAAAGAAGCATAATCACTAATGAACCTCTGTGTGAGTGTTTCAGGGTCGTTCTTTCCAGTGAAGTTCACAGGAAAGCAGTTTTATTGATTCCTCATACCAGACAAATGTGCTGTGAAGTTTTCTCTCGACTGGCGCAGTAGGTAGGGGGTACGACGATTGAGGTGGGAGTCGAGAGTGAGCTCGATGGTGGGTCATGTTTGTTTATTTCCATCCAACTGGTCAGGGAAATTAATCGCTAAATTCATTGCTGTTTTATTTGCCTCATTTATTCGCTGAAGATTGCTCACTGAACTCCTCAACATTTTCCTTTAATTATACATTTTAGTTTCCTAAGGAGATTAACTATACGGTCAACATAATGCTGAGCTACAGTAAATATAGATCTGTGAATACATTAATTTAAAGGAAACAATCTTTGACAAGTGCCAGAGCATATATGTTTAGTTTATTTTTTTATCATATCGATTGGTTTTATTGTTTCATCTAGTACGGTTTTATCAGGGTTTACCTCTTTTGTCTTGCTTTGTTGGGCCTCACTGTTGAGCTTTCTGTGGTTTTATTGCCTTGTTTTTGCTGCTTTGTCTGTTAAAGCACTTTGTAAACTCTGTTGTTAAAGGTGCTATACAAATAAAGTTATTATTATGTGAAACAACATGCAAAGTAAATCCCAGAGGCCTAAAGAAGCAGCACAATACTTTTAAGATCATGTTAGTTTGTAAAATAATCATAAATGTTTACAACTGTAAAGCAGTGGCGGTCGGGGGTGAGTATGGGTGCAGGGGTATCTCCCTCCAGCCCTCCCTGGTTGCCTAATCTGCTCCCTTTGACAGGCTAATGTGCTGACTCTGGGATACTGCAGCACTCAGCAGGGACCTCCTGGCCACCTGCAGCTGAGGACAGCCCAGGAATGATCCCATCGCCTTTAACAAAAGGATCTCTCAAAGGTTGAGCTGGGATGCCTTTTTCTTCCCAGCCACACCAGGCCGGTGACCAGGGCCAGCCCTTTACAGTGACCCCAGGGGGATAAAGGATTCCTTCCCACCATCGCCTCTATTAAATTTAAATAATGGAAACACTAGGACTAAAGATTTTACTTGTGCAGTAGCAACTCAATGTATAAGCTGTTTACAAAGAAAAGTGGTATTTATCATGTTGAGGCTTATAAAAGCAATGTTTACTTGCATTAAACAAGAAAACTAGGAAAGTCATTTTCTTTTTATATCTAGCGTTAGCACTGGAAGTTTGAGACCATAATTTTGCCAGTGTGTATGAACTAAAGAGAAATATTTTTATTCAATGAAGTGCAGCATCAGTTCTAGACTATATGTATTATGCACAGACCAACTGTAATTAGGCCTAAATATTACTATATTTCTTGCCCTTTGGAAATGTGTAATTTATTTATCTGTGCTTCCATTCAACTCTTCTTAATTATGTTATACAGGCTTGTGTCTACCCCCCCAATTTCAAATTGCCCTAATCATGTATCCTGTCTGCCACACATACAGTATGTAACTCTACCACTGTGTGATGAAATCGCAAATTAATAATGAAAGTGGATCTGTAGGCGTTTCCCACAGTGAGATCATTCCTTTATTTATTTTTCCCCCGGCCATACCTAGAGGTGATATTTTAGAGACAGAATGACGGGATGCGGTCAAGTGTGGTCAAACAAATTGTTATCTGCGGTGAAAACAGAATGGGTTAGTGTTTGCACTTATGTTTTGTTTTTTCTTTTACATGAAACTTAAACTTAAATCTCAAGAGGACATTTTCCCAAAAAGCTAAAACTTCAGGAAACCTAAACTTAACCTTATATGGCCCTTCTTAATGTCAAAACAAACCGTCCTCCAATGCTAATCTTTCTTATCTCCCCAGCAATCTCAGCAGACCCCCCAAAGACCCGTTATCATATGCGCTTCCACAGTGTTTTCCTTTTATTTCCAGCTTTTTCACACTCCTCTGAGACGCATCTCCTAGTTCACACCTCTATTGTTACATGGTTCCAAGGTTTACAATCGTGATCCCTCTGGCTCCCTACCAGGCCCTTCACACCTCAGTGTGGCCTCCACAACTGAAATGAGATTAGCTGATCATCGCCTTCCCTCCTCCCTCCCTTTCAGCCCTCACTTCTTCTCACTCTTCACCTGTTCCTGTACTTGGGGTCGCTGACCGGCAAGAAGAAGTAAGTTGGGTCATGAGGACACCTCCTGTCTGGGTGCAGACACTGATGTCATCATGGCGTGGTGCCTCAGGGACGAGCAGCAGACTGGTGATGTCATAGTATTCTTGAAAATCTGGTGGGTGGTTGATGGACGAGATGGGTGTATGAATGTGTTCAAAATGAAGCCGATAATGGCAAGGTCAGTGTGGCAAGATAATGTCACCATACTTTGTTTTATTCTTGTTGATGCAATGGGACGGAATCTGGTGCAATTTATGAGAACAGGATGGAATTAGTGAAAATTGACACTGAACAGCGGTCGTGAATCTTTTCTATTTTTTCCCCTTAGTGTCATAACCGGAACTGCAGTCAAAAGCAGTAAAGATCTTAAATCACAAAAGTCCCTCCCCTGACAAAGGTGACCGTGAGCGAGCCTACTGTAATTCAAGGCTGGTGACGCATGCCTTTCAGTCAACCACAAAGACGTTCCACTTCAGACAGTTACAGTGTTCGTCTGTCCATGTTTTAGTTTGTTTGCTTAGTGGAGGGTTGGGGAGGCACATCACTGGCTAGTATAGGGTGCCACCTGTGACCTTGTAAAAGAGAAGTGATGAAAAATTTATGTGAGAAATTCGACCGCTTGTTTTTTTTTCTTTTGCTATTCACAATCCCCACAGTTCATAAATTATGTTTACTCCATATTTTTCAGACTTGAAACAATTTGATGGAGCTCCAAGGCAGGGTGCTGTGGTTATAGTTAGGTAACCAAAGAGCGAGCCAAGCTGCATTAAACTGATTTTTATCTTTGTATGTGAAATACTTTAGCCACATAGTGATCAGGTTTTACATTGAGGCTGTAAAGCAATCAGTGAGCTCAACACTCCACCACATCAGTCAAGGTTGACAGGGTGACACACAGTCTATGACGTGAACAAAGAGCCACACACACTTGGACTCTATTGTACATCTAATACTACAAGCAACGTCCATTTAGTGTTGATTTTAGGGATCCCTGTGGATGAAAGTAGTAGTGTTTCTATGCACTCGAGTCCCTATATAAAACCTCTTATTTTACTGCAACAGGGTCTCACAATCTGCTCGGCGCAGTCCTGGTTCTGGTTCTCCCGTGCCTGGGCCAGGTCCAAGGCGGCAGGAACACCTGATCTGGGTCTGTCCGCAGCGGGCTGGTCGGAGTGCCCTCAGAGTCCCAGCTGAAGGAATTTCTGGTCAACCTGCATGATTTCCTCTGTTTTCGCATTGAATCAAACATAGTGGCACCAATGAAAATCATTAAGAATAACTATATAGAAATAGCCAAAATTATCGCTGATGGTCTGGTTTACTTATGCATGTCATATAGATTCATTAGTATTAAACTGAAACAGTTTCATAACCAGTTAAAAGTTCCTCGCAGTAACTTAAAAGATACCACATAAAGGATTAGCTTTGATGAGTGGTTGATGTAAACGCCTGTGAGTGAGTGTTTTCTACCAAAGGAGAAAGCGTTGACCCCACTGTCCCCCTATGTCTCTGGCTCACTGAGTAGTTTAGAAATAGCTGTGTAATGTGAGGGGCAGCTGTGATTTTGTGTGTGTGTGTGTGTGTGTGTGTGTATACAGGCTCAAACATGCAAAGACAGCAAAAACAGGTGCCTTGAACACACACACAACCTCTGATATCCCACATTCCAGCACAAGGCTGAGCCTGCTCCTCCTTTTCCTCGCACCCTTCATCTGAAACTCTTAAGACTTCCAAACACTTTGATTGCGATATCCATTTCCACTAACAGGCCGATAGTGAAACATTAGTGGGAGGTAACTCTCCATCAGACAGTTATGGATTGTGCTGTATAGAGGATGAGGTCACCAAGCAAGTACATAGCTGCTTTGCTTCACTGTCACTTTTCTGATTGGAATGGCAGGCTGGGTCATATCGCTCCTAAATTAAAGATCTTAATCTCCTCAACAGGACTGGTGCCGATAATGTTTTATACCCAGTGGACATAAATATTGACACACGTATCCAGATGTATATGGGAGAATGTGTAACACGAGGCTTGTCTGTCTTTCGTAGATGGCAGGTGATCTGCTCACCTTGGTGATGACAAGTTCACTTACAGGTCAAGAGATACAGCTGCATGTGAGGGTTGGGTGCTCAGGGGTGTGGCTTTGGTACATTGTGTTGGAGTATTGGAGCTTCAGCATCATTACCAGTTGTCTGCCTGGTAAGCTTTACAGCTATCCCCCCAACCGGTATGATGAAATCACAGGCAGCTGTCGTGTGGCATGGCCAGACAGGCAGCCAAATTCACCAGGGAAGCGCCAAAATGGATGCCGACCACATAGCTCTTCCACAGTCCTCTGCAGCGTGTGGTGGGACAAACAGAGCTACGGCATGAGGGCGAAGGCTCCATTAGGGGCCATCAAATATTTATCTGCCATACGGCACCGAGCCCTTGGCTCTATCCTCACAGCATTGTGCAACAAACCACCGAGAAAGCGGCTCCTGAAAACAACATCAACACAGTGAAGAGCCTGCAGTGCCGAGCTAAGAAACTGTTTTAATTATCTTTGACCTCACGCAAGGAAGCACTGATTTATTTATTAATGAGTACTGGCAGAGCTAAGAGCAATACACAGATCACTTATTACACAAAGCATCACTAACTTAATGGCTCTTCAATTTGCACAATACTTTCATGTGATTGTTAAATGGAGAAGTTTGCTTCTCACATACCGACATTATGCAGTATAACAATGACATCACCAGACTGACCACATGGTTCAATAGATGAGTTAACTCCAAACTGTCAATAAAAACTCCATCAATGAATCCAAGCATGCTCATCCAGACTGCGATCGGGTCTTAAATGTGTTTAGTGCTGCTGGTGGGGCGGTAATTGCCTTAGCAGGCTAGCAGGCTGGCTGTAATGACATTATCAACCTGTTAACAACCACAGAGGAGCTCGAGTTGTTCCTCTAAAGGCTCTGTCATCTGTCAATTTATGGTCAGTTGCAGTGTTGTTTGTCTTCAGTGCTGTTTATTCAGATCTTTCATGTTTTGAGCCAGGGACAAAAACCAAAAGCCTTGTAATGTTTAATACTGTGTTAAATGGTGTCAAGAAACATACCTGGAGTCAAGGGCATAATTTATGATCATTCAAACAGCAAATCAGCAGAAATGTTATGTTAGCAATGTCCGAACTAGGGTTGGGCGATACGGCCTTCAATAAAATCTCACACTTTTTCACAACCCACCCGATTTACAATTTATAATATATATTTTTCTTTTTTCTTGAACGCAAGCTAAGCCTACAAATTACAATTTAATAAAATGTTCAAATCAAAATCAAGTTGCTAGCAAACTACTGGCCTTGACAGAACCCCCCAAAACTTACGGATGGCCTGCATCCGTGTAGAAGTTTAGTGAATCAGAGAAATTCACCAGCTTGTTGTAGAAAATGTTACACAATTCCAGTGATCGCACAGAGAGACCCGACACGCAGGTTAACGCGGCACCCGTCATCAAGATAGATGAGATTGAGCATATTTGGACAAGAAAGATGCCATGTCCAGCAAGCGGGAGAGGAAAGAGCGTCCCTAAGGGATGATGCCTGGCAACATTTAGATGGCCAGAAGGGAGAGTAAAGCTCATTTTACTCATACACTGTAGCGCGAGCCTCTGCAGACGCGTCTGATTTTTGAGCCCAAATGGAGCCATGGTGTTCTTCAAAAAGAGGAATGTGGACAGCTTAACCAGAGTCTTTAACCAATAATGGACAGACTCTTAAATGTTCATTCCTCACACAGCAGTTTAAACCAGTGTGTCTCGTATGTCTAGAGACTGTGGCGATTATTCAAAGCAGCAAGGTGAAGCGCCACTAGGAGACAAAGCTCAAATCTTTTGAGCAAACATACCCACTCAATCCAAAATGAAGGCACAGAATATAACCTAAGAGCCCAATATGATCAGAATCCTAACACATTCACTGCCCAACAATAATGTTAACAGGGACGGAATAGAGCTGTTTTAATAACCACAGATAAAGTCGTTGCACACAAATCTATCTTTTTAAAAGATGAGAAAATATAATATTATGTTTTTTTGATTGACATCACTTCACCCTGAATGAACTGAATTTAAAGCTGCAGGACAAGTCAGTTAAATATTTTTTCTAAAATGAAGTACTTTATATACACATTTTTCAAAAGCTTTCTGTTATGTAATTTCATCTTAAATGCATCCCTTATTTTACTTAAAATGAGAAAAGAACATTTATGTATTATTAGATTATATATTATATGTGTATTATTATAATTCCTTCAGTTAAATTTTTAAACTGGCGATAAATATGGTTGAGATTTTATTCAGTTGAATGTTCTTTATTTGATTTGATAATCAGTTGTTGTCAGCATACATAGGTTGATCCAACTGCAAGACTACTTCAATATATATGGGACTAAGTCATTGCGCAAGTTAAACATTATTGTGAAGTTCCAGACCTTTGCATGAGGAAATTCTCTCTAAATGGACCTCATTGAATTTTAATTGAATACTCCTGCTATGGTATGTTGAAAAAAGTTATGACATTTTTTTATAATATGTATAATAAAGTAATTATATAGTGTGTCGAAAAAAGTGATATTACAATGTCAAAAAAGTTATGAAAATATTGATAACATAGTATGTCGAAAAAAGTCATAGTATAGTACGTTAAAAAAAGTAATTGTATAATATGTCGAAATAAGTTATAAAAAAGTCAAAATAAAAAATAAAAAAATCATAGTATCATAGCATAGTATGATGTAAAAACTAAAAGTATAAAATATTGAAAAAACTCATCTTAGGGTATGTCTAAAAAAGGCATGGTATAATATGTTGAAAAAAGTCAGAAAAAAGTTATGGTATAATATGTCAAAAAAGCGATATCATAGAATGTTAGTATGTACAACTAATACTGTTTATAATACGGGTAGATGAAATCAAGCATTCTGATTGGTTGAGAGTGAGTCACGGGGTGTACTGTATTTAAGCAATAAGGTACGAGAGGCAGTACAGGCCGCTACGCGTCGGGCCTAACAACACCCTTGAACAGTACATTATTGACGATACAGTACTGCCTCGAGTACCTTATTGCTTTCATAATACGGTTGCCTGCGACATTATAAATAGTAAGTAAATAGTAAGCTGCCTTTCAGCACAAAATAGTTGTAGCCACCAAACGTTGTGTATCGCATTTCAGTAGCCTAGAGAAAATAGTCCCCGTATGTGTGGCTGTTGCTATGCAACAGACAAACAGCATTGGGAACATCACGTTTAGCCTAGCTAGATCTCGCACCATCTCATTCATTCACATTGCTCATTTTATAAAAGTTGCCATTAAAATAACAAAAATGACAATGGGACACTTTCAATAAAATAATATTTAATTTAAACATTAGGCCTAAACATTCTAAATCAATCATAAATGCTAAAAGGAAACTAAAGTTACGAGTGACTTGGCACTCGATAGACTAACATTAGGCTGTTGTTAACGTTTGTTTATGTTGATTTGGATAGCTCCATTAATTGTGCATCCGTGGAAAACGTTTCTCATGTCCCCTTCGTCTCTTCCGACCACTCTTGCTCTCTTTGCCGGTGGCTCGATGTTGGAAGTGCCTTCTCGAGCAAGGATATTACTCCAACGCTGTCTTTCATTGAGATTTGGTGCCCAGTAGCTTTGAAGGGAGCTTTCGGATTTATGTCCACTCACTGACATGATTTCTCTTGCTTCAAAGTTATCAAAGTTTACACGAAACATGTTTGGTAACTGTCAAGCTTGAAATGACAACTAACGGTCGCGCAAAATCTACCTGTTATTTTGAGTGCGCACTGATATGGAACGCTCAGGCAAATGTAAACAGGTGTACAGTACATTATGGCTCAATATACCACTGCAAAGGTGAACAAGGGAGTATGAGATTGTCTCCTACTGTTCTTTCAGAGAGATGGAATTGTTTTTATTGATATGTAGAATGACCCATTATGACCCCTCTGAGTACATTCATACACGAGAAGGTGAAGATGTGGATAAAGTGAGTGAAGAAACCCGGTCATCATTAGTTTTGGTCCGAAAACGCTCCAATCGCCTGGGGAGAAAATAAGAGAAGAACAACGTAAGAATTTGCATCACAATCACATGAATCTGTGACTAAAACTACTACTACAACAACAACAACAACAACAACAACAACAACAACAACAACTACAATATCAAATACAACCACTATAGTTTAAGATTTCTCAAAGATTTGATGACTCAGTGTAAATGTAGGGAGCCAGCATATGATTGAAGGTCGCATAAGAAAAGTGTAATATATTATCAGATTTTTTGCGAGCAAATTTGAAGCCCGCAAGAAAAAAAACATGCTTCGAGGGCAATGAGCGTCCCCTCGTCAATGGCTTTTTGATGACATGATATACTATAACATTTTCTATTAATTTGTATGGCAAAGTATATTAAGACATTTTTTATGACTTTTGAATTTTCTTTATGAATATTTTGCTTAATTCTTATGGTATATTGTGTAATATTTATGGCATGCCATACCAGGACAGTTTTTTTTTTATAATATACTACATCATTAATTATTTGACAAATGCCAAAGAAAATGTATTATGAAAATGTATGACATTTTGTATGAATTACTATATTATAATTCTTTGGGTGTAATATATTGACATTTTTATGTCATACATTGATGATATCTTTAATGACATACTTTAGAATTATTTTCATGACATGCTATACTAAGACATTTTTATGACTTTTTATGGCATAATATATAATTACATTATTTATGACACATTTCTATGACATAAAATACGATAAAAAAATGTCACAACATTTTTTTTTTACTTTTTTATGGCATACTATTCTATTACTTTTTCAATCACATACTAAACAATAATCTTTATTTGACATTTTTTTATGAAATTTTCATAATATACAATAATATGATATTTCTTATGATATTTTTTATGCCTTTTGTTATGACATTTTTATGGCCTACTCCTTTATGACTTTTATGTGAAATACTATATATGATTCTTTTCCTGACATAGTATACTAGGACTTTTTTATGACACACTATACTTTGACTTTACATTTTTCTTACTCTTTCATGCCATACGATACTATAATATTTGTATATATTTTGACATTTTTATGGCATACTATGCCATGAAATATTTAATTACATTTCTATGTAAAAAGTATGACATGTGAGTTATTATGACAATTTCACACAAATGTCTAATAGAAAAAAAAATATGAAGTGATGACATTTTGTATGGACATGGATGTAAACTGCAACATGACTGGTTGGCGGAGACATACAACATACAACAAAGTAATTCTAGTTTTATTTATCTATCTATTTTAAATGACAATTGTATGCCCTACTATGATATTTTGATAACATTTGATTGCATATTTTAGTTACTTTTTATTGCTTTTATTATGACATTATACTATGAACTTTTTAATAAAATGTAAGGCACACTATACTATGATATTTTAAATTACATTTTATGACATACTATATCGACGTTATGACATTGTTATGGTATATACTATCCTATGACATTTTTTATGACTTTTTTTGGTATACTATATTATGATATTTTTATGACTCTAATATGGCATACTATACTTTTTAACATTTTAATGACACACTGTCAAAATTTGCCTCAATCACTGAACTCAACCGGCATATATTTGGCTCAGGCGTCTATATGGGACAGGCCTTTAATTCCTTTCACACAAAACTCATGCTCAGCAAAAGATGGGAAATACAATCAAATTGTTTAAAACCAGTATGAATATTATTTGTAAAAACATTTGGTTATCTATAGGCACATCAATTAAGGATCATTCATCTAGTTCCAAGACGGTTGACGACACCTGATTACGGGACCTCGCATAACGACGCAACACCTCTCTTTATCCTCTTAAAAGCCAACAGCCTATCAGCAATGGCACGCCAAAAAGGAGTGAAAACTAAACAGAGAAAGGTGTTTAATTTCTAGCCAGCAAGGTAATGAAAATAAGCCCAAGAACACATGCAGGAAGAAGGGAAAATATGATATATGTATATATTAATACATATCAGTTATGGTGCGGTGTTAGTTTGACAAAATAAATTAACTGACAGTGAGAAGTGGACGTCACATTAATTCATTACTTTCATATGATTAAGATATTAAGATATTTTTCCTTTTATTGGTATACCCTACGGACTAAAGGAATATAAATAATCCAGGAGTGGACACATATTCAGACTTAATTATCGCTTCAAAGGTAAGCAGTCAGAGTTTTTTTTCTCTCTTTCTCTCTTGTTGACCATTAGGGCTGTACCTAATAGTTTGAATTATTGTTATGAATAGCTAAACATTAGTCCATTAGTCCAAACATTAGTACATTCAAAACAACAGGGGGCAGCATCAACACATGTTTCAGACATCAAATTATATTCAGTCCAACTCATTCATCCCTCCCCCGTTTAGTTCTCTGAGGTTATTCACTGGATAGTTCAAGAACACAAACAAGGCACTGTTAATAATATCAATCATATCAGCACAAACATGCAAACAGGTTTTTTGTTTTGTTTTTACAACCATACTTTCCTATTTCCTTGCTGGGCAGGCTGTGACAGCAATTTGTTGATTCCATTTGCATCACATAAGCCAACAGAATACAAGTTTATACTTTTATTGAATTAATAATTATCATTTGGTTTTCCATTAAGGTTCAGGTGAGCATCTAACTGAATTTGTGGTCTTGTGATTTATTATTATGAAAATTGAAACAACATCATGCACCCTCTAAAAAAGGATGAAGTTGAAAGTATTTCCATGAAACTTTCTCTGAGATTCAACTGCTATAACAACTAGTTCCAGAACTTAATTGACATTAGATCACACTTCATGTGCAGTATATTGATTGAGATTTTCAAACAACAGACATCATATTCAGACATCATCTTGTATACTAGTTTTGCCAGTTTAAGACCGAGGTGTCCAAACATTTGCATGTAAATCAGCATAAGGGAGACTTGCTATGGTATGTATCAGCAATTCAAAGTGAAGTTGTGGAGGCTTGAAACAATGGACAGGATATATTGTCTCAATTACTGATCTTTTGGACAGAACCAGGCTAGCTGTTTCCCCCTTCCGCTAAGTTAACCGGCCGCTGGCTGTCGCCTCATATTCATCATTTCTTTCACGTTTTGTTGGCAGCTATAATCCTGAGCTCAAGTACAACAAGTCTATTGTTTCAGACAAGTGTTTATTTTCAGCTCGTCCCGTGACTCTGAAAAGGAAAAAAGATTCTCCAACCACGCTCTGGGCACAGTGAGGCTGTGCTTTGAGCTAAATGCTAACGTCAGCATGCGAACACACGTGTGTCAATAATGTTTATACCGTGGCATGGTTACATTCTTAGTTTAACATGCATGCTTGGGAAACTTATGAATAAAGTAAGCTAAAATAGAAAGGGATATGTGATTCCAGTCCTTAACTAAATTTGGTTGTCTGCCAGCTGTTTACTGAGACACAATATGTGCTGTGAAATGTGGACACGCTTCATTTGCAAGGCAAATCAGACAGGAAGAACATCAGTGGTGTATCTTTCAGTAACATGTAACGACAATAAGGTGGATGCAAATCGCTGTGGAGAGTGCCAGTGGAGAGTGACAGAACTCGTTCAACCAGTTAGGTGGCACTTAAAAATAGATATATCTTCAGGTTATGGTCAGATCTTAATCCCTGAGAGTATACTACACATATTCCTTAGTCTTCAGGATGTTACCACTGGATGTAAGGCATCACTGGATGTTTGCAGCAATCCTGTTCTTTGGGATATTAGTCAAGAACAGCATATGTGACAGCTCAGGTGAGTAAGCGTAACAAAAGCCAACTTTAAACAAATCAGGCTCAATACAATTTAGCATCTATTGTACAGATGAACATGCAAATCATATTTGTCATTTTGTCTTTTTTTTTTTTACAGAGACCAATGAAATCTGCAGGCCAAAAAATTTTCTGTTTGTTAATGTCAAAGAGTTAGGTGGTAATTTTCCATCAGGTGAGCTTAACAACACTGTCAAAAGAGAAAAGTCCTAAACTACAGAAATCGGACATAATTCTTTTTTTTAGTAAACAGTGGTTTCAAATCTTTTTTCAGAGTATGTCTATTATCAGGTCAATGGACGTAAACTCGGTTTCTGTGTCCAGGGAAAGAAAGTACATGCAGGTAAAGTTGCCAAAATTACTACCCTGATTTGAGTCAACTGAAAATAACAATGCAATTGTTTGTCTTGGTCTTTTAATGAATGTGCGTGTTTTGTGGTTTGTATTTTTAGACTATTGTCACGAAAGAGATTTCAACTGCAGCTTTGAAATAATGGGTCATGAAAACAACTACAGCCTTATTATTAATAAAGAGACTCTTTCCAAGCAAGATATTGTTCTCATGAGTAATTTGGAATATATGGCATCAAAGCTCTGCAACACAACTACAGGTATTGCTGACAACCTCCTTGCTACGTGAATTCTTATAAAAATAAACAACTACTTTACTCTTGTTATATATTGTACATCTAAGAGATACCGATGTGAAAGTAACTGGTTTTATTGTAAGTAAAGACTGCTCTGGACAGTGCCCTCAGCTGACATATTTGCACACAAAAGCAGTGATAGATTGCCCCCTATTGGTCAATATGTTCTTAGCTGAAACAAATCCCACAGTGAAAGTTTTCTCTCTTAACCAATCACCTTATACAACCTTCCCTCTGTTGCAGGTTTCCTTTTCAATATTCACAAGTGGTTGAAAACGGGTAAAATCATAAATCACCACTGCTCTTACTTTCATATCAGCAGTGTTAGCACTCCTAACAAAGCACAAGGTAAGGTTTAATAATGTAATGTTTTGATATGTTTAAGGTAACAAAACGATTAGACTGAGCCGAAACGGCTTCTGTGGAAAAATCCATCCTACGATGAAGATGCTTGTAAAGGTATTATTATGTGTTTGTTAGATTATATTATTCATAACATATCTAAGTAAGCATTTTATTACAAAGCCAAAAGAATATGGAAGACTGAATGAAATGTGTCTGTGTGTTTTGATATGCAGGTTTAGCAGAAACAGACTACAAGCTCACCGTTCTTAAAGAAACAAAACATTGTGTGTCATGTGAGCCACCAGGAAGAAAGCCAGACGTTACTATTATTGTCCCTCTTCCTGAGGGCAGTGATGGCAGCGGTATCAGCCCAGAAAACGCAGCGTACGTATCTTAATGACTGGACAACTTGCCTTCTACGTGTTGCTGTGCCGTGGTTAGGAGTTGTGATGATGACCATAGTTTGCTGGAAAGAAAAAAATATTTGTGTTTTTTTTCATTAAAGAATTATCATAAAGAATCTCTCTTACCTGCTGGCAGAGATGGGCAATTCCAGCACAGCAAGTGTCACAATAGGCCACATCAAAGGGGCGATCATTAAACTCCTCCCTAAAGATCCAACCAACATCAACTTTGGCATCACAGCAAGTGGGGAAATGAATGTATGCAGTTAGCCATGATACAAGAATAAAACGCAATATTAAATAGAGTTAATCACCCTATAGTTTTTCTGATACTCTTCTTTGTGTTTATGTTTTTGTAGATTCTTGAGAATAACAATGATTCTGTGATGGGCTTCTCTCGGTCGGTGCAAATCCCTACTGAGGCCAGTGCCATGGCAGTAAAAAGAAATAGCTCATTTTCTGGAGTTCTACTTTTTCCAGGGATGCATCAGGTAAAGCATGTCAAAAAAATTAATGTTGACTTAATTATACATTCTTTAAAAAATTGTTTAATATAAACATAATGATTGCATAATTACATTCACACCACAAACCATTCATGACTATAGTCATGACTGTATACGATATTTCCAACAGGATGACCCCAACAGTTATTTTCTCAACAATGAGCTGCTGGGAATTGAAATGGGAACAGAAATAGCCAATCTCTCACATACCATAAACATTCATTACAGACATGTGGACAAGGTAAAAGAGATGCCCTCTGAGATATATTGATAAGTTCATAATAACTGGTTATGGAAAGAATGAATAAGCTGATTTTTTTTTTATTTTAACACAGAACGGAAGCATTGCTTCTTGTAGGTCATGGGATGGAAAAGGTACTGTAAAAATATATTTTTGATACTTTACAAATTACAAGTTTCTGTCACACCTTCCTCAGTAGCGTCTTCTGCCTCTGTAGGAGAAGCAATGAACTGGATCACAGATGGCTGTCAGACAAAGGAGACCAATAACAGCATCACATGCCAGTGCTCTCATCTCACATTCTTTGCGATACTCTTGGTAAGACGATTGTATTACAAGTCATTCCAGTTCCATCATTTCATATATAATCTAACACGTCTTTCTCTAAATCAGTCACCTCCACCCGTAAACATCAGCACTTCAGATTTCACATCTCTGACCTATATCTCATCAATCGGCTGTGGCTTGTCCATCTTTTTCTTGATGCTGGCTCTGTTCATGCATTCTCTTTTCAGGTAAGGAACCACAGGGAAGTTTTTATTGTTTTTTACCTAACTTTCTATATAAAAGGCTTTTTCTGACAAAAAAAATGAACTCCCTCCACAGAAAAGGGAAAGCAAGCCAAGCAACTAAGATCATGATGAACCTCTTTGCTGCCATGTCCACCCTGAACTTATCCTTCCTGGTTAACGAGAGCATTGCCGAGCTGGGAAACTTTGGCGCATGCGTAGCGGTGGCAGCAGTCATGCACTACACTATGTTGGCCACTTGTACCTGGTTTTTCATAGAGGCTCTACACTTGTACTTTAATCTATGGAAGCTCCCGACTGACAAATATTACATGGTGAAGATTTGCGTCACAGGATGGGGTAAGAGAACGGTTGAGAAAAACAATCATGTGTACTTCAATTCATAAAGCATAAGCATAACAAAAATATGTATACTTTCTCTTTAGTCACACCAGCTGTAGTGGTGATCACTCTTCTTGCCTTGAGACAATATGATTACATGGTCATTTACACCGATGATGGGAATTCAGCAAAAATGTAAGCAACTGTTGCATAGTGACACACTACCTAGTGTCATTTTTTTACACACAAAAAGAGATTCATGTCAATAAGTGCATCATTATCTATGATTTTCAGGTGCTGGATCTCTGATGCTGTTGTCCACCAGGGGGTGAACGTTGGTTACTATGCCATAGTGTTCATCTTCACCTTTGTCATATTCATCATGACAGTGCGGCAGATTGTTCTGCTTAAGCCCACAGCAGGGAACAACAGCTCCACCAAGACCAACTCTTTCTCCATTCTAGGCCTGTTTCTTCTGCTTGGCATCACCTGGGCTTTTGCTTTCTTCAGCCACGGACCTCTGCTCATAGCCTCCTACTATTTATTCACCATCCTCAACACATTTCAAGGTAAACTCCAGACTGACACACAGCCGTTGGAACTACACTAAAATTGTCTACTTTACTTTTCATTAAGTACAAATTTCCAATGTTTGTAACCCATCTAAACTTTGTTTGCAGGTTTTTTCCTGTTCATCTACTACTTCAATTCCAGCAAGAACAGAAGCCCCACAGGCAGCAATAGTGACACAGCGACATCAGACACAGTCTCACCTCCACATACTACTGATACTGCGTATGCTTTTCAAATGGGGACAGAAAGTGTTCTGCGCCTGAGCTAATTTTGACACAAGAGGGCAGCATTTTATTTCATATAGTCAAGTAGATCCTCTGTTGAGCGAGGTGCTGGTAAATAGCTATAAAAAAGTTTCTAATTCTTCCTGGCTACTCTGGATTGCCTTCATTGATAAAATGGCTAATGAGTCAAGCAAAGACAGGGTTGATGGGAGTAATTTTCTGGAAGTCAAATGTGCTGATGACTCAACAGAAACCCTGTCTTACTCACTGTGAAACATGCAGTAAAGGTTGTGATTCACTCAGAATATATCACAGTGCTCCTAAATTAAAGTCCTAGTCATACACTGGAATGCAGAGTGTAAATGTATGGGAAGAAAAACATTAACCGTTTATGACTGATGTGGTTGTCATATGGGCTGAAGATGGCAGAAAAGAAACAAGAGAAGTCTTGCCTCTCACACTCTTGACGGTGTTAGGGGCCGAGCTAGCCAGCCAGTGCTTTGCGTGCCTGCAGATAATTATCCCGTGCCTACAGAGAGCAGTATCCTCTGTGCGGGGAACCTTAACTGGCTCACAAGAAATGAGCTCATAGCTACCTATAGTGATAAGAGACCTGAGGGCACGCCACTGTGTTGAAGCTATTCTCTGAAATATTTCTGTACTTGCATTTAGCATTTATACCATTTAATAAGATAAGTGTATCTTGGCAAACTGCATTGCATTAATGACCAGAGTCATTTGGACTTATGTACTTTTTCAGTTGTTATCCGTTAATCAATTTTCTTCCTATATACCTGATATGATTAAGATCTGTAATATTCTATATTCTTTTTAAAGTAACTCAAGAGTGCATAACTGATTCAATCTTAAAGCATTAACCAAGTTATATCATTTTTGGATACAGACATACAGATGTCTACTTTCTTTGCTATTTCCACTTTTTATTTACTTGTTATTGTGTTCTCATCTTTTATTTAATTATTTTTTATCATAATGGCTTGTCAGGGTTTGTTTTAATAATATGTGGAAATGAAATGTGACTTGATCCTTTGTTCAGGACAACATAAGAAATAAATTGCAATAAAGTATAAGGTATCTTAAGCGGACACCAGAGTAGTCTTTCCATATGCAGAACTCTGGGTATGTAAGGTTAGGGAGTGACATTCAGAGAGCAAAGTCTGTTTATTTGTCCATGGCTGATTAATCTTCTAAATGGCCGCAGCGTGCCAGCCAAAAAACTAGGGTAATTACTGCCATACACATCTGATTTGTGTTGCTCCAAAAAAGGCCTTTCATGCAGAGCACAGCAGGCTTCTATGATGTACCTGTGTGTGTCCATGCGTTAGAGCTCTAGAGGTAAGCCACAGCAGAGCCTTCTTCTAGGAACTGAGATCACTTTTGTAAATGATGGTGAAACGCACTGTGGAAAGAATTTGTAGATTTCAACAGCTAGATATTTGATAGGCCAGCATATGGATTTATTTGAGCCAAAGATCAACGACACTGCTTTTTAGTCATTAATTTACGAAATCAAAAAGCAGTTCCCCACCCAGAGATTATAATTTAAAAATAGAGTTTTACTGCTTTCCTAAAAACATAAATCTAGATGTATGACTGCATGAAAAGAAGCCCCCGTGTCGAGGCTTCTAGGAACATTTAATCAATCTAAATCATTTAAAAATGAGAAGAGTGATGAATGTTCAATTTTCATACTATCCCATAAAACTGTCAGTTACCAAAGTGAAAATCTGGCCACCAGAATCCATTTTTAGCAAGTGTGATGTGTTTTTTTGTTTTTTAGTGGAGGAAAACTGAGAAAGCACTAATTGATCTGTCTTTAACCACATGTGGCTCGAAGAAACACCAATACATTGGCATGCATCTTCAGATTTTGACAGACAGCCCAATGACACATAACACTCTAAGATGAAGGCGAGAGAAATAATGGGTGTATTTCACTGTGCTCCTACGAGAAGATGCATATACATTATATTCAGCCTAAGCAATGGAATTATCCTTGGAAAAGTACAAGTTTCCACCATGTGTAATTGCAGTTTGCCTTTGATGGGAGATCATTAGTCTAAACAGTTTAGCAGAACAGGAACAATATAATAACACTGTTACTAATCACAGCCAACGTGTGAATAGGTTTGTATTTATGATTGGCGTATTTCAGGTGCAGGGAAAGAGACATTGGCTTTGCTTGTATTTTATTAAATGGAGTCTGGACTGAATCCTGCCCTGTAAAAGCCAAATTGCCGATCTCAAATGACCTATAAAGCCTTGAGGTCTTGTTCCTGGAACCTTGCGTGTCTGGAGGAAATATGATTAGTCAAATATAGCTACCCACGCACCTCGATGTATCATTTATTTAACTTAATAATAATAATGCGCAGCTATAAAACTAGCTTTTATCAACCTTGAGTTACCACGAAGATAAAAGTAGACCCTTCTTGCATTTTTACAGTATGAGAATGCTAACTGGACTTTTGTTTTCCTGTTTTCTTTGGGTCAAGGCAGCCCACTTCCTAGCACCTCCCCCCTTCTCCCTTCTCCTTTTTCATAAATCCCCGAAATGATTTATTTCCTAGTAACTTTGCTCGTGAAATTGATGTGGACCCTGGGCCTTTGTAGCGTCTGGTTTCCCTTCTGGCTGCAGTAAAATCAGGCTGAGGTCCAGGCGCGGGGCAGCGCTTGCGTGACTGAACGCCCCCCCGCCTCCTTGCATGTCACGATGTGGCCCCGAGACTCAAAGCACTCGGCTGATAGATTTGAGGGCCCATAGTTAAGTGTGTAGATTTATGATGGGCGGGTGCAGCATGTCAGGGAAACTGTGTTACTTTTGCAAGGAGCACGAAATGAGGCCTCTTCCGAACAGGAAAACGGGGAGAGAACTGGTGAAAACAATCCAAGGTGCTTTCAGGTTACTGGCCGTGACTTGAGAAAGTCTCCAAACAACCCGCCGCCTTGCAATTCGGGAGGGACAGCCAGATGGCTGCATACGCAGCACTTGACTGAGATGAACTGTCTCGCCTGATTCCTGGAAGTGCCGTTCATCAACATCTTTCATCAGGTAAGGGTGAGAATGGAGGGGTCACGAAAGGGGATAAAAGGACGGGAGGGGAGATGACTGAGAGCGTGACCTGTTGAAACATTCAGATTGATAACTTGACCTCTGGATTTCAAGCTTCTCCTCCCTGCAGTTGCCTGTCTCCCCTTCTCACGTCATGTGCAGAAGCAGAAAAGATCATTTCCCTTCACATCACGTAATGAGGTTCTCTTTGTCCCGTCGTGACCTCAGTGGCTCCTCATCACTCACTCACTGCTGTGTGAAGCAGCCTGATAAAAGTGGAGAAAGATAAAGAACTGTCCCACATTCAAATCCGTCCATCGACAGTCAGCAGGTTTATCACAATCAAGCTATCGTGCAGCTGACACGGACAAGTATGGGGTTTTGTTACACGTTTTGCATGCGACAATGCAAAGGATTTTGTTCAAGACAAATAATAATAGAAACAAGATGAGAATTTATGATAATTGTTTAACTGTTTGAATAAAACCACGAGATAAGTAACCTTCAGTGGTGGCAAGAAAAGTTGTATTTCACAGTTGCCGCAGAGCTTTAAGAGCAGGCTGAATAAATAAAAGCAGTTGTCAACATCTAATATGGATAACACATGTGATAAATCTCTAAAATGGATTTTATTTATACGTAACGCACGTATACATGTCATTATATCATCCTTGGTTCTTGGGAGTCATTACTGCCAGCATTTCACTCTGAAGTATTTCCTCGTTCAAGAAGGATTTAAACAGACCTCATAACTACCAGTTTGGTCCCACACTTTGGAGACATGAAAGCTTATGGTTAAGAAGCCAAAGCCGTCTGGATTCACTCATACTGCGCCTAGTTTGCTTGCTATTGACTTGGCTGTCGTTTGGCCTTTAAAATTCACACTTGGTGAAGTTGTGGTATTTGCTTCACGCAAATGGTGCAGGCTTTCCCACAACGATATAGAGTTTACTACGGGTACTGATTTACCCGCTGGTTTAATGGGGCAGAATCACAAAACCGTCACAGGTAGAAAACAAGCACTTGGTTTGCTTGCTAAACAGCATCTACAGTATGAGCTAGTTGTTAGCATCTCCAGTCTAATACCAGAACAAATTCAGTTTACATTTTTTCCCCAAATTATATGAGCAAAACAAAATTTCCAAGTATCTAGTGTGGACAAGAAACCTAAAAAAAATGATTGACATTTGCAAAAAAAAAAGGTTAATTGTTTTTTACGACCTACAGCTTACACTCTTAAAGACCTTGTTTCCAGCAGCAGCATGGTGTTGATTTGAGCAAAAAAAAGTTCTGATATTCCCAATGGAAACTACCTCCCCAAAACTGCAAAGTTATCGAGTAGGTACTATCGTGACACGCATTTAGCAGTTTAAGAGTCTGGTATTTCTCTCAGGAGTTGGTGGAGACCAAAACCAACCTTAAAGGAAGGGAATATAGCCTTACATTCATCAGGTGACCAGAAATATGATTCTAAACAAATGTCACTATTTCTCCATGTCTGCTGAACATATAAAAAAGGCTAAAATATGTTAATGTTGTTTGCTTGTTTACCCCAAGTGGCCAAAAAAATCAATTAACACAGGCTTAAAGTTTGTTTTAAAAGTTATTGCAAAGTGTATTATGAGACTGTTTTTAAAATGTATTCCGTTTTCTTTCTTGTGGCAAACCCAAATGTAACATTGTGTATGAGTGTGTTTTTGTGTCTGAAGTCTGTGTACATGCACACATGTGGGTGTCTATGGCGTATGACCATCCTGAGCCTGCAGGGATCTGATTTCAGCGAAGCTACACTGTTGCCCAAGCATGATAAACTCTGTCTGTTCTCTTTCCCACTCCGTGGGGAGCCTTTAATCACCCTATAGTGCTTCTCTCTACACATCCAAGTGTGAGAATGTATTGTGCAAATAAATAATATCACATGAGGAGACAAATACAGAAAGCGTCCACTCTCGTGCCAATCCTAATCAAATCTTGTTTGTATCTGTGCATTTCCATTTGAGTTAGTGGCATTTTAATGTGAGGGACCACCAGAAAAGTTTGTTTCCCTTGAGCAGCAGAGAGGGTTGTTTTCTCATCTTCTCCATGGCTCATTTTTAATGTCTCTTGTTTGTCATTTATGGCTGTCTCAGAATATAAGGATGTGGCTCTTCTAAGTCATTCGTGTATTGTCCCAATATGTGGTCCAGTTCTTTCACAAAATGGTATTGGACAAACCGCACAATTTAGGCTTGATCAGAGTTCATTTGGGGCAAATAAATCTTCTTAACATGCTGCTTTGAATGTGTCCATTAAATACATGCAACGAAAGACGGGTTTTTACCCCTGTGATGCAGCAGTCGGTCAGTGATAACATGTTTAAGAAATCATTGTGAGAATTTCACAACTCAGCTGGGACTATAAATTATACGGACTCAGGACACCAAAGAGTGCCGTGTCTCGGTGGGCTCCATCCTGTTCCACAGCTCCTTGTTAGAAACTAGTGTCTGTGTTTACAGCTAAAGCATGACTTCCAGCTTCCAGAGTCCGACAGCTCCAAGTGATTCCATCCCAGCAGAGGTATTGACTGAAGTGGTGGCAGAGGTTAATCTGGAACATACTTGTGACTATGTCGGGCTGTGTTATCCTGCTGTCCCGACATCCTGCTTGATTTATGGGCCTCATCTTGCTGCTGTTCATCAAGTCTCTTCTCCGACTAAAAGGATTAGCAGGAAGTGACATCATCTGAAGTTTCCTAGTTCTCTGTCTATGCTCATAACGTTCATAAAGATCTGTGTGTCATAGTCCATATTTGGTGTGTGTCTGGTCCAATCTCATCACGTTGTTGTGTTGAGCTAATTATAGTCGACTAAACACTGTGAAGAGTACAATCAACACAACCAGAGAAACTCATTCTGAAGAGAATTAGGACCACATGTGCTTACATGTTGTTTTCTCCTGCTCTCACTGCATATTTATTTAGTTATTGCAACAAATATTCTAATGCCTCTGCATGGAGAGTGCTCTTGTGCCTACTTGCAGGTCTTACCTCCGGAAGCTGTTGGATTTCCATTGGTGGCCTATAAGAGGACACTTAAGGTCAGTAGGTCAGGGATAAGACCATGGATACATTAGAGCACTATTTCTAGAAATTACTTCCATATTTGATGAGATAACACCTCACGATTTACATCCAATGCAGACACTTCAGGATTGTCCAATAAAGGCGTTCTTGCCGATATGGTTGAATGAAACACAGGTAGTCAGCGGATTTTGGGTTGACTGGGGCTGTATCAGATGGAGGACCATATATGGCTGCCAGATTTGGATGGGTTTTTGGGGTGGGCACTTGAAATACTATAAGCAGAATTAGCTCCCCTTAACAGCACTTTGCTAGCTTTGGAACAGTACAAGCCACAATTCTGGTGCATAATTCATCACTTGTCTGGATTAAGTCTGGAAACGAGCTATTGGATCAAGTGATTTGGCTACCTGGGAAATGATAGGTACTCAGCATCACTTCCACTCTAGAAGTTAATGCCACATAGATCAAACTTTTAAGCAAAGAAAACATTTATATATATTTACAGTTGAAACTACTTTCTAGTCAGCACACACTCAATCAGCACACACTCAAACACACACAGACGGGCTGTGACAACTATTTATCTGTGTCATTCATTCATGCATTCATTCATCAGACATTCACACATTCAGTTACACAAGAACAAAAAAAGTTTTGAAACAGAAGTTGGAGTGAAGTTTTTGGATGAGGTCGATGTTCAGCTGTGCAGTGGGACTGCACAGAATCTGTACAGATTCAGCAGCGAGTGCGGCAGAGGCCTTTAAATGCGATCTCCTCGCATGAACCCTATTTTGCAGATTCGTGTTAGTCCTGTCCCATTGCCCCTGTCTATATTTGTATACCCACTCAGAATACAATAGAGGAAAGTTGGCAGGAAAGCGAATGTGCAGAGACATGAATGTTAGCGTGAGCATTTGTTGGATTACTTCAGTGGGAACAAGTAAAATCTCCACACGCTGCCACGATCCTCCCGCTCCCTTTTCTCACTCACTGTGGACGGCAACCGGGACAGTGAACTCTGAGTGACCTGCCTGTGCATGTCATTCCTCAAAAGCAGTTCCAGTTACATATTTCCCTTTGACCAGGCATGGATGTCACACACTCATATATACCAGCCACACATGCAACGCATGAGCACTTTCAGCTGTGCATCCAACCACCCCTCACTCAGATTGTCTCCACCTCCACACACACACACCAACACCTCTGCCATTGCTCCATTTGAGATAACTCGTCCCTGAGCGTGGTCAAAATGCGGCTTTCACACGGGCGGCTGGCTAAAGTAAATAAACCAGCCACATGCCAGCTAACGAGGGCATGAAGGGTCAGAGGGGGGGCTCGCTGGGAGGTGCCAGGAGTGACAGAGGGAGGGACATGGTCACGCAAAGAAAACAAACCCAGCAAGAGCCAGCCAGCCTTCTCACGCAGGGGCCCAGACATGTGTCTTGTCATGCAACAGCCACCCCATCAACCCAAATTAGAGCTGACGGAGGTAATAAAGCGAGGGAGCAAAAAGTGGGGATAAAGTGAAGAGAGGAGCAACCCCCCCACCCCTTCTCCTCGGAGAGTGTAAAAGTGAGAGGCAGGACATATATTGTTCACCTTTTAGAAAAGTCTTACAAAACAACTCTGGTGACCTCAGTGTACCTCAGTGTGGCAGGCTGCCTGCATGGGAAAGTCTCAGTCGTCATATCTGTCTGTCTCACACACACACACCATGTCCTCAGTTAACCTTCCATGAATGCAAAACTTAGCAATATGGTAAACTATGGAAGAGCCAGTTTACTTGGCAGTGTGTAAGTACCTCACTTTGAAGTTTTTCCTTCTTATCCAATTACAGAATGTGTGAAGCGGAGATATTTTTGCCAGTTATGCGTTACAAAAAAGGAAAACTGAATGACCTACATAAGTTAACAAGACCAACAGTAACAACATTGGCTATTTCTAAAAAGTTAGACTAAAGCAGATTACACACTGCATTTAAATTAGCATGTACACATGTCATACAAAATTGCAAATGCAACCTTCCTATACGTGTAGAGTTACAGGATTACTCGACTGCAAGGTGGCCTGCCTTTCCTTTCTAACCACCACACAACTAGCTCAATGAATCAAACCTGCACACGAAGATACTAATGGTATTAGCGATGCCAAACCATCTCCTCTTAGATCACAGTCTCCGCAGGCACTTCATCAAATATTACACCTCACACCAGGTGGCACGTTCCTAACTGGGCGACTGCAGCTGACACTGGGGGTATATTGATTTCTGCGGCATGTAAAATGTGATTTGGTTATTGGAAAATGTGACTTCAAACTATTTCAAATGGCTCTTATACTCAATTTTCTTTTCTTTTTTGATAATGTAGGACCTTTCAGATTAAATTGTGCTCAATTTTGATTGTTTTCTGAGTGTTTTTCTTCTTTTGGTAGTCCATTAGTCTAAGGGAAATAAGTCGTTAACATCCCTAGTTGGCAATAAAAGACTAATATAAGGATTGACAAACACAACCACTAAGTATACCACAGGTGGAAATCCACTCTATCAACTGCTGTAAAGACCCTTATTAGAGTTGTTCAGAGAATTTAGGATCATTAGTTCACCTCTGTTGCATGTCTTCAGACTATGGGAGGAAACCAAAGGACGAACTCCACAAAGAAAGTAGCAAGGCTGAGATTCAAAGACAAGACCTCTTATAGGGGGATGTAGAAACCACTGAGCAGTTTCATAAATAATAGCTGCAATGCTATTCACAAGAGATAATAGTGAAAATGTAATTGTGTTCATTTTCCCTGATCATAGCGAGATAAAGCCACTACCTATGGATATCTTTAGTTCGGAATCAAATACAAACATCAGAGAGGGAAGAGATCATTGATGAGGCCAGGATCCTTCCACTGAGAGGCAGCCAGTCTGTTGGTCTGAGGAGGAATATGTGAGCTAGCATAGGTGGTCTGTGCCAGATGTGAGGTATAGGGTGCCTCTTGGCCTCTGAGAGAGCATATGGAATACATTGTGCGTGAGGGACTCCTCCGAGACTGTTCTCTCTTAAGCTATTTGGGTTGGGAGGCACCCCCGCTTTTCTTAGCAGAAACTGTGGGATTTAAAAGTATCACCTTCAGTTGAGGGTGCAACAAGGAAAATGGTGCAGCAAAGCATGTAGGATGACAGGGTAAGAAGGTCAAACTTTAAGGTGCTTGTGTCTGGGTCTGACTCCATGGGAAGCCCCGCGGATAGTAGGACTCATGACTCATGTCTCAAAGAAAACCATACTGAATTTTATCCATAGGCCTTTACTGAACAAAATGTATGTTGTGTTTGTTACTTTATTACATGAGAATAACATGACCTCTTTATTTGGCTATCTCTGTATTTTTCACAAAATATGGGCTTAGGTCTTCACATCTGCCTCAAATGCAGCTCCTCCCTGAGGTCCCTATAATAATGTCTATGAATTACCCAAGCATATCGAATGGGGAGGAAAAGGCATATCATCCAATATGAAATGCAGGGCCGCCAACATGGGTCTTCTTGCACATGTCTGTGAAATTGTTCCCAAACAATGACAGAATGCCACTCGCTCCATTTATGCCTGCAGGCTTTGTTTTAAAAAAGAACAACATTCCATGCTGATGAACTTTTTCTTCAAACCCTCCACTAATAATTTACTACCACCTCCTTCCACTCTGTTCACTCCACTCAATAAAGAGGTGGGACAAGTAAATCATGAACGTATATTCTTCTAGAAGTGTGTTAGGACTACCATATCACACTACATGATCGACAGTAGATACTCTCTGCCATGTCAGTTTAGAAACTCTCTCCTCGAACAATGGCTATTAGTCTGCTAACAGCTTTGTGTTTACATTCCCCCATAAATGACTGTAGCACCGAAAAGAACACGCCTTATATAGACAAAATCCCCTGAGTGTAGCATTTGAACTTGTCTCATACCTAAACAGAGTACATTGGTGAGATACTATCACTGTAAATGTATTTTTTTTTCTTCAGCATGAAATTCCTGAGACTCTCAGGCTGACAATGCCAGTACATGAAAGGGAAGGTACAATGATATACAAGCTTTTGTTATGCTGGCAGAACTTGTTACACAAACAGCGTGTGTCTTTGTCTATGAGCATGAATGCTTGAACACATCCGTATGTCTACTTGCACTGTACATATGCATGAGTATGCATTGCCTGTACATCTTGTTTCAGCCCAACAGCTGAACAGGTCAATGGTTCCAGGTTATTTCCGCATGGGCCGGGCCACAGGGTGCGCTGCAGTCTGTCAGAGAGGGCGAGAGGGACTTCAGTGCAGCTGGTACTCGAGAACATGCCAGAGAGAAATAAAGCCTGGAGACTGAGTGGTGATTTGTACGAAATGATGCTATAGGATACATGATACAGAAATTGCCTTTAGTAAGTAAATACGGTTCTTGGCGTTGTCTTTTGTATCCCAGAGTTAATAGTCAGATGTCAGTCCTCATTTCTCTACAAAAAACAGCCCCAATGACATAAAAAATGTCTGTGTAGAGTCATCTAATTGATCAAGGTTGTAGCAATGATGTAAACTTAAACTTACTTCTCGATCACTTTTCTAATTCAGACATGAGAGTAGTATAGTAAGTTTTGCTCAAGTGAACAAACTAGCAAGCATTTCTGCAGCTGTCTGATGTGCAGAAGTTCTGACCCCTGGCCATCTGTCACCTAAAGCCAAGCATGACAACTCTCACTTTTGGAGAGCACCGGAGGGCAAGAGGCTGCTGGAGGTTGTGTCATCTCCAAGGATCACACTGTTACTGTTTACGACAGCTTGCTCTGAGAGCCGTAATCACTCTCTCTGTATTCGTGGACAGAAGTATAAACACTTCAGCAGCTTGTTTGAGAAAGCTCTGCTCCTCAAGCACAGCGAGGGCAGAATTGCATGTCTGCAGCTCATATAAGAGACTCAGTCTCCTCAGTAAGTGAGAACTGGAACTGAACTAATAAATCACAAATGAGGGAAGTTAGATAAATAGAAGCAGGTGAGTCACTAAAAAAAACCTTGAAAGCATTTGAGACAACTGAAATGTCAATCAAGTAAAAACTGCTGCAACAGTGTAAAGATGATGGCCTGTTTATTCAGAGTATTTCTAAAACTCCTATCACAATGCAGAAAAAAGACAAAAGTTGGAAAAACTGGAAAGCAGTTGGCAGTAGTCATGATTTAAAGTAATTCAAGTAAATTCCCTGTTCTTGGGAAAGACTGTTCCACAGTAATTGCTTTACAATTTACAATCTCAGATACGTCCAGGACAGCTAGAGAAAATTGAAGAAAGCTGATATTTCTGTCCTGATATTGCAAAGGCATATATATATAGATATAGATATATATCTATACCTATATATAGATATATATACATAGTATATATACATATATATGCCCCAGTGAGACTACATCAGGGCCCGAGACATTGAATGAACTCTGCCCTCAGGTCTCAGGTCTCCGTCCCGCTGCCGTGGCAATACCATTGGCTCATCTGCAGAACTGGAGCAGTGAAGGGGGGGTAACCCGACCGCTCGCTGACCCCGCTTCATTTTCAGGATACTAAAATGCACCGAGCTGCTCAAGTGGAACGTACGGAGGTGCAAAAGAGAGGAAATCACGGAACATTATCCGCCCAATTACACAATGAGAAGAGCAACCCGCTGGTAGTATCCATACTGCACGTAATGTTCAGTGTGCCCGTGGCTGCTCCTCGATCAGACCAGCTCAGCCTCCCCACCTGCAGGGATCCTAGCCTGGGACCGTCTGTCTCAAAGAGAGACAGACACAGAACAGCTCATAAATATGCAAGTCGGTAAAAAGTATGGAGAAGAAACAGGAACATTGTGTGTCATACCCAAAGAAAAAAAAATAAACTACTTAATTTTTTTTGCAAAGCAATCTGAGCAGATGCTCTACAGATGATGATATTTCTGGGGTATCAAGAGACAAATGCTTTCATGGTGAACCATTTCCAAGTTAAATGGAGAAGGAAAAGCACATTCAAAGTCCTGTATTGTACTACAAGAGTAAACACACCAACTTTTTGCATGACAACATCTCATCTTTCCTAGTTGAAATGAGAAAGCCAAGTGGTGCTCGTTCTCACTCAACAGGGCTCAGGAGTGCAATGACTTCACAACCATGACACAAACTCTACCCTGAATAACCTGAACAGTGTGTGTAGAGAAAGGCTTGCATGCATTTGCACAGCATCTCAGTTTGCTCACTTGTAATGGACAAAGCTCATTCATTCTTGAACTTGTGAACCGATGTTTCAACAGACACACAACAAACAAGTTATAAAGACCCTGTAGTCTATGCAAAGAGACGGTGCAGGATCTACAATAAGCAATTAATATATTATATATACAATTAATATATATATATATTAATGAATAAAGAAGTGAAAAAAAGTGTTGAGCAAGGCAGTAGCCATGTCTCTGGAAAATCACTTTGAGTACTTTGTTCAAGTTTGGTCTTCAAACCTGGCAAATCGGTCCAGTAAGGTCTCGACCTCTCTGCTGCCATCCTGCTACTTTTAACTTGTCTGTGTGTGTCGTCCAAACATTTGGTAATTAATTTGGTCAATTAAAACGTCTGTGCATTTAGAGAGAACTGTCCTTTCCTGTCTCATTTAACATTATCTTTTGTTTTTGTTGAAATAATGTTTCAACAAAAACAAAAAACTAAAGATCACAGAGAAAAATCTTTAGAAATCACCCACAGATATTTGGTCTATAAAACCTACACAAGTTCAGCTATGGCTTAAATGGCATTTTGAAAAACGGACGTTAAAAAGACACTGAAGAAATGGGAACTGGAATGAATATCACCTTCTGTTTTTGTCAAGCTACTATGAAATATTCACTGCAAAATGGTAAGTTTATGAAATGCAGTTCTGCCATGTGTCATCCGAAGACTCGAGCCATTATCTCTGCACTTGAAAAATGTGAAGAATATGGCTAGAGTACACATTGATTTACTGGTTAAAGTATCTACGGTGAGTTTTTTTATTGTGTAACCCTATGCATTATAGAGATCCTGTTGATCAAAGTTTATGTCAAACTCTTAATGGAATGCTTTCCATCTTCCCAAAAAGGTCTCCACTGTAAAGTATACATGGTAGAACAGTAGTATATCAAAAGTTGTACTTCATGGTTGATGGGGGACAGATGTAATAATCTGACCTTCACAAAAAGGAGACCCCTGGGCCTATAAATCAATTCAAACAGCATAAAGGCTGAAACGGGACCTATCGCAAAAGTTTTAAATCCTAACTTTAAAGTCAATAAGTATGAAAGTATTCACTAATAATAATAGAGGAGGTCTCTTTACTCTCTTTATGCTCCTAGAAACACTGTAATAATTTCCTGGCAGCATGGTGAGACTCCAACACCAAGGCTGCCATTTCAATCATAAAGTTCTCTGGATCCAAAACTTTTTTTTTTCTAAAACCAGAATATAAAGAAATTTGGATAAAAACAGCATAAAATGCAGAATGTCATGAGACACAGCCCACATCATTTTACAAAGTTATGGATGACTGAGCAGAAAAACGCAGAGGAGAATGAAAGTTCAAAGTAAATATTTGAGTGGCATGTCAGAAGAAAGTTTCAGAATAATATCCAGATTTAGCTTTGCTCAAATGTCAGTCTAACATTGTCTCTCGTGATGGATTACTGCATTGATTTAATGCTATTTGGCAATATTTAGCGGAAAGTTTGACCAAATCCCATCTTTTCCTTTGCTTGTGTGTATGTGTATGTGTACTATTCATAATATAACTTATTTTACGGCATTAAACAAATAAGCTAACACAGTTCTTGGGACAGGAGGTGGGAACCGTGTACCGATTCTTCAGCCTGTCTTCGACGAGCTGAGTCGGGGTCATCTGGAAGCCATTTCTACTTGTGCTTTCTCCCTCGTCTCATTTTAATCTCTCAGTGCAGCCCCACACACACACCCTCCCCCTGCCGCCCCCGCTCCCTTGGGAAGCCGGAGTTCAGCGACCAAGCTCCGCGCACGCCACCCCGCCATGGCACGCAAGCTCATCCCCGCTCTGCTCCCCTAGCACGCTAAAACCTTACGGGATTAGAAACAAATATCCCTATACTGTACATAATACATGTCTCCTGTCCTGGGTGCCACATTAAGTGAAGATCTATCACGCAGCCTGCACACAGTGAAGAGGGAAAGTGTCCGGTACAAGAGGAGTGTGGTAAAAGAGAAAAACAGGCTATTATTCTAATGAGCTACTATATTAATAATCAAAAAGTTTGTCTGCAGTTGCCTGAAAATTGACTTTCATAAACTTTTCTTTATAATGTTACTGTGTTGTCACGTTATTACTAGTTTATCATCCTTGTGGTTTTGTTTTTTAGAATTTAAACTTTTAAACTGTAAGTGCATGCAAGAACAACTTTCCTTTCTCAAGATCTTGAAAGAAATGACTGCGTGCCACTTTGAAAGAACATTTCATCCTAAAATTGCTGAATGTCTGGAACACTGGATGATAGAAGTGTGAAAAATGTGTAGTGTGGGTGGTCGCTGGATTATATCAAACCCTTAACCTTGAATGTGTCGCTGCTTTATTCAACTACGCCACATGAAAGTGCAGCGTGTGTAAGAAAATATTGTGCTAAGGTTAAAAATCATACTTTTGGGAAGGGTAGAACCTTCCATGTCTTCATGGTTTAACCAAGGACCTTAAATCATTCCAGGAAAACATTCTCCAAAAGTAGTGCTTTCCTCTTTAATGTGGGCTGTTTGATATTGCCTACAGTGACACATCTATGGGCACAGCAGGTCTAACACAGCGGAGCTATCAGAGATAACCAGATTCCTTGGAATGGTATTTTCTTTCTTTGACTCGAAATCTAAATGAACACAGGACATTGGACCTGCTGTGATACGGTAATTCTCCCCATCTGACTTCAGGTTGTCTGGGCCTCTTTTCATTCCGAGTGATGACATCGAGGTTTTGACAAGTACACAAACAAGGAATTGAATTCTCAATAATTCAATCTTGTTTTGTGTGCCTGGGGTTCGTAGTGTGTGGTGAAATGTATATGTAACAAAATACATGCAGAATAGTAATAATGTACAAATGCTTTGTCATTTTTTATTTGTTTTTTACTTTTACTTTTACTTTTACTTTTTTTTATAACATTAAACATGGATTTGGAGCACGATTCCCTCTCAGCATGGATTTAATTTTCCGTTTAAGTATGATTTGAAACCTTAGTACAATACTTTCAACCATTTTGACGCAGGATATAATCAGCAGTGTTCTACTTTTGGATTATAATGAAAACATTTGTTAAATATCTAAATATTTCACAGCAGTGCTTTGAAAATCAATGGGAAAGCTGCATAAATGGATGTTTTTGAGCAGCACAACATTAGACAACTTTGGCATATTTTAACAACATAGAGTTGCTATGGTGAACGTGTTAGCAAACAGTTTCCTATTCACACATAAATAACATACAACATTAGCATCGGGAGCCATGTTTGTGGTCACCTGATTTGTCTCCTTTTCACTTTTAACATAATCCACACCAGGTGAAACGATGGACTCTAAGGCTTTAGAGCAGAACTCAAAATCGTAGTGTTTTTTGTATGTGTGTATGTGAAAATACTGCCTTTCGCATGTCTTTTCTTAGGCTTTTTTACACAAAAACAACAATCATGTCAGACAGTGAATATTTTTCCAAGTATCTCTCTTTCTTCGTATTGTAGTCTGGCAAGTGAAAGCATCCTCATTTCAAATATCACCATCTCTAACTAGCAATGTCCGGAGGTTACCTCCTGGCTGCAAGAGGTGGCTCTGGCCCAGAGGATGTTTTTGTTGGTCTGTTTATTGGTTTGTTGGGTTGTTTTTGGCTTCATATTTTTTAGTCTTGGCTCACCTTCATTCACTCAAGAAAAAAACGAATCTTTTCTCAAATTCCTGCGTTCTCTTTGCTCTTCCCTTTCCCAAATCCCACCAGCTCTCCAACTGCCTTTTGGACCCCTGGCTTTCCTCTCGCCTGCCCCCCTCACACCCAAAACCTCTACCCCCTCCCTCTTCCTTCCTCCCTGTTGGTGCTGTGCGTGACAGTAGCTCACTGAGAAGTGGAAATGAGACTAGTAAACAATGATTAGCTCCAGAGCCGGGGCAGCCTGGTCTACCATTGGCCCTGTCTCCAAACAGCGAGCGCCCACCCGCCAGCACATGACATGCAGCGGCCTATAGACCCCATCCCCGTCTCCGCCCCCCCAGCCCCTCCGAAAACTCCCCCCTCAGCCAGAGTCAACGCAGGGTCAGGGCAAACCTTTCACAGCCAGGTTACAAGGGGTAATCACAGGCAAACACAGCAGCCACACGCAAAACGCACACACGACATCCCCCCCCCCGTTTCGAACCCGGGCCTCCAACCCTCCCACGCACGTACACACAAACCCTAACCCCCACTCCCCCTCTCCCGCCACCCAACCACCCCCTTCCTCAGCCACAAACCTGGCTCTAATTAGCGTGATGGGGATGCAAGTGGCCACATGTGTATGAGGAGCAGACTCAGGCGAGGAGGAGGTAGTGGTGTTGGTGGAGGGGAGGGGGCGGGGGGCGGGTGGGGGGGGGGAGGATTCCCCCTATAGGAATAAAGGAGAGAAGAAACAGTCATCCCCAGTGCAGGCAGTGTATTCGAAGACATTGCTATGTCTCTGGTTAACCAAGGAATCATTCTGGAGGCTTTGGTGCTCAGCCACACCGCATTTCTCAAGACAAACAGCTCTCAGGCAGAGCTCTGAACCAGCAAAACTCTCAACATCTGTAAAAGGCTGTTTAAGGACCATTATTGTGAAATAATGACACGTAACACATAATGTAGTTACACTTAAGTTACTGTTATTGTGGCATTTCTGTTTGTTTTCACAATTTGAGCATGCTGTGCTTATGAGATCTGTTATTTATCTGTTATTATTTTAAATCAGCTATACATAAGTTTGTGAGTGTGGCTGGATCGTGAAAGTGTAACTTAATACAAATACGTATGGTTACAACTATTGAAGCACTGAAATGATAGCTTTGCAGATCCAGTCACTTAATCTAAGGGTTGAAAAAAGGTCCACTGTCACAAATTAAACCTAATGTTGAATTATACAGACAGGACGGGGTTAATGTTCTATATGACTATGATATATATGTTCTGCATATATAATGATACATTCTCCTGCCTCCTTTGTCTTTATAATTTGTTTTCATAATGCGTTCATAATGGACCCATAGATTAGTGACAATAATTGTTGTAAAACACAATAAAAAAAAAGTCAATTAGATGTAATTTTCAACATTTGCCATCATTCTCATTCTCATTCTCCTCCTCCTCCTCCTCCTACTCCTACTCCTCCTCCTCCTCCTCTTCCTCCTTCTGATAATGACTGACTGTACTAGTGTGGCAGTGAAGTTTCTGTCCCTCTGACTAAGCATTTTGCTTCGGAAATATTTTAGTACCTTCGATTAAGGTCATTACCCCCCTGCAAACATAAACTTCACATCTCTCTGTCTATCTGTCTGTGACAGAAACTTTAAGAACAATACTCTTTACCTAAAGTGATGGTGCAACTGTAAAAACACAGAAATAAATATGACCAGGTTTCAGATTTCCTCTTTGTTTGCCCTCAGTTTAATGTGAATTTTCTTTTTTCTTTCTGAATCCCCCCATATTTCAGGGGACCGTACTGGATGGAGCTCAAATGAGAAGCACCTTAAAAGGGGGCATCTGAAGTTTGTTATGGTATGACGTAACCTGGAGTGTCGCACAAAACTGCAGTTCATGTGCTGGAAAAAACAACAAGACGTTGTAGACATTTCAAGTATCAATATTTCATGGTTTGTCCACACTGAGTTTTGCGCTAGTTTAAGATTTCAGTGAAATTATTCTGCCACGGCCAGACGCTGAAGTGAAAAATCTGTCTGGTTGAAAGACAGAAGAATCAAATATATGACTGAAATATTTCCATAGGGGTCACTGAGATAATATTAATCTGGATGTTTATGTGATATTTTGAAATCATCTTTTAAATCTGAAGTTTGACTTTTTTTTCTCTTGTGTATCAGCCTTTTCTTTTAAATCAATGTGTTATTTTCCCTGTTGATTTAAAAAAAATTGAAAATGAATTATTTTCTTTTGCTATAAAACATGAAATAAACCGGTCTTTGGAGTTGGGCTGTTTGCTGCGCAACTTTCCCTCAACTTTTTTTTTCTGACAAACAAATTGAACCTGCAGGACTTTTGGACAAAGAATCAGAGTTAAATACTAAAAAACAAATGACAACATTGGCTTTTGAAATCGCTGAATTGGTCGCTACAGACTAAACAAATATTTAAGCGTATCATTAAAGACACGTTCCTGCGTATAGATTACATCTGGTTAAATTCCCAGAGGATGCTTTAGCATGCATTTCAAGCAGATCAAAATACAGGCTAATTAACTGAATAAGTACGTAGAGTCACGGAACTGAAAATATAAGTACGCTTAAACAGATCTTGTACAATTTTAATTTCAGTATAAACTCAGTCAAGAGTTGGACAAACCGTTTGCAACCAGGTTTTTTTTTTTCAAGCCAAAGTGCGCCCGCTGAGTCCTCCGCAGCTAGAGAATAAATCATGTTAGAAAGATACACTTTGAAACGCAAACTCTGCCAGTCCTCCAATTAGTAAAGCAAATTGGCTCGACACGTTTCCTACTGAATCGGTCACCAGTTGCTGACTCTTTTTTCCTCTGCAGCGGACAGCGGTCGTTCACGCTGCACGCTCACGGTGTCCCTCAGCGCTCTCAAGCGCGCGCCTCCGACAGCGAGCGACAAAACAGAGATGATACAGTGGGGTCTGAAGGGCTACCACAATGGGAGGAGTATGAAAGTTATCCTGAGCCCTGCCCACCAACAGCAAAACATATAAGACGCTGGAGTGAAGCAAAAATCAGGCACTTAAGCCTTAAATCTTCATGAATAGACTGACTAAAGACAAAAAAACTTCACCTTTAGTCACTTCTTTCATCCTTCATTTAGGTTCTCATCACTGTGGCCTCACTGGCTTTTGATTGAAATATCTCAACAATTTTTTTTCAGCATCTGATATGGATATTTTGATTAATTTCTTACAAACATACAACTGAACAGACTTTGTTGAAAAGTGATTTTTTTCTTTTCTTTTTTTTTCTTCTTTTTTTTTCTTGAGGAACAAGTGTGCAGACAATTTGACACAATGGCACTGGACACAGAGTTTGGTGTGAAGGGCAGCAGCATCATCAGGGAATGGAGCGGACAGGTCCAGCCGGCTCTGGTCGCCTCTTTTGTTTTCCTCTTCTGTCTGGAAGCCTGTCTGTGGGTCAGAAACCTCAGGCTTAAGAGAAGACTCCCGGGACCCTTCGCCTGGCCGGTGGTGGGCAACGCCATGCAGCTGGGCCAGATGCCTCACATCACCTTCGCCAAGCTAGCCAAAAAATACGGCAACGTGTACCAGATACGGCTGGGCTGCAGCGACATTGTGGTTCTGAATGGAGACAGGGCGATACGGGAGGCTCTCATACAGCACAGCACTGAGTTTGCAGGCAGACCAAACTTTGTCTCTTTCCAGATGATCTCTGGAGGCAGGAGTATGACATTTACTAATTACAGCAAACAGTGGAAAGCACACAGGAAAATTGCCCAGTCCAGCCTCAGAGCCTTTTCCTCCGCAAACAGTCAGACTAAAAAAGCGTTTGAGCAACACATCACAGCCGAGGCCATGGAACTGGTGCAGGTATTTTTGCGCCACAGCACTGATGGACGGTATTTCAACCCTGCTCATAAATTTACAGTCGCTGCTGCTAATATCATGTGCGCTCTCTGCTTCGGGAGGCGATACGGACATGAAGACCTGGAGTTCAGGGCCGTGTTGAAAAAGTTGGACAAGTTCGGGGAGACAGTTGGAGCAGGTAGCTTGGTAGATGTCATGCCCTGGCTTCAGTCCTTCCCTAACCCGGTTCGCAGTGTCTATGAAAACTTCAAAAACCTCAACGAGGAGTTTTTCACCTTTGTGAAAGACAAAGTGGTGCAGCATAGAGAGTCCTTCAACCCTGATGTGACCCGGGACATGAGTGACGCCATCATCAACGTGATCGAGCACAAGCCGGACAGCGGACTGACCAAAGAGTTTGTCGAAGCAACGGTCACAGATCTAATTGGAGCGGGTCAAGACACGATATCAACTATCATGCAGTGGATCCTGCTGCTCTTGGTCAAATACCCAGACATGCAATCCAAACTGCAGGAGCTCATAGACAAAGTAGTAGGCCAAGACAGACTGCCATTAATTGAGGACAGACGCAGCCTGGCACACCTGGACGCCTTCATCTACGAGACCATGCGCTTCACCAGCTTCGTCCCCGTCACAATCCCACACTCCACCACCTCAGACGTCACTATCGAGGGTCTCCACATCCCCAAAGACACAGTTGTCTTCATCAATCAGTGGTCCGTCAACCACGACCCCCTGAAGTGGAAGGACCCTCACATTTTTGACCCCGCACGCTTCCTCGATGAAAATGGGGCCCTCAATAAGAACATAACCAGCGGTGTGATGATTTTTTCAACGGGTAAAAGACGCTGCATCGGCAACCAGATCGCCATGGTTGAGGTGTTTTTATTCACAGCCGTCCTGCTGCACCAGTGCAGCTTTGAGAGCGACCCCTCTGAGCCCCTCACTTTTGACTGCGCGTATGGGCTCACGCTGAAGCCCCTCCGATTCTGTGTCAGCGCCAAGCTCAGGGGAAAGCTGCTTGGCTTAGTTTCCCCAGCATGAACAGCGTGTCCCAATACTGTGACTCAAGGCCAGCAAACACTTTTCCACCAATGACATTTAACAGTGAGTATCACAATACCTGCACTAAATCCTACTGTTGTATGATTTTCATATTTAATGATATTTAATGGCCATGCTAACATGGCCTGTATTTGAATTATTGTTGGTGCAGGGCTGAGAATATGATGTCAAAGATGTAATATTAGCTACAGGTTGAATTCAAGATTGTGGAATCAGTGCATAGGTGTTCAATTTCTGCTTCACAAATTATTCCGTACTTGATCAGATTTTGTACATAATTCTGAGCTGTGTGCTTGTATTACATCCACTATTGCGCATGTACATGTATGATGTGTTTGCAGAAAATAGCTACATTTCCTTAAATGTCAATTTCAACTAATATAACTGTATATGAAATGCTCGTGAATGTTATAAAGTCACTTGATGACTTCTTGTTCTCCTTTGTAATAAGTAAGAATATATTTAACCTATGCCACGTAAAGCAGTAACAAAATATTTTTATATATATTCATATTTCAGGTGTGATAATCAATGTAATGAAGTTTAATGTATTTCACTATCTACTGTACTCAACTCATATGAACACATTAAACAAAGAATGCTGATCAAAGTGGAGGAAATGGGCTGGCATGTTTGTGAAGGAGGAAGTCTTTCATCAAGGGACATCCATCACAGTCTTAAGGATGAAGAAGAGACATTGCCATGAACCATGAACGCTTCACAAAGTTTATGCACCCAGGGTTCTGATTTACTGTATAAGCACTGCAGCTACCCCGATCCAAACACACAAGTCTCACCAGTACAACAAAACCACATGTGCAGCAAATTTCGTTCACTTATGAGGCATTCTCAACAAAAAAAAATGTTTGTTTACAAAGTCACTTTTTCAAAGCTACATGGATGTCACTGCATTCTCTTTAAGCCACTGCATTCAGGAAGGGATGTGTTTCTCTGCCTTGAATGTTTAAGCATTCCTCATAGAGGATATTATGTTATCAATATGTTGCTTTATATGATGGAAAAGTGGAACAATAAGCTATACAGGAAATCAATAAAGTGAATTGTCAATGGTCAACGTGTCGGTTTAATTTGTCACAAAATCTCACAATACTCCTCTGAACTTGCTGAGCAAAGTGTACATGTTGAACTAGAACTACATTTTCAGTCTCAAAGCATTTTTTTAGCTAGTGTTGGCACTGTCAATGTGACAATGTGATATTAGGCACCACCACTGTTTAGATGTCTGTCATTACTCATTGTTACGAAAATACAAACCTCTGGAATAATCAACTTGTGGCTGAACATCACTAAAACCAAAGCTGATGAGTTTTTTTTATTACTTCTTCCTTTTGTTGCACAAGCACCCACATAAACAGATTTACGGCTAAACTGAATTCTCTTTAAAACTATTTTGATGTAGCCACAACCCTAATAACTACAGTATCTCTGTGACTTTTGTTTAAAGAATTATTATGCCAACAATAATGTTGTATATATGTTTTTATGGAGCATAATAAATCGTGCTGTTTGTATCTGTTCAGAGTTTGGATCTGAAGCTCTCAGCTTTCCTGGTGATATCCCAGAGCCTTTTTTCCCTGCATGGTTATAATTAACAGCTTGGCTGTAAATAACAGAAACCAAATCATGTTTAAAATGGCCACGGAAAGTCCATAGGAAAGTGCAAACAGCAAAGGTATCCAACCCCAGCGGGAAAAACAATCAACTCCAGCTTATTGTCCATTACTTAGACTATGCGCTACCAGTTACCTCCATCAATCAATTCCATCACATTGCTAAAGTGCTTTATTTTTTAACATTAACAACTTTATATAATATATTTTGTGACACATACCTGTCAGGCCACACATGAGTAAAGTGTCATGGTCTTTTCTATTTATTTCTTTGGCAATACAGCTGTAAATCCGTAGATTTTGGCAACAGAGTCTATTAGTTAGCTGCTCTCCTTTTCTGTCATTCTACAGGGGACCCTGCTGGAAGGAGGCCTGAGTGGGAATAGGGCTAAGGTTTGCAGGCTGTGGTCAAAGTAGGAGGGGAGAGATAATAAAAAACCTGCGTCGCTGACCCCTCCCACCATGGAGATACATATAACAAAGTGTTGTGGCTTGAACCTCATCAAGCCCTTCTCACTAGCTTCTGTGGCAGATGGGTGAGACAGCAAGTGAGTGCTGCTTGCAGTAATTTTATCTTGGCTATTTTGTTAATCCGTTTATAATATAGGTGGAGACAACATTAAGAATTTGTATTTTAATGTATGTAAGATTGCAAAAAGAGGGACCGGTGGAAATGGTGCTCCATTTTCAGTGAAAACTGCCGTTTTATTTGTCGCAGTGAATGATGAGTGGATGACAAACTACAGGATAACACAATGGCTCAAATGGACACAGAGTTTGGTGTGAAGGGCAGCAGCATCATCAGGGAATGGAGCGGACAGGTCCAGCCGGCTCTGGTCGCCTCTTTTGTTTTCCTCTTCTGTCTGGAAGCCTGTCTGTGGGTCAGAAACCTCAGGCTTAAGAGAAGACTCCCGGGACCCTTCGCCTGGCCGGTGGTGGGCAACGCCATGCAGCTGGGCCAGATGCCTCACATCACCTTCGCCAAGCTAGCCAAAAAATACGGTAATGTGTACCAGATACGGCTGGGCTGCAGCGACATTGTGGTTCTGAATGGAGACAGGGCGATACGGGAGGCTCTCATACAGCACAGCACTGAGTTTGCAGGCAGACCAAACTTCGTCTCTTTTCAGACTGTCTCAGGGGGGAAAAGTATGACTTTCAGCAATTACAGCAAACAGTGGAAGATGCACAGGAAAATTGCTCAATCAACGATCAGAGCATTCTCATCTGCCAACAGCCAGACCAAAAAAGCCTTTGAGCAGCAAATTGTTGCTGAAGCCACAGAACTAGTTGAGATTTTCCTTAAACTCAGTGCTCACGGCCAGTATTTCAACCCCGCTCATGAGCTGACAGTAGCTGCAGCTAATGTGATTTGTGCCCTGTGCTTTGGAAAGCGTTATGGACATGAGGATGTTGAGTTTAGAGCCTTGTTAGAGAGGGTAGATAAGTTTGGAGAGACAGTCGGGGCTGGCAGCTTGGTAGATGTGATGCCATGGCTTCAGTCTTTCCCAAATCCAGTCCGCAGAATGTTCAAGAACTTCAAAGACTTGAATCAAGAGTTCTTTGGGTTTGTCCAGAACAAGGTGGAGGAGCACAGAGAGACATTTGATCCAGAGGTAACGAGGGATATGAGCGATGCCATTATTAGCGTGATTGACAGGGCTGATAGTGAAAACGGGCTCACCAAAGGCCACACAGAGGGGACGGTGTCCGATCTGATTGGTGCAGGTCTGGATACCATCTCCACTGCTCTTCACTGGATTATTCTTCTGCTGGCAAAACACCCTGAAAAACAAACCAAACTCCATGAGCTCATTGATAAAGTGGTGGGGCGAAACAGGCTGCCATCTGTCGAGGACAGAAGCAGTCTGGCACACCTGGATGCCTTCATCTACGAAACAATGCGCTTCACCAGCTTCGTCCCTGTCACCATCCCCCACTCCACCACCTCAGACGTCACCATCGAAGGTCTCCACATCCCCAAAGACACGGTGGTCTTCATCAATCAGTGGTCCGTCAATCACGACCCCTTCAAGTGGAAGGATCCACATATCTTTGACCCCTCGCGCTTCCTGGATGAAGAGGGCTCCCTAGATAAGGACCTCACCAACAATGTTATGATCTTTTCAGCAGGGAAGAGAAGATGTATTGGGAACCAGATTGCCAAAGTCGAGATATTTTTGTTCTTTGCCATTCTACTCCACCAGTGTAGCTTTGAGAAATGTGCCAGTGAGGACCTGTCTTTAAACTGCTCCTATGGTTTAACACTGAAGCCTTTACATTACAAGATTACTGCCAAATTAAGGGGAGAGTTACTGGAAGGCGAATAGAACTGTTGTAAAACTGGTTTTCCAATTTAAGAACAGCAATGCAATATAAGATATGTGTTCTAAATTAAATATCTATGCCTTGTATCACAAAGGACTTTTATATAATAAGCTTAACTTAACCTAAAACATGCAAAATATAAGCTTTCTTACTTCGGCTGACATTTAAAATTGTGACACACAGATAATATATTTCACTATTTCAAAATTTCTGTCAGTAAATGTATAAAAAGCTAGCACATTGTAAATAGTACTGGGAAGCCTGTGAGTCATATCTTGACCCAACAGCAATTTTACTCCTCAACTCTGAAAAACTGTGATTGACTGAAAACCTAAATATATCTGCAATGACTATGCCACATCACATACAGAAAAACCGAAAAAATTGTAATGAAAGTTTTGATGTCTTTGCCCTAAACCACAATTCATAATAAATCGTAAGAATGTATTGTTATTTATACGAGGGTATTTAGTGGAGTCGCCCTAAATTGCAATATAAACTGGTGGTGATGAATCAGTTTCACTTCAAGCATTTTGTTTTTCTCGCTGATGGGGAGAAATCATGTGCCAGCTGTGTGGTCTCAACTAAGCAGTTATTCACCCTGACACACATTTATCTTCCTATGTATTTAAGCTTTTTCATATTTGAACTTAATACAAATACAGCATGCAAGTCATCTACATTCGTGTAATCTTAAATCATGTATAATACTGTTGTATTCTGAAAATAACTCATGTCACATATAACAAACTGTATGTCAGAAAGCCTCTAATCAAATTGTCGGTTATACTGTCTCCTTCCTTTACTGCATAATACATCACTGTTCAACATGATTTATTTGGCATACCACACTGTATGAATAATAAGCTGTGTAGAATAGCTAAATAAGGTTTCCATAATGAACCCAGTGTAATACAATCTGTACTTTACAATGCATAATAAACATTTTGTGTTGATCTCTAACTGAATCGGTCAGATTTCTTTGTCACAGCAGCCAAAGTGTTGGAACTGCAGAGAGGTCAAAGGGATAATAATAGATCCTGATGTCTGGTCTCAGTGTTGTTGTGAAAGATTAATATGGGTTACAGGCCCTGCATGCTCTTGTTCTCCACCCCTTACAAGCAGGCTGTGACTCAGTACAACAGTAAGAAGCCACAAGGTTCACTCGTCAATATTTAACAGGGAGTGCGCTGTACTTTTGACTGCTGTCCTTTTTTTTCCCCTGAACGAACCCATTCAGTTTAAGCCAGCAGTGTTATTTCTCATTTATCAATGAACTGAGCAGTTTTTTCTCCTTTAACTGACATCATAAGCAATAAAAAGTGTGAAATAATGAAGACTAGAGACATAAAACACGCCAATTTTAGCATTAGGGAGCAGTCAAATTAAGTAAATACTTTGAGTTAACTAAATCAACATAACAAACATTGTTACAGAGGGGGTCACATTAGATTGCATGCCAGTAAGCAATATTTTTTTACTTTGAGTACTTTTACTTTTGATACTTCAAGTGCTTTTTGCTGATGATATTTCTGTACTTATAGGTAACATTTTGAATGAAATGTTATGCAGTATTTTTACATTGTAGTCCTACTTTTACTTAGGTAAGCTCTGAGTACTTTTTCCACCAATGTTAGTTGTCACACACAAACTCACATAACAAAGCGATGATGACCAGACATTTTTCATGGCTTTCAAATGCTGCTTACTGGCATTCAACCTGACATGACCTCTCCTGTGTCTGCACTAGTGTCTGCCTTGGTGATTATTACGCTTTCCATATATATCACCTTCCTTCAGTATCATAGGATTTACAATGACAATCATATGATATCTATCTACACCAACAAACACAGTCGACAACCTTCCGAAAATTCTTCCTCCTGACTCACTTTCTTTATTTTGGGAAAACCAAAACCACCCAATTGCTGTAAGTATGGTACATAAATATTAGTTTAGATGTGGGTTAGCAGCCTATCTTATTCCACCTCTTCCTTTAATCTCCCATGTCATGCCACATGGGAGCATTTGCTCAGTGCCTGGTCCTAGTCTACCTGCGTATTTGCAGAAGCAGCTGTGGCTGAACTCTGAGGGAGGCTTGTTTTCACTGAGGTTAATACAGAGCAGGCTGAAGACATTCTGTCCTGCAACAGGCTCTCTCTCCCTTTCCTTGCTCTGACACAGCAAGGACCCTAGAGGGGAGGAATGGGCCGCCGAAACTCCCCCGTTTCCATCACTGCTTCCCAAAACATCCTTGAAATGTGTCCAGCTGAAAGACTCCCTTTCACCCTGAGTCACCCACTCTCCGCTGCACATACCCCGCAGCCTTCGACCTGCCGAGTTTCACTCCTTAAAAGAAAACAGAAAAGTGTACAGGCTGAGCTTATTCACATTCTGCACGTATGCGGAGCCACAGAGTGAACTCCCACAAGGTTCTCTCCGCTACCACCAGACACAGCTCAGCACTCTATCTAAAACCCCTCTCCTCTGCTAGTGGTTTCACATGCAAACTGCAGTCACTGTTTGGGAGATGACACAAAGTGAGGTAGAATTACTTGGAAGCCGACAAATGCAAATCTCCAGAAAATCTCCTTTCCTGCAATCATCTGCTGCAACACAACAGAACATTGTGTCTGAGCAGGAAACGGCCTCATGCTCATATTCAGCCAGTCTTTCCTATAACACCGCCCTCAACACCAACACACTGACCACAGCTACATTTAAAATGTTGCAGACAAATAATATGACTGTAATTCTGTGTACTCTCCGTTCTGACCCACAGCATCAAACATCCAAGCAGATCATTAATCATTCTGTTGCAAAAGAAAATCCCAGTAAACATTTTTCTTTAAATAACCAGAACCAACAGCCTTTCTAAGGAAAAAAGAGGCTAAGTCTTCGTAACTTTTTCCCAGATTCCAGAGAACACATTGGACGGACAGGGGTGACATTTCCAACAAGTCAAATAACCGTCTCTCTTCTGTGTATTTACAGTAGCATATTTATACAGCATGATTTTCACAAGATATTTTGCCCAAGTTTATAGAAACACTCTCTGCGGTAATTTGACCCCAAAAGGTAAATGTCATCTTTTGTCTGACTCTTTAGTCATCCCATCCCTTCCTAAACTGAGGCTACATGTTTTAAGACTGTCATCCTGTCATCAGAGCACATTGCAATGTGCATAGAACTCCATTGTGTCCAAAATAAAATGGAAATAGCTGTAATTTGCATGCTGATTCAGTGTAATATATTCCACAGTAGATGTGTGACGTTCCATTTCATAGCTCAAAAAATGTTTCCCCTCTTTTGAACCCCCCTGTGTAATTATGTCATCGACATAAACACTAAGCAGGGGTTATAATAATGTTCCAGTTGACATTATAATCAAGTCATGCCACCTTTAAGTTTGGTATCCTGCTATAGACTCTGTGTTTTAGCACATTACTGACATGGAGTGCAACGATTGGTGATCCTTCACTTTGAGTTTTGGAAAAACGCAACCATAATAAATATATGTGAAGTGATCCTTTTCAATACACAATTACCCAACTCATTATTATAGGGCGGGACGGTTAGCGCTTGATGTTTTGTCCGTGCCAGGATAGTGTTTTGGAGCAGTGGCAAGGAGAGGACCTTTGATATAAAACAACACAATGTGTGGTTCCATTTGCCATATTTCTTTCCATATAACAAACAATTATTTTCAGGAAGTGCAGGAGGAAGTGATCCGTGATGGTCAGTATGAGTACACGGCTAGCATGTGGTTTTTGTTCATGGATGGGAGTGTACACCACGATCTGACACAGTCACTCATATTAACTTTGTTTAAGTGGTCATTTTTGGTTGGTATGGAAAATGAGCAACCCTGTCCCCTATGATTTATGTTAAATGGCAATGTTGACTGCCAGCACAGGAAGCACTGTAGTGTGACAAATAGGGTGTGGGAGCTATACGGTGCTGGAGAAGTGTGTGTCTCTTCTCCTCTAGTCTGCCCTCGTCCATCACTGAGACACGTTGATATGGCGGCTGAGGTCGAGTAAGGTTTTCCCATGTTTCCTGTGTGCACTGCGGAGAGGGGATGTCGCTATCAGACTGCATTAGGACCATTCAGATTCTTCAGTGTCTAAACAGATGCACTTCCTTACTTTATTATCAAGAACAACAGGACGTGGCAAGTTTTAACACAAGAAAAGCAAACACAAAAAAAAAAACCTCTTTACCTGCCAAACCTAGAGAGCTAATTAGACTACTATTGTATGTATCCCACAAATAGCTCATGATCTCATCCATCTCATGATAAAAATCAGTTCTGGTGGACCTTCAGAGTGAGTATCTGGTAAGCCCCTTTAGGTCCAGCACCTTCAGGAGGTCATTAATCTTGTGCAGTGTCAGAGATAGCGGTGTGTGCTCTCAGACGATAACAAATCACTGGCACCACTCTTGTGTAATCCAGACTGGAAGATCTTTGAGAAGCACATACACGTATCTCTGAGAAGCAGACATATCTGCTTTGTTTTGAAAAGGAAGGAAATAAATCAGATTATTGCTCTGTGTATTTTTTCAAGTAACATGAGAACGTTGGAAACACTCAACAGGGTGATATCCCATGCATGAGTAGGAGAGAGACTTACGATAACAAGGAGACGTGCAGATCAGTGCGACTTTTAACTTTTTTGAAAAGTAATGATATTGATAAATGAACAGGAAAATAATCTTGGAAAGTTGAACTAAAACCTCAAAAATTCTCTCTTTCTACAGTGCACTTTCTCACACACAAGCATAAAAGAGGGAATAAAAAAAATGTATTCACAAGATTTTTGACCCTGGCAGCAGATGATGAGCAATAACTCCTGTTTCACAGTCACCAATTCAACGCAAAGGTTTTGGATAGGGGTTGCGGTCAAAGCTCGACACGTCAACATATTCCACACCAAACGTATTTGGTGAATGGAGGCTTTGTCATATTGAAATAAGAAAGGGCCTTCACCAAACTTTTGCAACAAAGTTGAAAGCAGGCTGTAACCTCCTGGTCTGAAAAGTAAAGCCAATGTGGAAATGCCTTAAACTTGCATTCTTTCTAATAACAATCAGGGGGCGACTTCTCTGGTTGTAGGAAGAAGACAGATGCTTTAGGGTGTGGCTACCTTGTGATTGACAGATTGCTACCATAGCGTTGTCCAGTCTGGGAGTTGTCTGTGTTTTTGTCTTACAACTTTAACCCTTCCACAATGCGTTTTCAGTTCATGAAAGGTAATTGTAACATTTTGGTTGCCAAACAATGCCTCATTCAGGGTTCAGTTGTACTTAGCGACAACTCCTCGTGTCACTTGTGGTTGCGGAAAAAACTAGATGGCAATGGCCAAAATGCCGAAATACAACAGACAATAAATGGTTAATCTTAGTCTGAACATCCTGAGTCAATACCAATCCAAGAGTCTGTGCCTGTGGTCTGAAACAGTGGCCTTGGCACAATGCAGAGGGTAATCATCTGAATCCACAATGAACATGTTATATTTTATAATCACAGGGTAGAATATGAGAGCAACATATTGCCACACATTGACATCGATGCTAATCGAGATGCGGTCTTTCATATCCATTGTTTCAGAGAATTGACTGAGGAGTCTGGCAGAACTATCTTTGTGTAATCATCATTATTCTTGATGAACATTGGTGAATGAAGAAAGAGTAATGTCATAATCTGAATCAGTTTTGTACAGCAGTGTCTGTATGTGAAATTCTAGCTGCTGTATTTGGATGTGAAATATCTTGTAACCATCTCCATGACAAAAAAAAGGTCACATGCTCCTATGTCAAACAAGCTACTCATAATTCCACTCTCCACTGCGGCAGAACCCTTGTCCTTCCATCTTTCGCTTTCACGCCATCCCACTTCAAGCTCTCTTCTTGGCAATGCTTTCCGCCAAACCAAAACAATTTAGCAATAAGCTATTTGCGTTCGTAAGGATTCATTTTCATTTGTTTTTACATTTTCCTTTTGTAGTGGGCTCTGATTGCCTGTCAGAGTTTCCCCACTCACATAGAGCAGAACGATTTACTGGAGCTGACCACTCTGCTGAAAATACTTTGCCCTGTTAAGATTTGGATGCTTGGAGCATGTTGGCTTGTTGTCCCTGTGGGATGTTATATTTCAGTTCCTGTTATCCTAAATGACAATTTCACATAGTCTACGTGTTGTTGTGCCTATTTTAAGGAGGTTTTACTTTCACTGAGAATGTTTGTTTTTAAATGACTATGAGGACTCCACATTTCAAAATTTCAGGTTGATATGCTTATGCATATGGTTGTTTTTACAAGGATCTGATAAAATATATCAGCCTTGATGATGCAGCTGACAAATCTGTCGCAGTCAGTATCTGGAGTTCAATTCGGTTCATGTGGACACACACGTACACATAGACATGCTAAGACGCTGTGTACCCTATGCTTTATTTAGCACTCATTCGCTTCATGACAGTACACAGGGTACCAGCTCAGCAGTATAAGCAGTTCGTATGCACCGGGAGAGGTCTGTGTGTCTTGCCTGGCTCAGTGCTTTCTGAATCTCTTGATCATGTGTGCGTTGATGGGCCAAATGAGGGCTGCAACAACTCAATCAATTAAACCGATTAAAATCAATGATAACTAGAGACCATCTTGCAATGGGATCACACCAGTTGCGATGCCAAATCGGGCCATGGGCAGAAAGACGGGGGGCGGGGGGGGCAACAACTCTTTCCCCACTTACTACCCCCTGACATCTGGCACCCTTGCTCAGACCTACCCATCTTTAAACTCTGCCTTCATTTTGATCTCAAATACACAACTGTAAAGTTTCATGACTGCACGGTTGTGATGCTATCGCATTGACAACATCTGTCCAGAGGCACACAGGCATTTAAACACCTGGCAAAGTACTCAAAACGGCTTCTGTGGTAATTCCCACTAAAGTAGCAAGGTTGCCAACTCACACACTTCTGGCGTGACAAACACATTTTCAAGCTCCGTCTCACGCTCTCACTATGCCAAGGCAAATCTCATGACATCCGCGAGCCGGCAGATAAAGTCATCTACTGTCACGTGTGTTCCGCAAGTTGTCACGCCACTTGGTCGGGAACCTCCCATTGCACGCAGGGGACAGAGGGAGAGACAGTAAAGAAGGAAGCTGGAGAAAGGGCAGACACAGGTAACTTGGAGGAGGTCAGCTTGTATAAAAAAGACACAAAGTTACTGAAAATCTTATATTTGCACCAGCTCATTCAAGGAGCACAGGGAGAGGAAGAAGGTGACAGCAGGGCAGGCACATACAGAGTCCGAGTGGATGACATATGTTTGCAAGCCGACCCCGGAAGTTAGTATCACACTGGTTCCCTCGACAAAACGCCAAAGGGATTTTCCATTGGATTTTTGATTATTGCAGAAAATAAGCTCTGTGCAACGTTTAAGGGCTATTAACAAACTACAGCACAGTTGCATAAGCGTGATGAGGTTGTGAAGGCAGACTATGATGAACTATGACATTTTGTAGTCTCATTTAGCCACTTTTTAGCAACCGCCTTTTTTTAAACACTTAAAAGCTTCAAAATTGTATCAGCTGACATATTGTACACCGTAGAACAAAACGTAAAAATCTCCTAAGCTTGTGTTAACCACAGACCTTATTTCAGGGATCTGACCAAAACTCATTCAACAAACCCATTGACTTTGAGACGAGTGAACCGTAAGTACAAATACAGTATGCTAACTAATTTCCGAGTTATAGTTATAGTTATATATACATTATATATACACATTATATATATATATATATATATATATATGCGTAGATATATATAACTATATATATATAGTTATATATATAGATATATAATTTGTGAAGGAACTCTTAATTTTGCAAAATACTCTTATTCATTTAATGTTTAATGTTCTTAATTGTTTTTAAATCTTTTCTTTTGCATTATGTTTTGATGCTTTTAATGGTTTTATGTGAAGCACTTTAAATTGCCTTGTTGTTGAAATGTGCTATACAAATAAACTTGCCTTGCCTTGCCTTATGTGTCTACTACAAATATAAATGTTTCCAACATTCAACTATATCAAATATTTAATAAATTGATGACAAATACAAGGAGTTCCATTGTAACAATAAGAATAAAGACTTTAGAATGCGATGAGACAACAAGACAATTTCGCCAAGTGGTTCGCAAAGACCAAGAAGAACTCACCACTGACTTTTTGGCTGGTAAATAAAGGCTATTTGGCAAGGAATTTCATCATTGATTAGTTGGGTCTAAGTCATGATGCACAGCATTGTCTCCTAAAGCGTAAGCAGTAAGCCAGCCAATGCTGCGCCTTGAGAAGTTAATTCTACTCTAATTTAATCAAAATAAATTTTAAAACAAAGGTAACAGACAGAAACACCTACCGTCTGTTTTTTCTCTGTTTTGTGATGGTTCTTTGTAGCTACTCTAAAGCCAACGCTCGATAAATCTAACGCCCGCTTCATTGACCTGTGCGTTTGTACGTTAAAACGGAGACAAATCTGCCGAAGGCGGCAGATATATGAACGCTAATTGACTGAAATTAGGGTGGAAAGACACTGCAGCATAACGTAACGTGATAGTTTTTGGAATATTTCATGCCAGTCGTCAGAGAATTCTCAGTGCATTGTTGCAGTCCATTTATTTAATTTCTTTTTTTATTGCAGTAAAAGTGCATTGTAAAAGATGACGAGGAATACATTTTGTTTGTTGAATAAAATCCTGGAAATAATAACACTTTAGCAGCCCGTCTTTTTGGGACAAACACAGCCACAGCTAATACTCGGTTAGACAAGCATCCAACAATTCCTCGAAAACAGATGTCGACAGGATGTCAAATGTGTGGGTGAGGGTGACTCTCCTAGTTTCATCACACTAGCTAGCAATTGGTTTGCGGGACAATACATCCGGTGAACCCTTTCGTTGGACTCCACGCTGTAAACAGGCATCTGATTGGGTGCAGGGGGCCACTCAGGACAGAGCGAGAGGTCCTGGAACACAGCTTGAGCTGGAGCGGAGGTGCAGATCATAAAGAATAACAGAGCGGGGATGAAGGGTGCTTATGGAAATGCTGGGGCTAACACAGGGTTCCGGAGACACCGTTTACTCAGCCTGCCAGCATTAGAGGACTTGGCCGGCGGTTCCTCTCCGAACTCGATCCCACGTAGGGAAAAACGGAGAGGACTCAGAAGCCGATCATGTTCAGAGTGTTTGTGCGGTGGCATCGTATCAACTCAGTTTTCCAGAGAGAAATTAGAAGTCAAATTCATGGCAATATTTCTGATTTTCTGGTACATCATCTCCAGCTTCAGCTCCCTATTGAAAGGATACTAAGTTCACTGTGTAAAGCCATGCAAAGCGACTGATGACAACAAATAGGAGTTACAGCATTAAATCTTTGGAGGGTGATCTCATGGCGTTATGTAAGACAGCGGTGCCCGTGCCAGGCCCTCAGACAGAGTGCAGGGGAGACATTCAGGTGCATGCCGTTGAGCACGCAGCTCTCTTCTTTGCCTGCCATACTTGGAAATAGTTTTTTTGAGCTTGCTCAACTTGTTTACCCCAATAACAATCCCAAGCCAAGCCTTTTAAAGAGGTAGGGTAGTAAAATGTTTTTGAAATAATTATGGCTTTCGCGTTTCCAATAAAACAAAACCATAAATTTAAACAGTTTAAACAACAAAACTCTCATGCATCAGTGCAGCAGCTCCTGGTGGTTTCGGCAGAAAAGGAGTTAACACATCTGCAGTGATCTACCTCTGTCTGAACCGTAGTGGCTGTGGGACCGCTCACATGAGGCCGCTTTCAAATACAATTACATATTTGTGCAAATTATAGCCACTTGCCCAAAAAACATTTGATTCTTATTTCTTTAGATGAAGATAAATGACTTGATTCGGAATCATAATAGCAGAATGGATGATTAATTAGGATTTTCCTCTCATTGCTCGCATCATATTATCGTGAACTAGAACACAGAAAAGGACTATGAAAATAAAGAAAGGCATCTGGTGGCAGTGAGAATCCTTACACCCAAACTCATTCAGACTGGGGTCCAAGAAGCAGCTTGGCCAAGAGTGGAAACAATTGACAGGAAATTTATGATTAAAACTGCTTCACCATGTGTGCGCTTCTTTACGTATGATGAACGGTGTAGCTCTGTATCCCACCCCAGAAACTGACACGATGTGCTCTCATCTGGCTGCAAGTGCAGTTTCACTCAGGAGTTGTAAAGCTTGAATTAGAAAACTGCCATTTGATGACTCAGAGGAAGGGGAAGCTCTGGTATGAATGACAGCCAGTGACTCAGATTGCTGCACACGCACATAGGTGGCTTTGGTTTTGTCAACCAGTGCCTGACCTGTGACTAGGAGACACCAGAAAAGAGAGAAGCATCCACAACCCCTCATCTCACCCCCACCACCATCCACATGCCAAGCCCCATCGCACTAGGCAGAGCTGGCGAGACAGGAGTCGGGTTGTCTGCTCTAATTCTCCAAACTAGGATCACATAGCAGAGGAGAACCCATTAAGCGAGTCCTGGACTTTGGCTGACTCCCCAACAGCATAGGCCCCTCATCATAACCCCCCCACCCCCCTGCCCATTCTCTCTCCGCTTTTACTCCTCCCACGCGCACTCCCACCCCTTGCTGGCTCGGGTGCCAGGAACTAAAGATGTATGGGCCTCTGCAGAGAACCGCCTCCAAGGTAGCACTTCTGTCCTCTGCCAGCAAAAATAAGACATTATGCTCTCTCTCGCCTTCTCTCCCTCCCGTCTCAGCAACACAAGTCCCTCCGCATCACAGTGGTGATGAGCTGCCAAGAGCTGCAGCCAACAACTACACTCTGCTTTGCCCTCCTTTTTTCCACTTATGGCTCTGGGGGAGATTTACTTTACTTCGCAAGAAAATGTATGTAGATAGGTTTATAGATATGTCATATGTATGTAGATAACTGAAATTCATTTGTGCTTCTCTGTGTTGCATAATGACAATAAATGACCCTTGAATCCTGTCCATTTGAGAGGCAGTATGTGTTCCCTGAGATATGTTACTATGTACACAGGAGCAGACCCCTAGTTGCCTTTATTGTTGGTAGCTTGGAAATAAGGTATTACATGGGCTGTAGAGTATCTGGACTTATTTGAAAACAGATCACAAATGTTGGCATGCAGATACACTTGGAGATAGACATGCACACCCAAACTCAGTTGTGGGGACATGTAATTGACTCATACTCATGCTGTAACCCCAAGCACTAATCGTAACCGTATCAATGACATGCTCTACAGTAATCCTTACCCTAAGTTTGACCCAAGTCTAATTATAACTCTGTTCCAAACCCTTAATCCCTGAATGGCCCCTTTTCAAAATAATGACAAGACGTTCTAATTTTAGAGGTTATATTATTTTTTGGGAATGTGATCGCCGCACAGATTGGAAAAGAAAAAACACATGAATGTCACTTTGGTCTAAGCATTTGTTGTAAGGAGAAACACGGATGTCCTGCAACCCTGACAGTTCATCGCGTTTGCCTTTAAACGATCTTAAAAAACCAACTCTAGCCTATAATTAGTTCAGCATCATGTCTTTTTATGTCTGCAAATTTTACAGACTTTAACATCCAGTGAGGAGGTTTCTAATAAAAGATCTAAAAGCGCTTAGATATCAAATCGGTACCAACAAACGGACATGCATGCGTATTTGACATCTGTCTTTGTGCTTGTGGTAGGTCACCATTATTGGGGCAGTCCAACTTGAATGTATCGAAGCGTAAATGTTCACTGACGTAATGGACACATCTGTATTTTAAGTCCAGTACAAACATGTGGACATTTCAGTGCAAAGGGACGGCTGCCTGAGTCCTACTGAGGGAACCAGCTGAGAAAACACTCCTCGCTACACACTGCGCAACATTAAAAATTTTAAATTCCATCGCTCACATCCCATGGCACCCATTTGGTTTGGCCTGGAGCTGACATCACACCTACTCCTCATTTCATAACATACTACAGGGGAAGAGTTTAACATGCAGTATATCACGGGCTGATTTATGACGAGTCATAAAAGGCAGTACAGATTCTGGTGCAGCGTTTGAGCTTTTGAGTGAGATAAGGAAGGAAAAGTATACTTAACATTGCCATTCAATCATATCCAATTCTATCATTTAAAGCGGATGACATGGGAAAATGCACTATGGTGCACTACCGCACAACCAACAGAGGTTTTGAACTCAGCAACACATGAAAGAAGAAACAGCGACCTATTACTGCCCCAAATTAATAATTAATAATTTCACAACACAGCGGACAGTGCCCAACCTGAAATGGTCCTGATTTTCTAATAAGTACATATTAATGCTGCACTTCACAATATATTTATAATAATAATTGATCGAATGACTATGCGGAGTCTGATCACTGAACTTTATAAACACTGATGAGACCAGCCTGGCATTAAGCAGTATATGTTTTAAAGGAAACAAGCTTACCTATGAAGCATAGTAAGATAGCAAAACAACTTTGACTGGATGTTTGACCAGTTTTGACCAGTTTGACTGGATTTTGTGCTTTTATGAGCATGAAAACAAAGAGGCCATTCCAGGGTAGACATTAGAGCATTATTATTAACATACTGTATTTCAGGTGGACGAAGGATTCAGACCTTTTACTTACTTAAAAGTAGCAATACCACACTGTCAAAATACTCTGTTACAAGTTAAAGTCCTGTGTTCAAAATTCTACTTGACTAAATGTACAAAAATAACACCAGCAAAATGTACTAAGTATCAAAAGTTGAAGTCCTTACGATGCTAAATGGCCCCTTTCAAAGTATTGAATTACAGAGCCTTCAAAGGACCCAAAAGATTTTTTTTCTCTAAAAGATTAGTTATTATTATGTCAGGATAAAAAGATAACAAGATAAAATGTTTTTTGGGACTTCAGTGGCTCTCCTGTTTTCTTTTGCTGCAGGCAATACACATTCTCATAGGTACAAGGGTCTAATCCGCAACATAATAGTGCGGATATGGGGGGTCCCCCATATATATATATATATATATAGCTTTTGGTAGTAGACAGCAACTACATTAAGTGGCGATGGGATCCCACTAATGTAACTATGGCATTACTGTCACAGAACCGGCCATTAATGGTTTAACTCTGTATTCAAATAGAAAACACAATATAATTTAGTGCTTAGAAGCTCAGACACAAATGTTTCAACTGAATATACATAATGTAATCATCCCTAAGAGAGCTACACATGTTAATCACTACTAACATGGGTCCCTAGCTTTCATCCCACAATGCATCAGTTTCCCTAATGGCTGTGGTGACTTGTGTGACCATGTCCCTACTCATAAAGGTTGTGTGGTCACACAGTGGTTTTAATAGCATGACAGTGACGTTAACCATTATCCTGTGGCCTTATTAAAAAACATGCAGGATTTGAAGATTTTTAGCTTTTATGAAACATTCAATCATGTTCTCAAACACACATGTATCAAGTTCAACTTTAAGATCTCTCCAGACATTGTAAATACAATAAACAAAAGAATGACTCAGTACTACAAACAATGTAGACAACATAGTAACAATACATACTGTAGACTCAACAACAAATCTAAATTATTTAAAAAATAGGGCTTCAATTGCCTAGGGAAGTATTTTTACAGATTGTTTATTTTTCTTACAGTCCACTATTTAGACTTGTGTCAATTTAGCCTATTTCGAAAAGATTAGTGGCTAAATGGGAGTGATGTAGTACATAGGAGCTGGAGAGAGAGCAAAAGCATCTCTGTGACTCACCCTTGTTACCTCCTGACCTTACACAGACAGTAAACAGGGCATTAAGAGGCTAGCGCTCAATAAAGCAAGTTCAACAGATTGATTTTCAGTTAATATCCATGCCACTTCCACATGGTTAAAAAGTATTGCGGTACAATGACCAGCCTTCTTGTTGCCATCTGACATCGAGCATAGATTGATCAGATGGGTGTTAATGCAGTATTTTGCGACGTAGTTTTTTTCTTCAGAATGCACTAGAAATGGAGGATTTAGCAAAGAGCTAAATCTTTTCAAGATGACTCAAAATAACAGACAGACAAAGCAATGAAAAGAATACAGTATCAGGAGAGCCAGCACCATCCATAGCTCAACACTATTCTGGGAATTGCGCTCATTCATGCAAAAGCAGTGTTAATTTGTCACAGTGCTAATTAGATGTAAGCAGACCTTGTTGCTCAGCATGCCAACTATAACACACATGGGAAACGGTGCACTCGCACTGAGGAAATGACTGAGCTGGATTGATGGAATTCCATAAAGGCCGAGGACATTTATCACTGGTTGTAGAAAGCTAAACACGAGACCAGCTCGATGCAAGCAGGAATATGGGCAGCCAAAACAGTTGATTGAGTAGACATGAGTCTGTGGAACAGGATAGGGAAGTAACTCACTTGAAAGGGTGAAGGAAAGAAAAAAATCTTGAGGCATATTCAACCTTGGCAGGTCCTCACCTTGGTAATATAAGAATGGTGAACTCGCAGAAGAAGTATGTTTGGTTTTCAAGAATCTGGCAACCAGTCCAACAAAGCTTTTGCTTGCATTTTCTTTGCATTTGGACTGAAATTCAAAATGCCTTGGATACCGCGCTTAGCCGCCACATGCCATCGGATGTGGTCAAATAGCTTGCAATGAAAATATTGTGCGTGATTATCTGACGTTAGCTTGTGTTGAATATGGCATTTTTAGGCATAATAAAACAGAACTATATCTTTAGAAAATTGCTTTACCTAAGCCTCACTGATGTGGGAAGGGGAGCAGCAACTCTTACCCAATTTTGTGGATAAGTTTGTGACATCTCTTTCAGATGACTGTTGGGAGGAAACAGATAAAGCTTTCCATGTGGCATGTTCTTTTTCTGGCTCATTCCTTTGCCCGGCTGCCAGAGAATGGAGTTTAATGGAGTGGTACAAGGAAGACAAGGGGGGAGTAAACAGAGGAACACTAAACATGCATGAAGGAAAATAGTCCTCCCAGATGACCGTGATGACTGGGGGACAGAACGTGTACGGATCTAGGCGAGCGGCCAAGACAAACAGCCCGAGGGGGCAAAGTGGAAGCCATAGCCACGAGAGAGGGAGTTCAAATAAAGTATATGGGGGGTTGGACAGGACAAGGCGAGACAAATGCCATTACAGTGCAGAAATGAAAAAAGCCAGGAGGGAACTTGGGAGTTGTAGGAGTGTTTCCTCTGAGGACGGGATTGGGGTCTGGTTGCACAGCCATACGGAACCACCTGTTAAATGGTGCTTAACATGCACAAACATGCTGCATACACAAATGCGCTCGCCCGCATGTGAGAACACACTGTATACTGCACAGAGCAAGCAGTGTGTCTACTGCTGCCTGTTCCCCTCATTCTCACTACACACACTCGATAACCTCCTAGGCGCTGTGTTTTCTGCGCCACAGTATGTACGGCCAAGTCACACAGCTTGAGCTGCCGGGAGGTCCAGAAACCCAGAGGGAGATGCTACGTGACAGAGAGCAGGCTGTGTGTGAATATGTGTGTGTGTGTCAGGTTGGAGGAGCAAAAGTGGATATTTTGTGAACGCTCTTCGAGAACGTCCGCATGCGTTTGCATGAATGGCAGAGTGTTTTGACAATTGTGTAAAAAATTTGTTAGAATGGACCAATAGAAAGACGCTACAATAAGACACAGGGCACAACATCTGATATCCATATGTTCATTTGGCCAAAACCATTTTAATCAAGTTTGTGGCTTGGTGGAGCCGAAGTAGCTGCCTCGGAAATAAAGAATACAACAAGAGGCACACAACATTCATACGACCGGTCACACACGCACACAAACCAACACAGAGAGGCTGTGTTGGTTTATGTGCGTGTGTGACCGGTCGTATCCACACGTGTAAACACGCTGGGCCTGGCTCCACCAAACAGCAGAGAGGGCATATGAGATTCATGCTGCATCGATTGTTTGCTCTAAACTCTGAAAGTGATTTTCTCACTGTATCTTGAGGAAATGAATCATTAGGCTTTGGCCCAGTTGGGATGGCTCTGACATGGAATAAGAAGCAGCCACTCACCCCGGGCTGGTGGATTTGGAGTGTGCACCGAGACGAAGGGGAAGATGGGAAGCAGCCCACGAGGGCCATGACAGGAGGGGGAATTCAAAATGGCAGGGACGCATGCGAAGGACTGGAAAGGGAGAGCTGGAGGAGAGGAGGGTTGGAATGAAGGAGATAGGGAAGGAGATGGAGGGACGGAGAGGGGGAAAGGGGAGCCTCTGTGGCTTTGATTCAACAGTACAACAGCTCAGAGACAAGCTCCTCTTTCCTGGAACACCACTGGAACACCACAGGAGCACTCAGCACGAAAAATAATAATTCCTTGTACTAATCTTTTTGAGGTCATCTTGCACACATCTTTCTCAATTGTTTTAGTATCCTGTCTCAGAACTGCAGCACTTGGAAAACTAATGCCAACAGAGTACTTCAGATGATTATATTATGGATTGATTCAGGATTCGATCTGAAAATATTTAACAGAAATGCAGCCACTGACTGCAATAAGATGGCAGTACAGTTATATTTTGCATCAATAGGTCTTCTTTTCAGTTTCTCCCTTTTTTTATTGTGTCACTTTGTCACTGATCAATCATAAACACGCTGATTTTACTTTACACTGTGTATGACATGTCTAAACTTTGGAAAACTTCCCAGCGTGGCCTGTTAACTGTGTTCCACTTACAAGTTGAACGTCGGAAGATCCCTGTTGAATTTTCTGACCTCTCACCTCTGTGATCCCGAGTGTACGGGCGTAGAAGAAACATCCATGCAATGTTGAACAGCTGTGCTTCCTAACTAAGGATATATCCATGTCCCATGAATAACCCACATGCTGTAAAATCAATTAAACAGTGCATTTCAATAGCTTAAAACCACTTGTTGCTATTCAGTACTCAAACACTGTGTTTTTTTTTTTTTTGTGAGTGATCAACTTTTGATTGATATATTTACTCCTATAGAAAAATAATATATGATGAAGAAATAAAAAAACCAAACAGGAAGACCTTCCAAAAACAATATGTCAACATACTGTATATATATATATATATATGTGTGTGTCAGCATGGTATACCCAACAGCTGAGTGGTCAAATTTAACTTCTTCCTAATTGTGTTAGTTAATATTCGCAAAATCCTGATTTAAACTTATCTCCCACTAGAGACCATCTAGCGATGGGATCCCCCCAACAGCGATGCCTAATCAGTCCAGGGACGTAAAATGGGGAGACAATGGCCACTTCCTACCCCCTACTTCCACGGCCTTGCTTGGACCACACCCACCTAGTAGTGAACCCACCTCGTCAATGAGCACTACACCACTGGTTGTGATGCCACATTCTGCCCTGATGACACACACACACTTGCAAGGTGAAAACAATTCCAGCCACACACTGTCGCAGCTGGTAAAAATCAAGTTGTATATGCTTGCGGAGGATTAAAATGTGAAAACACTTAAACTTTTGGAAAGTAATATTATGCTGTTTTGTATACTTCATTAAACTCTCTCTCTTTCTCCATGTATGTCAGTCATCCGTCTATCAGTGAAATTATGTTTTTTGATTCAAAATGGAGTTTCCTTGACCTTTTCAAAGTAGGGTTATATCTCTCAGATTTTCCTGAAATACAGAGTAATTTTACAGCTCTGGGAAGCCAAATCAAGGAAACTGCCATCGCTCAAGATGTTCCAACAATCGAATTTACTGCTCTTGACTTGAAGGCAAAATTTGAGCTATAGTTCTGCAAAAGCTCCAAGCTTGTAATTCCTAACTCCCATATTCAAGTGGTCATGAGTTGATGAGCAACACAGGAGAATGCAAAGCTCCATCTGGGACTTCCCAGCATCCTAAAGTGACCCACCAACACGAGTGCTGATAGGAGATAAGGAGGATATGACTTATGTGGAATGCAATTTGGTTGAAGATGAAAAGAGGAGTGTTGAAGATAAACCAGACTTTTCCTAGAAGCAGTTAGAGGTAGGAGGAGTGAAAACGAAGAAGAGAAGAGAAGAAGCAAAGATAAGAAAGGGAGGTCTGGATTAAATGTTAAGCCTCATTACTCAACCTCCCACTCAGTTTAATACAGAGGGAGATAGAGACAGACTGAGAAATGGAGTGAAAATGCAAACATAAATTGCACATTTAATTGTGTGCGTGTGTAGCAGTGTGGGTGTCCATGTTTCCTCCGTGACCCCATGATTTGGTTGAAGCTTATAATAAAGCAGCAAATTATGAATTAGATAAGTGTCAGTGAGCTATTGGTCTGGGAACACAGCAACCATCCCAACCACACTATATTTAAGAATGTGACTTTCTGCCCTCAACTCCATCTATCATCTTGTAAAACCATAAGATTTCCACTTTCCTTTGAGTTACTCACGATAGTCGAGCCCCTCTGAACGTACCTCAAAACCCAGCAATCGTGTTAAATGGTCAGATTCCGGATGCGTTCCCTTCAGACCCGAGAGGGTAATTTACTTGTTATCTGTCACAACAAGACAATAAAATCACACTGCCAGATGGTAATTTATTGTCGCCCTGCGTTGAAGTGGTGTTCTGCATGATTGCGGCAATAGCTTGTTTTTAATGTAATTTGTTTTTACTGATATGTCTGGGGTTTGCAACACTGCACATGATTTGTATGCGTCACCTGAACTCCCAATCACTCTCAGCCTGAACACCCAGTTTGTGATGTGAGGGATGCAGGGCACGGAGAATAGTAAGGGAACCCCATCAGACATATGGCCTTGATCAGAGCCAGTACTACCATGACATCACTGTCACATAATTGATTCTCATCGTCCGTCGCTCTCTTTCCCCATTTGCTGTCAGGGCAAGTGAAGGCCACAGCCATTGAAGTTTTCCTCTTTCACGTGAGTATGCTGTTGACTGTGGATTGCAATATCAAAGACCGCTTTGCATCTGGATATTCTGTTCATACAGTTCTTTCCCAGGCCGGATATTTAGCAGACAGTCAGGCTCTTCATTTCAAGGATCTCCTGATTTATTAATGGAAAATCATGTTAGGGCTTTGAATTGGACAATGTCATGTCTGCTTCTGTAGCTGACGCATGCTCGTTAAGGATTTAACAGTCCTAATAAATCACAAACACTTCAGCCCTCACATTAGGTCGAGTTTAGCATTAGATAGCAAAGTCACCATGGCAACAAGTGATCGCCAGAAGTCCTTCACAGGAAGTGGGTGACAAAAAAGATATGAATATATATTGATATTAACCGCTACGGTTAAAGCAGCTGCTTTTTCCAAATGTCATCATAACACACATCGCACGACGACATAGCTGAGGAGACACGTTTCAGCTTAAATCAACTTCTCAGAGCTCCCTGTATGATATAGGGTAACTGCCAGGGCAGCTATTGTGCAGTCTAGCTGTTGTTGTTTCGTGTTAAACAAAGTCAAGCTGTCCCTTCGTTCCTGCCAAGCTCATTGTCGTAGTTGTTTTTCTAGGAACAGCCATTCCTCGTGTAGTGAGGCTGCGGTGATACACTGAGCAGATTACCTCTGCCGGACTTGTTCATAAACAACAACCACATGCTGCAACATATAATAAAAAACATGATAATAACCACAGGCCTGATGGGACTCATGATGTGACTCAGGCCTAGTGGTATGCATCCATGTTGTCATTCCTCTCTCTCGCTCTCCAAATTATCTGTCTCCCTGTCCTTCTATATTACTTTACGGACGTACTGACATGCTTTGATGGCTGATAAACTGTCAGTCCTATTCAGATTAGGATTTGACAATGCACTGAGATTATGTATTTTGATATTAACATGCCTGTGAAGTAATCAAATACAATTTTGAAACAGAATTTATTCAAGGCCCCAAGCTTTAACTCCCACTCTATCTATGCAAATCTCAGTGAACACTGATTAGAGCATAACTAATTCCTACTCACAGTTACACCTCAGACAGAAGCTCTACTGTATATAAAAGTGATTCTTCAGGAAAAGGTGTATTTAATTACTGTAAAATGTACTACATTTAAGCCATAATTGACTGTTTTTTTTATAAACCTACAAGACTATAAATGTTTACAAGTATCAACATTGTTCACTTAGTTCTCTCTTAGTTTTTGGGTAATTGTATGATATTCAAACAAATGTTTGACTTTGAGGGAGAGTTGGCAATAAACACTTTTATGATCTGGTAATAGGAGGAAATAAAACATAGCGAATGAGCTGAAAAGTGGTGGTGAGACTGGGGTCTTTAAAAAGGGATGGTTTAGATATTTAGGAAGCCTACCTAATTTCTGAAGAACTGAGCGAAGAAAAAAAACTAATCACCACCAGAGTTTGTACATTTGAAACATAAGTTAGGCTGAATGCCTAATGTCTGAACAAAATAAGTTATAAGTCATCATTTTATAGCCACTGAATTGCTAATAAATCCCAAAGGATCTTGAACATTTGTTCCTTTAGCTTTCTGGAAGACCTGAAATGACTCCCAGGTCAAAATAATTCACATTTCACAAAGAGGATAGTTGTTCTGTCTATTTCTCTCTGTCTAACTAAAACATCCAGTGAAAGCTTTGTCTACTAAATGAACATTACTGTGGTCAAACTCACTGGGATGCAGCACAGATGAGGATGAGGAATGCTGAACAACAAACTAGGCTATATGGATATGTTTAAGCCGTCTTAAATCTCTCTTCTCTTCCTCTGTATTAATTATGCATCATGTTGTTTCCTGTTAGTAATAGTCCAATCGATCCCAGTTGTAGTTGCCCATGGAGACATGCTCCTTGCACAAAATCAAGCTCTGAATTGAGCTGATGAGAGGAAAGACACACTGTGTAACAACGTGTCATTCCAAACCTCTGATGACATTATTCTTAATTACTGAGAGAAAGTCTCCCTTAACAAACCCTTCCACTATGCACAACCACTGAAAACGCATTCTGGTTTTTCTCAACAAAATGTTAACCTGGTGACGGCGCCTGACATGTTCCACAGCGATGCACGTACAGCGATGTGGGGTTGTGTAATTCCTAGAGCCAACGGGTATCATCTATCAGTGAGCGCAGCATGAAAAAGTAGGAAGAGAGGTGAGCTTGGGTGAAAAGAAGAGACAAAGAGCGGAGAATTTAACCCTGCTAAGGCTGCTGTGTAATATCTCTGCAGCTTGGAGACACTTTATGTAAGCTGCTGGGTGCAATCTGGAAAACAGCAAAGGAAAGGAGGTCAATGATGTATCTACTTGCAGAGGAGGGACTGTGGAGCGCTGCAGAGGGGAGCTGCACTTCCCAGGCAGTTACAGACACATAAAAGTATTAATGCAAAGGTCTCAAGGAGAAATTCATGGCCCAACAATACAGTGATTCATCACAATTAAGCAGATGTAAACCTATACAGAGTGTAACCCTAACACCCAATCTATCAGAGAGCTGCCTGTTGTCTCCGCTCTCCCACAGTTTAAATCTCTCTGCTGAATAATGGAATATTACTCCAACACACACCTACAGTAAATCATTGTATACACACACCGCCTGCTGTATAATTCATTCCCATTCAGTCCCCACTAAGCGATTTAAAGCGATTTAAAGCGATTTAAAGCGATTGCTTTAGCAGCGCAGCTATCCTGTGCAGGTCTTCAACCATACACATTCACAGTGAGTAAATCCGTCAGACACATTTATCACAGAGCGCTTGATGTTGTGTGTGGGATATCTGAGGCCTTGGGATTTAGACACTGTGCTGATCTGACAAGGATTTGTGTTTCTATTTTGAATAAATACCACATGTTAAATAGATTTTCCTGGATGGAATTAAATAATTGTTTTTAACTTTTAATGTCTAGTTTTACGGTTACAACATACATTGCAGGGTACGTAAAGAAGGATATTTTAATCAATCCCGAGCCTTTTGCAGGATAAGCTCTAGTTAGTGCTTTCATTTTAATCATTATATAATATAATATTAAATATTTTGCAGTATTTACAGTGGATATTGTTTTTGTCGATTTTTAAGGCCTCTGCATAGTAGAGCCAGATTAACAGCTGCTATGGTATTTAGTTGTGTTATTTACATTTGTATGACTATAGTATAGAGACACAATACAAACCCCATGAGGTTTTATTTCTTAAGTTGCACAAGATCCTTTATACACTAGTAGCTCATTTGACGGAAGCGTTGCGGCAGCAGGCCATCGCACTTTAACCGAGCAGGCAAAGGCCTCATCAAAAGATCAAGCTGCTTCCTGTGGACCCACTAGGGATGTGCTCCACTGTCCCCACAGGTCACAGAGGAGGTGACCCCGCACTTCAATAACCAGCAGCAGATGAGCCGGCGCAGGAAGACACCGCTGGAGTCCAGGAAGTGGCTCGGGTATGAACATGTTTGGAGAGAGTGTTCTTTTGGCAAGAGGGGGGTCTCTAGTTTATTTTTGGGGCCTTGGCGACGACCCTGCTGCTTTCCTGTTTTCTTTGCTGAAGTAGGTCTCAGGTTAGCGGGGACAGATAAAACAGGGGAAAAGCGACATTCCAGAGAAAAACTCCTTTCTAATTTCACACCACAAAGGATTCAGATGGAAGCTCATTCATCTCTCAGACTACCGAAAGCCAAAACAATAACATATCCATCAACCTGTGGCTGTTTCCCAAAGGGAAAAGCAGTGTGACAGTTTTTATTAATTCAAATGTTCAGTATGTATGAACGTTTTTCACCAATGTGAAATATGTGGTGGAAAAAATCAAAGAGACAAGCAACATAAACTTGATGACAATTATCTTGGAAGCCAGTAGGTGGCAATCTTCTCAGCAATCCTCACCAAGCACCTGTGTCCCTCTGAGTGAAGGGGCCACAGATTACAGGCTCTAGATAATTTCAGGCAGTAATGACACTGTCATAGCAGACACACTTGACAGTAAACAGTATTCATTTGTTCTCACAATGCAGAGCTGTGTCAAATGTAGCAACAATATATGATCAAATCTAAAAAAAACAACATCTTATGGTAAACCACTTGGGCGGTGATTATGTGTTCACCATTGATTGTGGTACAGGGCACTACTGAATGGGCTCTGGTTCACTCGGATCCATGTCAGCCTACCATCACAACATCAAGCTGCGATCAGGCTTTAAATCACCCTAACCCACTGAGCATGACATGCAAAGCCTTGCTGATTGTCCGTCGGGCTCCTCTGGCATCAGTGGGACATTTCATTCATATTGCTGATTTTATCAAAGTCCTCGCCATTGTTGCTTGCCTTGGGTCTCTGTCTTTCACCTTCCCTCCTCAATCACAAGGCTGATCCAAAATTATTACTGTTGCGCGGAGGAGGAAATTAATAAATCTCTGAGGAGGAAATTAGAGTTCTAAACAGCGTGTTTTTTTTTTTCCTTAGCAAATGTATTGCGTTAACTGAATCCTTGTGAATGTATAGGCAGTGTAAGCAACATTGTAATGTTTTAAAAAAAAATGCATATGTCTTTGCAAAAAGCAAGGCCTGGAATAAAAGGAAAACGCTTCATGTACTTGGCTGTACTGTCATTTTACAGACTCACGCCTTCTGAACCTTGCTTAAAGGACTTAACAGCAATGCAGGTTGAAATATAGACAACATATTTACTTTTCGAGGACAAGGGACCTCTGTACTGAGGGCGTTTCATTCTGAATAATGAGAACTCAGCATAAAAGGCATTTCCTCCGGCTGGCCGACATGCACACTGGCCACCGTTTCTCACGTCAACAAACAAGCGATCACATCAATTGAGCAAGACTTGGAGCAATGTAGCGAGCAACGCTGTTGACAGATGCTGCGAGGGGAGCTGCGATTGGTCCGTCGCGGTGGGTGTTTCCGCATTCCGGGAAGAGCTTTTGGTCAGGAGCGCAAACCGGAGAGAGAGAGGACCGTCGCTTCTGTCGCGTGGAGAAGAGAAACCTCCTCGGTGATTCCCAGAGGAATAGCGGTGCGTCGCCAGGGAGCAGGGATGCCTTACATGTTCGTCAGTACGCAGATCCGACTGGTGTGTATCTCGCATCTGTAACTGGCTCGTGTCGCGCCCTTTTTACAAGAGACGCGCACGAGCCGGAGATTCAAGGATTTGTTTGTTTTGCCAGAGCAACCTAGCGCGAGCCAGTAATCAATCAGGGTTGCCGCTCGCAGATTGCACTTATGCAGTGTGCTGTAATATTCTGCATGCTGGAAAACAACAAACAGTCCAGCCTACACGCGGAGCGAGCGATGTGCGTATGTTGTTGTGTTGTTGTTTTTGTCAGGGTGCCCTAAATCAAAAACACATGCTCCTCAGTTGTCGAGTTCTTGTTGAGCCGTTCATTTAGTTGACTGCACGACTCGGGCAACCTAATTCTATAGCCTGAGTATCTGATGATCTATTTTTAGTCTGTCTAGTTATTAGAGATTATGATCTGCACCTGCCAGAGGGCTCCAGGTGTAGCCAGGGATATGCAGCCAGGGCTGCACACATAACAGATACTGTTTTATCAAAGCATTCATATCTCAATCAATCTTAAGCAAACTATCAGCTGTATAGTTAATGCACTTAATTACTTCTTACAGGAGACTGGTCCAACAAATGTGGGGGATGAATATTCGGATCCAGCTGTCATGAATTACCTGGGAGCAAGGAAAACAACCATGCTGGGGAACAATTTGTGAGTATTGCATACGGGGACAGTCAGTTATTTGAGTGTGTGGACATTAAGTAAATGATGCAGGTAACGAGTCAAATGTGGACAATATCTGAAGATAAAGAGTAAACGGAGAGATTTTGTCGGCATTGTTCGGCTCAGGGTGTCAGCCGTGAAAGCACCAAGAATGAAAAGTCTCACAGGATGAAGAAGTTCTGTCCGGCTTTGACCATTTCTCTGAGACTCACAAACAGGGAGACGTGAGCTGTAGTGGCACCGCTCTGATGCAGCATCGGCTCCCAGGTGTACTGTGAATGTGATCACACCATGTTTCCATATTTAGGCACTTAACACTGATTTTTATTTCATTTTTGGCAGTTAACGTGGACATATTGATAACAGAGCTGAGATCAGGTCACATGGAGGGAACCCCCCTCCCCCCCCCTCCTCCTCTCCAATGTGGCTGAGGAAGGCTGCTGCTTTGCAGATTTAGAATAAACCATTCAAGCTGATGCAATACAGCTCAGGGAAGTGTTGTCATTGGCAATCTGATTCAAATGCTGCTGGGAAATGAACCAAGGTGTGGAAGGAAGTGAACAAGCACCAGAACAATTAACAGCATTCTACTTTCCAAGCAAAGTTTACTGAAACAGAGAAATCCCACATCTGTGGAAAGTTGAATGACTCTGTGTTTATGCTCATTTAGTTCCGAGTACCATGTGGACGACCCACCTCGCCTGGTGTTGAACAAGCTGGAGAAGATGGGCTTCCGCGTGCTGACGATGACGGGGGTGGGACAGACGCTGGTGTGGTGCCTCCACAAGGAGACGGAGTAATGGAGCGAGATGCCTCTAGAAGCCTTTAAAAAGGATGAATGAATCAATCATTCTGAAGAACTTTGTCAACCTTTGACAGCTACAGAATCAGCCCTTTGTCAAGTAATAATAAAGTCCTAACGTTGAGATTATCCCAGACGTAAAGTTTCAGATTACCTTCAATAGGTGACAGGTCACCAATTTCAAGGGAATACCAAACTACATTCCAGGGGATTTTATAAGGTCCTTAGCCCATATTGTTTGCTATTTACTAGTGGTGACCAGGTGGCAGTGTTGAGTGAGCTCCAGTTTAACTGTTACTATGTCATTTTCCAGTAAAACTTAAAGGCATGTCTCTAAATTCAGCCTTGGCAAAAGACCTATAATACGCCAGATAGATATATTTGTACTTAAAGCACTGTGTAAAGATGTTTTTGAAAGTGTATCATATGCGTATAATTAAATGATCTAATGATGTGGACTGATTGTGTACTTATGAATAGAGGAAAACTATTTGAAATCCTGCTGCAAAAGATATATCCTGCTGATAATCCATTAAACAGGCAAACATTACACATTTATTGTGAGCCCTCGCAGCTCAGTGGCACCTTACAGGGATGCTGCATGCCCCAAGATGAGGCACTAGCACTGCACGCACACAGATTGCAGCAGTCAGCCTGTGAGAGCCAAAAAACACTGGGTGGTTTCAGTACAGCCCCGGGTCTGCGAGCACATGTCTGGGGCCAGCCCGGATCACTAACCCACAAACCAGAAACTTTTCCAGCCAGCTTACAGCCAAACTCTTACCAGTCCTGCTGCCTCACACATGACTTAGCTTCCACCTCCGTACTGAAGATCAAAAGGTGCTGGTGCTTCCCAGTCCTGTGACCACGGAGATTCCATGCGCCGTTCGCGCACTAAGATGTGACAGGTTTTGACTCGAACATAATAAGGAAAACGGGGCGGAAGAAGATACTTTGAAGAATCCAAGGCTGTGCGGTAATGTTGATGGGACAGAGCGTACAACAGGCTCATCCTCCCATCCGGATTCGCATGCAGCACAAGCCACTGTAGGATCACGGCAGGGTTGGTGGTAATTGTGTTTCCTGTAATTGTATTTCCTCTGTTGTCATTTGGACACAGTTTGTGTGTTCCTTGGCTTTTTTTTTTTTTTTTAGCATTGCCGGGATATGAAAAAGGCTATGCATAAACAAAACCATGTGATAGGGGATTTTGCAGGAGGAGAGGAGCAGATGTCTCCCACCACACCACTCCGCTCCACAGCTGGACATTGTGTAACAGAACCACGGCAAGGCAGTGCAGGAGTGGTGGAGAGATGGATGACTGAGTTGGATGGTGCAAAGCTGCCATGTGGCTCCTAAATAACACAATGACAGGAGAAACACGGGCCGACAAACACAGACGCAGCATTACGCCATAGTCCCCCGAGGGACAGGAAAATAAGACTATTTGGAGGGATAGATGTTCCACAGGCAGAGGACCTTGCTACAAAACAAAAACAGTGACCGCAAACAGTTTGGCACTGTAACGTCTGACTTAATGTGGGTCACAGAGCGGTAGCGTGTCACTTCAGAGAGCATAAATAAGCAATACAGAGTATCTTCTAGGCATCTGTTGCATAAGCCTGTTGGAAAACAGCTTAGAATAATAGCCCAACTTAGACAAAATGTGTTCGTTGTTTTTGAAGCAAGAGGAATGTTTTTAAATTGAAGATGGTCCATGACATGTGACATGATCCATCAGGACCAAGGCTGGAGTGAAGCGTATGAGATGGAAACACTGAGGTGGGTAGGTTTCCCTGAAAACAAGCAAAACTTTTGCTGCAAAATCATGCGTGAAGGCTAAATGGAAGTTAATTTAGTGCTCATGCATAGTGGGGGAATGTTACTGAACGTCTATGCAGACAACAGAAAGGAAAGGTTACACTCGGCACTTGGCAGCAATAAGGAGGGAATGAGTTGCGACATCTAACTAGACAGATGCAAATTACACCATTATATCATCATTATCCGATATCATTATACATCTCTGGCTCGTTCACAACATGACGAATAAAGACTAAATACTCACAGGGTGCCTCAAATCTAGAATAATTTACCAACTAATTTATCAGTTCTCAGGGTTGGTATTAGAAAAACTAATGAGACAGAAAAACTAATAGGACAATGTGGAAATGTAATCAAATAAATTTAGATTACATTTCTGTTTATCGTAGATCATTGCAGCAAACTAAATATTCAAGTCAACAGACTAAATTTGGAACTGCAAACATACAGTACATGAGGCAAGCATGAACTGTATATTTTGAACAAAACATTCAATCTGGAAATAAAATCTTGATCAATAATAAGCATTGAGCCAATGTGGTTACACTTGACATTGTGTAGTAATGATTCATCCCTGCAGCCTGAGTATTAGGACTCATACCTCTCCGTCTGCACTGAAGAAGCCCTCACTTCTTCTCTACTCTGTCATCCTGTGCTCTTAATAAAAGGAAAATACATTACACGCTGATTAATACCACAGATCCATTTTTAGTCAATAAAAAGATTTATTTTTCCACACAGTGTATTGCATTAAAAAAAAAAATCAATAAACCACATAAAAGGCTTTATGAAACTAAAGCCTGAAACAGGTATTTATTTAATAGGTTCAGGCTGGTACCGAGGTGGGTGCTGTGCTATGACCTGGAAGCCTCTTCGTCGTCTTCTCTCTGCATTTGTTCGATGAGCTTTTGGCGTTCAGCGGCCTGCCTCATCCTCATCATCACCACACTCTCATAGTCGCGCTCATTTGATATGGCGCTCTGTAGGCGAGAGAGACAGACAATGTCAAACAAGGTAAGACAGAGAAGTTATTATAACATGGAAGAAATTACCGTGACATAAAAGCACATATTATATGTTAGTCAATTCATATCTGTTACAGAAAAAAGTATGTATTATAAGTATTTGAGTCCAAGAGTTCAGACTTCTTTCTTTTTTAAAGATTTACAAACAATTGGTACACAAATACACATGCTGAGCAGCAGAACATTTTCTACTATTTTGGTAATCGATTAATCACTCAGGTCATGTTTCATGGAAAAATATGTTTTACAACTGAATAACTTTGGGTTTTGCATTCTTGGTCGAATTGAAGACATCAGCTTGCATTTAAGGGGGCATTTACAATATTTTCAGAGAAAATATTCAACAGATAAACTAGATGTTTAAAATCAGTGGAGTGGCCCTTTAATCGGTATTCAAGGAACAGTTGTAGTGAGCCATTACACTGGATGGTAATCATAGAAAAGTCAAAACATGCCTGTGTTTTACATCATGACAACATCGACTTGGGCAGCACATGGAGCGAATGACACCACGGTCACCGTCCACTGTATGTTTGCTTTCACGACAGGGCCTGTTGGCGCACAGCGGCGGACTCCGACAGATGCCCTCATCTCAGTTAGCATCAGCATGACGGCAGGGTGAACATGTATGAGACAGCAGCCCGCAGAGCAACTGTGACAGGGTAATTCCGCTGCCTGAGGTCATTAAACCCCAAAATGAGGGCTGGGATTAAGCCTGGCAGTCGCCCGGCCTCTCACTGTGTGTGTGATTTCTTTGAAGGGCTTGGGATTGGATGACGATGGCGACAGAGTCTCTTACTGTGGCGGGAATCGGAGAGGGCAGCCACTGGCTAATGGCTAATCAAGCAGGGTGGAAAACGGGCCAGACGTCTTACACACACACAGGTCACAATCTGTGCAGTCACAAATGCCACACACATGCTCTAAAGAAGCATGGAGACACTTTTTTTTTTTTTTTTTTTTTTTTTTTTTAAATATGCACCTAGGATGATGCCATAACACACTCATTATGCACTCGCAGAGACCGTCATAAAATTTTGAAGCAGAGGGGGGCCATGTGTCCACAGAGTAAGCCATTGTTTTATAGGATTGTATCCAGGAAGTCTGCTGGGCCAAGGAAGTGTCTCTTTAACAAGACAGTGAGCGAGAAAGCGAGTGAGTGTGTGAATAAAGGACTGGGCGAGTGAGAGCAATCTGAGGAGGAGAGGTTGATTTTTGTCAATGCTGAGCATCTGGAAAACATCACGGGGACTCCAGCATCCATGTGCTAAGAGAAAGAGGGTTAGGATGAAGGAAGAAGAGAGGGTCGGTGAGGGGAAGTTACTCCCCCTCAACCCCTGGATTGAGGAAAGCTGCTATTATCATTCCAGTAATGTGAGCTCAAGCCCTTGTCTGACACGTAACTCTGAAATATCACGCAAACGGCATTAGGTAAATAAACAACTCTTGCATCTTCAAATTAAACAAAACACAAGCAAGCTGGATATAAAATGCTCCTTCTTCCTCAGCACATATCTCTCCACTCTACCCTGCCCTCTTCTGGCCACTACACTGAAGTGTAGTAAGAAATTGGTCTGACCACTCACTCTGGAACTAAACACTTGCTTGTGTACGTGTGTGTGCGTGTGTGCGCGCGTGTGTGGCAGTAACACTGGGGCCGAGGGTGAGTAGGAAACCACAGAACACAAACAATGGGCCTCCGTACAAAGCCACCGCAGAGGTAGGATGGTAGTAAAACACACACCGACACACACAAACAAGCTGAGCATTGGCTATGTGACATCAGCACATGGCGAGGCCTCCAATCAGCACACCCAAGCCTGACCTCCGGCCAGTAATGACATCATGAATACCACCAGCGCTGTGAGTCAGGCAGTGCAACACTCTCTCTCTCTCTCTCTCACACACACACACACACACACACACACACACACACACACACACACACACACACACACACACACACACACACACACACACACTCTCTCTCTCTCTCTTTCCCCACACACAGCAGGAGGCATCTCTCTGCGCAGGTGGCCACTGTGTTCCCCTGGCACAAGTTGTCAGATCAGCTGCACATTACACCATTCCTCCATGTGTGTTTGTGTGAAATGTGTGCGAGTATGTGAGCACGAGTGAATGAAGACGTGAGGAAACAAGCAAGTGTGTGTATGCAATAGAGAAGGAAGAGTGTAGGCACTAATATCACCATCTCTATAAATTTGAGGGAAAAAAAGAAAGAAAACTATTTTCCAGCGAACTATCACAAGCAAAAGAGGGGATTTCTTACCCTAAAAAGTGTGAGAACACAAACAAATATGCAGACACATGTCATGCAGTGTCTTAGTAAGATGTTGGACCTCCTTGAGCTTCCAGTTTAGCTTCAGTGCTCCTTGCCACAGATTCTGCAAATCTCTGGAGCTCTACTGGAGGGAAAAACACAATATTCCTGTATGTTGTTTTGATGATGGTGGTGAAGATCAGATCAATTTCCTCTCGACTGGGTTGAGATCGTGACTGTTAAGGCCATAGCATATTCTTCACATTATGTACTCGTCCAACCATTCAGTGTCTTTCCGTGCACTACATCCATTATGTTTCCCCACTCATTTATTCAGGTTTTCTACTTAATTTGTTGCATACACATAAAGATTACTACAGCTGACGTCCCTGTCCTTTGTTACCGTGCTCCATTGATGCATCTAAAATGGAAAACCACACCACAACTTCATTGCCAGAAAGAGGACACATAAGAAGCAAGAAAAGAAAAGCAAGACTTCATTCTGCCTCGCTGTTGATTTGTTTCCTTTACTTGTTCTTTGACAAATCAAAATCAGACAATATAAACTTGTGATCATTTTCGAATGCGTTGTCAGTAACAGTGTTGTTGACCATGTCCCTTAAAATGGAAGTTAATTGTAGTGATACGATGTCTCCCCTTGGCCAGGAGCATCAGCCCATGCCTAAATGTAACTGTGAATGTAAATGAACACAAGGGAGAAGCACACAGAGAGAGAGACATGTGGCAGAGAGACACGCTTGTGCAGCAACCTGGTAAACAAGGAGGCCATCAAAGTATTTAAGCTTGAAGTTAACAACTCTCAAAGAACATTTGGTTTAACGATGCCTCTTGTCGGATTTTATTACTTCAGTAACTGAAATGACACTGTAGTGACTTTTAAAACCATTTTTGTTGATATACTTCCATTCTATACCGTTTCACGCTTATAGTCTCTTCACCTTGCAGCCTGAGCTGTTACCAATGGGGCTTTAATAGCTGGATTACTCATTAACACCCGCAGCCATCAGATGTCTCTAACTAGATGGTCACTGAGCCAAGAAGAGACTTTACAGACTTTACTGCCAAGCGAAGAAATGGCTTCTCCTTAACAAGCCTGCTCTGTGGTCCAGGCTGACATGTCTGCCTCTAACGCACTCTGGTAAAGTTAATCAAGGAACTATTTATCCCGAGCGTGTGGTGGCGTGGTGTGTGTTTCTATGCGTGTGTCACAGACCTATGGCGTAGGTGATTTATGAGAGGTGAACACTTATTTAGAAATCATTTGTGTGCGTGTGTCTGGGGGTGGGGGGGGGGGGGGTGGCGGGGTGGGGGGTAGCACTCCTGCTAACTCAAACAAACAGGCAGGGGTACTGCACCATGCAACACTGGAGCCAAGGTGAAATTCCTCCGCAGAGAAAACTCAAGCTTTGTAAATGGTGGTGGATTAATCATCATTCATTATAAGACTCGGCAGACATAAAACCCTTAAAGTCTGGTCTATTATACTGTTTTTGTTAGTGAAGGACAAGCACTACACAGAGATTAAGGCCCAAATCTACTTCCTGTATTTAACCCTTTCAATGCACGTGTACGGCAAACATCTGGCTTTCGAATTGAACTCCAAGACAAGACCTCCTTTAAAGGTATTTGACAATGAAGGCCAAATAATGCGTGAGTTTCTCTGTATGAACAGAATGTCTCGGTGAATACATCTAGAGATCACTGACTGTGACAATTATTGTATGTGCAAGCTGCAGAATTTACAGCTATCCCTCACTCGACAATGGGAAAAATATTAACTGTATATAAAATAGTTATTTAAAAAAATCTAAACAGCAGTGACAAAACCCTTGAGATAAAAAGACAAAGCTGATTTATAAACCTTTTCACATTATCAGGTGCAAAGGAAGGTTCAGTGAGAAAAACTATTATTTTGCACGCTAAGGCCTGTAGTTTATTCCTCTTACATCCTGCCATTCACCCTTCTCATGAACGCTCACTCATAATTTCCTTGCTTTCATGGTTCGGGGCTGTCAATTGTGTTCTCATCAGCTGACCACGTCTATCCAACAGCACAGCGACACACCTACATTGTCAGCCTATCCTCTTGCTGCTGTCTTTTTTTATTTTTTTTTTATATGATTCTCTCTCTGCCTTTCGTACGTCCATGCTGCAGTTACACATTCCCCTCCACCTCCCCATCACCGCTGAGTCTTTGCAGACTTAGCAGCCTCCTCAGCCTACCAGTCACAGAAGAATCACCAGCTACCAAAACACAAAGTGTCTGGACTCCACTTGGGATTTATCTAGCTGCTGCTCAGGGCAGACACCCCCTCGATTACAAATCTCCCCGAAGAGTCTAAGTGCCAAAGACTTTCTGTCAAGACCTTGTTATCAACGGTAATCTGTTACATTAAACACTTATCTTTTCTACAACTCTCTTTTCTTCATTCACGTGTCTCTCCTGATTGAAACACAGTACAGTGCCTGAATGAACGCTGTGCAGATAGTAGTGGTTGCGTGTCGACTGTAGATTCAGCCAATAACAATCAAAGGTAAAGTGAAGGGAAAGAAGGCAGCAGTGGATGTGAGGTTCCGTGGAAGTGTGTGGAAGTGTGTGTGTGTGTGTGTGTGTGTGTGTGTGTGTGTGTGTGTGTGTGTGCGTGTGTGTATGCATGTGTGCGTGTGCGTTGACGTGTCCGCATGTGGTTGTACGTGGTCACGGTATTGGACAGAAAAGAATCCTGTTGGACGGAGACGGAGAGTGCCTTTGGAAACTGTTAAAGTTAAGGAAACAAACAGTGAAAAGAGAAATGGCAGCAAAGACCTGAACTCCTGGTGCCCTGGCATTTCTCTTTATGATGGATGAGCTCAGGGATCCTAGAAAAGGGAGACGTGGGGGTTTGGCTTCTTTAATATCCAACAATACATCGTTGTAAAAGCTAAATTATGTCTTTCACATCCTGGCCTTACGGGAAAAGCCCTCTGATTGCAATAGATTTCCCATTAAAACAAAAGTAGCCACAGGACTAGTAAGAATGCAGCCTGAACCGTGGAGATGTCAAAAAAGAACTCGGGCATTATGAGGGGAGAAGAGAAAAGAAAATGAAGTCAAGGTTCCAAACGTCAAATTTGAAATGTCTGTGCTTTCTGTACGTATGTGTTCCCATATTAACATGGGTCCTTAACTATTTAATGTGCAGAACAAACAGCTAGTGGGATGTATCCTGCTTTATACTGTTTATTTCATATCTCTAGTCTTCAAAGAAATCTAAATATCCCAACTATGATTTTATAATTCCTAATGATTCAGTGTCAGGAGCCAGAGCAGTACATTCTCAGCCATCACCGACCGCCCACATTAACTGGAAAGAAATGGTATGTTATGAGTTATGAATATATGTACATTATTTTGTTTTTCTTAATTCAATCCAGCGACAACTAAATGGAGAGCTCTAAACACAGAAGACATTATACAAGTATGTGGGCACAACAAAGAGATCAACATAAGCACAAGATTTCTCTATTTAATAACACAAAATTTCTGGAGAGGGAAATTCTGCCTTTATTGCATCAACATACATTACCTCATCAGAAATGTATGTTTCTTCATAAATGATCTCGCCTATTCATCCCTCAGTGCGTCGGACCTGACGTGGCCTTACTGTAAGCTTTGTGATGTGGTAATGAGTCTGCACTTGGTATTCAATGACTTAACACCTGGACTTTGAATGGTGTCATATCTCTGTCATGAGGCAGTCATGCAACTGAGTGACGGCACTTCCTCTTTAACAGCCTGCCAAGTTTCAGTTGAAGCGCATTCATGAAGCTCATCATCGAGTCGTAAAAACTTTGCAGACAAACAGTCATGACAATGGTTCGGATGATGAGAAACGCAAACTTGGATGTTCTCAGCAGAACTGGTGAAAGCATATTACAAAGAGTAGCTTCTGGAAACTGCTTTAGAGACACGACGGCCCAATTACAAGGAAGGAGTTGACTGTTCAGTCTCAATGTTTGGTTTCAGAGCACAGTAAGTCCTATGTTTGTCGTAATTGAAAAATTAAAAAAATCAGTTTTTGCTGTAAATCTGATCTAAATGCTGGCAGTCTGAGGGCCTTGATACAGCGGAAGCTGGAGAACACACAACAAAGGACCAGAAGAATATCCACCAAAGCCTCAGTTTGGGCTTCTAGCGCCAGTCAAAGCAATATCTGGAAACACTTTTTATCCTGCAACAACAAAAACACGCAGCATCCCAGATTTCAGGCCCAGCATAGCTGCATCAAACCACACTGCCCGCTATGGTCAGGCCCGTATAAGAAAAGAAGCTTATACAGAAATCCAGCTAGGGCTTAACATATCAGCCCAGAGGATGCATAGCATGACAACCAAACTAAAAGAGTGAGCCGAACCGGGGGTCAGACAGAAGGTCTTGTGAGGTCATTCCAATACAGCAGATAACACGAGCACTTCACCCTGATTGTCTTCGAGCATTAAAGCAGTATTTTGGCTCTAGGTGGAAGAAGGAGGGGGTTTCTACAAAGAGAAATGTTCACAAATGTTCTGTTTCAGTCTTGAGTAAATGTTATGATAATTTCATTTGCGTGAGTAATTGTGTCTGGTCTTCCAGACTGCTCTGGCGCTAGAGTGCGGAGCGGGAGAACAAAAGAGGATCAGGCAGCACGCCCTTTGTTTATTGGATCAATATGAAAGGACTGGAGGAACAGTGAAAGATATGATTTGTCCATTTTATTCACATCCTGTATGTTCAAGTTTAATGAACAACGAGGAGCATTAAGACTCTGAACAAAGGGATCCACAGCCGTGACCTTGTTTCTGCTGGAACGCAATGTTCATTATACATTAGACGTGGATGGCATGTTCATCTTAATATATTCTCTTTTAAAAACAAAAGGGGCACAGGTTATATATAATACAAAAATAAAAATAAACTCTCCAAACCATAAGACAACAACCAAAGGGGCATGACCAGCACAAGTCAAAATTACTGCCTGTGAAAGCACAACAAAATGCTTCAACCCTACCATTTTTAACACAAACAAATTCCATAGAGCAGAAAAAAAGTTTGCCATTTGAACACAATTTCCATTCCTGTGTTGATATAGCATTCCAAAGGCAAAGACAACACGCTGAAGGCGTGAGAAGTGGAAACGCAACAAGTTATCTTTCTTGTGCAACCCAGCGTGCCTGTACCTACATGTCTGTTTGTGAGAGTGTGCTTTGATTGCATAGAGAAGCTATAGGCCTCCAGTCAGGCAGAAAGGCCTGTGGAGTGGGCTTCACTCTGGGGCTTTAGACATGCCAACAGCAGGCAGGAAATCAGGAAATCAGCAGAGCACAGAGACAATGACATGGAGATTAGAGTTCAGTTAACCCCCTCCTCTGAGTGGCTGAGCTGTTTGCCCACTGACTAGGACTTCCTTTTAGATACAAGCACACAATCTATGACACACACACACACACACACACACACACACACACACACACACACACACACACACACACACACACACACACACACACACACACACACACACAGCTGTACACTCACTAACCTATTCAAACTTCCCCTCTCACAAACGGCCCTTGAAATGAGTTGGGTGCCTTAGTTTCTCCCACATTTCAATATCACGGGAATTAAATCAGCAGCTCCTGTTTTACACCCACTCTCCCACAGGTAATGGGTGCAGCCAACCAACCAGCAGGACCTATTTTAACACCTGTGACTAAATGGCCAACATACACCATAACCAGGATGATATCATCTGATGCCTGGGAACCATTCTAAGGTGGGATGACTGCAAATATAAAGTAAGAAAACAAACTGAAGGCAAGGCTCCACCTGGATGCCTTAACGCTCTTGTACTCTGACCTCACTTATCTGGCTTATCTCTTAGGCTAAGAAGACTTTCACCGGCAACGCACCTGGAGAGCTCCACAATGCAATACGGAGTTTACACTGGGAAAAACTAGTAAAAAAAAACAACAACGGTAAGAAACACCTGACGGTTAAATGCTACAGTTTAATGAAAAAGTTGACTTGGTTGTGACAGCAGGGGAAAGTCCCTCACTCGGTCTCTGTCTCAAGGATGTGCAATGTAACCGTTGAACAAGCCCCATCATGTTGAGAAAGAGTTTGTCAGGGAGTGCAGGTAGACGCTGCCTAGTTTCCTGACAGAGACGTGTGTGCAAGCGTTGGATTCAAACATCCTGTATTTGCTCAGCAAGACAGGTAAGAACTATCAGTCTTTATCTATTCTATTGTTGTTCTATCCAAATAGACAAACAACTGCATGAAAAAGAAAAACCTTGTAACCAATTTCTTTTAACTAGTGGTTACATTTTTAAAAATCAGACAAATTCCTCATCTGTCTCAAAGATGGATCGTTTATGGCAGCAATAAGGAAGATAATTTAAAAATAGTTTCTTGGCCAATGTGTTTTAATGGGCTTCTTTAATTTATACTTGGCCATGAAGTGTTTCCTGAACATGATACTCATGGCAGAAATCCTAAGACTCCTCCTCGGCCAAACTGACATGTTTGGAAAGGAATGCTGTTGTGTCCACGCTATCCAATCTCCCGCTGCTACTAAAGTGCCGATAAAACCTTTACGGGCCAACAAAACCTGTTTGCTGTAGTGGCGTACAAATTTACAGAGTGAGTGTTTCAAGTCACGAACACAGATCTAATGTGGGTGAAGCTGTTTGGGAGACCGTAAAATCACAGACACTGGATACATTATGTAATCGGTATGCCAGAGATGATTAACTAAGTTCTGTTTTACTCAATAAAATGATTACAGCTCACGGAACGCAAAATCACTCTTTTTTTGACAACGTTAGACTTTCATTGGAAGTATTATTGTATTGTTTCATTTTGACAAAGAAGAAGAATGATTCCTCTTAAGTTTGGCTGGTGGATGTGAAATTTGTATAATATGAAATCCCCTACACTACAAAATGGATAACTTAGTTTGAAATGTTGACAGTGTTATTTATGTAATAAAAATATTTACCTCTTTTTCCATATCCAGAGTCACTGCATAACTCTCACACTACAGCAAAATAAACGGACTGCATCCCAGCTATTTCGATTTTTCACAAAATCAGAAACATGTGTTTCAAAGTCAAATTATTATGATTTCTGACGGAAGTTACGGTAAAACCTCATGTTCTCTTTAAACAAAATGTGAAGCGATATATAATTCACTTACATGTAGGGCAACAGTTACCATTTGGGAATCTGAATTGTTGTTGCTTTTGTTACTAGAAGTCTTAAGTAGGCTGATAGACTTCCTTTAGAGGATTGGCTGCAAACCACACCTGCAATTATGGGAAAAAAATGGGATTTGCAAAGTAAATATTTAGAAATTAAAGCTTCAAAGCATTGTTGGAACATCCCTGTGCTGCAAAATTATATTGAATTTCATTAAATCAAAATCAAGTGGAGCAGGTGCGATCTCTAAACATTGGCTGCCGATTCACATGAAGCCAACTGATTCAGTACAATCCTACATCTGGTGCTCAAATACAAGTGCAAGCACAGACCTGCTCAACATTGTAGCATGGTGTGAGGGATGCCTTGATTATCAAAAAAGGATTCATATTGTAGCATTATGAACTTGGTATGAGACTTGGATTGGATAAACTATAACTTCTCTTTTCTTGTGTTTGATGCAGATGGAATTATGTTCATAAGCTTCACCACTTCCTGAGGATTCACTGTCCAACAAAGGAGGAAAACCCAAAAGGATACAAAGGCTGATGATATATAGAAAGGACAAATAGAAACATTTAGGTCAATCTCAACCAGATCTGCCAAGATGCCACTTAGAACATCGTTGCACAGAAAGCCATCCTCTGGTCGTTGGAACACCAAGCGCAGGGAGGTGCTGTCCGTCAACATGATTAGCCTACCACTGGCTGATTTCCGCCACATCACACATATTGGCAACGATGCCCACACAGACAGCTTTGGAGACCTGTCCTTCTTAAAGTTGGGCCACAGTCTGCTTCTGCAGAGCTCCCAGAGTGAGCAGAACCTCTTCCTGGCCTGCGCTCCACCTCCAAAGCCCCCTCGCCTGAACCTCGATGAGGCCGAGGGCTCCGAGAGCCCCGACTGGAATGTGCGCCACCTGAACAACGCGTCCCAGAAGAGAAAGAAATGCAACTCTATGCCGCTGCTGGATAGTAGGGAAGGGGAAGCAGAGATGGAAAAGGAGGATGGGTACCGAAGTGGGAATAATGTTGCTCCCAATGTGGCTCACCGCCTCGGACGGGGCAGCCTGAATTCAGACAAGGATGAGGACTCCACAGAGACCTGTGACAAAACTGTTGGACAGCATAAGGAGGAGGACAGTAACTTGTCATTCAGCCTTGATCTGGGCCCTTCAATCCTGGATGATGTTCTCCAGGTGATGGACAAAAGCCAGTAGCCAGGCGTTACAGGAAGGCTTTACTAAACGTTTGGAATATGGGGGAGACCTACTTCCACACATGCCTGATTTTGTGGACAAATGAGTATCCTAAAGCTTTGGTTATCGTTGAAATAGATCCGGAGATATATGATGGTATGATCCCATTGCTACCAAGTATAGACAAACTTGTTTTAATGGAGGTAAACTACACTGAAAAGACTGATACACAGGATGAAAAATTCTGCCTTTTTTTTAATTATTTCTGTAAAACATGTGACTTTTTAAAATCTGACAGCAGAGCAACTTAGCTTCATGTTTTATAGAGCACCAGATATTTTGTCTATAGCACACTGTGGTCCACAGCATTTGTAAAAAGTCAAATGCTCTCGTTTAGTTCTCGTTTAAAAAGGTAAACCAAAAAAAAACGAAACAAAGTTAATGTTCTCCTTAGATTCACCCCTTGTAGAGGTGGGTACAAAGTTTAAGTTAATTATTTAACTCCCTCAAATGTCAGGATCCAAGATGGACATTTTCACCTTCTTTTACTTTCTTCCTTTGCTATTGAAATTCCCCAAACAACGCAGCACAGCACAGCACAGCACAGCACAGAAGACGTCTGTTAAGACTTAAGAGTGTTGTGTTTAAGAAAAGAAAAGCTGCGGCTGGAGTCCAAGGTCCTCGAGCTGTGATGTCTTGGCTCTTGGCGTGCTTGCCAATCTATTGTGTGCAGAGGGCAATTTTTCCTCCGCACGCATCCCAGAGGCCCCACTCAAAGGTGGACCAAGGTACCCCCCATCTCTCATTCCCAACAATGCAGTGAAAACAAACACTTATCCCTGCTTCCAATAAAAGCCAGCCAGTGGTGGCAGGTTGGGCTGCAGACCAAGCCAGGCCACAGGTCCAAGACCTCAGACGAAAAAAAAGAAAAAAAAAGCCGAAGCAGGCTGTTTTCTTAGCTGCAAATCAGAGTCTGATGCTCTGGTGAGTGGCGCACGAGAAGGAAAGTGGTAAAGGGTAACGTGATACTTCCACATATGCAGGGGGTGTCGAGGGAGGAGGACCAGAGACATCCATTACTGCAGCAAAAGTCCTGATGAGGGTTTAAACACTACCTTCTGACCAAACAGACACCCGACACGTAAAAAAAACCTCGCTCGACTCCCGCACACACCGACGATGCGTGCGTTCATGTACATGCTGTACATGCGTGTGTGCCAAACCGAGATTTGTGCAGACAAGCTAGGTCCACTTTGCCCAGGTCTAGAGAGGAGAGACTCAGGACAGAACCTCAGTCTGTGTCTTAGTGGGGGGTTGCCAGGAAAGGCTGTGGGGCAAACCCAGAAGCAGTCGCATTCCTACGTTCCCCACGGCTCATGCTGCAAAATATACGAACCACAAGTGTCCCACTTCTAGCAATAGATTTAGAATTCTATGCATGTCCAAACAGAAACAGCAATGTTTGTGGATACGTCTGCAGTGTATATCTGTTTTGCCATCTCCAATTATATATCAGATATCACTGACCATCTTTCTCGTGTATGTTACGACAATAACACATTGTGAAACCTTTTTTTTTTTTTTTTGTAATGAAAAATGTACTGTTTTGTATTTTGGGGAAGTAAAGAAAAATATCTTTCACATTCCAAGATTGGTGGTTTTGTGGATAGAACTGCTCTTGTCAACATTTAAATAGAGCTCGTATGAGACTGTTTACACATCCCGATGGACAGACATACATTTGGCTTTTCAACAATGCGGCGGCAGTTAGCCATCGCCTAACAGTTTGTAGAGAATGGATAGCCTTGGATTATCCACCACAACATGAAGCACAACATTATTTCAAGGTGGGGAGACACACAAACCCAAATTTGACAGACATGACAAGCAGGATTTCATGTCGAGTCACAAACGCTGTATTGCAGTAAACTCGACTTTGAAGCAACTGCTGAGTTGTTAGGCATGCGCTGCTGTGAGGCACACCAGTATCACAAAGAGGTGACATTCAATAGCTAACCAGGGTGTGTCTGCAATTTGTCAGACATTTTTATATAGGCTACCTTTTCCAGATAAGCAGGAGAGGGCTATTTAGTCACACAGACTTTACATTGGACAGGAAACTACCGTCTGATACAATGGCCCTTAACAATCAGAGCTTCATTTATTCACAAGAGAAGGAAGAATTGTTCAATGTCAGACAGTCACAGTGGAAGAAAATTATTCTGCTAATGAGTAAGGGTGAAAAAAAAAAAGGTATTTCATGTCCTTTAACCATAATTAATAAAGAAATCCACTGACAAATTGTATGATAGCTCGTAATTATTCATTATAATCTTCAAATATTCACATTTCCTGTCTAATTTTTCTGGGAAAAAAACCTTCCTGGAAACAAGAGTCCTTGGCTGCTTTGACTCGTCTACACAAGAGCTCTCGGTGTGAAGAATCACATAAACTTAAGCTCAACAAGTGTTCAGCCACATGACTGATGTGAGAAGAAAGAACCCATAATTGAAGACAAATTATCTTGTCTGTGCAGCACAAACTGACCGAGCTGTGAAATAACCCAATCACATCTGGTACCACTTCTCTTCCTCCAAAAAACTAAACTTGCCGTCATACAGAATACCAAGAAACCCTGTCATCTCACTGAAGAGCAGCTCTTATGAGTTATTTATTTTGTCAGTTACTAACTAAAAAACTAAAAATATTGTTTTGGCAAATAAGTCTGTCAATTGTGTCTCCCAGTTCCACCTGATGTTACTGAAATATACTGCATGGTTCCACACACACAAAAGGGAACGCGATATTGTTTGAGCTCTGCGTATCATGTCAGGATGTATTATCAAGATATAGACGGCGAGGGCCAAGCCAACCCATAACAGCTATCCCATCTCATGATATGCATGATGAATTGGGCATAATCATGAAATTCGGACCAAAACATAATCACACATTTCCTGTCGTGAGAAAATACGAAAATGTGTCTATACAGTTTAAGCTACCCTAAACCTGTGTATCTTTTCTATAAACTGTCTGGTATTCTGTTCCTTGAGGGTCCCATTTTACAGAGACAATTTATCACCAAAGACTCCAACCTCATATATTATGAGGTGCACTGTCTGTCTCTTGTTTATACACACCCCCTCCCGCTCCCTGCAGCCTTCATCAGCTGGTCTACTGGCACTACCAGCTGCACCCAAACTTTCGTACTCACTTCCTCCTCACATTGGCATACTGGACTCCATTACTGCTCTTAAAACCCATCCCATTAAACTAGCCTACTCACTTTCACTGCAACAACTGCATCTTGTATTATACTACGATAGGGCTGGGCGACATGGAGAAAATAAAATGTCACTATATTTTTTTCAAAATACCTCAATATCAATATTGCTATGATATAGATTTGTTTATGAATAATTATGAGTAATGTGGATATAATGACAAAGTGGGTAAAGGAAAATAATAGAACAGTCTGTTAAATTCAGAAAATATCATTACTTGACTGTAATGCAGCTTTTAAAACCAAGACAAACCAAAAAGACAACACTTTTGCGATATTATGATATCCAAAATCTAAGACTATATCTAGTCTTATATCACGATATCAATAGAATACTGATTTATTGCCAAGATTTATACTACAGTATTAAACCCTTAGAGACCCACTTGGACCAGTTTTTGTCTATTAAAGGGGGGACGAGGGATCTATAGGGGAAGATGGTAGGTCAACAGTATATGTCACATAGAAGTGGTATACATCATCTAAAAGCTGGGAACCCGAAGATTAATTAAATCTTGACACAAGAAATTGTGAAAGAGTAAAAGTAATAAGTAAGTTGTTTTGGGGGTTGATACCATATGTTATACAGATTTAGTGCTAAAAAATATTTTAAGAATTCTCAAGAATTGCTAAAAAAAAAAATACCACATCAATACCTTGGTTTACACCATAGAAAAATCTATGCTGTGATTTGGTCGCAAAAACTTTCTGCAGGAATTGCATTTTTCGGGGATTGGATGGCAAGTAGTTCTGTTCTGAAAACAGCTCAGAAACCCCCTTATTGTCAATATACATAGGGAAACCATACATCTTCTGAATGCCCTTGGTGGTTTGTGGTCTAAAGTTTTATGAAGCTGTGCGTATTCTAGAGGTCACAACATTATATTTCATACAGCGATGTCAATGTTCTCACATTGTGAAATGTCTACTATGGGGACTAACATTATCACATATTATTCCAATTGGGCTCATTGAATCCACAAGAGTCCTTCCAGTCATACCTAATTCATGCAATTCAAAAACCCAGAATTGAAATACACCTTTTTAAAATAAGCAGGGGAAAAAAACACATTTATACTATATGCAAAAAACTGCATGGTTATGCACAAAACTGCATGGGATTAGCATTGAGCATGTCGGTAAAGGGGAGACTCGTGGGTACCCATGGAACCCATTTTCATTCACATATCCTGAGGTGAGAGGTTAAGGGACCCCTTTGAAAATTGCCATACCAGTTTTCATTGCCTAACTTTGGAGCATTACTCAGCTACCTCACTCTCGCTTTAAGACCGATCCCGCTACAGCCTCTTAAAGACGGTAATGCCGGCCTTACAGGGTTAACGCATTGCTGAAGTATGCTCCGTTGTTTATTGTACTGTATGATTTATTGTTAATTTCATTAATGTTTTATTACTAATCTTAAGTGATGTAAGGTGACCTTCAGTTGTTTAAGGCGCTATTAAATATAATGTATTATTATTTACTATATCCATTCAAACCTGGTACACAATATTATTATCAGGTACAAATCAATAATAACAACAATATAAAGTCCTCATTTTGGGTCCGATCAGAGCAAAATACAGAAGCCCGCTGGTCTCCCGAAACAGAAGTCCCGTATCTCCAATCATAAAGTGGTCTGACCAGGGTCGACTTTGCCAAAAGCACAGCAACATACAATGCATCTCTTCCAGACGTAGGGGCTATTTTAGATGAGAGTGCACTTTTAGAACACTAGCAAACCGGCGGGCTGGAAAAACAATTCCAGAATAACTGATCTGCTGCATCTGGTTTGTGTCGTGACAAGCCTATGATGAGTCTCCAGCTCGAGATGGAAGAAGCAGGTCTAGAACGCTCACATTCAAATCCTTTATGATAGGTTCATGTTAAATAATATGGTATGTTAAACTGTGCAATAAACCATGAATTAAGACACAGTGATTGATGGTGGTATTACATCTCTCCAGAGACACAAACCGTACATCTGGCAAAAACAGAACAAATGGTGAGATAGTGGTTCCTTAACTAAGAGAGTCTGGAAGGTGAGCCGTGAATCATTAGTCAGACTCTGTGAAATCGGCCATCGGTCATTTACAGCTCTCATTAAACACTGCAATTACATGTACAGTATATGAGCCCTGCAGTGTTTCTGTTTGCACACGGGCCACAATTATACACCACAAAAGAAACAGTCAGGCACCATGACTAATTCAGAATTCACTGAGATATGCAACTGAGCGCAGAACAATGGTAAAATTACTTGGGAAACGACTTCCCTACACATGACTTCAGCACTTCTTTCATAAACATTCCCATTTTCCAATCTGTCACTTTGACAGTTTATTATGTCAAAGGGTAAAGACACAACAAAAACACAGTCTATGGATGAAACTAGATCCTTTCCCAAAAGAGGGGACAAAATTGAAAGCCAGGAGCATGGGGAGCAATTCCACACGGTCCGGAAGACGGAAGATGGAAGATGTGGCCCTTTCCCATTTTGAAATTTGTTTAAATCGTGGCGAGTATAACTAGGTGAATGCAGTGGGGGGCCTCGTAAATCATGGACAAGGTCTCTGGACCCTGTGGGGGTTCTTAAGGGGAATTTGTCCCCCAGTAAACTGGAACTGAGGCTGAGGCTGAAGTCATACGTCTGCATCTCTGAGCTCCCTGTAGTGAGGCCCTGACTCTCTGAGCACTATGTTTGGATTGATGAGGTTAAAGAAGCTTGCCCAAGCTGCTCCTATGTGATTGCAGCTGGCTGGTGTGGAGTTGCAATGGAGGGATAGACAATAGGAGAGGAATCAGATTTTCAGATGTCAGATAGAGTCCGGGGAAAAGGACCTCCAAGGCTCTGGCTTCTTATAACCTCTATTTCTCTTTCTCAAATGCCCCCCCATGTCCAGGCCAGATGTGGAACAACATTACTAATATCTACACTGGTTCACCCATTATGTAATGCGGGGCCTCTTTAGCAAGAAGTATTCTCGCTGAGGGCTAATGTGAAAATTACCCGGTCAAAGGTGCAGGACAAAAAAAAAAATGAACCAATCAGCTTTGGACATCTGTAAGGCAAACCGGGTTACCATAATAACATTTAAAGAGATTAGAGTGACAAGTCCCAGTGTGCAGGCTGAGTCTCACATGCTAGCCTTGACAAGGGGCTCTGAGACACCGCACTGAGTTTAGGGGTGAAACCCAGTTCAGCAGCAGCTCTGGAGACACAAATAAGTAGACAGAGAGAGTCTACTGAGCTGAAATCCCTCACAGGTAAAGATCACAACATCGGAGAAGAGAAATGGACACAGTGGGTAAAAAAAACATTACTTCATATGAATCTAATGACAACGAAGAAAAACGTTGTAGAGTCTCAGTGGATTCAGCTGAAATGAGATTTTTCTTGAACAGGAAAAGAGTTAATATGCCTCTGGTGTCTGAATGTGGGCTGGCAGCTGAAGACAAAATATTAGGCGTGCAAAATCAATTAAAAACGTTGAGATTGCAGTATGGACTACTGTGACTGAGGCAACACTTACACATCAAAGGAAACATGTTTTTCTAAACGAATAATTTTGGGTTTGTGCAGCAAAATTGAAATCTAAAAGAAATTACTATTTTATATTATGTTATATCAATAGCAATATATAGACAAAGGCACCAATCACTTGGCACCAATGCGGACATTTGGTCAGACTCACGTGCAAAGCTACCATTATTGCACACGGCTTCTTCTGTGTTGCTAAGTGAAGTGCAGCATTCCTGGGGTCTCCCAGGTCAGGCCTGTTAATGAGTGGCTGACCGGGGGCTTTGGGCCAGTCCCAGGCCAGCACCTCACCTCTCCAAATCAAATAAAGTAAGGCCCATTTAACCAAACACATTGTTCTAGACCACGCAAGGGGAATGCAAGCACTGGGGTAATACTCACACCACTGATGCAAAAATTAAACCTCAGAAGGTTTACATACTTCTCTTTGTGGGGTAGTGTTTAGGCAATAGTATTTTTGTTGGACACTGTGTACATGGGAAAATTTCATAACATAAGGCCAACATGCTTTATGAGAGAGAGAGAATGAATGGTTATACTGGTACCTGTGAAGATATGAACTGGCCAGGTTGAGATGCTGGAGCAATAACCTCGGGCTGTCCTTCGAGCCACGAAATCTTCAAGGGGTCTTTACTCAGGCCAATTTCATTTTTAGCTGCCAGCTCCTAAAAACACATAAAAGCATTTGAGTGGATATTTGGTTATGTTTATCTACCAGTATTTTATTAGGACAACAACAAAAACAATCTCCTTGTCCTGATAGCTGTAAGACATTGTGTGTCATTCTTACACCTGGGTATTATATAAATATGAAAAACAAATGTAGACAAGGACAACGGTGGATTGTAACTGGGCCAACTCCCAGAGCAAGAGTGGGACCTGGAGATGGCCAGGCAGAGACCACAGAACCTGTGCCCAGATCCCTTTAGACTGGCAGACATGTTCTCTGGAGGAAAACCACACGTAGTGGGGAGGAAACCACAACAAAATAGTACACCATCAAGACAAAGGGCCTGAGGACCCAGACAGTGTGGAACAATGAAGCGGCTCAAGTTCTTCCGTCCAATGGTTCCCATCAGCACGGAGAACTCTACACTACAGAATGACTAAAACATTAGTTTAAGTTGCAAACTGTCCTGAGGCTGGGAAATCTATGACAGGTGTCATTCTTAGTAACGACCAAACTCAGCACATAACCAGAATATTTGAGGAAAGTAAGTGGGAAACAAATGTGGCTGCATGAAAATGCATGTATTGGAGAATATTTCTATCATTGAACAAACAGAATGAGGACACTGACCGGGGAAGGGTTGGGTACTTACAGCTGCTCTCACAGTTGCAAATTCAACCACAGCGCTTCCTCTCTTCTTACTCGATACAATCACGTTCAAAACATCTCCATACTAGAGGTAAGAAATGGGAGAAGAAAAGAAAAGAGGAGAGATACAGAACATTCAAATTAGTATTTCCTTTCACAGCAAAACCCATAAGCATGAAAACACAAAGCATATGCAGACTGAAAAATTGAAAACACGGGTGAATATAAAAGACTTCTGTAATAAAAGTTAGGATTTAATATGTGTTTGGTTATTAAACTTAATCTCTAATATAGGGTTTGTGTGTTTGGGACTGAGTTAGTAATGCTGCAATGAACATCGTGTACAAAAGTGAGACAAGAGGCAGTATTGGATAATTTGAGCTATTCCTTGTGCAATTGCATTTGATAAACAATATTTTTGGATGAGAGCAGAAATTAGACGTGTCTCGAATCCAAATCCCTGCCACAAATCAAAACAGGGAGGAAAGGTTGGGCCAAAAAGGGGAGCCGGGCAAAGAGCATCTCAGACATTCCCGGATCTCTGTCCAAGAGAGAGAAGAGGAGGAAGACCAGAAACAAGTCAAAGCATGGGAGACAAAAACCTGATCCCTATTGAAGGCAGCCATTAGCAGAAGGTTTTTTTTAATTCCTCAGTGGTTTTTCATTATTTATAACTGAGGCCTTTTGTCTGAAACGCAGGGGCTTGAGACAGGAGGAGGATGAACGTGGCCTTAGAGAATTATAATAATAATAATATCTACGAAGGACATTCTGGAGCAAGCCAACAGTGACAAAAGAGACTCTCAAAAGGCCTCCGTTTCATAGAATATAAACATTTGAACATGTTTTTTTTTCCCTTAAATGACTTAAACGATTTAATTCAAGCGGCCAAAGTACACAAGTCTGCACACGTACGTATGCACAAGTATACACATAACATACTTTCCCACACAGCGGTGGCTATTTTGACTTGCCCAGAACATTAACTGTCACACATTGAAGCTTGTCATCTCAAAAACAATCTTTACCTAAAATATACTCCGTTTGCTTCAGAATTTAAAAAAAGGAGCAACACTTTTTTTCCACAGTGTTTATGATGACAGCCCTCCTGCCTGGAACCATATTGATTGAGTTCGTGCAAAGGAGCAATTCATATGCCTTTTTCCGGCCAGCTTGACGTCACTGACACTTGCCCGATCCTCATTTCAGGCCAACCTATGCCCCACCAAAAAGCCCTTGTGACGGATCACAGCATAAGGTGGAACTGGGTTGCATGAGAAGAGCACATTTCCTGATGCCTCCCTTGGCACTGCTTAATCACCTGGTAAGAGGGGCACAAACAATGGCGTGCATGGCTTTAAAAGGGCACTACAACATTGCCCTCAGCACTTTCACTGCAACAAAACTTAATGGGCCTTGTTTAAGGGGAAGAATAAAACAATCTACAGCGCTGATGTCATGCAGACCTCAAATATGGCCGGACTCTGCAGGCAAGTTTGTTGCCGGGGAGCTCTGCTTTGGGACAGCAAGAATAAAGCGATCCAATTCTATCATTATACAATTTATGGAATTTTATATTTCAATAATAATAATAATAATATTTATCCTAAAATATTGAATTTCCAGAACATTTAATTGGGAAACAATTCATAGATTAAATACTCTGATGAGAATGTCTGTTTTTGTTTAATCCAGTCGATTAAATTCCTCACATTTATACTTCATCACATTAATGCAAAATTCCTGTAAAGCAGTCTTGCTCATTAATTTATAACACTGCCTACAATGTCCTAATACGGATATAATCAAGAGGTAGTTACCTCAAGAATTATTTCATTATATTATTCAATCCAAAATGGTACCTCACTGATACTGATAATTGTGTGAACATTGTAACATTGTGGAAATACTCATTTGATTTTTAGGATGTGTACCTTTTGTAGTAGTGTGAAAAGAAGGTCTTGAGAGTAGCCTCCATTCGTCTCGTCATCTTTTTTACACTTCCATTTTAACTAGAATGAGAAAGAAGATAAAAAGGAGAGGTCTTTTTAGTCACGAAGACTTTCAAAAAAATCAAAGAAGTGCATGATAGCATCTAATCATTAGAGCACAATTGATTAGACTCCGCTGATGAGGAGGCAAAGTATGCCAAGTAATCTTGGCTGTGATGACACACAGATTACCATAACCATCAGGACGGACTGGAGCTATGGGAGAGAGATATTGTTAAACTCTTGGAACGTCACCCTGGCACCACCTGTGAGACCTGGAGTCAATTTCCATTCATACCAAAGACAACTGCCGGACAGCTAGAATGGTAAGAATTAACACACAGAGTGCTGGACCAAAGAATACAGGAGGACCTGCTAGACTATGGCTCCACAGAATACAGCACAACACCAGACACAACAATGACAATAATAAAGTCGGCTCCAATGAACAGCCTCTGGATCCAGATCATGCATCAAATTATTTTATTTATTTTGAGTCCTCAATTGTCTAATAGTCTCAGAGATTTGTTCAATCTAAAAATCAGGTTTAATCTTTAAAAGGTGCAAGATACGGGATAGGGAGCATTTTGATTACCTTTCAACGGCTCTCAACATGGCAACTGCGAGCTGGCAGCTCAAAGCTAAAGGTGCTTACAGCGCTAACAACCGGGCTAGCCAGTGTGGCGCGCTCACGTGCACGAACATGCACTAAAAGCACCCCGGCTATGTTCACAAAGCAAGGAGATGCTCGGACAACACACACAGAGGGAGACCAACTTCCTTCTCTGCTCAGGTAGACATTACTCCATTATATCTTTACATAGCAAACAGTCGTTTGCTGCTATAGTAATGTTCAGAATGTTAAATAATCACCTGTAATAGCAGATCATTTTGAATCAGGTTAAAGATATATTACTTTTACCAGACAGGAAAAACATTGTTCTCAATCTGAGTCTAGAAACAACATACAAAATCAATTTAAAGAAAATTTGTATGCAATTAAAGCACAAAATTGTAATTTTATCTTCGATCGTCAACATGGCAAGAGCCAACAGTCTCTGAGATAGATCTATGCACTAATGTACCCATGTCCTCTGATGTGACCCATGATAACGTCAGTCTTACGGCTGCTGTTTGTTTTTCTAACTGAATACACAAATGTCGGGGGAATACACTGTTTTTAAAACCAGATTTAATGTCTAAACACATTAGCTAATATCCCCAGTGTCCGTTTAATATGCAGAGGCTACGCAGTTTCCAGGAGGAAATATAATAAGCTCTCGCTTGGCATAGTTACAGGTCTCCTGAGGACGTCAGGCCTACTCTGGAGGAATGGGCGTTAGAACAGCCTGTGCACTCAGTGGTGAGAAAGCGTATGTGGTCTCCAAATAATGAATTACAAATGTCTTAGGTTCTATCAAAAGCTCTGTTGAGGTTCTGTCTGCACTTTTACTCAGATAGAGCTGTTCCTCTTTTTCCATCTCACTGCGTTGTTCTCAATAAACTGCAACCCTCATCCTGACTTCTCCGTCTCGTCCCCTGACTAGAAGCCCATAGTTGCAAGCCTTACCTTCAATTTAGGGGTCACATTGCTCTTGAAACATCTCTCCCCTCCTGAATCTGAGAAAAACACATGAGAGGGGAATAAGATGGTGAAGTGAAAAGACAAGGAAACGATTGTTTTGTTGAGGAAAGAAATGCAGCACTCAAGATAGCAGTCAAGTCAAGCAGATGGACAGCGATTTTTGGCTGTCGTATGGTAAATGTAATGCCCTTCGTACAGTCTGATGATCCACTGAGTGCCTCTCGAGAACAGACAGAGCACTAATCAAGTGAAGGGCTGGGGAGGCCTGACTGCGTGCAAATGGAGGAGACTCAAAAGACGTGCCGACTATGCATGAGTAATTGTCCAGCCACAAAAATGGATCTAAGTCCAGGGCCAAGAATCAGTACTTCCCTTAAATACACACATTTCTCTAGCCTTATTTTACAAGTCTCTTACTTTTTTTCATGTGACTGAGATGGAGACACTGTAGCTTTAAAGCAAAAGTATTATCAGGCAGTTAAAAAAGTTTGATGGAAAACTATGTGTGTGTGCGCGGTGCTTTGCATTGCTGTTACCATGCCACGTTTTCTTACTGCCAAGAAACTAAAATAGACCTTATCCAAGTGCAAAACATAAAGTCAAAAATACATTCAGTTATTTTTACTGGGATTTTTATGTGAATAATATTTGGCAAACAACAGGGAGCCTCGTGACTGCTGTGGTTTGACTGACAGTATGATGGTTGGGAAACATAGAGGTTCACTCAGCTGAGGTTTTCAGGATTGTAAGAGGACTTTGCTGGATCAAACTGGATTTATCCAAGCAGAACAGGCCTGCGCTGAACTGGTTTGGTTAGCCTGGACCGGAGCAGACTGGGCTAGGTTAAATCTTGGAAGTGTACGTACGTCCGTCTCCCGTTTGCTGCTGCTGTGCTTCTCTCTCTCTCTTGATCTGCTCTCTGATGAGCCTCTGTTCCTCCTCAAGCTGCCGGGATCCCTCCTCTCTCAAACGGGCTATCTGGTAGAAACAGACGTATTGCAATACTGTAATGTGCTCAAACAGACATACTAGTTTTGAGTGGCAGCAAATGATGAATCTTTGTTCTTCGTTAAGCACTGATGTAATTCATCACCTATGTGACTCTCCCATTCTAATACACCCTGTCTGCTATTATGTGTTTCCTGGAGAGTGGGCAGACAATCTTATTTCTTCAGTTCAGGCAATGACCCCTTGAGATGAGAAAGAAAATGGAACAGTGCCACCTACTGGTTACCTCCTTCCCCCAGGGCATGTGGCCACATATTTATATGCATTTTGCACATTAAGCACAGGCCATGACTCACCTTGGAGGCGTTTACACCATTTTTATTTATCATTGGCTTTCTGAACAAAGTGCACTAAGTCATGCAATATCACCTAATGGGTTTACTGATAATTGTGATATGGCAGTGAAAAAATAGGCTCTCTCAGATACAGCCTTTGTTCCTGACCCAAGTCTTTGGAAGATTTCAACTGAATCAGAGGGGAGTATTTGACGAAAAACAGAATAGAAACACCTGGGTGTGCTTCAGAGTTTCCTGGAATGCACTGGAATACCTTGTTCCCAGTACAGTGCTACAGGCCTGTAGTACAGTGACATATTTATTTTCGAATTTTCGATATCCGCCCCAGGCAATGTTTGGTGCATTATCATCTCTCATATGGTTTCTATGAATTATCTTACCTCTTCTTCAAGGGTTCTAGTGATTTGCACCTCGTCCTGGCTCTGAGTTTCTGCTTGTTGCTCTCTGGCCTCCAAATCTGTCATGGCAACACACGCACACAAACTCAAGTGTGAAAACAGACAAAACTGTGCAAAACAAATTGGTTATTTCCTAAAAGCTGCTCTTGTTTAATTTCCTGCTGGACAATCTATGCTGTCAACATATGTCAAAATTTATTAGCCGGTGTAACGTTAAACCTGGAATATGTATGACAAAAAACTGATTTAATATAACCTTTTACAATCCCAATAGAAAAATTGACGGATAATGAAAAGAGAAAATCAAGAGTCTCGAGATGCTGTAGGGAAAGGGACTCACCTAGCTTAACTTTCTTTCTCTTATCATCCAACTTCCTGGTTCTTTCTTCTGCTTGTTTCTTTGCAGCGCAGATCTTGTCATAGGCAGCCTGAAAACAGTATTAGACACCAGGATGACTCATGTCTCTGTGTGAGTGTGTATCAGCGGTTAGGACTTGTAGAGAGGCATCAGGGGCCTTACCTTGGCAGCAGCATCAGTTAACACCTCGAGAGCCTGGGACAACTGGTAGAAGAGATCCACTAGAAAAAAAGGGACGAGAAAAGTGAAAACAATGAAAATTCTGCAACTGGATGCACATAGAAAAACTCTTTTTCTTTTTGCATCAGGAGCCAATGTTTTTACACGTGGATATGAGTGGCTACGGTTAATTGTCAATTGTTATACGCAAGAGATACAGAAGCAGGTGACGTGGCGTGAAGAAAGTGAAGAGATCATTGCATCTAGAGGGGGCTTATGCCAAAAGAGGCATTATGTGCTCAGCATGATATCTTCAAGCGGAAGCTTGGACACGGGGCTGAAACACACTCAGACATTCTATGCTTTAAAAAAGGTGCCGCGAGTATCACGAAAACTGTTATCTCCAATGACACAGACGTGCATTCCGACACAGACCCCTGGCCTCTCCGTTTATCTTCCATTAGAGCACCTCGAGGGGCCACTGCCGCAATCACCACGCATGACTCCACCTCCCTTGTTGTCATCTAGCACACACACACACACACACACACACACACACACACACACACACACACACACACACACACACACACACACACACACACACACACACACACACACACACACACACACACACACACACACACACACGCCACACTACTGCATTATTCTAGACAGGCTTAATCATTCACTGATGGGAGGCCTAACGGACCGATACTGTTACTCCCTGTGGGGACTGGCAGTGCTCACTAACAGGAGGCTCTGGAGATCATGCTGCCAGCGGAGGCAGTCAGGTTACCTACACGCATATAATGGGCTGGAATGAAATCCAACTGGGGGGGATCTACCATGCCCACTAGGCAGCTCAAAGTGTCACAACACGGGGGGTTGAGGAAAGTGAGGAAATATTTGGAGGGGGAGAGTCTTCAGTCAGTGAGGAATCATGACCCCCACGTCACCTCTTACATGCGTACAACCTTCCCCTGAGGAGCAGCAAATCCTGAGACTCGCTCCGCTCTCGTGCGATAGAGAAAGAGTCTGTCCATGTGCGGGTTCAAGTGTTGAGGCCCTCCAAACCACTTCTTTTCCATTTCAGGGAAACCGACCCCCTGCTTTTGCATTATCCCTCTCAACCCACCAAACCCAACCAATTTCCCAGTGCTTTTTTTTTTCTTGACATAATCAGGAATTGTCTGAACTATCCAGAAACCACATAAACCTCACTTGAAAACATGCCTCATGACCAGTCTTTTGTCCAGGGTGCCTTTTTTTTACCCTTCTGACAAAAAAAGCTACATTGGGATTTCCTACTCTAATTGTTGACATGCTGGTTGGCGACAAGCCAACGACGGAGGGAGTGTGGAAAGGCTGGTGGTGATGGTGGTGCTGCTGCTGGTGTTTGGCCGATCCTGTCTGGCTTGAAAGCCGGCAGGAGAGACAAGCGCTGGTTGGACTTCTTACAAAGCTTTGTGGCTAGGCCGTCTGGCAGGGTACAACTTGCTGAGAGCGCCACTCTCGAGCATTCATTTTGGGTTTTGGAGCTTGATGGCCGCTCAGTGAGACGATTAACGCTAATTCTTCAGAAAACAATGCAGAAATTGCATAAACAAACAATAAATCTTGTTCCAGTTCTACTGGGAGACGGAGAGAGGTCAGTGGCTCAGAATGGAGAGACGGTGGACATGGACAAACACAGATAAGCACACAAACAGGCTCAGTCACCTGCTTTTGGGTTGTCTGGGTTCTTGTCTGGATGGCACGTCAAGGCTTTCTGTCGATAAGCTTTCTTGATCTAGGAGAAAAACAGAAGAACCCCAAGAGTTATGGAGAGTGGAAAACGTTGATTAGGACCCAAAGAGAACGAATCATCCACTTAAGCACAGATCTTGGCCATGTGAAAGTTAAATTCTTACTCTCAATACCAATTATCTTTATCCTGTCGTCCTTGGCCCAGAAAACCAAAGTCTGAATAAAAAATGATGGTCCCATTGAAATAATGGCACAAATGGTATTACTCTGACATGAAAGCACTGGGGGTGAAATGTGGTCTGCATTTACATTCTTTTCTTTTTTTTTACGGATTGTATTGTGTGGATCAAATCAACACCTGAGCTGATCCTCTGCTTTCTGTCCTTTTGACATGTTGTTAATGGACTCTAACCACCTCGGCACAAACTCCACAGTGAATTACCCGCACAAGAATTCCAAACTATTCTCAGGCCCATTGCCAGTGTGCAAGATGAATGTGTCCTGAGTTGCAGCCTAGTATTAGTCCACCTTTAGTCAAACTAAAGAAATGTTACAATAACATGCACAAACAGAGTGCCATTGTCCATAACACATCTGAGAAGGCTGCCATTAATATCTTAGGCAGGTAGCCAAAACTTTTGGGGGGGTTCAGAGAACCAAAGTGGAAAAACTAAACAATACTTTTGAGTATTGTAATGTCATATGAGGTTTTAGTTATAACTGATTTTTTAACTCTAGGTCACTGCTTGGAATGTTAACCATTCATTGGTCCTTCTAGGGACCAGTTAATGACAAGGTGGTTTTCATTAGATCTCTGCTCCTCTGGAGAAAGAAGGGAAGCAGGAAAACTTTCCGTGGAGACAACCTCAAAAACACACGCTCATATGCATTGCATGCTAAGGACTTGGCACAAACATCCACCGTATATCCAAGCTCAGACACAAGCACACGCACGCACACGCACACGCACACACATCAGTCTTAAAATCAACAATGCCAACGTTGTGAATGTTTTAAAAAATTTAGCAACTCCAGTGAGTCTCCAAGACAGTCAACTTAGGCACATTAGGCTGGACACCTATTGTCCATGGTACAAGAGCTAAGACGTGAACCCTCCGGAGCCTACGTGGATTAGATAGCTCCTAAATGTCACAAGTACTTTCTTCTCTCTCTCTTGGTCAACATCAGGTTTTTGTTCTTATTGTAGTTCCAGTAAATGAGAACTTGGTTCATTGCGAGGGCTTTGAGAGACTAAAAATCATTGAGAGGTTTTTCGTCTTGCTGCTTGGCACACAGAGCCTTCCTACAGATCGAAACTGACACATGGGGCTGTGGACAGGGGCCAAACACGTAGAGTATGCTTACTGTTGGCCTAAGCTTACTTCCCCTTTTTAGCCTCCATGTCTCTTTCTCCCTTTACTTTTCTCTGTGCTCTCCATCATACTCTGGTGGCTTTGTCCAAATTTCTCCAAAGACTTTTGGTGAGGTAGGTACAAGAAAGGAAATTAAAACTCAAGCTGAGGTTCAAATGTATCTCCATCCATGCGTGTATAGGTTTCCAGTTGAAAGAAATGCTGTTCCTCTCTGGGACCAAGATGAAGCAAAGGTTTATATAAAAAAAATTTAAAAAAAACAGACAGAAATGAAAGCCATTGCATTCAGAGTGATAACTGTTGCAAGAATTCCCCTGTGCCATCAGTTCTTTGACAACACACAGTGAAAGAGAGTTTGCTTTCAAGGTCTATACCAGTGTGTTAAACAGTTTTAGTTGGATTTGTACAATTTTAAGTAAATTCTTTTGCTGACCATTTCCAAATTCAGGCTACAGAGTTCAGGCATGTTTTTTTTCACTAACACTCCAAGCAGCAGTTGGTTTCCATAAACTTCCATATGTTCATTTATAATAAAAATCCACCACATTGGACAAGTCTGCATTATTTCTTTGTCGGTGTTGTCAGTGTGGTAATGCAGCTTGAGTGCAGATTGATACGAAACGTGTGCACTACATTACGTCTCGCAACAATAATGCAAGTTGCAAGGTGCTTACTGTAATGCATGAAAGAAAAGTTCCAAAAGGGTCAAGCCAATGGTTGATCAGAATGGGAGAAAAATACATTCATATTTCTAAAACAGAGTAACTGTTTAAATAAAGGGGCTAAAACATGCATAATCCCTGCTATAGTCCTTTAAAAGCTAATGCGGTGTCCTCAGCTCACACAAACTCTACTTCTCATGTTCATCATCACCTAAAGCCAGCTGATAAGATAAACACATCTGCTGAGAAACAGAGCAGATGTTTGACATCGTCAGGACAAAAGTCTGGCCAGCTGAGCTGTTTGACAAGGACAACCTGTCATCATTGCTGCTGTTCTGGTGGAGAGCAGCGAGGTTGCATGTCACCACCTTTGTCTCGCCGAGTTCAGCTCAGTTAAAGATCTAGTTAACACATACTTTTCTACTTTCCAGTTAATTAGCCCACCTCCTTTTCTCTCCATCCCCTCCGCCTTTCTTTTATGTTTCACTCCCTCTAGCATCCTTCACGATGTGTCTTGTCTCTACTGCGCCTCCAGTGCCGTTTTGTTAAATAATACATGATTACTCCCATCAATGCCGTAACACGCAAGCCTTAATTGATGCTGGAAGACCCTGAAGCCCTTTGGTCCTACAAAACTAGAAGCCAAAGCGGGCCAACTTTTGAAGAGGTTAGCACATGTGTGGATAAGAGCGCTCAGAGTGAGTGGCACCTTCCTACAGGACAAAGTCAATTACTGTCGTTATTATCTTTGTGCAGTTCACCATGACCTTTTAGGGTTCCTAGAAGGGCTCCTGAATCAATTATGAGTAAGAGCATGTCAAGAGAAAACCATAGGAACTCCGAGGCTGAACCTAGATGCTGCCCATAGTCCCCTAATATGAGCAGAAATGTCCGTATTTTATTATGTTGTGTCATCCATCTCTTTCAATTCTAATTATTCAAGACTGTCCCGTGCCGTTTGTCTTGTCTCAAGACAAACCGAATTGCAGAAATGTCAAGTATTTCCCACGCTTCAGTTCGCAGGAGGAGCCAAGAAATCAAGGAAAGACTGATCATGCAGCAGCAGGCCTACAGTAGCCTGATGGTTAATGCTCAGTGAAAAACAGACTCTCTGTACCCGCTTGATCCCTGCCTGCCACAGTCTTAACTGCATGCCCACATCTTGTCCTCATTACGCCAATCTTTGGTGCCAATTATAGTTGACAAACTGGTCCGAGTGCAGCCTCAGCACAGCCCCGAGTCTGTGTGGCTGATTAGCTGCCTGATCTGCCATGGGCCCATCCTCCTTAATTACAACGCTCTGCTATTTACGGGACATTATCAGCTGGAGGAAAATGATAATAGGCACAGCAGGGAAAAGGAAGAGGAGGAGGAGGAGCGAAGACAGGGCAAAGATGATGTGACCACAAGTAATAAGAAAAATTGGATGTAATGAAGAGAAACAGTGAGACACTGTGATGGACTTTCCATGTGTTTGTGTGCTTGTGAACCTGACGAAACGAACCTCCAGTCAAACTCAGCACTCATTCGGTACGACCCTGTATTAACTTTAACAGTTCATCTTCACATCTTGGTTCAAGACTAGACCATTGTGTGTCATCATTCTAATGATTTCAACCAAATTGTAAACTGAAAAACTAACAAAGTTGTGATTCTGGTTTTTGTTTACGTCGCATGTGAAAAGGTTTGTCTGATGTCATATCTGTAGAACTGAGGAACACAGAACAATGTACTGAACATAAGTCGGCTTGGCGCCTCCGTCTGATGTTAAAAGACCTGAAACACCAAATGATTCCAGGCTGCATCACTAGTGATGCCCCCCAGTGCAACACAGGATGCAATAATAAACATAATCTACCTACCCTGACCAGGTATGGAGTTACTGTATACACTGCAACATGTCAGGTACACTACAATGCAAGTAGCTGAATAAACCACAATACATTTTGTGTGGTCTTGGCTGTTACCATCGTCTCACCAAGCAATCTGTGGTAGGTACACACACTTAGCAATCATTACCCAAGTCCAGCGGATATGCATGAGAATGACTCTTTAAATGGTGGATAGCCTTCAGCATCAGCTTCCGCAGCAGACGGATAAAGCGAACCCCAGTCATCCATAGTCAGTAAATCATAGACTCTGACATGCCAGTTCCTCCAGCATTTATCAGCCAGTCAAGCTCATAAGAAGGTCAACAGCAGTGATAAGAGAAAGGGATGCTAAATAGAACCAGGAGGAGATGCAGAACGTAAATCACCTACGTCAAGACAATGTTTTACAAGCTGTGGCGGAGCCCACATAAACAGGCTGTGGGATGCACTTCTTCCCCTAAACAACATGCTGATAGTGGTGGTGGAGCAGCGGGTAAAATAACTGGGATAAGTAGCCCTTCTGATGACATCTGTCTTCACACACTTGATTGATTTTTTTACTCCATGCACACCACACACACACACACACACACACACACACACACACACACACACACACACACACACACACACACATAAACACAAACACAAACACACACTCGCTATCGCTCTCGAACATCAACAGACCTCACAGAACCAGCTTTCTGCATTTTGGAGTCTCAATTCTACCCGAGCCATAACCACTAACTTCCTCCAGGATAATCCTCCAGGGAAGACAGGACTTTGAAATCCAATTAAGAAATTACATTCTTCCCTCATTTTGGCCGCAATTTTAATTTCCCATTGGGCTTGTGGATTCTGGATACTGGAAACTGTGATGAGAGGGGGTCGTGGGGAAAAGGCAGGATTCAGAACATTATGGCAAACCACTCTGGACTGGTAAATGAAATACAGAGTAGTTGATTCAAAATCCATGCAGGCAAAAAATTATCACTCAGGTTTATACTGTGCAGAGTTGAGCATACCTGATTTGTAGAGATAGGTTGCCCATAGTATGATAGCGTTGGCCAGGCCTCATCAGATATATTTGTGATCAGATGTGTTGGTTTAGTTTTAGATAAAGAATAAACAAATAAATAATTGTCAACCATTGTGATAATCAAAGAGAAATGCCGAACACTCCATATTTCTGGCTTCTCCATTAAGGTAATTTGCTGCTTTTCTGTTTAAAATTATTGCAAGTTGAATATCTTTGGGTTCTGGACTATGGGTCACCCAAAACCAGCATTTTGATGACGTATCCATTGCATGTGCAAAATTGTCACTGGCATTTTTTTTACTTAATTTACTATTTCATAAACCAAACTATTTACTATTTATTATTTATTCTGGAAAATAGCTGGCAGGGTACTTGATGATCAAAATTGGTTGCAGCCCTAGAATGTATATCCACAATCACCAAAAGGCATTTCCTGTCATTCTCGCACAAGACTAAGCTGGTGCAGCACCGCCACCGTGTGGGCTTTTCGATGTATCACACCTCTGCGGTTCAGCCATAAACCGGTGTTTATGTCTTTAGCTGCATGTGTCTCATTTACTGGACCCAGAATTTCAGTCCTCGTTTTACTGTGCTGGCATTTCTCTTCACAGAAAAATACTCATGTCTCGTTAGCATGCACGAATACACGATACACACACCCACCCACCCACCCACTGCTACAAGCTCCATGAGAGCAAGCTAACACAGCCTCCTGCTTGCAGGCAAACATGTCGCACAGTCTCTCCTGATGCGAACACAACTGCTGTGACATGTGACGTTAACTGAGCGAACAGTCCGGTAGACTATCTGCTCAACCAGCGTCCTCCAGGCTGCCACGCGCCTGTCAAATAACGAGTTTTACCGAGCTAACTAGCTTAACAGCTAGCTTATTTACACACCTGTTTCGATGTAGCATTGATTTCAACGCCGAGTAAACCATACAGATCCATCTTCAGGATGTCTTTGGCCTTTCCAGACATGTCTGCCGACAGTGAGCAACGACACCAACACAGAAAAATAAGAAATGTGAACGTTTGGCTAATTCAGCGGTTTGTTGTTGTTGTTCCCGGTCCAGGCAGCATGCGTTTCACGTCTTCAACCTTTCAACCAGGTTGCGCACGGCACCCTGGGAAATGTAGTTTTTGTTCCGTTGTTCCGCTCTGCTGTTGGATAAATGCAGAAAGAGCCTGCATGTTTTACCACAGCGTGTAGCTACATCGAGAAGTAGGTTTTATCAGTCCTAATATGTTTTAACTTGTTTTCACAGTGTGTCTCTTGGTGCTGAATGTCACGTTTCACTGCACAGTTGCTTATACTTGATATTTATTCCAGCTGTGAAATGGTTTTACAGTGTGTATCACAAACAGATCGATTTGTAGAGCCGTATTGTGATCTCAAATATTTATCTTTATTTTTATGTCAACAAGCTTTTTACAGCATAATGATGCTTTGGTTTTTAAGGTTGTTACAAATATTCATAATTGGGAGTAAAGATTACAGTAAATTATGTCTTGGTCTTCATTATTTTCCCCTAAACCCATGCTCAATGCTCAATACTCAATGATCAATGCATGTTTGCTCAGGCTCTCTGAGTCACAACTCTTTACAGAGTTGTGACATTTTATAGTTGAATAATTAAGTTATGTGCTAAATGTATCTTGTTGAGTGCCCTCTGGTGGACAAATTGTGTAACAGCGACACTGTCTCTAAAAATGACCTCAAACTCTTTCCAGTACTACATTTAGTTAATGCAAACCTGCGAACATAAACACCAGTTCTTAAACATAAGTCAGTATCAGCTTATAGCCTGGCGATCAGTCAGGTTTTACAGGAATAATTACTGTTTACACCTTTGTTATCATTTTAGGCAGCTGGGCTACACCTTTGTTTACATTGAAATACTTGTATAGTCTGTTTTTACTAAACCTGACAACACCCTGTATCAATTGTAAAATGTAAACAGAGAACTCTGCTGTTCATTTTTATTTCATTTTTAGTTGTAGCTATATATATATATTTAAAGTTATGATTATGGCTTTTCTGGGATGATTTCAGCTTTTCGGCTAGTGTGGTATCCAAACTGGAATCCGTGTCCTCTTGGCTCTTAAGGGGTGCTTGATAGCCACCAGGGGATCACCAGTAAGATGAGGAATGCTTAGTTAAATACTAATAATGCTTTGATTTAAAAAAGTAAAAAATGAAAGCACAGCTGTTGCATCTTTTTCATACCACTGTCATCACACTCACTACACAGCAGTGACGATCAAACAACAACATTTTAGCCCCAAAAAAAACATTTCAACATCCGGTATCTTGCATGAGGGTCCTCGGGATAGAATGGGTATAGAATCAATGAAACTTCCAAAAGAGGGGTGAACTGTTTTAGTTTTCTAGATACAGGACTGTTATTGTGTGGTTTAGTGATTTAGTGACATCATCACTAAACAGAAACACGTCCTGACATGTCATTCAACAGCTCTCTTTTTCTAAAATATGAATCAAGTTGTAACAAAGCCACACATTGTCTACAATCTGTTCCCAAAGGTTATTCAAAAAGAGTTCCTTCTCTCAGGACAATAATCCAGAAGAGCTGTGCCACAGCCTTCTATTGGGCATTTTTAATGACCCTGTTCCAGAAAACTTTGGACAACTAAATCCTACCAACTAATCCTATAATTATTGACACGCCTTTATAGAGGTCCATGTGGTAAAAGGTTTGACTAGTAGGTTAAGAGTTAGTTTGGGCTGAAAATCAAAATCACTTGATGTGTAGGCCTCTACGTTTATACGCAACAATAAATGACCTGCAGCTTTCAGGGACTTTGTTCCAGATATGTGGAGCAGAAAAACTGAACGCTGCTTCTCCGTGTTTAGTTCTGACTCTTGGAACAGAAAGTAGACCAGTCCCAGATGACCTCAGGGGTCGGGATGGTTCATAAGGTAGCAGCATATCAGAAATGTATTTAGGCCCTAAACCATTCAGTGCTTTATAAACCATCAGCAGGATTTTAAAGTCAATTATTTGTTGGACAGGAAGCCAGTGCAAAGACCTCAGAACTGGAGTGATGTGATCCACTTTCTTGGTCTTAGTGAGGACTCGAGCTGCAGCTTTCTCACTGACTTTTTACAGAGACCTGTAAACACACCGTTACAGTAGTCCAGTCTACTGAAGATAAAAGCGTGGACAAGTTTTTCCAAATCCTGTTGAGACATAAGTCCTCTAATCCTTGCTATATTCTTCAGGTGATAGTAGGCTGATTTTGTAATTGTCTTGATATGGCTGTTCAGGTTGAGGTCTGAATCTATAACTACACCTAGGTTTCTGGCTTGGTTTGTGGTTTTTAATATCAGTGATTGAAGCTGAGCGCTGACTTTCAATCATTCATCCTTGCTACCAAAAACAATTACTTCTGTTTTATCTTTATTTAATTGAAGGAAATTCTGGCACATCCAGTTGTTGATTTGTTCAATGCATTTACTCAGCCCTTGTATGGGATTATAGCCCCCTGGTGATATAGTTATGTAGATTTGTGTGTCGTCTGCATAATTATGATAACACACTTTGTTGTTTTCCATAATCTGAGCCAGTGGAAGCATGTAGATGTTGAACAGAAGAGGCCCCAGTATTGAACCTTGGGGAACACCACTTGTCACCCTAGTCAGCTCTGATGTGTAATTAGCTACAGACACAAAGTATTCTCGGTCCTTCAAGTAGGATTCAAACCAGTTAAGTGCTGCGCCAGAGAGTCCTACCCAGACCTTTAGTCTGTCTAGTAGTATGTCATGGTGGACCGTGTCGAATGCAGCACTGAGATCCAGTAATACTAAGACTGAGATTCTGCCACTGTCTGTGTTTAAGTTGATGTCGTTGAAAACCTTAACAAGAGCAGTTTCAGTACTGTGGTGCTGTCGAAAGCCGGACTGGAAGACATCAAAACAGTTATTTACGGCTAAGAAGTTGTTCAGCTGTTGAAAAAACGCTTTTTCTATTATTTTACTTAAAAATGGGAGGTTTGATATTGGCCTATAATTTTTCATTATTGCGGGGTCTAAACTAGCATTCTTTAGGAGTGGTTTAATAACTGCAGTTTTTAGGGCTTGTGGGAAAATCTGAGAGAAGGGATGTGTTTACAATTTGTAGAAGATGTGTGTCGGTAGAATATCTAAGCAGCAGGAGGATGATTTCAGATGTTGCATAATGTCTTCTAGGCTTCTTTGGTTGATTGAATGAAATTGTGTCATGATATTTGAATGGATGTTATTTAAAGATGGGGACAACACATGTCCTGTGGTTGATGTGGAGGCACAAACTGCCTGTCTAACTTTCTGAATTTTGTCAGTAAAAAAGGAAGCAAATTGATTGCATGCCCAGGTGGATTGGAGCTCAGCAGTTACTGACACTGGAGGGTTTGTTAGCCTGTCAACGGTAGCAAATAAGGCGCATGCTTTGTTATTGTTTTTGGTTATAATGTCAGAGAAGAAGGACTGCCTTGCATTTCTAAGTTCCAAATTATAATCGCGAAGTCTCTCTTTATAGATGTCATTAGCTTTTGTTGCTCCATTCAAACAAAGTGTGGCCATTATTTCCCCGCGGCAGGCTGAGAATGCAGCTCTCCTGCACATTCTTTGATGTTGTAACTTGGGTATCCATGCTGCTGATTTCTCAGTGGTCTCCCTGATAGAAACCCCATTTTCCTCTGGATAAACAAAAGACCTGATGGTGCCGGCACATTTGATCAGGGGACCGAAATTAGCATGACAATACATTTACCAGACAGCTGCTTTTCTCCGAGGCAGTGAAACTGTAGCAAGCTCAATTGCCTCGAGCCACAGGGGTAGTGATAACAAAATTTCAACAAATTATCCAGATCCTAACCAAAGTCACTATTCTCATTCTGACAGATTTCAGATACGTGATGAGTCTGTTGAAGATGTCTTTGTACTTTGTAATTACATGCATGCAAATCAGTGATAAGAGACACTCAAAAAGCTACATAATTATAAACAATTACCACACTATTCCTGTTCATCCCTACTTGCGTATCGTTACTGTCCTTAAGGAGACATGCAAACACATTCAAAGCAGTTTCTTGTTATTCTGTTGTGTGTTTTTAGTCACAGGAATGTTTTATTCATTAAGGCCCATTTGGACTCCCAAATCCAAGATGATTAAGAAATTGGATTATTATCTCCACTGTTGGTACCCCTGGTGCCATGTAAACAAACCACTGAGGAAACACTCTCTGGGTGTCTCCAGATTATGTCTGGATCCTGGATTCTGATTTAAATAACTCAAAGGATAATTTTGGATTTAGTTTGAAATAAAGACGTGCAATTTCAGTGAAAGAAAGGAGTGATACTGGTTGTAGATAACTAAAAGTATAATGTCAGGCTATGACTAAAAATGTTGGAGCATGTTTCAGGGCAGTCAGACTCAAACACCCTGAGGGTTGGGCGTGGTCTCTGCAACTATCCAACAAAACGGCATTCATTCAGAATGAAACAGAGCTGCTTTGTTTTTGTGACGGGCATCGCGTACTGTCAGGAATCTTTGACTGGCTTGGTTTAACTCGGGTTAATCTCCTCCCGTAGAGACTGTCCGTTTGAGGCCACATCCCGCTGCTGAGATGGGGAGGAGGGAGGAGGGAGGAGGGCCCACGACCACTGGCTGCATTCTGCCTCACCATCACCATCAAGCCAGAAAACGGCAGGCACACCAAATCCGGAAGTTCGCCAATTCTGCCTCTAAAATAAAACGCTGTCCTTAGAAAACCTTTTTATTGATTGTCATAAAAAAAAAAAACATTTGGATGAATCTACTTTGATTTAGGTCATTCCTCCAGCCGTTATTTTCAGTTTAATGGTCTAGCAGTAGTAACGCATCAGTTAACGTTACTTAGCAGTTGGAGTTCAACTGACATTTTTTGAATTGTGTCAGTTGTGACCGAGCTACAACCGGCAAATCAGCGTAATACCCAAATACCTTGGTCGGACTCTTTCTAAAGGTAACGTTACTCCATTTATTAGCGTTATTTACTTGTTGTTTGTTTCTGTGCTTAGTTTACTGCTTAAGTAGCCATACCAACGCTAACGTCTGCCGTTTTGAGGCTAAAGGTAACGCAACATTTTAATTTAACCACTAACTAGACGTTAAGTGGCAAATTTAACAAAGGAATTAAATAACTTAGCTATTACATTTTTTGTGGACTCTGTTTTATTTAAAGCCTACTTAATAGAAAACTATGTTGTACTGGTTTTTGTTTATTCAGGAGTGATACTTTATTTTAGCGTTAACGTTACTTCTTGATTTAACAGTTAGCTAGCGTCAGAGCGACAACTGACGAATCTGACCGTTAGCCTCGCGAGCATTTAACTTAAAGATAAATATATTAAATATACTGTTGTAGGTAATTAGCTAGCAGGCTGACTCCAGTTTGTTTAGCGTTACTGGATTAACGTTAGGTAGTTAGTTAATTAGCTTACATTTTAGTGGGAGTTTTATTGTAGTTAGCTAATTATTTGAGGTTTGCTGTGTTCATTTGTAGGCTATTCGCAGTTTTCTTCGAATATATTACATTCAAAGGGCCAAATCCCATCTTGAACAGAACTGCGTGAAACTTTTAATAAACTCAGCCACGTGTTTTATTGTGGTGGTCTCGACCGGAAGTCACAGCTCCGTAATGTCATCGTCTTGATGCTGCTCGTCTCTCTCAAGTGAACGAAAGCTCGGGGGCCGTAACGTTTTGAAAACGGTGCCATTCGCATACCACACACGGGTTGACTTGCCACACAGTGTCAACATCTCCGGGGCTCCATGCACATTTTATTTTTGTTAGATTAAAAATATCCGGATGACTGCAAAGCGCCCCCTGATTTGAGACCAGCTCAGAGGACGCGGCTCTTCAAGTGTCTTCATATTCATGAGATAGAAGCAGGTGAGGTGTCATAGTCAACCTATAGGTGATCTAAAACGATGCAGCAGGACATTGGGATGTGACACGTATAGCAGTGAAAGTCATCTTCACCGTTATCGTTGGTTTTCGGGTGTCACTTACTCGCCACAGTAAGGTGACCATAGTCCCGTTATGCCCCTTGGTTTGTGAGGGAATACATCGCAGCGCAAAGTAGTGATGTTGCACCGTTAATGTTGTTACTAAGGTCCGTTTTTTTATTATTTTTATTTTTTTATCATAATGGACCAATGCACATAATGCATATTGGCACACTGGCATTTGCATTTTGCTGTGACAATATTATCGATCCATCCTGGATGTGGCAATCGTCTGTCTCCTCTTCACCTCCTTTCCTTTCCTCGGACAGAACGAAGAGGAAGAAGGCGGTGAGGAAAAATAACTGTGTTGCCAAAATCCACTTGAACTGAGTTAAAACCATATGTCTCTGTCAATGTATTTGTCAATGTTCAGATGTTTAACGAAATCTGTCAAATGGCTGTGTTGGAGTCTGCAGAGAGTCTGGGAATACAGGAAACTACAACTAAAAAGATACATTTCAACTCCACAGTGTGCTTGTAGACTTTGCAGGCATTTTCGATCACTCCCTTATTAAATAGCAGAGTGGAAGGGAGACGGTTAGGAAGTCAGTTAAATTACACCCAGATGTTCAATGTTGTAATAATCACTCCGGGAGTACTGTAATAGAATTTACAGCATTGATGAAGCTTGAATAATGACCTATAGTTATGCAATATCCGAGCAACACGTGTAACATGTGTTCAGTGTACCATGTCGGTGCTCAGGAGCTCAAATATAACATATAATATGTATCCTCATCGTTTATTTCCCATCTGGTATTTCAGTGGATGGAAACAAAATGCAGCGAGAGAGATACACATTTAAACTGGCCCGTGACATTTATCCCCCCTAAAGCCTTTATTGCATTTACTCGTGTACCATTGCTGACTTGCACAGACCATTTGTGGAAGAAGGAACAAATTAATCATGCCAGCAAGCTTTGCATATGTCTGAGAGGAAATAAATCAGCGGAGATGTTTGTGCGTCTTCTGAAGTGTTGATGCTGTGTGGGCGGTTGAACTGGAGGACAGATGAGTAGGTTGGTCCTGTGCGCAGTGAATCAGCCTGCTATTAGTGGTACATGTGGGAGACTTGGCAGACGAGGTCGGCGAGTGAAAGTTTCTTATATTTTGAGGAGTGCACAAAAGAATGTGCAAGATGTGTTTTTTTTTCCATCACAGTTGATCTTTGACACGGCTTGACATGTCACCCAGATGTTTGCGCTTTGACAAAATTTACTGGAGTCATCATCCACAGAAACGAAAACTGAAGTTTTTCAAAAGAAGAACTTGAGCTGTCACGGCTGTCGCGTGTTTATCTGGCGCCACGTTTCCTGTCCGGGGAAAGTCCTTTCCTTCCTTGTGAAAAGTTCCCGAGCCCGTGCTGCGGAGTCCTGTTTACACACACAACATTTCCTTTGAGCTGTCTTCCTTATAGCTGTCGCCTTGCAGGACGGGAGTCCATTCGAGAACGTTCTCGGCAGCTTCACAAGTGTTCCTCTTATCGCATCGTCAACTTGCAACTTTTGTTCCTCACACTGAAGAAAGAACGCCAAATGTACTCGAGAATTAGAAAGTGTTGAACTGGTTTTCTGGCCACAACTCCTATTAGCCTGAAAAAGGGGGGCAGGGAGCCATCCATCCATTTTGTGGCCACTGAACACAGTCAGAAGGCCTGTTGTAAAACACCATTGTCTGTCTCGCTTGCTGCCACGGTAACACTCTCACACTGGCAGCAGGACTAAAATGCTGCAGTCAGAGCTGACAAATGCCTTGCCAGATTATGTGAGAAAAGAACAAAAGGCCTCCTTTTACCTTGATTCTGCCGAGAGAATAGAAATCCAATTTGTACAATTTTTCTCAAGTCATTATTTCTGCAAATTATCTTTTGAAAAGTGAGAAATCACAAATAGAATTTTGCTGTGTAAGTTTACTGAGCTTCTAAAACACGTAGAATCAAAATGATTAAGTAGGGCCTCTTATTGTATCGATGGTAAAATAGAAGACTTGTAAAAGCCATAATTCCATCCAGACCTTTTTACAGAGCATTGTGTGTCTTCGTGCTCATCACTCAATGCCTCGTCTGTATATCTTATGTTTGCCAAGTGTGAAATCAACAACAGGAGACAGAAGGACCACTCACGCTTGTCCTTTTATTCTGGACCACCTAATATAACAACTCCAGCACTGAGAGAAAGCATTTTTAGACTTTTGGAGAACATTCTCCACATTTTTGGCCCGAGCTCCAATTCCATTGATTTTATTAGATTAGGAGAACGTGTTTATACTTGTAACATGCATTGCAGTGGGTAGTTTTTAGAAGCTGGTGGTTCCATGTTACAGCTCATCACAGGTGCGCCCGTTTTCCGATGTTTGTGTCCCAGTGATGAGCTTGAAAATACCTGTGTGTACATGGTGGATTACGATACACGCTGTCCAGACACCGTTGAGCCTGGCTTTTGCAGAGAGGTTTGACAAGCTGACAACCAGTCTCTTCTCTTTCAAGCAGGATTAGATTGGAATGTTTGGCGGAGCTGGTGGGAACTGGACTGCTGACATATCTTTTAATCATCCACAAAAGTGTGGAGTTATCATTTCCTGTTCTGCTTTCCTCTCTGCGAGGGCCTTGTTTTTGGCCTGCTTCCGCTCATCTGGATAGCAATGACAACAGTGTATCCTGGAGAAAAACCTTGGATATCGTTGCAAACAGACGCCATCTGCTGGCCAAAACGAGCAGATTTGTTGTTTTTTTTTCAGAAAAATGATAGCTGAAAAAATTGTCTCTTGTCATCTGCACACATTGAAAAAAAAAAACTGTGATCGTTTCCCTTCTGTCCTCCGCAGCCATCATGTCAGGGAAGTCAGATGGGAAAAAGAAGTGGGCGGCTGTCAGGGGTCGCCTTGGCTCCTCGCAGGACTCTGATACCCAGCTGGAGGCCAACCTGGAGAGTGCCGACCCAGAGCTGTGCATCAGACTGCTGCAAGTTCCCACGGTGGTCAACTACTCGGGGCTGAAGCGTCGCCTGGAGGGCAGCGACCAGACATGGATGGTCCAGTTCCTGGAGCTGAGTGGCTTGGATCTCCTCCTGGAGGCCCTGGACCGACTTTCGGGGCGGGGATGCTCTCGCATTGCCGACGCCCTCCTGCAGCTCACTTGTGTCAACTGCGTCAGGGCCGTCATGAACTCCTCTGCTGGGATCCACTTCATTATAGAGAACGAGGGATACATCCGGAAGCTCTCCCAAGGTTGACCACACCCTTTATTTTGGGAAAAATCCTCACATCTACTGCACTCATTTTTCCATATAGTGTTCTTTTGATTATGTCTCAGAGTAGCCTACACATGGAAATGGTGGCCCAGGTGCTTCAGAAAATATATACTAGTTAAAATAAAATAGTTGTGTCAAGATATTTAGAGCAACCTGTTTATTCCAAAGAAAGCCATGTTTAAGGACCTGCATGTTTTAAAAAAAATTATATATATATATATTATATATAATAATATAATAATAATATATAAATATATATATATACTGTGTATATATATATAAATATATATTATGTAACATTTGGAATGAAATAGGTCATAACTCTACATGACTCACTGTGCTGAGCTGAATTTTCCAGATATATACTCAGCGTTATGTACAGAGATGAATCAGTATGGGTTGCTTCAGGACATTCCTAAAAATGTAGTATCACAGTGAATATTGGATTTCTCCACCTTCAGATACACACACACACACACACACACACACACACACACACACACACACACACAGACAAACACATGTTTATCTACAGTGCAACGCATCATCCTCAGAGGGCAAAGTTCAAGTGGAGTTGTTAAATAAAGCATCTTGCTTGAGTCCACACACACAAAGGGGGATGAGTAGAGACAGGGGGTTTAACTTTAAGAGAAACCGATGGAAAATATGAGAGCTCACCCTGTACTGATGTGTGTGATCATGATGCTCCGCAGCTTTGGACACTTCCAACACCATGGTGAAGAAGCAGGTGTTTGAGCTACTTGCCGCCCTCAGCGTGTTTTCTGCAGAAGGACATCGGCTGGCACTGGATGCCCTGGACCACTACAAGGCAAGAAGATGTAGAAGTTCATTTATTTATTCATTGTTTCGAAATGTTAAGCTGTTGTGGGATTGACCTCACATGACACTACGCTCTGAATGATAAGTACCCTAACGATGCCCTCTAGTGGTGGGTTGAATGCACAAGCATTGTAATCCCGTGGAATCACACGGTTCCTCAGTGATGTTGATGACTTCCACTGACTTTCATTTCCCCTTTCAGGGAGTGAAGACGCAGCAGTATCGCTTCAGTGTGATCATGAATGAGCTGCAGGCCACAGATAACGTCCCGTACATGGTTACACTCCTCAGTGTCATCAACGCCCTGATCTTCGGGAGAGATGACCTCAGGCAGAGAGATAAGATGAGAAAGCAGTTCATCGGTAGGTTCTCCATTCGGCTGCTGTTCAACAATTAATTGGGAGTCTGGAATCCCATCGTGAGTAAGGTCACGCGGTGGTAAACTGCAACGGTGTCTCCTCTCTGGGCTGGAAGTGAATGCAGATGGGAAAGCGGGTCATCAGCAGGAGCTCTATTACAAATATGTCTGTCACTGGCACTGTCTAAGAATAGGTCTAATGGCCTTATTCTCACTCACAAAATGCCTGAGAACTAAGCGAACCTCAAGTGTATGAAGCATTGTGTATTCATGCATTTTACACCAATAACAGGGACTATAAAATATTTCAGTTTAAAGAACATGTCATCACTCTTGCACTGATTAAATCACACTGACCTAATGTGATATTTAATGATGTCTTCTGAGTTAGACTCCCTCTCCATTCATCCATTTTTCTGTAATGGATTATTCTTTTTTTTCTGTCCTGTGGAGTCTGTCCCAGCACATGCTGGGCAACAGGGTTATTAACCTTGGACTGAAACCAGGACCTTTTTTCTGAGAGGCGTTAAGCACTGAGCTACCTCTACCTGAAGATCACCACAGTCAAGATAGTTTGACAAATATGTCATAGATGCATTAAAAAATAACATTAAAATGCTACCCACCACCTTGGACCAATCAGCCGTATGGCCACTCCTCTCGTGTGATTGCTCACCTGTGACTTCCTGCCAATTTCCCCAAAACTAACATATGCCACTGTGGAGAGATCCATGACACATTCTGGAGATAAACGTTCTTAAAATACTGATAATTGAGTGCTTTGATACTCTTGCAGGTCTCCAGTTACTTGATATTCTGCCAAAGTTAAGGTGAGCCTTCTTTCTGTTGTTCTCATTTGATTTTGTCAGTCTCTTATTCTCTAAAGCAGATTTTATGCAACAAATTAAGTTCAAATTTAGAGAGAGTCATTGAGAGTAAAATGGTGCTTTTGGGAATCGATGTTGCAGTTTGTATCCATAATCAGGCAATAATTTGAGGCCTGTGTCATTGCTTTTGTAAAATGTAAAATGTCCTTTTATATGTGATGAAGTGTCCCCACCAGTGATCTGTATGAGTGTCGTGTGCAGGGAGCAGGAGGATGAAGACTTGATTATTCAATGTGAGGCTTTTGAAGAGGCAATGGCTGAAGATGAGGAGGAGCTGCTGCGGATCTATGGTGGCATCGACATGAGTGATCACCTGGAGGTTTTCACAACACTCTTTAACAAGGTGTGAGAGCTGACTGTTTGGCTTTTTTTTTTTAATCAACCTCTTCGAACTAAGAGAGCCCAATGAAAAGGAGACAGAATGAATCAATGCTTTGTGACCATAAAGAAAACGCCTCTTGTCGTCTCTGATTAAAACTGGCACACATTATTAGACTTGGGTATGTAAACCTGACAAACCCACTTCATTTGTGCATGTGCGTGTGCTCTTGTGTGCAGGTGAGCAGCTCTCCAGCCTCTCTTCAGCTGCTGTCCATCCTGCAGACGTTGTTGGTGCTGGGGCCGGGCCGCTCTGATATCTGGCAGGCTCTGGAGGCCATCACCAGCAGAGCCATACTTCTGGCCCAGGACTGTGAGTCAGCACTGAGGCAGCATTACATTCACTTTAGGGCAAGTCTCCAGAGAGGCTAATGGCTAGCTAATGGCCTCCTCTGGTATTCATGTGGGAAGGGGAGTGACTATCCCGAAAAAAAAGAAAAAAGATCATCGCAATGAAAATGGAGGCAGGGTGGCTGGAAGCTTTTGTTTTAGTGAGAGAAGGACTTTCAAATGGGGTTCATAAGTGTTTTGTTTTGGATTTGTGCTCCAGCTCAGATGGAGTCCTGTGAGAAGATCATGCAGCGGCTGATGTTCTCCAAAGGAATGCGCTGTGAGGGGCCTCATGAAGTGGACGGACAGCGTGTGAAAGTGAATAAGGCCATGCAGACTGATCTGCATCCTCGGGATGAAGACAAGTCGGACAAAAGCATCACCTCCTCTCAGGAGCCAGTGTGTGCCGCTCCTCCTCCTCCCCCTCCACCTCCTCCTTTACCCCCTGGTCTGATGGGGCCCCTGCTCCAACCTTCTAACCAGTGCCCACCTCCTCCCCCACCACCTCCTCCTCCACTACCTGGTGGGTTTGGTGGACCCCCACCACCTCCCCCCTTGCCTGGAATACCACCACCACCACCACTGCCCGGCGGTCCAGGCATGCCACCCCCGCCACCTCCGCCACCTCTAACAGGGATGGGGGGTGGACCACCGCCACCACCTCCCTTATCTGGCATGCCAGCTCCGCCTCCTCCCCCGGGCATGATACAGGCTCAGAGTGGCCAGGCCCTTGGGTGCGCTGCACCCACAAAGGCAAACCGATGCCCCACCCTGAGGATGAAAAAGCTCAACTGGCAGAAACTGCGCGCTGTTACTGGTAAGTGGATTAATCATTCTTTAACGGCAACTTCACAACTACAGTCCGTCATTTACGTATAACGGCAGTAAACCCTGGCTGAATCTTATTTCAAGAGTGTCATGTATATGCTAAATCACTTTTGCCTCTCTCCGTAAAGATATTAATTACCCCTTCAGGCAATTTCAGAAATGGAACATTATTATGAGAAATCTGAGTGAAGACATTGGCAGAAGGCCTCGTTATAGATAATATATTTGGGGATGGAATATTAAAATGACCAGAACCATTCTTCCAAATTTGTGTGTGTGGGTGTTGCGGAGGATTCCCCTGAGTTTTGAGAGGGAAAACATCACTGTAAAAATTAATTTCAGCCAAGGTAGGATGTTGATACAAAATGGAGCCACATGAGCTCATGACGGGTTCCTCTCTTCCTGCGCTCACACAGATGGTGACTCCATGTGGTCCTCGGGTCAGAAAGAGCCTCCTCCACGGGAGCCGGACTACAGCAGCATCGAGCAGCTGTTCTGTCTCCCGGTGACGGAGCACAAAGACAAGGGGGCAGCTGCTCCTGTCAAGAAGGAGGCTAAAGAGGTATGCTTGGTCAACACTCAACGCTGCTCAGAACAAACACCTGACTTAACGAAATCTGAATAATCAATATGCCTCTCTACCGTCTCTTTTTATTCTATAGATAACATTCATTGATCCAAAGAAAAACTTGAATTTGAACATATTCCTGAAGCAGTTCAAATGGTAAGGATTCACTTTTCTTTTATAAAAACAAATAGATATTTTAGTATGTTTTTTTTTCCAACTGAGTATTTTTCACTTTCTCTGTCTAGCAAAAATGAGGACTTTGTAGCCATGATTCAGAATGGGGATCGTACTAGGTTTGATGTAGAGGTGCTAAAGCAGCTCATTAAGCTCCTACCTGAGAAGCATGAGGTATGTACTCTGACTATTCTCCATCCTTCCTGAGAGACCTTTTTGCCCACGTACCTGCCATTAAGGGCCTACTTTGAAATGTCAAATGTCTGAGTCACTGTCTTGTGCTTTCACGTAGATTGAAAATTTGAAGTCCTTCCAAGGAGAAAAAGACAAGTTGGCAAATGTTGATCGCTTCTACACCTCCCTTCTCACTGTGCCATGGTAACCTTATATATATTTTTTACTCCAGGTCTGTTTTTCCCTGTTAATTATGTGCATGCGTCATACTTAATACGCTCATACCTGCCTCCACATTTACTTTGCTTTCTGGATCTTTTCTCCAGTTATCAGTTGAGGATTGACTGCATGTTGCTGTGTGAGGAGACTTCATCAGTGTTGGATATGCTCAAACATAGAGTCAAGCTGGTGGAGGAGGCCTGCCAGTGTAAGGAAACCCTAGTCCATCAGCTATATTCATATGCACGCAGTTGTCATTCTTTCTCAAGTTATATATTATAATCAAATTAACGCCATGTAACAAATCTCTCAGCTCTCAGAACGAGCACGCTCATGCCCATTTTCTGCAGGCTCATCCTTGACGTTGGGAATTTTCTCAACTATGTAAGAACCTCTTCCATCTCATCTACATTTTACCTTAAGCTGACATTTAGACGGAGCTTGCATTTTTAATCATCGGTCTACTTCCAGGGAAGTCACACAGGGAACGCCGCGGGGTTCAAGATCAGCTCTCTGCTCAAGCTCACAGAGACCAAAGCCAACAAGAGCCGCATCACGCTGCTTCATCACATCCTGGAGGTACACAAAGTGGCTCCCAGCTGCCATAACTTTTTTTTTTATTGCTCTGTTATGAACCTGTTTGATTACTTAATTACCCACTGCGTGACTTGTTTTGCAAAGGAAGCAGACGCGAACCACCCAGAGCTGTTGGCGCTGCCGGATGATATAGAGATCTGTGAAAAAGCAGCAGGGTACAGAAACCTTTTCACATCTACTTTTTTCTTCTCAGTGGATTTGTGACTTTCTTATAAGAAATGGTTTTACACTTTGTCCTCAGAGTTAATGTGGACTCTGTTCAGTCAGAAGCCAGTGACTTACTAAAACGACTGAATGAGACGGCCAAGAAGGTCTCCAACTCTGTCGAAGAATTGAAGGAGCAATATGAAAAAGTTCTCCAGGTAAGGTGATCGTCTCTGCTTTGCCTACAAATGGAGCCAACATGTGATAACTCAATACTCCATTTAGAAACTGCATCCAAATCCCAAATGCCTCCATTTTCTCTGCTGCAGGAAAGTCTGGAGGCATGTCAAGCTTTAACTGAAAGGCTCGCTGCAGTTGAGAAGCTGAAGAGTGAGCTGGCTGTTTACTTATGTGAAGATGCCAATCAGCTGTCGCTTGAGGATCTCTTCGGAACCATCAGGACTTTCCGAGGACTTTTTATCAAGGCACTGAAGGTCAGGGAGGATACTTTGTTTACATTAGTGATATGACTTTCCCTGGGATTGTACATTTGTAGTATTTTATACACCGTCTTTATATTGTGTAGTTTTAAATTAACAACTTCTAAACAACTTGCATGCTGTGCTGTTTGTGAATGAATATAGTGTGTATTTTCTATGCAACATGGGTATTATTATATACTGTGGCAAAACTTGAAAATGTTGCTATATCTCTTCCTAAATTATACAAAACAAAATTACCACGTACATTTTGTACTTGTCTTTACTTTGATGATAACAGGAAAACAAAACCAGAAGAGAGCTGGCAGTCAAGGCTGAAAAGAGGAAGAGGCAGCTGGCAGAGGAAGAGTCCAAGAGACAGAAGGGAGAGAATGGCAAAATCAGTAAGTCGTGAACAGCCCTCCCTTTTGTTCACTGTGCCCGAGACTTTCCGAACCAAGATGTCGTTTGAACGGTGTGTGTTTTCAGCCCTCTTTTTTTACCTTTCTGTTACCAGTCAAGAAAAGCTTTGTGCCACCGGAAGACGACTGCATCATCGATCACCTCTTGGCAGATATCAGGAAAGGTTTCAGCCTCAGAAAGACCAGGCCAAGGTGCGATTCGGAAAGCCTCCCTTCTAGTGAAAAGCGTAGGGATACCTGCCCATCGGGTAAGGACAAGCGACTGTGGCCTCCATCTGCAGTGCCTACCTCTGCTCCTGAGCCACTTAACTGCGAGCCACAACACCGCTTTGCTGCTTTTAGCTAGGCTATTTTATTTGTGCCTAAACACCACTGCCACATAAGCTAGCTCCATCACTTGGTTGCTTCGTCGCACTATTTTAGCATTTGTTTGCATGGAGATCATTTTCGTTTCATGCAGCTTTGCGCACTGTGAAATTTCAATACATTTCTAAGATAATAATGGTCTTAATGTGTACACCTTCACCATCAACACTACCTGCTTCTCCCCCTCAGGATCAAGTGTGAAGCCTGTAAACGGAAATGCCGTAGAAGTGGCCGCCGTTTCCTCTCCCACCAAACCTCAGATAGAGGGTCACCAGGCCAGCACAAGAGAAGTGAACGGCTTCATCAGCTCATCAGAAAAGACTCCTCAGAGTGCTGCGCAAGACGCACCAGGTCAACTTCCCAAGGCACTCCCAAGAGAACCAGCCACGATAGTGCAGGCACACCTAGAAAGACCTGCGTCGCTGCAGGACGGGAAACACCCACATAAGCCTGTTGTATCATCACCAGATACGACACAACCTCAACCTCAGGTTGAAGCGGAACATCAACCATGCCTCCCCACAAATGGCTTTTCATTGGATTCAACGGAGACGAGCATCCTCAGCCCATCTTCCCTCTCAGATTCCGACCCTCTAGAAGCTGCGTTCGATGGCACTTCCAGCCTGGTATCTGACAAGCTGATGCCTGAGAAGTCAGCGGACATTAGTGTTAATGTTGAGATAAAGGAAAGTCCTTTACCTAATGCAGACAATGTGACACGGAGGAGTGAAAGCACTATAATGGGAGATGGGAAAGGTGAAACTAGTCATAAAATAAGCCATTTGGCAGAGACTGTCGAACAAGAGAAGGGTCGAGACGAGTGGAAATGCATTATTGTTAAATCATCCGTGACTCCGCTCAGTGAGGGCATCGAGGGGTGCGATGTCCCAGATGGACTGGAATCGGATGATCTGCCATCAGTGTCTGAAGCAGTGCCTCCATCTCTTAATCCCGAACCAAAGAGACAGAAGAGCATCTTTAAACGAAACAAAAAGAAGAGTAATCAAGGTAACCTATCCATTAACCTAAATAAAGATCATGTTTGGAATGCTAGTCGCTTGATGTGTCTTAAATGGAAATTAGTTGTTTTGTTTTCCCTGCATTTAACGTTTTATATTTTATATAATATATTTAAAGTATTTTTTGCATGACATGCATTTTATTTAAGAGTATGGCTGTAGTGTGCACATTTTGATTTTCTGATTTTAATATTGAATGGATTTGAATCTCAACAGTTTGTTTGAATGCTCTGTTCTCGTTCTGACTCTTTGAAACACAAGGTAACAGTGGGAATGGACACACTAAACATAAAAAAGGCTGTGTGTTGCAGTGAGGTAGGTCAAATCAATGGGATGGCAAACTGTAAGCAGGAACATCATCCTAATGAACTCAATCACCGTCGAAGCTTTGTCCCAAGTAACACGTCATTTGTTGGTCTAACTGACTTCTGGATTTCATTTGTCTCTGTTGTCCAGCTTTTAACACTCGCTCGCTTTAAAACTTTTTCCAATTCTGTTATGAGGCCAAAATATTAACACCATTGATCAAAAAGCACGTCTTGCAGTGATTTTTAATGTCAGTCAAACCTGGGAAAACTAACCCTAAATGTACCACATGTACAGCAATTAATCCTCTGTAATCGGTGGTTAAGTAATCTCGCATCACTTTTCTGATCTCAAACAGCCTTGCAGTTTGTGAAGTCATTGTGACGTCATCGTGGACTGAGTTATTTCATGAAAGCCACCACTTTTGTGTCTTTCCATATTTTTTTTGTCCATTACCCAAATCTGCAACTGGGACTGTTCAACCTACTAACGTAATCTGGTGTGCTTCCTGTAAACTGTGCTTTAATATGGTTTTGATGAAAGATGCTGTATGTGATGTAAATGCATTAAAAAATGTTTTTTACCACAAAAATAAGTTTACATTTCAAAGACAATCTAGTCATGCCTGCAAGCAAATAGATTACACAATGTGAAGTACAAATAGTTTTATCCTCATGGAAATATAAAAACTTTAAAAAGGTATTAAAATATTTTATTTGGATTTCTTTTTCTATCTATTCATTTTAGTCTTTGTTTCCATAGGTGACTCCAGAAAAAGGAAAACAAGAGGAAAAAGAAAATGTTAAATTCACACGGGAGTTGTGAACGGAAAAGATACCATTTATTTTGTGAGACTACATGAGCATTGACTCCTTCAAGAGGATGCAGAAGTCTTTCTTTTGCAATGGTTTGACCAAGAAGAGTAAACTCATCTAAGACTGTATGGATGTCAACATGTCACTTTATGTAAATTAGTTGTAGTTTTTGTGTATGAGTGATTTGGATTCAGAATTATAAAAAAAAAAAAGTTAAATATATGTTTTGTATAACTGTTGTAATATGCAGTAAATGTGTTTGTTTTTTTTCTTTTTTGCTAAATGCTCTATTTACCTTTCAGCACCAAGAGAAAGACGACGATGCAGTGTTGTTGGTGCAAGATATTTAGTTAACTCAGAACAAAATTGCTGTTTATTTCTTTATATATTATTCAGATGATCTTTAACAGAGAAATGTAAGAAAAGCATAAAAATGGATTGTGACTTTTAATGTTAAATATATTTTAATAAAAGTGAATTTAATGTTCAGCTGTTTGTTTTTTAATCACCCACCTCACGCAGATTTTGTGACATCAAATTTAAGAGCTCTGTTATGCATGCTGCTCACAATATCCGTTATGAAGGGCTTAAAGGTGGTGAATCGATCCCCATTCATCCCCGTGAGTGAAGCGGTTACAGAGAGGTGTTGATTGTATTTTTACACCGTTTCGCTATCGAGTTATTGATCCGGGAAATCTGAATCTGTGAATATCTTTCCAACTTTACCTAACTGCGTTGAAGGCTATTTTCTCGTTGCTCCAACAGCTCTGGAGACTAGTTGTCCGAACACAGCTACGCACTTCTGTGCGTCTGGCTCTGACATCATCGGCTATGAAGTTACAGATATGGCAATGCCCCTCTTGCAGACAGCTTAGTCTTCTTGAGACGGGCAGGCTCACGCCACCACCATCATGTCACTCACCTGGTCGGCGAAAGACCACAAAAACATGAATCTACCAGCCGCGACCGGCATGAAGCGATCGCGCAACGACACCGGCAACAAGGCGACCGTGGTGCTCGGCGCGCAATGGGGAGACGAGGGCAAAGGGAAAGTCGTCGACTTGCTGGCGACTGAAGCTGACTTTGTCTGCAGATGTCAGGTAAATGTTTGGATTGGTGATTTCAGACGAGCACTCACAGGGCCGTGTCTCTCTATTATTGCCTAATTACATTTTTTTTTTCCTTTTGAATTCATAACAAAATCTGGCACAAACTTTGCAGCCTGTTAAAACGCAACAGGTGCTCAGAGTGGAAACACTTGCACCTCCATGATTTTGGGAAATGTTCAAAGAGAATATCGTAAATATGAACTGGGAAACTTTTTTTTTGTCTATTACAGTTAACCGTGTTGAGAATGTACTGTGGTTTCATAACTGCATTTTAGGGTTTAAATGATGGGATAGGAGAATTGTGGCCATTGAACTGAAATTGCAAAACATTTTACAGACTCCAAATGTCTTTACTCATCATTTTAGGAACAGGCAAGTTCAACTTGCTAGCCTGACTTCTCTTAATTCTTGCATGCATCTCTAAACCTTAGTGTGAAGGTGCACTGACAGATTCATTCAGCTGATCACAAAGAGATTACATTTGAGATGCATTTGAATTCATGAATAAAAAACAACTCCATTTAGGTCAGTTGCTATTCACTCATATAGGACACATAACCCTCTGGTCAGATATCAGAGGTCACTCCAGCAACCGGGCACACAGTGAAACCTGCCAACAGTTGCTGTGTTGTACTCTCTCCACTGACAGGACTAGCACCATGTGTTCTGGAGGCTTGAGAGCCCCACCCACCGGGCTAGAGAGAGGTCACATTCTCAGGGAGGCTTGATATGTGAGAAGGCCAGGACTTAACCAGGGCGGACAGAGTGGTGCATCCACCAGCACCAGCCAAGTCTGTTAAAATAGGTGCTGGAGAGGCTCAGTGAATTGGGGAAAGGGTGGCTTATCACCGTCTCACGAAAATATAATGAGGCGTGTGTATGTGGCTGGATGTTTTTTGGTGGTCTTGGGTGTTAACGTCATACTGTATTTGATAATAGCGTCATTAAAACGAGACAGGATAAAGTATCACATCATAACATGCACCATGCTTTGCTTTACAGGGGGGCAACAATGCAGGACACACGGTGGTAGTGGACGGCAAGGAGTATGACTTCCACCTTCTCCCCAGTGGAATCATCAACTCCAAAAGCATCTCCCTCATCGGTAATGGCTTAAATATTCAGCTGTATTGACACAGCATGGTCAAGAATATTAGTGCAGTTGCGTCTACATATTCCTCTTCCTCTGCTCTTGTAGGCAATGGAGTGGTCATACATCTACCTGGCCTGTTTGAAGAAGGCGATAAAAATGAAAAGAAAGGTAATTCAAGAGAGAGAATGCCCTTTACACACAATGCAACGAATTAGAATTAGGATGAGTGTATACTCACATAGATGTCATTTCTATTCTTTGACCAGGTCTGAAGGGCTGGGAGAAGAGACTAATTGTCTCAGACAGAGCTCACCTTGGTATGTACAGCATGTGATATTACTTAGAGTGGTTTACTTTATTCAAATAAGTACAGCCTGAATAAATCATCAATCAATCAATCACTTTTTAAGGGTGTGACGCCTTGTTTGCTGTCTCTCCGCAGTGTTTGATTTCCACCAGGTTGTCGATGGTTTACAGGAGAATGAAAGGCAAGCACAAGAAGGAAAGAAGTAAGGACAGCGGAGGACAGACCTGCCAACATTTTACACTACAGTCAGAACAAATCTATTTTGATTCCATACATTATTTTACATCCCTCCCTTTGGCTTGTGTTTCAGCATCGGAACAACCAAGAAAGGCATCGGACCCGCATACTCCAGCAAAGCATCTCGCACCGGCCTACGTGTATGTGACCTCCTGGGTGACTTTAAGGACTTCTCTATGAGGTGGGGATCGTATTAATATGCCAAACACCAAGACCAATACTACGATGAACAGTTGTGGCATGATTCACGATTTCCTTTTTCTTTCAGATTCAAGAACCTTGTACACCAGTATCAATCCATGTACCCAGCCTTGACAGTTGACGTTGAGGACCAATTGAAAAAACTCAAGGTAACCTGACTATTATGAAAGTGATGGATTATTGTCATTCATTCATTCATTGTCACATCAACAAGTCATGTTTTTGTTTTCCTTGTTTTGTGCAGGAATACTCTGAGAGATTGCGGCCGATGGTGAGAGACGGGGTCTATTACATGTATGAAGCTCTTCATGGATCTCCAAAGAAAATTTTGGTGGAAGGGGCCAATGCTGCTCTCCTTGACATTGACTTTGGTAGAGATTTTGATTTACAATATTTGTAGATTTTTTAAATGCACATCTGTTGTTGTTTTTTTGTGGATCTTGGAGAGAGTCGGTGACATAGACCTATACATTTCTTTCTCTAAAGGCACATATCCTTTTGTGACATCATCAAACTGCACTGTGGGCGGGGCATGCACTGGGCTTGGCATCCCTCCGCTGAATATCGGCGATGTGTTTGGTGTATCAAAGGCCTACACTACCAGAGTGGGAATCGGAGCCTTCCCCACAGAACAACTCAATGTAAGACCTTGATGTTACCTCAGGAAATCAGTGAGATTACTGAGACGTTGTCACGTGTTCTTGCTTTCTTGGTCTTCGTATTGTCCGAAGAAGAAACACATGACATGTTATGTAATGAACTGATATTGAGCTTGATATGTACAGTTTGAATGTGATCATGTGGCTGACACACAGGCAGCAGGGCTGGTGGTGGTGGTGGTGGGGGGTTTCTGGCTGAGTGCAGCTGTCAAATTTTGTGAGACACGGGTTCAAACACTCTTTACCTCTTATGCAAGTCACATGTTCACAGGGATAAATTTAGGGCCAGAGTCCGGGTTCAGGATATATTTACTGTGTAAGCTGGGGTTATGTTTCCTGTCACGGGAGCTAAAAATATGAACATAAGAGGTCAAGATGTTAAAACTTAATCCCCGCCCAGTTCATATGATGTTTTATTGTACTCAGCTATGTTTGTAACTAGTGTAGTGATGGCACATTTTTAGGTTTCTGTAGAATTATGAAATGCCTAACATCATTTAAGTTCATGAATAATAAAGTAACATATAGGGCTGTTTTCCCCCCTGTTTACCACAGGCAGTAGGAGAGCTACTGCAGACGAGGGGTCATGAGGTGGGTGTAACCACAGGAAGGAAGCGGCGTTGCGGCTGGTTGGATCTTGTCATCGTGAGATACGCTCATATGATTAATGGTTTCACCGCGTGAGTGTTTTAGCAAATCATCAGGGGTTTCGTGATCATTTAAATAATGAAGGAAGCCTTCATTTCTTTCTGCACCGTCATAAAATCATGTTATGATAATGACTAACGGCACATATTAAACAGTTCTCCTATGACATGTCACCTGTCCAACAGCATTGCTTTGACAAAACTTGACATTCTGGATGTGATGGATGAAATTAAAGTCGGAATCGCCTACAAAGTCAATGGAAAAAGAATTCCCCATTTCCCAGGTAATTTAACAGAATAAACCATATGTGGCATAAATATCATAAACACATTCTGCTTTCATTTAAAGATTGATAATAATGCATTGCTTTCAATAATAGCCAACATGGACGTTTTGCACAAAGTGGAGGTTGAGTATGAGACCTTCCCCGGTTGGAAGACGGACACGTCTGCAGTCAGGAAGTGGAACGACCTCCCAACCAAAGCACAAAACTACATCCACTTCATTGAGAACCACATTGGAGTTCCCAGTATGTTTGACACAAAATAACAAACGTACAAATCTCAAGTTTTACTTGGCAGAGCACACAAACAAATAGAAAATAGAGCAGAAAACTGTTATCAATACTTCCCCATGAAGGCCTCCAAATCCAAATTCAGAAGAAATGCAGAAACTGCATGACATCCTTTAGGTGGCACTGTTACACTTTTTGGTTTATTATGACTTCTACTGTTTTGTCCATTGTTCTAATCTTTCTCTCTATTTCTTTGTCTCTTTTAGTCAAGTGGATTGGTGTTGGAAAGTCCAGGGAGTGCATGATCCAGATGTTCTGAAGGGAAACCTTTACCTACCCTTGATAGGAGCACAGAGGAGGTGGCATCTTTTCATCATCGAAACTGATTTTCTCCTCATTAGTTAATAAACAAAACATCTATGGTACCTTTGAGCAGTGTTGGCTATGTTTGTTTAGTTACAATCAAACAGTCTTGCTATTGTATTATACTTTTAATTTAATTTAATTATAGGGTATGTTTCAATGTATTGACCGAATCACCAATTAAACCAGCACAAATGTCAATAATTAATAGATTCATGGAAACGTGATCCGTTGATGCAAAAGCTCTTGTCAAACCATGCACAACTGGGACAGAGTTGATTACTTTAAGACCGTTAATCAAAATAAATAAATATCAACCACTCATCAAAAGAGTAGCACGCATTCTTTAAAACTTTTGATTTGCTGAAGAAGTGCCTTGGTTGTAATCACGCTGTGCCCATTTACTCCACCAATCTCCAGCTTTTCATTTGTGGAATTGAAAAGATAAAAAACAAAATTCACGGCCATCCATGAAGGCAGCAAAGAACCAAAGATCACGTGGCAGAAGACTCGTTGTTGGATTGGCTCTGAGCTTCCACGTGACAATAAAGGCTGTGTGTGATTGGTGCCTCGCCGTCTCCGTTACAGTTTTCCCGCAACAAACAAGTCTGCTGTACCACGTCGGGAGTTATTTGCAGAGAAATATGCCGAAACGAGCTTGTCCTTTTCCGGAAACCTTCTCCTCTCAATACAAAATACACGTCGGACAACAGGAGCTGAATAATTATAGCGTGTTTGGGAACAAATACAGGCAAGAAATATACGGTAAGTGGATGTGAGCGGGTTCATGGCTGCGCTGTTAGCTCCTCGAGCTTCGTCGTTGCGCAACTTGAGTTGTTTGCGTAGCAGGAATCACGTGTGTATAGTTATATATCTATGTATACACAAATAAAAAACAGTCGCGTTGGTCACTTTTTGTGCATTTGTTCATGTTTCTATAACGACTAGGCGTGTACATTTCACGTGCATGCATTAGTTGGGCCTGTTGACATTTAACACTGCTAAATAACATGGTTCAGTTACTGCCAGCTGGCCTCTGAACTACCACTCTACAGTCCTACTCGTAAACATCAGCCTCATTTCACTTAAGAGTGGGTCCTTTTATTTTTCACAGCAAAGACGAAGAACTTGCTCTTCAACGGTGCCAAGGTTGTGATGGACAAAATCTGGACAGGAGAGGAGCGGCCCGCTGGGCAGGAGGAGACTGCTGCGTGCAGCCAGTCTCTGCTCAGAGGACAGACACTGATTGGACACGATGGGAGACTGACGAGAGCCAACGCCGCACAAGGTGAGCCCAAACTGACGGGGAGGTGAATGACGACGCTGAAGGAAAGCGTGACGAATCTATTCTGATGTGTCAAATAACAGGATCTTATGTTTCTCCAACACCATTGGCCGTGCGTGTGAAAACGATCTCCTCTAACCACAGAACACATTTGGATGAGGTCCTCCGTCTATGACGGGGCAGAAGGTAGTCACTGTCACAGAGACCCTTAGTAATAGAAAAAACATGGGATTGATGTTAATGCAATTCTGATATTGGAAAGGTTATCGGCGATCCCTTCCTTAAGCAATTTAAATTCATGTGATGGGGTACACAATCCACAGTTCTTTTTTTGTGTTTAAAAAAAAGATTAAGAGTAATTCTACACGCATCAAGTTGGTGCAAGGACATCAGAAAACTGCATCAATGAAGGAAAAGCCTGCAGGCTTACTCCATGCCACTAAAGTTAATTGATGACAACGTTTCAATCCTACTTGGATCTTTTTCAGGTCAGAATAAAAAAATATGTTCAAAGTTCAGCTGAAGCTAATGTACGGCTTCAGCTGCATGAATAAGAAAAATCAAGTGGGTATTTTTAGTACAAAAGTTCCAACTGTTACTACCCCTCCAACACAACTCGGCACAGAAACACTGTTTGAGGAAACATCAAGAGGTAATTTAATACTAAAGTAACTGTAAACAAACATGATTTGGATATCTGTGGCCAGTATGAACTGAAAAAAAGATTGCACCAAAACTGTTCCAATGTGTGTCATAGTTCCTCATTTTACTGGGTTACACGTTTCTGATGCATAATAATCATTGGGTACTGAGGGCCGCAAAGCACATATGTTTTATTTCATTTAAAAACTGGACCAAAGAAGGATCACTTCTTTAAATGGGCAAGAAGGCACACAATAAGTTATTTGACTAGGAGGCTAAAAGCTCATGGTTAATTCAATTCATACTTAATTCATACTTTTCACCAGCAGATGTCAGGGTTGTCACAGATTTGGATGCTCATTTTGGTTACTTTCTTTGTGTTAAATGCTCATCCAGTGTGCTGTATGTGTGCTTTGATTCTAGGTTCACCTGTGGCTCTTACATGCTGTTGTGTGTGTCAGAAAAGCCAGGGGTCCAGGACACCATGCTCCCAATGTGACCGCCTCGCCTGTCCCTCCTGCACACGACAGTGCTCCTGTTGCTCCGGCCTCTGCTGCTCTGTCTGCACCATCATAGAGTAAGTCCAAACCTGATTCATTTTTCACTCCGTTTCCCAAAGGATTTCGACGTATTAATGCACAGAAATATTTACAAGCTTTCAATATCAGCCATTGTTGGAGTTAAAAAGCAGTCTCTGCACTCCTTTTTATGGCAAATAGTTATATAGTTTATGGCAAATAGTGAATGGCGTTTTATTTTTTATTTTTTTTACATCTTTTTCTAATTATTATAGAATATATATTTTAAAAACTACACGTCTGTAAAGCTCCATCCTTTTCTGCAGTTGCATTTGTGTTATGATTCATTAAAATGCAATGTCGCTGTTGTCTAACGTAGGCAGGAAAGATATTGTCCATAAAGACATTTCAGGGCTTCCCGAGCTGGAATCCAGCTCCAGTGTTTGTTTTTTGTTTTTTCTTGTTGTTCCAGCTTCAAAGATCTTATTGAACAGTCTCTCTGTTTAGGCCAAAGTTAATTCGGTGTCACTTGGAAAATCAATTGCTTCGGCATTAAAGACATGTTTATATGAGGTGTGGGGTGCAGCTGTTTCTCATCTGTTCTGTGAAAGACATTCCTCTTGTGCTCGTACTATGGGGGAAGTCCACAGACTGCAGTACTGAAGGGTTGTGTGCATCAATGTCACTGGACCAAAATAGTCCTGTAAATTTATTGCATTTGACAAAATGAGATACTTGAATAACTTGTAGACGGGCCAAAACCATGACCCAACTCAACCCTCATCCTTGTTGGGTTCTAATCAGTTTTAGCCAGTAAGAGCAGAGCAGAGCTCTTAAAGGGGATTTGCTGGGTGTTAAGACATCAAAAAGCAACAGAGGCCTGAAGGAAAACAACTGCTTATTCATCTTTTGGGTATGAAGAAACAAACTGCGCACTTTTACAGCCACCTTACAAGTCAACATGGTGAGTTTGCAGATTTTAAGCTTGAAAGAAGAAGTTTTTGTGGGGGCCTTGGTACGAGAGCTATGTTAGCAAAGTAGCAATCTGTTCAAGAACATTTCATATTCAGTCCCTCGTGTTGGCTGAGCAGGATCCAACATCGTTGGTTGCCTTGCTTTGCACATCATATTTTGCGGCTGTAGTTCAGGTGGTAGAGCAGGTCAGCCATTATTCAGAGATGGTGGTTCAACATCTGGGTCCTCCTTTTTTATAAAAAAAAATAAAAAAGTATGAAACTGGACCTCCACAAGGAGTGTAGAACGGTGAGAAAAATGTGAGTTTTTGACAAGTGTCACCATTGTAATGTAATATTTTCTGTGTTCCACAGTTACAGCGGGCAATATGATGAAGTACTGTGCTGCAGTTGCTCGACGTAAAGGAAGACCGACGGAGGGATGAGGAGTTTATGCTTGAACATATATAGTTGCCTCACATGACATTTCTAAGACTGCATTTTATACCTGTGTTTTTTCTTTTCATGTGATCCAAATGTTTTCTTGTGTGTGTATATATGTATTGCATTCCTAAAGTAACTGAAATAAACTTTAACATTTTTGTATACAGTTAAATGTTGTGATCCATTGTCTCTTCGGTGCATCTTTAATACAGTCGCAGAATGTATTTTGATTTAATTAAAGGGGCAGAGTAACTGTTGAATATATGAATAATAGGCTCTTGAATAATGCAGGAATCAAAATTGGATGTCTGAACAAAAATCGGCCAATTAGCTAAAAGGTTAGCCAACCGTCTTCCTGTGTTGTAGATGCATCAGCAGGTGGCAGCACACTTCAAGGACTCTGAGGGATGAGTTCCTTTCAGACTGGGCCATGGTGATACACAAGCCCTGCTTCCTCGCTGGATGAACACATTCATCTCGGTATGCTAAAGAAGCACATTTTCAGCCTTTTAGTTGAAGTCTGAAAGTTTTGTCTTGGCAATGAAATTAGAATTCCAATCTAGCCTGTCTGGACTGACCTTGGAGAGCTGCTATCAAATATATTTATTAAAACAAGAAGGACCCAGAGGTTGAACGGAACCGGGGCTTTGCGGCAGACTGTTTGGCTGCAATTATCCCTCTTGGACGTGACCTTGATGTGCAGTCATCACTTTCTCTTGGCTGAGGCTCGTCACTGATGATGACTGGTTTCAGGGTCAGGTATTCCACACTGAGTAATTGTTCTTGGTGGCAGAAGTCCTGAACACTGCCTTTATAGAAATCAATCACGTGAGATGGTGTTAGATATTGGCTTGGATGAGTGCACTTCCTGGAGCTCATTGCAAGTGTGCCTCTGAGCTGTTGAGTCACATCCCCTGCTCAGCGGGCCAGTTGTGGCTCCGGTCTTTGGGGAACTCTGCAGTTGGTGTTCGAGGGCACCGCTTGATTTCCGGCTGAACGAACAGACAGCTGCTGGCAGGCGAGGCGTCCAGTTGTCTGCACATTTCTTTAAGGCTTTAAGAAACTCTGAGGTGGACATAAAACACTTCTACAGAAGACTATTTTATTTGCTTTTATTGATGATAAAACAATCATGGACTCCATAACGCTAGAGGAACTGTCTTGAGCCAATTCATACTAATGATTTGTATGTGAAACCATTACTCATTGGCAAAATTAAGAGTTTGAGTGAAGTCATTTCTCAAGATGTTTAAAATGTCCTGCTTCTTAAACGTAAGAATTTAACTTTTTATTTAAAATGTCAAATCAACAAGTAAACCACAATTTTTCCAACAAACAATATGTATTGTATGTTGAAATTACTAGTGACTGTTTGAAATATCTAATCGTCTCCAAAGCTCCCTGTAAATGTATTGTTGATGACATGTAGTGGTAAAGAGCTTTGTCCATTTCCCATCTATTGTTTCACTTAATGGACCTAATGCGTTTTTGAACATTTTGTCCGTGCACACCTATTGTTGCGGTTACAAAAGAGAAAAGAAACTCCTATTCACCTCTATTCTCTCTAAAGTCGGAGCGAGCATCCCCCTGGTCCTTTTTGACCTGGAAGATGAGTTTGTCTTAACCAGCGGAGTTAGGAATAATGAGTCAAAGTGACCCAAAAGTATCCAAAGCTCTGTCAGAAAGTCACTTCATTACCCAGTTGTTTGAACCAATTTCCTGTGATGCATCATTGCATCAAACCTCCCTTTAGTACGCTTAGTAACCTAGAAGAAAGGAAGTCATGTAATGCATGACAGTGTGGAGAGAGAGAGAGAGAGAGAGAGGGGGAGGCGGGGGGGCTGTTGTCTGCAAAGAACCCAATCTCATGACTCATTCACTATTCCCCCAGCTATTGTCTCAATACTACGAACATTGGTGATATAGGGCTCTCCTCCTGTGTTGCATCTCTCCCAAATCTGAAAAATGATGAGTAAAAAAAAAAAACTCCTTTCACCTGATTATTACAGTGGTTAGAGCGCTACTCGTCTGTCCACACCATTTACTATATTCATTTTTTACTTATTAGGGAGGAGGATGCTGATGCGTATTCCCCTTTTCCCCGCTGCTCTCGGTTAACTCCATAATTATGTTTTTATGTACCTTCAAGTGCAGCTGTCAAGGTTTTCAGCACATCCCCATCCGTGACATTCAAAGAAGAGAGAAAAAAAAAAAAAGGTCACAGTGTTCCCCCCTCCATCCCTCCCTCCCTCCCTCCACAAATCCCCATCTTCTCCCTGGTGCATGTATGGACTGGGTGTCTGCAAGGAGAAGGGGGCCACATAATCACCCTCGGCGCTCCAGACAGGACCAACTGCAGTCGGCCAGCGGGAGCACGTGGCTTTGTCTTTCACCCATTCTTGTGGGGACCAGCTGTGGTCTGAGTGTGGCCAGCGTCAAGCCCAGTGATGCTGCTGCTATAAATATGCGTCAACGAGTGTGAGTAAGTGACAGCTGTACAGTGGACCAAGGACACACTGTCTTGGCACTGTCAGGGCGAGCCACTCCAAAAAAGGCAAACCCAGTCTGAGAGCACTAGTTGATATGTATTTATGCACTTGTAGCAATTGATGTGTGGTATATAAACAGTTCAGATTGTAGCTTTAGATAGTGGTGAAGAGCCTAAATGCTGCTTCAAATGTGGATGAAGCCTTCAAATTTGGCAATAATGGTCACTTATTACAGCAGACTATTATATTATTAATTGGGAATTGAATTATTATTCTGAAAGTCAAAAGAATTGCTCCTCCAAAATTAAGTGGATGTTAACCATATGCATGTGTGTTCATACAAAGAGAGAAAAAGAAAACGACCCACGTATGTGTGTGTGTGTGTGCATTGTCTGTACACAAGCGCATGTGTAACTGTGTTTGTGTGCCCTTTTCAAGTGTGACCACCTGTCTTTTGTTAAGAAATAAATAAATAAAAACAGGCCACACCAGCTGTCCCTGGCAGTCCGTCCCCTCAGAGGTCAAGGGCTCCCACCGCTGGCCTTGGTGGTGGACACTTACAACTTTCCTCTCAACTTCTCTCAAGTACCTCTAAACACACACACACACACACACACACACACACACACACATACACACACACACACACACACACACACAAACACAAAAAAACTCTTACAGCCAAATGAGCCGGGCTTTGAGCCTTGGAGAGGAATGTTTTATTACACCATCGAGTTACATTGCACATATCCCAGCTCGTCACCCTGCAGCTAAGCCCGATCACATGGCCCCTACTTTCCATGTGAAGGTTTGGGTCCATAAGAAAAACACGCACACCAGACAGCCTAAGCCCTCGGTCCCGTTAGGCAGATGTGAGATGTTGGTGCCAGCGAGCGCTGCGAGGCCTGCTGCTGTGGATGTTTACAGTGCGAGGTGGCCACAGCGTTGCAGTGGGCCCTTATTTACTGGGAGCTGGCTGGGGCTGTTCAGGGTGTTTATGAATGATCTTGGGAGGACATTGTTTTCTTTATGTTGGAGCTGCCTGGCTAGCGCCGCTGTGTCGTCTGTTTGTGCATAAAGTACGTGCTGGGGAGCTGGGCCAGACAATAGCCTGGCTGAGCTACTACCCACGAACACAATAGAGTGGTGGGATGAGGCCGCGGTTTGGGGGCCGCGGTTTTGGGGTCTGTGGGGGTGGAGGTAGGATAGATGGGGGCAGGGGCAGTTGGATGCGGCCCTTGTCTGTATGGCGTTCCCAGAATGGGTGAGCGGGGATTGGGGGGAGGGCGGTGGGAACCCGAGCACATCCCCATTGGGATCACGTAGCAGAGCAGCTGGATTTCTTTCATGGTGCAGCAGGGAAATAATTAAAAGTTCTCGCCATTGTCAATGTCCAGTGAATTGGCATGAAGTTCTCAAGCTGACACATGTTTGGTTGGTTTGTTTACTTATAAATAGATGGGTGTGTGTGTGTGTGTGTGTGTGTGTGTGTGTGTGTGTGTGTGTGTGTGTGTCGCAGATATGATCAAGTTTTAGTAATAATTACAGGACAGTCAACGGGCTTTGTTATCCGCGGTTTATCTCTTTTGGAGAGTATTGGCAACAGGTCAGGGACAATGGGAGCCCATCTTGAAATTGCTCCGTCCTTGAGCTGAGTTTATGGTTTCAGAGGGAAAGGGCCTGTAAGACCAGCAGTATTATCACTTTCTGTTGTCTCTGTACACATTGCAGTGCAGCCCACACAATCGCTATCTGGCCGATTGTTGCTGCTGCGTGTCAGACGAGGACTCTTCTACAAGGTTCTTTTGTTGTTCGTGTATCAGAGTTTACTTTGACTTCAAAAAAATGTAATTCAAAGCTCATCTTCTGCCATTTTGTCTGAAATGTATCATTTGAAAACTAGTGAGTGCACAGAAAAAAAGCAAAAGTGTAGTAAATGAATAAAATCCACACAAAGAGAGAAAGTTGTTCCATTTAATTCTATGCATATTCTTAAGAAAGACCTATATCAAGATTGTCACATTTCCACAGCACACGCACACAAGCACACTCCAAAAGCGCAAACAAAGAAAATGCACAGACAGTTATAGATCAAAAGTAAATTGCCTCAATATCTAAGCAATGTCAATTCTGCATAAAGATTGTCCTCTAATCTCTACACCACTAACACTGAAGCAATTGATTACTATAAAATATACCTTTATTATTAAAAAATTATATTAAATTCTAATGGCACTTCTACAAATTCTATTAAAAAGATTTTTCGTTCAACATTTAGAAGCTTTTTTTTTTTTCTTTTTTTTTTTACCAAATTAAAACTGAGACAGTCAAATGTTGCACAAGAAGCAAAGGCAATAATAAATATTTCTCATGATTATTCACAATTTCACAGTTATAACCTGCAGAGGACAAAATTCCAGTATCGGTAAAGTCGTTTTTTTGACTTAAAGATCATACAGCATGAGTTAGGCAAACATAGCCCTCAATCAAGAGTAGCGCTGTTTCCATAGTAGTCAACAATCAAGATCTCAGTGTTTCACATTCAACAGTGACATTAACTAAAGGAACAGACTGTTAGTTCCCAGTAGTATTGGCAACTAAAAACCAAATCACGAAAAAAAAAAAAATGCTTGTCTTCAGTTTAACACGTCAAAAACAGATATATTCACATAAACAGAAATGGTCAAAGTAATCTCAAATGTAATCTCTTGCAAAGCAGCAAAAATAAATGGACTCGAAACGTTTATTTTGTCCGATTTTTCGACATGATGGAAAAACAGGTACAACAGTTGTGAATCACTTCAGTGGGCTTCTGTCGCTGTGATGTGAACTTTACTGCCGCAGTCAAGGGCAAATACGTACAGTATAGAAAACGGGCTTCTCCAGATGCAACACCTATTCGTGTGTCTACAAGGCACGTTTGGTGATCATTCTGGAGGTATAAATAAAGACTGCAAACAATAAAAAGAAAAAAATCTTCACATAAAGTTAGTTGTTTTTTTTTCTACCTCTGTACACTAGAGAATCAAGCAATTTAATTTGCACCACATAAGAAATGTACCTTAGAAAACAGTGATAAAATCTACATTCCTGTGTGTTCTGATTGAAATAAACATTAACACTATGCAACAGCTATGTATCTGAAATTGTTCTAAGTGATTAAACTCTCAGGGCATGTGAACGGCAGGAAGGCTTGTGCAAGTTTATAGGGAGCCAAATCACATTTCTTGTAAAATTACACACAAGCCTCATTCATTCAAGCTCCATCGCTGACTTCAGGTCAGCGAGTAGGATGAAAACAGATTGCGGTAATTCTGAGAGAAATGCTTCGACTCGCACTTGACTTGAGCTCCTCCGTCAGAAACGCTGACCAACCATTGCAAATGCTGAGAAATCACGTGTGAATTCATTTCTGTGTCCTGAAAGAAGTCTTGGTGATTAACATGAAGGAAAACAAACAAAAAGAGAAACACCTTCGGGTGCGCTAACCTGAAATGGATACGCGACACCTACATTTGACCTGTATCGTCACAGTTGCCAGACAGTCGCCAACAGTTTTTCTAGAACTAGTACTTGGAAAACAATACTGTGATAATTCTGATATTGTCTTGATGGATGTGCAATCAAATCACCGTGGTATCTTCCTCCATGTAGAGGAACAATGGAGCATTTATCTACTGCATGTTAGGGGGGGAGGGGACTGTTCTTGGATGCCTCCAAACAATACACCTGTTTACAGTGTCCTTGGTCTCCCTTTGCTAAATACATTTCTCACATTCCAATGGCTCCATTCAAGACTGAAAAGTGCAAAGAGAGGCTTGCGCTGCCGTTTCTCCCCACAGCTAGCAGAGACATACACAATGATCCCTTGAGAACTACCTGGGATCATGGGTGGTGTGGGGGGGGCGGGGGGGGAGGTGGGGTAAACAATGCCTGTATTGTCTCCTTTCTATAGGTAGCCACTAGCCAATGCCCTACCAGTGTGGCTGCGCTTGTGAACAACGGTTTCCTGTGGCAGACCAGCAGTCTGAGCGGTATTAGTATTTGTAGTGAGTCCAATCAAGTCTTGAAAATGGAGAAGGAACCAAACTCCCTGGGGAAGACGTGACACTTTAAGAGACTGCAGCCTTAATAAGACACCCGGCTCTCTCCGCCTTACATGTGTTGTAACAACAAAACAGTTTGATAAATAGAATATATATTTACATTAAATATACATATAGTAAGAAATAGCAGCCTAGACAATAGTGTTGAAACTATATGCATGCTAAAAACAAGTGCTTCTCTATGTTCCATGTGACAAATCTTGAACGCTCCGCAGTGACTTCTACACGGCATATTAAAATACAATTACAGTAACTTGATTTGCACAGAGAAAATGAACAGACAGCCCCAATACCAGTTAATGAGTACCAAGATCGCTAGGCAAGACGCAACGTCTTTCAAGCTTATAGAAACAAGTAGTACACCTACAGTAAATCCTGAACCAAGTCAAACTAATAAATAAATTCGGATCAAGTCTTCTCAGGACAGATTAGACGAGTATTATGAACTTTTAGTGCTACACCCTCTGCTCAGAATCCAGATAGCATCTATGTGAACAGGCTGACGAAATCTATTTCCTGCCCAAAGATTCTCTCCAGGACAGCCTCACTAACGGCTCCAGCTTCATCAGTAGTAACGTACACACATACAGTAAGAAGATAGGATGATGTGACGAGGGTAATTCAAAAGAAAGAAAAGTCAGTAGATTCAGCTGAATGGCACGTGGAGCACAGCTTTGATGACCAACAATGTACTGAATAATATCCACCTGTCCCTCTCCCTCCCCGCTGAGGGTGTACCCTCAACACCGTGTCAGTGTACCCTTTATGCCATACCAGGAAATAACAATGTAATTTACTGGCAAACATTTGCTTTTAACCTAAATGAGTAAATAAACATTTAATTGACGAGACCTTGATGTACGTACTTTAATTACAGTCTTGTAAATTATTCAATTAAGGACACTCGTGGATTCCAGAGTAGATAATTACCTTTGTTACTACCTGGTATGTGGAGTTTAATCCAGATTCTTTTAAAGGCCTGAAAACTCACTAATTTTTTTACAAGAAGGCATAGTGATATCTCATTCTTGTTTAAGTAAGTACACTAGGTGAAGTGTTAAGAATTTCAGTAGGCACCAGTGTTACAGGCATTAGCTTTTAACTATTCTCCAGCCCTCCTATGATTATATAACTTATTTTTTAAATAGCAAATTAGAAGGCCATTCCATCGAAATGTGCTCACTCACATTAACAACTAAAGAGCTGGTAACTCAACCACAGGCAAAAAAAGAAATATGGTGATATGATGGTCTGCTTGCCTCTTGTTATTAACATAAATCTGTACCCAACTTCATTTCAACCAAACAAAAATTCTACTTCCATAAAAGAAAATAGTTATACTTCCAGTAGTCAAACTTCATTAGTTTTGCTGCCTTATGATAGTTTACTTGTTAAGGACTAGACAAATACCAAAAAAATAAATAATAATAATAATAATAATAATAATAATAATAATAATAATAATGTAGGAGTTAAAAAAATCATATATTGCTACTTACGGACGGTTCTGATCTCCCATGTGCACAAATAAAAATCTCACTCACATCTTACGATTGTATTAACATATGTTAGCATTAGCCATCACCAATTTGCCCATTGGGTATGAACATGGGATGCTTTTTCTTTCAGCAAATATACTCTTCAAAATAAACTCAACAGATTGACACAAACAAGACAGAAACAAACAAGTGCATCATCTGATTTGTTCACCTTCGTTGTCACAGATCCAGCTTGGGTTTCACAGCACCCATGTTTATCCACCTTTAACTTTCTGCCTCTGACCATCACAGATGCCTGTGACACAGTCCAGCACAGAGAACAGCTCCAGTTTTAACGTTGCTACAACTTTAACTTGAGAAATGCCACACGGGGTAGAATCCAAAGAGATGTGTCTCCAACAAACTGCCAACATGTGTGTACTAATGTGGAAAGTGTTCAGTAGTAGTATTCAGTGTATGAAAAGACATTCGGTCTCATGTCATGGCACTGGTGAGAGGCGTTTTATCCAATGGCGAGAGTCTTGACAAGGCCACAGTGAAACTTCCTGATGTGGCGGTAGAGGTCCCCAGACTGGGTGAAGCGCCGTTCGCACCACTTACAAGCGTGAGGCTTCTCACGCGTGTGAACTACAGCGTGCCGACTCAAGTTATGGGAGTACTGGAAGCTCTTGCCACACTGGCCACAGGTGTATGGCTTCTCGCCAGAGTGCGTGCGCTCGTGGCGCTTAAGCGTGTACATGCAGGAGAAGGTCTTGTTGCACTGCATGCAGGTGGGCACCGAGCCGTCGGGGGACAGCTTGGAGCGAGCGCCGTCCTTCTCGCGGAAGTGTGAGCTGAGGTGCAGTTGCAGCACATGGGGGCTGGGGAAGACTTTGCTGCAGAGGGGGCACACGCACACCTGTTGCCCCGGGGGCAGGAGCACCCCGCTGGAGGTGGAGATGTCTGAGGAGGCCAGGTCGTCCTCCTCCTCCTCCTCGCTGTCCCCCAGCAGCCTCCCCCTCCTCTCCTCTACCTCCCTGCCCGGGGCGCCCTCCCTCCCTCTGCAGGCCTCCCCCTCCTCGTCCATCAGGTCCTCCTCCTGGGAGAGCAGGGCGGCTGTGGAGCCGTTGTTGCCTGGGAAGAGGGCAGCGAACCCTGTCACCACTGAGCTCCTGGCACTATTCCCAAAGCGCTGGCTCTCAGGGCTCATCGGCTCACTGTCCTCCTGCTCTGACAGCAAGTCGTGTTCGTCTTTAACAAGTGGCTCAGTGCCCTGCTGCTGGCTGTCGAGGGCCAGCTGTCCCGAGACGTAGGAGGGGTGTAAGGGATCTCTGCTAGACAGAGGCTTGAAAGACAAATCCAGTGCACAGTCCATGTCATCTGAAGCCCGGGACCTCTGGGACAGCGATACGGTGGAACTACTGACATCAGCTTTTGTTTTTCCAGCTGTTTGGACGCAGGGCTCGGCCTCTGCTGACAAATAATTGACACCTACAAGGTCCGGGGACCTGCCGGAGTGACCGTTTGCCTTCTGCCTGCTCCGCGCAGACCTATCACAATCTGTGACAGCCAGCCTGACTTCGCTGTTGTCCATGTCAAACTCCTCTTTCGGGGGGGCCCTGTGAAGCCCCTGAGACTGTGTCTGGGGCTGTCGCCGGATGAGCTGCTTACTGTGCAGCTTGCTTTCAGAGGAATTTTCCCTGTCCAGACAGCTGAGTCCCAAACCCGCACTCATCTTTTCATCCAGAGGCGAGAGTTCCTTATCTTTAAGCTTTCCTTTACACACTTTCACGATATCATACATGTGGAGGTAACTGGCTGCTGCCAGGACATCCTCCACCGGGAGAGAGCTGAATTCCAACTTCCCCTCATACATAAATTCAAGGAGCAGACTGAAAGCCGGGGCTGTCACAATGTCACTGTTGAGATGCACAACGTCCCTTTTGTCCAGCTGGTCCCTGTAGAAGAGATGGAAGTACATGCTGCAGGAGGCCAGCACGGCTCTGTGCGCTTTGAATCGAGCCTCCCCGACAAGAACAGTGCAGTCACAGAGGAAACCTTGGTGACGCTGCTGACTCAGACACTGCAGCAACTGGCGGCTATGGTCTGGGAACTCCATTCTTCCTTCATAACCTGATGAAAAACAGGAAAAACAGGATACTGTATAAACGAAATGAAGCCACTCAGAGGGCAGCGCGGAGCTGCCGTCGCCTCTCAGGCAACGACGCAGCCAAAAGCAGAGAAAGTGCGAGGAATAACTTCAGACAAATTATTTAAAAGTATACGAGCAGACACACGAGACAATAAACCTGCCGGGTTTTAAAAGTCCACAGAAGCATTTACAATGGGGAAAAAAAAAAACTTTATTCAGAAAGATCGAAGTCACCGAAAAGATCTACATCAATAACTTTGCCCAACTACATTCTTTCCAGTGGTGCAGGACACGCTACGCTGCGCTCACCCACCCATGTATCGCGGAGCAAACGGATCCCCTCTCCAGATTAACCGAAAGGAGTCCGGTCTGTAGTGGTCAGCCTACTTCTCGAGCTTCCAAAATGTGCACACACACACGCACACACACACACACACACACAAAAATAAAGTGGCGCACCGGCGCGTTTCCGATCGCACACTAAACAGCGGTGTTTACAGAACAAGCAAACGGGGCCGCGACTGCGAGCACTCGTCCATCGGGGGTGGGGAGGCGAGGTGGGGGGGGAAGGAGGCTACCGTGAAAAAAAAATAAGACCAGTGCAGAGTGAGTAAACTGCTGCTCTGTTTGCTAATTACACTGCAAGCTGTGGAGTCAGCTGCTCTGACATCACCGCAATGGAAACGTTACCTCCAGCTGTGCTCCCCTTTATGCCATATGTTAACTCTGGGCGACTCAGCCCAAACTACACACACACAACTTGTACAAAAAAAAAAAAAAAAAGAAGAAGAAAGTGGATTAATAAGTGTCACAGAATTACATTTCTAACTTTTTCTATTTATCGGGCAATTTATCACCAAAAAGAAAAACTGCAGCCGACACCCGCGGTGGATAATAAAAAACGCGTACGCACTCATCAGACACACGCGCACGACTGTGACATTTTTGTTTAAAGGGGTTAATCCAAAACAGAACCGGCAGATTGTAAAAAAAAAAAAAAAAAAAAAGAAAAGGAAAAAAAAAAAACTCAAGTGAATTGGATATTAAAGTTTGATGCTGCCAAGAGGAATGTGCATGAGTATCGGCTATAATTTGTGCGCAGTCGTTACATTTTAATAAGAGAAAGAAAAGTGGAGGGGATAAAGGAGAGCCAAGGGCGCAGTAAACTGAGCTCCATGTCCGTGTTGGGAAACGCATTGCTAGGAGCCTTTTAAACAGCAGAGGAACTCAACTGCGCTGAACGAAGCGGCGAGGGGGACACTCTTTAACTTTCTCCGTTCCGAAGCACAAAAACACTGTACTCACATTTATTTCCGCCCGGTCCGTCGTGTTCTTTCCTAGAAGCCCCGACGTCCTTCCATGATGTGCAGCCAGATGTTCGCTTCTCCTTGTCGTTTCTTGAGCTTCAGTCCGACCCTGGCAAGGCAGGCTGCACTCAGCGCTGCTGTGTGTCAAGCAGGTTGATAATGGCACAAGTCTCGCGATATCGCGCGGCCACAATAAGTTCTGTACTACTCCGTGAATTCACACAGCGGCAGCAAGTAGCGGAGTACACTGGGAACATCAATTGGCTTGTCTTATTTAAACACCTGTCCCATGAACGGGACTTTCAGTAGGATAAATCCGGAAGTATAGCAACGTATATATATATATCGATATACATATAGAAATATCTATATCTATATCTACATATATATATATATATATATCTATATATTTATATAGATCTATATATATAGATCTATATATATAGATATATCTATATGGATATAGATATATCTATCTAAATATATATATATATATATATATATATATCTATAGATATAGATATAGATATAGATATAGATATATATATCTTTATATAACTATATATGTTTACATTCTGTATTCATATATACATTTACATAGATATAAATTTGAATCCAGAAAGTCAATTTGTAAACTGAAAATGATACCTGCTGTGGATAAAAAAAGAAGGTGGAATCTGTGAAAGCAAACTGATACAGAGAATTATGAATCATGCTTTGTTAATTTGGAGGGTCAGTGGACTATTGGGAACATTTTAAGAGCCGTTCTCACTAATCCTGGGTTGTGGAATTCCCTGGCACGACATCACCCAGCGCCTTTGTTTTCTGAGACCACACCATGGTCCTGGCTGTGACTTATTTAGCCTTAATTGTCTGAAGACAGGTATGATACAGATTTATGTGGACCACGTTTGAAAAAAAAGTCACACATTTCTTTTGAGTATCAGGCACTATAAAAAAACAACAACACAGTCTCCGGAGTCTGTTCTGTAATTGTTAAAGCTAGAGATGGTGGCACAGTGGAGACACAGGGGCTCGAGGTTGCAGCTGCTCATCTCGTGCCCCCCCTCCTGTCCCTCGCTGTGCTCCCCCAACTGCTTTGGTCACCTTTGCCCTGTGTTCCAGCTGCCGTGTGTTTTGAAAGGGCCATTTGCAGCTCCTCACAGCCTTCTGACACAGAGGGGAATGAGCAATGTGACGGGAGGCGGCAGCCACTGGTCGGAAGGGGCCACCGGCTAGATTCTTATCCACTTACCACTTTATTCCATTTTTAGTTTGGCTGTTACTGTTACAGAGGGTGGATATCTGCACTCTGGTCATGTCTAGATGATCATAAATGAGACCGTGTCATGCTCTCTAAATAAAAACTCTCTTTATTTGGTCTAAAAGAGTATTTGCTGTTGCGCAACAAACACAATGATGAATAACTTCTTAGTTTTGACAAAACACCAGTAAGATAAATGTTTATACTGAAGCATCAGATGAGTGTGCCACATGAAAAACAATTTGCCATTCAGCACTAACACACACACACACACACACACACACACACACACACACACACACGCATGCACGCACGCACGCACACGCACACACACGCACACACACACACACACACACACACACACAGACACACACACACATACACACAGACACCATCCATGCAGGAGCAGCGATGTGGATAAGAATAGGAGCAGTGGCCCTGTGTTTCCCTGGCAAACGTAGGCACCCGGTAGAGGAGGGGTGTGTGTTCACAAGGCAAGACAAAGCAGTGGTTGTGCCTGGGGACCGTGGCCTCAGAGAGAGAGGCTCGGCACGGTGAAGGTTCTCACACACAGAAAAAGATAGAGACAGAGAGACAGAGAGGGAAAGAGAATGAGAGTGGGAGAGTGGGGGAGCGGGGAGAGAGAGAGAACACTTCCTGGAGGTTCATTCTTCCTCTCTGCAATCATCAATGGCATTCTCCCCCTGACCCACTCCTCTCTCAGACAAACAAAAGACCCCGCATTCCAGTGTAGCCTGACCGGCCAACCAGCCAGCCAGCCAGCCACAGTTGAACCACATCCACTCCCCACTGGACCAAAGTCTCACCATAGGGGTGGACTTGAGTTGTGTTTTAGATGTCTGTCTGAGGATGCTTCTAATGCATCACTATGCGTTGAAAATCATCTTAAATCAGCTCAACATACAACTCACCCATTGTTATTAACCGCTAAGTCATAGTATTCTACACCGTCTGACTGCATTGTGTTGTACTTGTTTTTTTTTCAGCTGCACCATTCCAACATTTGGAAATCTCCTTGATATCGTGAAAGGAAATCTTGTGATTTTATACAATATTTGCCTGCACAGCATGAGGTTTTAATGACTGATAGACTGTCAATCTTCAACAAGATAGGGTGAATTATCACAACAGCTGTTAGTCCGTTGAATAAAATGAGTATCCCTTTATATTTGTCCTTTGTCCATTTGTTTTTGTATTTTACACGCTTTTACACAAATATACAGAGCTGTTGGACCTAACAAAGTAACACTACTTGCACATTTTAAATTTTTTTTTTTGAAATAGATAAAACTTTTCTAAATTTAGGATCTAAATTTAGCACATGTTGTACAGATTATAAATATTTTGGGCTCAACAAAACTGACTTAGTTTGAGTTGACGTTAAGGTTTTCTACAAGCAAACTGGGAAATCAATCATACAATGCTATGAATTCTCTGCACGTTCAATCTTTGACTCTTAAATCTTTGGCACCGTAGGCAAAGCTGCATAACAGGTGGACAATACATCTAGGAAAATAATGTGACAGTTGTAGCAACATTGCACTGCTGTTGCCGGGAGATGTCGTCTTGGTCAGACCCCCCACCACTTCCTCACTATTATGGCCCTCCTGCCCTTCTGTGTCTAATTGTTGCTGCCGCATGTTATCTGCTCTCCTTCAACAGCCCATTAAGTTCTGTGCTGTTTCTTGTACTCTCTGAACAGATACTGCAAGCTGACAAGAAAAGAGATCAGATGAGTCTCTGACAGGAAAGGCATTATTAACTTACTTTGACTCTTTGATCTTGCTACTTTTGCTTTGAACCTGCAAAACAACCGTGTAGGCATTCCCATCACCGGACCAGAGACAGCCGAGAAGGAGGAGGAGAAAGAGGAGGAGGAAGAGGAGAAGGAAGAGGAGTAGAAGGGCACCACTGAATAACAGCAGCAGAAAATATGGGATACCCTCACTCAGCTCTGTTTGTATGACAGGAACAGCTTGGCAGGGCTGACACATAGTAGCAGTGAGGAACACATTACAGTGCAAATGACAAAGAGGGGAAATGACACCAGAGGAGGCTGAGAGACAGAGGGCAGAGGCCAATACGTTTTTCATCACGTTGGCTGTTGTCCCTGCGATCCTGTGCTTGTGACATTATTTATCAGTTAATTGCACAACCTTTCAAAGGCATTGTCTTGCATTTTAATATAATTACAATATAATATAAACTATTGTTTGTAGTTCACTGCACTTGTGCCAAAGCTGAGAAAGAAGACCATGTTTTGCATACAGATAAAAACACGTGTGTCTTCATCAGTAATTAAACTGCAAAAATAACACAAATACAACCGTATATGAAGCAAAGTTATGTAAATATCATAAGAAATAATATGGAGAGAGGTTTTCTATACATTCAAATGGGAATTTAAAGATATATTAGACTAAGTCATATGAGGGCTTCACTTGATACAGAGGATTCCTGACTTCTTTTGAGCGTACCTGAGCTGACTGGTCTGTACCTGTCCAACTGGTTTAACTCCTACCTCTCTGGAAGGCAGCTGTTGTGGCTGTAGATGACTGTTTATGTGAAAAATAATGTACTATAACAAGTAGCGGCATAATCTGATATAACCTCACATGTACATTTTTAATGCTTTTACATTTTCTTTTGATGTTTCATCAGGACAAGTACCATGATCTTTCATATCCTGATGTTATGTAACTTTCTGTATCTGCATCTCCTGTTGATACAAGTGATTAAATATTTATTCATATATCTTAAATATTCAGAGTATAGTCTTAATGATGGAAATAATACTTTGACAAAACAAAGGCAAATCAAAGTCCACTTACTAGCTTTTTTTGGACCCTTCACACAGTCCTTATCAGTGTATGAAGCATTTATCATAAACATGACTGCAAGCTTAGTATTTGTTATGATTTCACTCCATCCGCTGATGAAGACCACGTGATGCAGTTGAAAGTTCCAGTAAAACATGTGTTCATATCCCAACCAGCCTACAGCCAAAGCGCTGGAATGCCGAAATAAAGAATGGCTGTAAAAGTGCATTCAGTAGGATTTATCCCTGGCCACAGAGTAAGACATCTAAAGGTTATATTTTAACCTGAACTTAAATGCATGGCTGACAGCTTTTTATTGGAAATGTCAATGGCCCTTTCCACCTCACAGCAACTCAGAGTGAAAGAATGTCTTCTTTAGCATGACGACTCCAAAAATAAGCCATACATCAACTAACAGAAGCCTGCGGCTTGAGTGCATTTTTATTGTGTTATTTATTACTTTGAGTTTTAATCTTTCATTTTTTATTATTTTCTCAGAAAGTGGTTAGCAACACAAATAAAGCTTTGAAAGCAGAAAAGCACAAAAATGACAGTCGGTACATGGGCATTCACCAGATTAGCCACTGTATGAACACCTCTCTTTTGCTTATATAAACATGTATTTTTTATCTTTTAGGAATTCCCATTTCTACACAGGTTTTATAGTGAAAAACTGTATTGTTTGTTTATCTAAATGGAGTGTATTTTATCATAGCACTCTGTATGTTTTAGTACAATTTTTAGCATATTTTGCTGCTTGTATAACTTGTACATCGCTGCTATTACATTATTAAATTGAATTCTACAAGATTGAATGATTTCTTTTATTGTATTCTGTTTTAATATAATTTGAAGGGGTATTAAACAACTGTCTACAGCTTCATGCAGAAATAATTTTAAATTGACTTTAATGAGCCATGATTGACTGCTTCCAGCTCCTCAAATGTGAATATTTTCTGTTTTTCTTAGTCTTCTATTGTGTTAATGTGAACTTTTTGTGGTTTTATCATTATTTATAATGTAAATAGCCAATGCCAACTTGGGCCATAGGAGATTGTGATGAGCATTTTGTCTATTTTACATAATTTTCTGACATTATCAAGACCAAACGACTAATCAAGAAAGTAATCCACAGATTAAAAATAACAATCAACATTGTACAGCAGGTGGCAAAGCACAGACATTTAATCACGAATGAACAGCTGTAACAAAAATAGTCTTGTACATTATCTCGTGCGATTGTTTCAGGAAGTGAGAAACAGATATGCCTCATTGTACTGAAGATCCCCTGGACATCTCACAGGGGCCTCTGTACAACCCCGGGCCCTATTTTGGAAAACAACGGCACAGATAAGTTCAGCAAGGGCACGGAACCCCTAATAAGCCCCCGTAGAAACATCGCAGGTTTTTTTTCAATGGGCCGGCTGACAGCCTCCCACTCCTCCCGCGAGTGGGACCCATAAAGAGTCGGCGCTAGGACCCGGGAGGACCGGCCGCCACAGAGGCATTGCAGACAGCGCGTTTGGGAGGTGTAGTGGAAGAAAGGCAAAGAAACGGAGTAAATGAGAGCACTTCTGTCCAGATTGTTGAAGGACTTATCAACTTAATACACCGCCGAAACAGCTCACTATAATGAGACGGACACATTGTTGAATTCCTGTCCAGGTAAATGTCCGCGTTTCCTTCGCATGGTTCACTACAAGAGGTCGGCAGCTCGACAGGGTAGGTCCCCATTGTACTTACATGGGATGCGGTTATTCTCACCCAAGCTGCCCTGCTAGGCCCCATATCCTTTCTATCGCGAAATGCAAACCTGAAATGAGGTACTTTCCTGACTTCACTCCGCCGTGGAAGTTATTTAGCTGTACAGTCAAAGGGCATGTGAACGTCTTGGTGTGTAATGCGTTGTTGTTTTTCCACAAACGGCGAGTCTGTCTTCAGTTAACCATTAATTTTTTTGACAATTACCACTTTTGAGACACAGCCCTCAGGCCAAAATATCTGCAGTCACGTTACTTTAAACGGTTCACCTCTGCGAGAAAGTTGTTTTCGCTGGTACTTTATGGCCCAGGAGGCAAAGGAAAACAAATGAGCTCACGAGAGAGCAGCTCATTCATTGTTATGAACCACCACCGCGTTTGTTTACTAGTTTGAGTGAGACACGTACGGCCAGACCAGGCTGGCACAGTGACTCGTTAGCTTTGCTAGCTTGTTGCTGTGCTGTTGTAACATTGGTGCATTCACGTCCAGGTACACAAAGTAGTACATCTTTGTTGTGACTAGATGCCATCTTGTAGTGGATCTCAGTGTTGGTCCCTTTGGGGCCATAGTTTGCTCACCAGGGAAGAAGGAAAGGAAAGGTAGGTAGGTAGGATAGAGTGATATTCATATTGTCCTCCCTTGTAATCAGTATAATTGCAAAATGCATGTGGGTAGTTGTTTTGGTGCTTTACTGTCTCCACTGTTGACATCCCACCTACAATGATGACAGTTATGCATTTCTTCACTAAATCACTGTTTACGACAGGAATTTAGTCAAGAAGGTTTATTTCTGAAGCCTCTGTGATGTGCAGTGTAATGTTACTGATATGATGGGAGTCAAAATGACTGTTTGTCAGCCAGACATCTGAGCAGCACAATTTTAATGGTTACGTAAGATGCAGAGCTTGAATGTCCAACTTGAGATTGAGATAAACCTCACTGAACTTATGTTATGGTCAGTTTGCCTCCCAGAGGTCACTCGTATGTACAGTCTGGAAGGAGAACATTGTCCCCTGGCATGTTGTACCATAACGCCCTTTAGTGTCAGAATGTTTTTACCAGTCATGAGACCAAAGACTACGTCGGTCCAGTGTGTGTATGCAGGGGTACTTGGCATGTGACTGGGGAAGACGCAACAAGCTGGTGTAATGATGCAGCCAGTGGCTCTCCCTGTTCCATTTAGAAAATACCAGTCGCATCCCACCCAATCCCCTCACAGCCCCGTTGACGCAAATGTGCCACCAGTTGCATGCAGAATCTGGGGAATGCTGCTTGAAATTTTGCCCTTGTACACAGGCAAACTTATTGTGCGCCACAGGAGTCTAGATGTATTATCTCTGAGAAGGATACGCTTCCAATGATGGTAGCCCACCATCAGCATCACATGACGGCTTTCTGTGTCACAAACTGAGAACACTGCGGCCTAACATACTTTTCTTCTTCATTCGTCTTGTTTACTGGTTGCTCACATTAACAGCCAGGTCATTTTGGTTTGCAACAAACCAAAATACCAGGACATTCTTTGTGTGTTATGCAGCTTTTCTTTTGAAGGACAGAAAAAGTATGTTACAATCGGTATATATTTGAACAAATCCATCTTTTTGATCCATCATTAATGTAGTTCATGGCTTGTCTCAGCAGCATGCAAATACATTTTCTACATGAGTCATAAAGGAGCTGCTGTTTATGTCATCACAAGATTAAAGCAGTGAGTCTACGAGCCTTTCAAAATTACAGTAGCTGTGGTTTGGTATTCAGCCTCACCTACTCACTATTCTTATCATTGGTGATGTGTTTTCAGAGAACTTGATAGAGGAACTTGGCACTGTGAAGTAGATCTCACTAGTACTGGTTTCACTATGGCATTGAACTCAAAACAAGTGTTGCTTCGGGAACTGTTTTCCAGCCGCAGGTGAGAATATTCGCTGTTCTCATTTTGTTGTTTCATTTAAAATATTTGCGTGTAATGTTCTATCATTGCAACTTTAAATCAGCTGCTGACTATCTTGTTTACCCGAGCAGCAGCAGTGGAAAATGGAGCAAAAACAGATTTGTATCTATCGATCTGTGATGAAGGAAGTAGCATGGTGGTGATGTTGGCCTGATTTTCTGCTTCCTGCCGTAAACACATGGGACTGTCCTCTGTGGCCCAGTGACAGACTCGGTGTGTGGCATCTTTGCTGCATGAGACTGATTTGCATTGAATGGGATGGCCCCTAGCACCAGAGCCAGAAAGATGAATGATTGAAAGCTGCACTGACAGCAGGGCAGGCAGGCAGGCGGTGGCCCAGAGGCCTGAGGACCATGTGACCCGCTGTCAGGGTACTGGGTTCATTCAGTGGCTGCTAGCTGCAGCGCTGGCAGCAGCCCAGCTTTTCCACACAGGCCGCAGTAGCAACAGGTCGCTCCCATTAAAACAGCAACGCTCTGTTGTGGCTCCAGAGCCGGTCTTGTGCATGTTTTGCTTTTTTGGCTGTGGTGTGTGTGTGCGCACAAGTTTGTTTGTGTGATGTATCCTGATGTGTATATAATGTGTGCGTGCCTGTGTCACAGAGTACACACTAAGATGCCGGAGAGATCCAACGGTTTGTGTGATCCGTAGTTTGAATAGCACTCAGTGTGCTTTTTCAAATCCCTCTCCAAGATCCTCCCAACATCGACTGTGTGACACAAGCACCACAACCCCAGTGCAATAAACACAAACACTGAGCAAAAATAAACTGTGCTTTCACAAACTCACTTTGGCTCATTGATGGAAGCGAGCAGAATGGGCAGTAAAAGGCGTGTTGATCGCACATTCAGATGTATTCGAGCCTGGGGCTGTACTGATATGACTCAAAGTCTGTCAATAGTCACATCCACTTCCTGTTGTTGTCCCCACCAGTAAGCTAGATGAGGCCACTCAAACAGAGCTCTCTTTTGATGGCCTTACTTTGACTGAGCAGCAGCAGGAAAATTGATTTCAGTTGATGTTCAGAGATTGCCTGGTGCAGTATTTGACATTTGTGTGAACAAGCATGGTAATTGATCATTCTTCTGCTACTGCCCTGCATTCAAAGCAGTTTTTATTTAATAAAAAGAAGTACTGAATGAATCAAAAGGTCAAGTCTTTGGTTAGGATAGCCTGCAGGTTTTTTTGTATACGATGTTGATGAATAACCGATAAGTCTGTGATAGAGTTCAGCCCTTTTATCAGATAAACCAAATTCACTTGATCTGACTGTCAATACAGTCTCATCCTGTTTTCGATCATACATGATGAGATCATTGTTGTATCTTTTATAGATTACCCATATGTAGTTTTTATGCTCCACTTGTTTACTTATACACCTTTCTGAAGACCGTTACATATTTTATAACTGGTGTCACATTTTTCTACGTAAAAGTTGACAGCAGTTTCATGCCTGTTTCATGTGTGAATAGCTGCCCATGTTTTTGGAAACATCAGCCTGGCAGTTTGCTTTGCCAGGACCTCATAACGTTTCTGTAATGCTTTCACAACTGGTCAGGTGTGAATACAAACGGCAACACTCACAGATACAGTGATACAGATACAAGGCCCATTTAGTAGCTGTTCTGGAGCTTTTGATCATATCGTATGAACTTCATTAGCAGATGGAGTTTGCCTAGTATTCATGTAATTGTGGGGGGAACTCTGAATAATTTGATCAGGTGATGAAAAGTCAAATCAATTATTTTACATTTAACAAAAAGATCTTATCTCAAAATGAATTTGGTAGAACATTTGATTATCACATGATGATCAACGCAGTCTTCATCATGTGTAATATGATATTTGAATCTCGGTTGTATTTTTTTGTGTTTTTAAACAAATAAATATGGTTGGATAATGCCACACACATAAAGGGGTCTTCTGATTTTTTTTGAGGGAGAATTTCATTTAGCATACTCACTGCAAGACGGATCATCATGGCCACACATGATTATGTCGGATTGAAAACATAACTTTAGGCTAAACAGTGAACACCAAACACCCTGTGCAACTGCGAACTTATTTTAGGCATTTAGGCAGCCGGTGTCAGAATTGTATGAGTCATTATTTTATATTTCCCTGCTGTTCTGGTAGTGAGTAGAAAAAACCCCACCAGGAATAGTTGTGTATGTGTGAACAGCATGACATTTTCCAATAGGGTAGAGACTTCATTATGAACGCCAAAACCACGGCAATAGACAGATATTTGAACCTTGCAATGTTGCAGGTTCCTCATGTGAAAGGGACTACGCTGTGGTTTTAGCACATCCTCCACTAACTTGGCCATAAAACACAAAGGTCCTCTCGATTCCACTGCCTCTCCCCTAGTATGTTGACCTGAGGGTTAATATTCAGACAAGTGGAAAAATCTTTCACCTCAATATGGGGCTAATTTTTACTCCTTTTTTTTTCTTCTTTTTTAACTAATAGGTAACCACCATTGAGAAGGACGGCTGTAAACCCCAGGACCTCGTCTCCAGGCTCTTGCACAGAGCTGAGTGAAGGAAACTTGGTAAACAAAGCGGTGTCTCTCCCTGCGGGAAACCTGGATCCTCCACCCTGCCCACCAACATGACCAATGTGGTGATTGTCAAGGAGGGATGGCTGCATAAAAGAGGTAAATGCAAAGATAAAGTTGGTACTAAATAGTTTGATTCTATTTGTGAAGAGTTTTATTTTTGATTCAGATTGTTTCAAACGCAACTCCACACATTGCACTTCATGGTTTCTTTTGTGTATTTTTTTTTTTACAACTTATCACCTCTTGTACTTCAAACTCCAACTGTGCAAGCTTGCCTGTTAACCAAGCTGGCAAATAAATATTTAAAAATCCCTTGTTGGATATACCTTTTTTAAACTTCAAAACAAGTACTTTGTTTCATGAATACATGCACATGGCAGTTTTTATGTACTCATAAACTACATTGCGTTTTGGAGCATAGATGGTGAACACTTTACAAATGTTTATTTTTACTCGAATGGTTCAAGTATTTCCCAAATCCACATTATCTTCATTCCTGAGGTACTTGGATTAGCAAGACTTTACTATGGTGCACTATTGACAGATTTATTTTCTTAATGCTGCAGAAATGCCTGAACTGAATGACATATGTGCAGGGTGATTGATCACCGGGTAACAATATTTAAACAGGATTTATGCAAGATCTAATGTAAAGAGCCATGCAGTTGCAGAGTCCCTGGTGGGCCCCATTTAGCTGCTCTGACAGTGCTGTGCGGTGTGGCATGGCTCCGTGTCGGGCGTGAGTCCTGTTGTTTGGACGAAGAAGCATTCCTCACATATCTGCTGGCTTTGAGCAGCTTTATGTGTGCATACTAACTCTGCCTTCAAACTGCAGCTGCCTCACGGAGCCCACTCCACAACTACCTACACCTCCAGGGGCAAAATAGGATAAGGAACTTCTCCAAAACCACTGAAGGCTCCCAGGCCCAGTGCCAAGGAACGAGGCTTTTACTGGAAATAAGGAAAGACTCTGACTCAGGGGATAAGGTGATGGGAGCAGGTCACAAGGAGAGTTCCTGGGACACTTTTGGGGGGGGGGGGAGACAGTGTGCCACTCTAGTGTGTTAGACCCCCCCACCCCCAAGGCTTGGGCTAAGAGCATAACAGGCTGCTGTTTTAGGAAAGAGTCAGCCTGGTTCGGCTCAATTGGTCTCAGGCAGACACACCCTGGTCCTTCCAGTGAGTGAAAGGATAAACCGTTGGATGCTATTAGTGTTCCATTTGCAGATGCTCTGTTGAGTAGTTAGGAAGTAGATGACAAGAATATAGTTTTATCCAAGCCACAAAAAAAGGATTTCCTACAGCTCTTTATAAAAATTGACAAAGTAAAATTTATATGTAATTACGTAGCTTTCTGACATGTGTCGGAGGCTTCAGGGGCAAACTGCATTTTTGTGTCTCTCTTTAGGGAAAAAAACAGGACTGTCCTTTCTTTGGCATGACAGCCAAAAGTCTGGGCTGAAGTATCCTTCATTCTGTAAATCTGTACTCTGTTATTTCCTGGTGTGAGTTCCTTTCTCTGTATATTATTTGTGCCATAAAACTAGCACAGGTCAATTTATTTCATACCTTCAGCAGTTTTGACAAATAGTGACTAGTAGAATAACGTATGGCAGGAGACACACTCAGAGTTATAGCATTGACACCCTTCTACTTGACACACACACACACACACACACACACACACACACACACACACACACACACACACACTAAACAAACAACCCTTCAGGAATAGTGAGTTGGCATGCTGTCACAGCCCAGCAGCTGTGCCCTGTGAAATGTCACCCAGAGCCTCTGTGTTTTGATTGGAGAGCGTCCACCTGCCTCCTTGACAGGAAGGCTTTTAGTGTCGCGTCACTGTCATGCAGTCTTTGCCCCAGAGCCACTGCACAGAAGGTGAACCTGCCGTAGCCCTGTCTTGCTGTCCATCACCTCAGCCAGGAAGCCCCCGCTCAACCACCATCATCCCATGTTGCACCTTGAGTGTAGCTTTATTGTGTGGTGGCGCCACCCAAGTGACTCACATCTCCATGTGGGCGTAATAATAAATGGCTTATACCGCTTCCAAGTGCGTTGAGCATGCTCATTACTCCCATGTGTGCACTCAAAACACCAATTTAATGTTTTACAAAAGATAGCCCTCCATATTTCCATCAACATTTTGTGTGTGTCCCATGGACACCATCTAGCACCAAACAACATTCATATTGGACTCGGCAAAAGGAGGTATGGTTAAAATGTGGCCTTTTCCTCCAATAATGCCCATTTAATGGTGCTACATGATGAATGGATTTAACGGTGGGTCAGTCACATCCACAGCAGCTTGGACACGTCATCTGAACACATCCATGTCACTCACTCCGATTATTTATTTTCAGCATGCACGTGTAAACTCTTTTGAGGCTCCTGAATGAAAGTGGAGCAAGCATTGTGCCTTAGTACCCTGTAAACCCCCCCAGTAGAGCTAATCTGTCATTAGTGCTGCAGATTCTCAGCCTTGAGGTGCTGTGCACATTTGTTCCAGACGGGCTGCGCTCAGTGAAATGATCTCATTCTGAAGGACACACCTTCAGACTTTCTCCCTAAGCCTTGTGCTGCAGTAATGTGTCTGGATTGTGGACACTGCCTGGGATGTGTTGTTGTGACTGTTATCTTGGCTGTCTGTTTTGGAAGGACGGTTTTGGAATGCAAGACAAAGCGGCCGAGTTGGACGAGAGTAGTTTGTACGTACGTCTGGACATGCATATGCAAATGTTTGAGTGTATGGACAGTGTGAAGCATATTTATTCAAAAGTTACACTGCCAGCAGGACATTACCCAGTGCCCTTATGCACAGACCGCATCACAAGTACAGGCTTGCTAAAACACTGTAACTTTGTTACTATCATAACCAGTTGTTATGCGTCCCCAAATGGTACTTCCCTTTTAGATCCTTCACAGAGTGCACCCACACACTTTGAATGTGCCTACGGCCTCTAGTGGCCACAGAGACCGAGCAGCATGTTATTCCTTTTTGCAAGTGTGTTTTTCCAAAGTTTCCATCAAAGCCAGAGCATCATCAGACATCAAAGAGGCAGATTGTGGGTTCCCTAGTTTCCAGGGAAGTGCTGCGGCCAAGAACCCAGTCAAGCTCAACAGAACAGCGCTCGCTTGTCCTCCCCTCTTCCCTGGCCCTTGTTTGTTTGACTCATTTGCTCCCTGACAAGTATAAAGAATCTGCCCCTTCGTTAGGCTAACGAAGGCCGCAACAACTGTTGGATTTGGGTATCACGCTCAGCTGGCTCCGACTCATGAGAGGAGGAGGAGGGGTGGTGTGAGAGCGGGAGGAAAGGCAGAGGGCACACCAGTAGAGATAGCGAGGGAAACATAAAGAGAGAGTGAGACAGAAGTTGAGCAGCGTCTTTGTGATGTTCCCAGAACATTGCTCAGTGACCCAGTCGGCCTCAGGAGAGTGGACGGATGTTGTGTGCGACATGCCACACAGACCCTCTCGCGTTTTGGAGCTCATCAGCTGATTGGCTCCTTTGCTGGTCATGCAGCTGAAGGACGGCCATGAGCTGCTCGAAGAGAGAGAGAGAGAGAGAGATTTCTCTCTTCATCTTTTGCATATCTGTGGCTGATGCATCTGGTGAACAGGCGTCTAATAATTCAGCCAGCATTTTTTACATACATTTGTGATCTCAGTGAGGGAATGTGGTGTTCCCTGCACAGTTAAATGTCTTCAAAGGAGCAGGCCCACCTGATTAAGAATGTCTCATGATGCTGCAATGCTGACTGGCTGCCAGCTCTGCTGCTCCTACACATCCCCTCATTATGGGTGTCATGGGCCACACACTGCTGCAGCACACACACAACACACACACCTTAAGTACTGCAGAACTGGAGCAATACCTCCTCCAATTTGCAAATATACGCCTATGTTGTGAGGCTTTTACACATAACAAACAAGTCTCGAGTGCACATAAAGTTATTAAGTCCTTTTTAAGTGGATCCCAAAATGTTTATCTTGAAACTTGTGGATAATGTCATGGTAATAAAGTTACCTTAATTAGAAACAAAGTTATGCAATGCTCTACTACTTACTTAAGTAATGTGATTGGATTATGTATATAGTTTAAAGTTATATACATAATTAAACTTATCGTGTCTCTCCATTTGTTAAGTACAAATTGAGGAGACTTTTGTCTTCTGCACATTTTCTTAACTGATTGACTAAACATTCAATAACTGATGTCCAAGTATTGAAATGTCAATAATACAACTTACAAAACTCCATTTAGCCAATGTTTCATCAGCAATTTCCTGAGTACACCAGTGTAATGATTTTAATCATTTATACAGCAATTCTCTCTTACAATTTATTAAAAGATATAGAATTAAAGAAGAAGATATAAGATTCCCACAATATTTATTATAACCAGTGAAAGGGCAATGTGTGTGGAAAACAAATCATAGAAGCTAAGGGAAAGATAATGGGGATTTTTTTAGAGGGCAAAACGGAGTAAACTGGGGGATATAATTATGTGCTGATGGGTAATTTAGTGGTTTGACTTAAACTAATAGATGTAGCATGTATAACTTTTCGCAAATAACTAAACTACCGATAACTTAAGTTTTGGTGATTTGATATCCAGACACTACCAAGTTGATCACCAGCCGAAGTGCCAGGCCGGTCTAGGAATAGAGCCCCTGTAGGCGGGGTCCAGCAGCAGAGGGTGTCACACCGGGAAGCCAGCGCGCTGGCCGGGTGTCTGGCCGTGAGCGCGGACCCCCTGCTCAGGGTAATGGGAAGCAGTCTCCTGCTAAATGTGGTGGAGAGAAGTAAATTACTGGGGTGCAGCTGTCGGCAGACAGGCTGGCTGGCATGGTGGGGGGACCAGGAGGCTGAGGGAGGTGGCACCTCCACCGCTCGCCTCCTCTCACGGCAAGCCCGCTGTGTGCTTACTTTGCTGTGTAAAGTCCGCCTGCTCGCCACAACTGTGGTGTTCGGCAGCGCACTCCGTCTCTGTTACGCTCTTCCCCTCTTTGTCTCGGTTGTTTCCTCGCTTTCCTCCTGTCTGTCCTTCCTCTTGTTCTCTTCCTTTCGTAATCCCACATTCTTCCTCTTCTCCTTGTCTCTTCTAAGTCCCCTCTTTTCTCTCTGCCTCTGTCCACCCCCACCAGCTCACCCCCTCTTGGTCCTCCCACTTCCAGCGCACACTCCTCACCCACAGCTCCACCATCCTGTTGCTAGGATAATGACCCTGCTGACAACTCAGACCCATGGCGGAAGCGGCTATGGACCAGCAAAAAGCTCCCAGTCTCCGACATCAATCACATCACTGGCACCTCTCTCCAGTTTAGGGAGGGCAGGGGAGACGAGAGATAATGGGGATGCTCAGCTGTCTGCAGACCAAGAGTTGACTGTATGCTCAGATATGAGCTATCCCCACATCCTCCACATCAGCTTATTGTGTTACTCGGAACATATTTTACAAGTTATTCAGAGGCCTTACAGAAAGGTTTATCATATTTTTAGAATTAAGTTGTTCTTGACAATTTTCCACAGCTGTCTCCAGAAAAAAAAATGGATCCTCTGGAGTAACTCCTTGATTGTTTGAGGGTATTTGATCTTACACTGGTCATTGAGAGTTCATTGGCACTAATTTGCTCTAAATAATGTGTGTTTATTTGTTTGCCATGCAGTAACCCAGTTAACTAATCCATGGACTGCTTGTTTACCCAGGGAGAGGGGGCAAATCTCAGCCCCAGTGTGGCAGGGGGGAACTTCCCACAGTGTCTCTATGGTAATCAGCAGGTGTCACTCACCACGGAGAAGAAGTGAGGGCTTTCTTACGAGCGTGAGAAAGAGGGGCAGCCTCCATCGCACAACCCCCATCCCCCGTGCTTTTTTTTTTTTTTTCTGTTGGGGTAGCAGCGGCAACCGCAGTGACAGAGAGAAAGAGAGAGGATAAGGGGACGAGACAGAGAGGGCTACATTGGAGGCCAGGGTGGCCCTTCCCCGCAACCTGTTGATGCTGCTGCCAAAGCCCTGGCAATGGAGTCCCCCATCCAGCTGCATGGGAGAGAGAGGGGCCAACAAAAGAGGTTTGGAGAGGAGGGGGATGTCAGGAAGACATAAAGAGAAGGGCAAAAAAATGTAGGAGCCCATACTCCTGGACAGTTTAGGATGGCATATGAGCCTGGTGCTGCCTTATATGGTCACAGTGAGAGAGGCAAATGGGGAGATGGGTGTCCGGGCAGCACGAGAAGCCCAGCCCAGAGCTCTGCGGCTCAGAGCAGCGGATGGTGTGGGGCGGAGTTTGTGGTTGCTGGGGCTCAGTGGTGACCCCTGCATCAGGGAGCCCCATTTCCTCTGGAGCGGGCGGCCCGTGGCTCATTGAGATGCAGGGCACAGGGTGGCAGGCCGCAGCTGCAGCCTACAGGCAGAACCCGGCAGAAAAGGGCCGAAGGGATGGCGGGGGCGGCTGAGGAAAAACCAACAAAAGGCGCAGCCCGCTCCCTCCTCCTCCCCTCGCTTTGGAGTTCTAATTCCCTAATCCTCAACCTCCGCCTACCCCCCCTTCTCATCCGATTCTCACCACTCAAACACATACACATGCACAGTTCATGCAGTTACCACTGGCTCCCTCCCTTCCATCCCCAAGCCATGAATGGCCAGACGGGGACAAAACCCAACAGCAGCCCCCTCAGGAAGTCCAACCACTGGGTGTGGGCACTGAGAGGCGCATTTTGTCTGACCCTCCCTTGGTTCCCCTCTCTTTCTCTGTGTGTGTGTGTGTGTGTGTGTGTGTGTGTGTGTGTGTGTGTGTGTGTGTGTGTGTGTGTGTGTGTGTGTGTGTGTGTGTGTGTGTGTGTGTGTGTGTGTGTGTGTGTGGTTTATCTAGTGGCAAATGGTTGAGGTGGGCCTCTTTTATTTATATCGTTGTTCTTGAAATTTTATTAAATTCCTTTGATGTAGAAAGAAACAGGATAGAACAGGCCGAGAGAAAGGGGTGACGTGCAACAGAGTTGTTAGTTTGGACACATTGTAAGGACACTGTGGCCTCTCCTTTTGGGGGACCGCACGATGAATGCTGCATGATGTGTCTTATTAAAAGCCAACAAGCCACAGCAGCTGGGACCTCAACATTCCTGTCGTTGTCACTTAGAGACGGACAGAACAGGACGCTCCTCACTAACCTCTGTCACTCTCTCTCTCCCCCTTCTGTCTAAAGCCTTCCACAATTTTTTTTTTTCTTTTCTTTATTGACCCCTCAATGAGTCTGCCTGGCCAGCCCTTACTGTTAAGGCCTCATAAGCCAAAGTTGAACTACAAGTGGCTTCAGAGCCACAAGAAAACATGAATGTAAATTTGAATCCCCGTGGGTCCGTTTTTCTTGAATCCTTTTAGATTTGTAAAGTTGCACACGGTCTTCTGATGATTTCAGCATCTGTAACAGAATGATTCACTTCGATTTAACTTTTAAAAGATGTTGAAGAGATATCGTTGATAAATGGTTACCTTGTTTTAAGTTTTGTTGGGGTACTTTTTTAGATCACAAACTAATACGCATAGACATACAGTGCTTATGATTTGTAAAACAAGATGATGCTCCACAATGTACAGCTGTGGCCCTACCTCGTCGTTGTTGTTGTATGTGTGTGTTTGGGGTATAGAGGGCGTGGCGGTGACAGGCTGGAGCTGTCCACACACAGGGCCATGCAGCAGTTGGCAAATAAAGATGAATTCTGTTGTGTTTGGCAGCGGTTCTTCGTTCATTATTTTCCACTTTGCCCAGCGCGCATCCCAGACCTCAGCAGCTGCTTGTCATGTAAAGACACTCTATCAGGCCCTGACAGCTCCTCCCATGCACACACATGCACACACACACGGTACGCATGGCTCATACACACTTCACTTGAGCTCACACCCCCGCTCACAGTCCTGCATATGTGGGGAACATATGTAGTGATCTGTCTCACTACCACTCCACTCAGCACAACTCTTTGCGCACTGCGTAGCTTTTGCATCCCCTCTAGTTCTCTCATCTCTCATCTGGTGTCAAATCCTTCCCCTAATTTGATTGAGTTCAGCCACATGTCTGCTGTCACACTTGACTTTTTATTAGAAAAGCTCTGACTCCGGGACGCAGATCGTTACTGGATTTCCTCACAGCAAAGTGTGTCTTGTGCGTCTCGGCAGTTACAGTGAGACCGGACACTCGAAGGAGGTTTTATCTTATCTAGGTTGTGGTCAGTCTGCCTGTTGGCCAGTTTCCTGTTTTGAAGAACGTGTTGACATCAAAAGGGTTTAGTTTACATCAGTGATGATGGACTGACTTAAAAGCAGAAGGCTCTCTAGTGTTATGAGTCCCATTGTCTTTTCTCAGCAGTCTGCACTGTGTCCCTCACTGTACACAGGATGTATTAGGGGTCTACTCTACAAAGCATTGACGTTAAGTCATATCAAATATTGAAAGCAGGGATAGGAATCGATTTATTTGCTGGTCTATATTACAGTTTTAATATAATGCTTTTTCCACATTTACTCTCCTAACAGCTGTCAGTTTCACTTTCTCGTCATGTCAGTGCTTAAGAAAGGCCCCAGTGTGGAAAGTAGAACTGAATAAAAGTAGAAGGGGAAATGGGTGTAAATAGGAAGCTGACAAGGGTCATCTTTGTTGTTTATGCTCCGAGCGCAGACTGTGTGCGAAGCGTTGCGTTGCAAAGTGGTGGAGACACACACACACACACACACACAGACAAACGGATATAGCTGCTTCCACTGTTGTCATGTGACCAGGTTTGTGGTCACAGACGAGGAAGTTGCAGTGTCCTCCTGTCTAGAAAGAGCATTATGGATGTGCATCGCAGATTCATTTCTTGGTATCGCATCTCTGTGTCCTTCTTTGTGAAAGATGTTCATCAGTGTAGTAAGTGATGACAAAAGCCTCACAAACATTTTCCTTTTATTTACATCCACCCATGAAAAGTGTGATTGAAGAGTTTTTGCAGTTACAGTATCAACGTAGCTGTCATTAATCTCAGGAAGGGTTTAGACCTGGAGTGTCACATTCCTCCAAGAGCTTGTTTTCCTCTTAGTGTGCTTTTTGTGGCCTCGCCCCAGTGACTGTGCAGACTTGTCATGCCCTTAATATTACACTGACATAATTCGAGAGAGTGACAGTTGTTTGAAGAGGCTAGTGACTGAGAATGGTGAGCTGGCATCGGCATCTTCCCGACACCCATGTGACCGAGGCCACCTCAGTGACGGAGAATGTCTAGCTAGCTGACACAAGCCATGCCATGTGCTGCTGCGTCATGTATGGCCACCCATGCTACTTCTGGTGGGTGCTGTGCGTCAGTGGAGCTGGCAGGAAAAGCTCAGAGCCTTCCAAAACTGGATGTTTTTGTAATCTTTTAACACACAAATACCTTTCACTGCTCACAGGGCAGTGTGCACAGGACGATGTATTTACACACAAGCACATAAATGCGTACACATAAACACCTGTCTCCACCCATCAGGATCTGAGTAATATAATGTATAAAAGGTCTTCACTCATTCTGGAAGTGATTAGCTGCATTACTTCTGCCAAACTAAAACCTTTGAACTGAAAGTTTAGTCTCCACAGGCAAGACAAGCATGTACTTTTTGTCTGGTGTCATGGTGTCAGGTAGGAGGCTGATTATTCTGTTTCTGCATTGTGCACATACTGTCCTCACTGTGGGCTGGCATGGACTATAGCTGGGGGATATGGGTCAGCCAAAACCTGACCACAGAACGCGGCACCAGCTGGGGCCCAGCTGAGGAAAACAAGGATTGGTATGGAAGGCTCAGGAGACTTTCTGGCTGCGGTGTAAAAGATTTCGCCAACTTTATGTTTGTGTTGAACAGCCTCTTGGTTTAAGTCACATCTGATATCGTCTGGCTACATGTACTCCTACATGGCACCTTTTCTGTGCTTTTAATTATTTAGATTTTATGCTGAAGTAAGGGAGTCTGCTTCTCTTGAAGGCCTATGATAAATAACGCTATGCATGTGGATTCTCTGGAGACCAACTTGCACGTGACATGGGTGACTGATGCATAGTTGATTGGTGAGGCTTGTAGTTTAAAACGGAAAGAAACGACTCATCACAGTAATTGTGTTGCATTGAAACAGGCGTGAGGAAAATCCACTAAACTGATTCCGGCCGATGTGTATTTTAATTAGGACAGCACATCTAGTAAGAGTGGCTTTGTTGGAAGGCGGCAAGAATGGCAATCTGAAGTCGAGCTAATTTCTAAATGAGCTATGTTTGATGTAAAAACACTTACTCTGCAAAAAAAAATACATAAAAAGGATTAAAAAAAAAAAAAACTCCTCCTGTGCCATGATGAAAAATGTAATAACATATTGGACATCTGCTGTGGATTGAAGACTTAAGTATATTGTGCTATGGGGCAGATGTTTCCCCTACTGTTGTGATTGGTGCCACGAGTTTGCCAGTGGTAGTAAATCAGGTGTTTTTACACTTGGATGTTTGCTTTGGGGTAGATGGCTTGATGCTCTGCTGGAAGGTGACGCAAAGACGGCCTGCGTTACAAGGCCTCATCCTGCTGTATGAGGTCAACTAGAATGACTGCCTCTCTAAAGTGTCCTTTTCCTGTCCTTCTCACCTTTTTCTGTTGACAGAGAAAAAACATATGGAAAATGTCCTATTTAAAGGCTCCAGAAAGTTTCTGGTAATTTGTCTGAAAATTTCCAAGGGAAGTTAAACTGGCAACAGATACATTTTCACTTTCTTGGTTCAGTCTACAGAGCCTCCGTGTTATTATTACACACACACACACACACACACACACACACACACACACACACACACACACACACACACACACACACACAGAGCCTGAGCAAATTACCCCTATATTTCCATTTTATTCCACATTATAATGGCTTTGACTCAGTGGTTAGAGCGGGACATCAGGGTTGGGGGTTTCTCCTCCTCCTACTATATGCATGCTCCCCAGGTGCTTTATAGAAGACCAATGCTCAAGATGGGTTAAATGTAGAGGTCAAATTTTTATGAACATGTATGTTATTGAGGATTGAATCAAAGATTTTTTTATTGCTCTTTTTAATTCCCGTAAATTCCTGTGTTCCCATTCCCATGTCCAGTTCCACCCTTGAATATTGGGGGACTTTCTCAAAAAATAAATAGAGGGGGAAAAAAAGAGGAAGTTCATTATTTTGAGGGTGTCCAAAGTTACAAATCTTAAAAAGTAACATTCAGCCAGTGTTGTAAATTCTTGTCCTCTCCTTAAATATTTTATCAGGATGAACACTAAACAATGGAGACATTACTAGCTGCTGTTTTGGTCTGCACTGTCTCGGACTGACATATTATCAGTTTCATCAGTCAGAGGTGTGGGTTTGAAGGATGGTAACAGAAGCTCATATTGACAGATCTCCTGCCTCCCCCCTACAGAGAGAGAGAGAGAGAGAGAGAGAGAGAGTGAGAGACACACACACACACACACACACACACACACACACACACACACACACACACACACACACACACACACACACCACACTTCTGTGTTAGAGGAAATGGGGCAATTAAGGACAGCTTGCTACAGCTCTGCATGGGGTTAATATGCGGCTCCGTAATTAAAAATAAATTACACTTTTCCTGTATAAATATTCAAGTCCCTCCACTGTGTGCCGCTGCCTTGTTATGGTATGTAAGCTATTTTTTCCCTCGTCTGCACAACATCTGGCGCAACATTTCCTGAAGCATCACCGGAATAAATTGAGTTTTGTCTGCCTACGAGAGATTCATTTGTGTGACGCTAGTGTGTCTAAGTGAGTAGGATGCACGCGCATGGCCCGAAGTTATGGGTGTTGTCCAGAAAATTGGAATTGTGGAAAGTTTTATTTGAAAATCAATTTGAGGCTTTGGCAAACATGATGCTGGTGTTACAAAATGATTGATAGAAAAGAGGCAAAAGAGTGGTTGCGGTTTATAAAACCATTAACTAAAATATAGAAACCCTAACTGTCAATATAAAGGAGAACTCCACCGATTCTTTAGCTGTGCAAAATTTGATAGATTGCATCAATTGATGTAATTTGAGGCAGTGTTGGTTTGGGATGATGGCTGCAAATTTGCAAATGAAAAAAATCTGGGTGTCTGGGGTTGGAGAGAAGGGAGCCTACCAGACAACTGTAGCTCGCTCTCCATATCTTCTTTAGGCTTGCAGAATGAGGCTACATTAACCGCTACTACCATAAAACACCTGAATCTCCAGCTGAAGTGTTGACTGTCAAGTTGCATTGTGGGTAATGTAGGTGCCAGGCTTCAACAAGGAAGAAGAATGTGTGTAATAAAGAAAAGACATCTCTGGTTTTGCTGATTTTGATACTTCTTGTTTTAAACTGTCCAGTGTTCTAGGAGTGCAATGCTAAATTGACAGAGTACTCTTAAGTATACAGTATATTAACTATAAGTTGATTTTTGTTTTAGTTTTTGTCTAAAGCAGACTGATAACTTCTTTTTTAGAACATAGCTGAGAGCCTAAACGTAACTTGCCAGTTCAGGGAAAGGAGGACAGAAAGTTTTTGGACCGTTTTAATATTCACTTAGAGTCTACATTGCAAGTGACTGCTGGAAAGGGGACAGACAGGGCGGGGGAGAGGGTCCTGACTCTTACTAAAACCACCATTTGTCCTGCAGCTGACCTACACTAAAAGAGAGACGGGGACAAGGTGGTCATTTTAGGGAGCACTGGTGAACAGCATAGTAATTAGATTGCAGGAAATGGGTTGCACCTCTGGGAATTAAAACATAAAGAGAAAGGATAACACTGTTTTGTCATTAATCATGAAACCACAATGTAAACAAAATGGTTGCACATTAGTCAGTATTTTTTGGGAATGTGAAAGCATGTGATGTTTCTCATTTAGGGTTCGCCTGGGAGCAGAAACCCTCTGAAAATCTCTTACTTTGTCACCAGTTGTTTTTGTCTGGTCTCCTGTACAGTAACTCAGCAGTGCTTTTCAATCTCTTTCTCATATCAGGAGAATACATCAAGACCTGGAGGCCAAGGTATTTTCTCCTGAAGAGTGATGGTACATTCATCGGCTACAAAGAGCGACCGCAAGATGTTGACCAGCTGGAAACCCCCTTAAATAACTTCTCTGTCGCACGTGAGTCTCTACTTCAGAAAAACCATTGCATTTTTCCCCCGCTGTCCCTTGGCAGCTTGTTTTACCATATTTTGTTTCTGGCCTTTTGTTTTTACTTGCATTGTTGTAACCGATATGTTCACATACTTGTTTGGGGTTCTGCGTTTTAACAGGAAAAAACGGCTTATCAAAGCATACTCAAGTGCATGTAATGTTAAAGTATGAAAATGAGTCCTCTCTAATATTATAACCAGATATACCGTTGTCATTGTATGTCACTGTAAATGGTTATGAGTAGAGACATTAGCAAATTGGCTGTAGTCTCATCTCAAGAGCTTCACAGCTAGTTTCTTTCAACAAGGGCACTGCTCCAGGGCAAAGCAAGCTTTGTGACTGAACGTGCATGCAAGATGTCTGGCTCCTTGTGTTAATATATCAGATGCCATTCCTCTTCTCTGTGTGCGTCCTCCCACCCCCCAGAAAATAACAACAACAAAATAAAATGCCCAGAGCAGCCCAGCCCACTCCATCTTCCCATCAGAGAAAGTTGCTGTGATAAGCTGTGCAGATGACTGAACACAGCAATTAGACAGCATACTGTTTGTTTAACAAAATGTTTCCTCTCCGACGCTCTTGAGTTATCGTGGCTATTAGCCGCCTGATTTCCAGTATTTATCCGGGCGCCGCTCTGAGGCTCTGTCTCCATCAGCGGCTTTGTTTTTTGTCACCACTGCGACCCCACCACGGAGGACACATGGTGCGTCGCTGCTGACGGGGCTGCTGCAGCTGGATTACATATTCAGCCTGATGGAGCCATGTTGGATCTCAGTGGTGGTCCACTCCCCTGTCCTCCATCTATCAGACAGAGGCCATTTTGTGTCACGTTCTGACACATTTGCTGACATGTTTCATTTGGGAACAGATGTTGATTTGAAGGAGGTGCAGATGGAAATCTCTGCTTTCTAAATTCAGTTATTAGACGTTTGTGAGTAATTGTTTTTGCAAACTGCTTACAAGACAATTATTTGCTGCAAAAGTGTGAGAATTGAGCGGAGGGAAAGGATGTGAAGATATGCTTTTTTAATAAATCCTTTATAAGAATAAGTCAAATTGATCTCGCCAATATGACATGCTCTCTGTTCACTCATTTTAATGTCTTTTGTGTTTTTGAGTGTTTGGAGAAAACAAACACTGTGCAGACGTCACCTTGGGTTCTGGGATATTATACAGGGCATTTCTCGCTATTTTGTGACATTTTATATACAAAACAATCCATATATTCATAAATAAAAATAAAAAAACACAGTATATTTGGAAATAAATGTTTAATTGCAGAATTATATTAGAATTTGTATTTATTGATCTATTAATTTATTCTAGGGAGTTTGGGATTTTATGTCATACTACAAAAGATTCCAAATTATGATCAAAACCTATAGTAGCAAAGTTTTAATGGGGCTGACAAGTTAAGGATCGGAGTTGTTTTCCTCCACCAAAGTGCACCTGTTCTTTTCCAAATTGGCCGACAGTGTCTGTTCGGGTGGCGATAAAGATAAATGGCTATAACTGTGGGTCTGTCTCTCCCCTCTGCTCCCCTACACACTGGCCCTTCTCGCCATCTCCTTCCCCTCCCTCCCTCCCTCCCTCCCTCCCTGGCTGTGGTCAGAGTGCCAGCTGATGAAGACGGAACGGCCCAAGCCCAACACATTTATCATCCGCTGCCTGCAGTGGACCACTGTCATCGAGCGCACCTTCCACGTGGAGACCCCCGAGGAGAGGCAAGCGAGAAGCACACACTTCTCAGCTCACAGAGCAGTAAAACACAAATCATTTATATGCAGATAAGTTGCCCCTGTTGCTAGAAAGCCGTTTAACAGCTCTGTTTTTCTAACATGTAGAAGCACTCACAAACATACACATTTAATCTTGTTATGCACTTGCATAAGGTCCACTGGCTATTGGCAGAACTCACACTTGAAATTGCCTTCCTGTTGATAAGAAGACAATTACACGATTGGGCTGCTGGGCTTGCATGATGGTAAATGGGCTGATGTAATCTCTCTGCTGCCTGTGCCTCCCTCAGGGAAGAATGGACTAAAGCCATCCAAGCCGTGGCTGAAGGCCTGCAGAAACAAGAGGAGGAGATGATGGACTCCTCTCCGGACCCCATGGACATGGAGGTCTACCTGACCAAACCCAGACAGAAAGTGGTATGGCCACTTCACTGCTGTGTTTCTGCTGGTCTCCGCTGTCCACACATTGACAAACCTCAGTGGCCATTACCATAAATGTTTAAGTCAACCACCTTTATTCTTCCCGACCCCGAGTCTGGCCTACCAAGTTGACCATTACTATGCTCCTCTACCCAGCTCTGCCTTATTTGCACTTACACCACTTAAGCCCACCTTCCTTCGCCTCGCCCCAGCTACTTTCCCAACATCAGCCGTGGGTGGCTTAGCGCCAGATAGTGTGTCCACCAGGTTTCACAACCCCCACATGTGTCATGACATAAAGGTCCAAGGCCACCGGATTGGATGTCCCTCACATAACCATTTTCAACATTCTCCTTAGTGCCGGGGTCAGAGGTTAACTGAGACACAACTACATATAGGCCAAACCATTAGAGGAGTGGAAATTGCATGATGGGTGAAATAGGTGCCTTAAATGCTTCTGTGTTGTTGTCTGTGGGGTTGTGTGCCCTGGCTAGTTAGAGCATGAGTTTGTTAATGCTTCGGCTTGTAACCAGATGCCACTTTCTCTCCCCTGGCTCTACAGACTATGCATGACTTTGAATACCTCAAACTCCTGGGAAAAGGCACTTTTGGCAAAGTTATCCTGGTAAAGGAGAAGGCCACAGGACGCTACTACGCCATGAAGATCCTAAAGAAGGAGGTGATCGTAGCAAAAGTGAGTGGATGCCAATGAACAAGTAAAGGGGGGGAAAAGACGCTAAGGGGAGGGCAGTGGAGCAATGACTGATACCTAAATGGGTAGCCATTGTGAGAGTTGCACAAACACTCTTTGTGGCTTTTTTTTTTTCAGGATGAAGTGGCGCACACACTCACAGAGAACAGAGTCCTCCAGAATTCAAAGCATCCGTTCTTGACAGTAAGGAGTCCCTCCATATACCTAAACCAAACCTTATTTTAACTCTCAGAGATCCTCTGGAGCCTCTTCAATCCAACACTGCAGCATCCATTCAGAAAAAAAGGGGCAGTTTTAGCAGGAATGTTTTGAAGAGCTGCTCTTACAAAGGCTGCAGTCGAGTTGGGCCTTTTATAGCAACACTGAACGGTCCTTCTTTTTTCTTTTTTTTTTATCCGTGAACTTTTTCCCTGTAAGTCTGAGGTGGGTTGTAGTGAAAAGCTCCCCCAAAATGTTAGGTCTAAGTGGTGGGTGGAGGCAACACATAATGTGATGTGCTCAGTGCAATGAATGGGACCAATGTTTGCCACACAGCAGTTGTTGAAAAGGCTCAACACACTGGATACACTTTGCTGCAGTTTTTTTAAATTCTCTTTCACTTGACATTTATGTTTTAAAAATGTAACTGAAGGGTCATAGCTGCAAGGTGCATTGTGATGTTTCATGTTACTATCGGCTGTTTTTAAATGTCAGCTTCCTCTTGAATTCACTGGAAACGTCACCAAGTTCTGCTTTGAGCGTTCTTGTTCTCTGTCTGCAGGGACTGAAATACTCCTTCCAGACACATGACCGCTTGTGCTTTGTCATGGAGTATGCAAACGGTGGTGAGGTAAACCATTTTAACCATCACAAAATCTGCACCTGTAGGTGTATCAGAATACTTTTGAACAGTGTCACTGTTAATATTTTCAGTGTACTAAATAACTTCCTCTTCCTCTGTCCTCTGCCTTCTCACTCTCAATTTCCCCCTGCCTCCCCTCAGCTTTTCTTTCATCTGTCAAGGGACCGCGTATTCTCAGAGGAGCGGGCACGGTTCTACGGTGCAGAGATAGTGTCAGCGCTGGACTACCTGCATGCTGAAAGAAACGTGGTCTATCGAGATCTAAAGGTACATGTGGAAACAAGTCTTCATTTTCCCTCATCCTCGTGGTCAGCCTCTCTTCTCTCTGTCGCTTTCTCCTTTTCCCCCCTTCCCTTCATTTCCCCCCCTGGCAGGATATAAATAGGGTTTTCCTCCATCGAGAGCAGTGGCCAGGGTTTATTGATCTGCCTCCCCCAGATCAGTCTCCAGACCTCACTGCAGCTGGAGGGAGGCTCGGTCCATACGCTTACTGCAGCTAGACAGAAATAACCACCAGTCCTCTTTGAACACATTGCCACCGCCTCCCGTTATAGCATGCGCACAGTGTTCTTAGAAAAGGGATTTTTGTGCACTTTATGCGTAATTGATGTAATTTTATATGCTGGCAGTACAGTACTGTTAAATAACAAAGAGACAATGTCCATCATCCTCAAGTAAAGACGCTGCAAGCTGCTATTCTTTTAATTTTTAGATCTGCGTTTAAAAGCTACAGAAAAGTCTAAAGACTGGATCAAAGCTGGATTGAGTTTAGGAGGGCTGTGTGGGGGTTATCGGTGTTGCAGTGGACACATCTAGCCCTACTACTTCCAGCTGATAAAACTATAGCAGCCAGGTCAGCACAGCACTCTCTCTCTCTCCCTCCCTCCCTCCCTCCCGCCCTCCCTCCATCTCCCTTGGGTTTATGAGGCAGGCTCCCAGCCTGCTTGGGTTCTCCTGAAAATGCCAGGGTAGCAGGATTGGAGGATGTGCTGACTCTGGCCAGGCGCTGTTGGCCACGTGTGAGCTACAGCTGCCAGGTGACTTTAACTGAGAGGGAGAGAGACGGAGAGGGAGGGAGGACACAATATTAAAAGGTTGTGCAGCCTCAAGTCATGACACTGCATGATGCACAATTAGTCAATTTACTTGATCACAATTTTGTTTTCCAACTTTTGCATTGAAGTTTTTATACTTGGCTGTGGCGGAAAAGCTGGCATGTTGAAAAAGAGAAGATTCATTATGATTCCATCAGTTTATTCTACTGTAGAAAAGGCATTCGTGGCATGCTACCATTCATCATTACATGCCTCTGCTCCACTAGACGGCCCATAAAATATAACACACTTGGGTGTAAAGGGTTACCACAACGTTGCTGATTCAGTTCAAGATAGGGGGCCCTTTTAACATCTCACCTCTATCACCATAGCAGCAGATAGAAATACCACAATGTGCACATGATGGTTTGAGTCATTCATTTAAACAAAAAGAGGGATAACATAAATGATAACATGAGGGGTAAGCAGCAATAAAATGTTATCAAAGTTACTGGCATTAGTTATCTTTGCATAAAGGTAGTTCCTGGAAAAGGGCACTGTTTGAGATTTTACTTTTGCCAAAATTTCAGAAATTCACTCAATACTTGCACAATAATTTTGTGGAACCATAACAACACAGATGCACGTCTTTTTGTACTTTTATGATTTAATATTCCCCCCTTGCTTGTTAACTCAATGACACAGTGAGTCATTTTACGATGATGCTAACATCTGTCTTATTTCTATTTCCCCCTCAGCTGGAAAACCTTATGCTGGACAAAGACGGACACATAAAGATCACAGATTTTGGTCTGTGTAAGGAAGGGATCACAGATGGCGCCACCATGAAAACTTTCTGTGGGACGCCAGAGTACCTAGCACCTGAGGTAACCGTTACAGTGATTCAGTCTACCTGAAATATTGACTTCACTCTTTCTTGCAACGAAGCGATTTTTATGTTGACACATACAGATGGATGACAAACTAAAGGAAAAACAAACATGAAGAGCCACCAGAACAAAACTTCAAAGTCTCTGAATCCCGATGGTGGGATGAAAACTATTCTTCAATGGTTAGACTGAGGATGGTGTGGTCTTGCATAGGACTTTTGAGTTGGTGGAGATCAAATCATTCAGTGACCCTTTGCGTCCTTCAAGGAAGCATGTGCATTCAATAGGTTTCATTCCCTACCCGGCTATAGTGTGACGTAATAAACAAAAATAACCTGAGATGATTTTGATTAGATTCTGGACAAAAATGCAACGTGTGTTGTTGGGTATCAGTGGATGAGAAGCATGTGGAAGAAAGGGCAGCTGTCCCAAAATGCCTTTCTAATCTCCAGCTGAAGTCTGTGAGTTAATGAGTGTGCCGTGTGCCCAGGGCAGGGCAGCCTGCTCTCATATTTGCTGTATGGGGAGGGGTGTGGCTACTCCCTATTCCGTGCAGGTATGACAAGTGTTGTAGTGGGCTGTGTAACCCGATATTTCATTGTGTGTGTGTGTGTGTGTGTGTGTGTGTGTGTGTGTGTGTGTGTGTGTGTGTGTGTGTGTGTGTGTGTGTGTGTGTGTGTGTGTGTGTGTGTGTGTGTGTGTGTGTACATGAGTGTTTGCGCTAGACCCTTGCCTGTTGCTGTAAAAATGTTTTCCCGGGAGAAGGGTGTCCATGTTGACACAGTTGCTGTACCGTTGTTTTTAGCCTTCATTTGGAATTTTCTGGTAGGGGGAGGAGGAGGGGTGATTGGCTGGCAGCGCCTCAGGAAACGTGAGCTTCCGTCCTGAAAAAAAGATCACATTAGCTACAGCTGTTGTGTGTCACCAGGGGAGCCACAGCACCACTGCTGCCCTGGATGCCTCGTCTGACCCGGGCAGAGCCAGAGCTATCCCACAATGCTTCAGGCGGCCTCATAGGAACATGTACCTGTTATTTTCATCCGTCAGACCGAACCTGCCTCCAACCATCAGCACTAGGCCATCAAGGCAAACGGCTGGGCTAGCGTGTGAATATTTACTCCCTCACGCCTGGACAAATGGAAAAGAAAATGTTTATTTTCTCTACTTCTATAAACCTATTTATAGAGTTCCCCACTTGTCCACCCTAAACTCTGTCTAGTCCTCTTCGCTCCTCCACAGGGTAGCACAGTCTGTGACAGCTCCGGCAGCGGAGAGCAGGGAGACATCAGGGGGCGTTACCATGGCAACAGGGTCGCTGGCGAGTGTCTCTATGGAGTGCGGGGCAGGCAGTGTTACAGGTTGTTCTGCAGTAAACAATGACCTTGTTGTGTGCGCTGCACAGGAATGCTGTAACGTCTGGGAATATTCCACCCAGAGCAGGGGGGAGTGAGAGGGAGGAGAGACTCAATCTGCCTGACCAGTTTGTCTCTGGAGTAAAGAGTGGTACAAATTCACTTTGTCACTTTTATTAAGTAGAAAAATGTTATTGGCTGAGGGAATTGGCTTTTAGGGAATATCTACAAAGACAAATGTGGACAGGTTTAATCTCGCCACTGAAACTGATCTGGATTCACCATCTTGGAAGATTAATGGCTGTCAGTGAGCAACTTTGTGAGCATAAAAAGTGCAGTATACAGAGGAGAGCTTCAGAGCGGCAGCAAGTGTTGGTGCTTTTATCCGCTCGCTCTCCTCCCCCTGTCTGTGCTCCTTTGGGGCAGTGTAACAGTATTAGATTGGGGCTGGGGCCCAAGCAAGCAGGCAGGCAGGCAAGCAGTCCTGGTTACGTATATGAGGGATGAGCTTGGCTCCTGCGCTCCTGGCAGCTTCACAGCTGTGGCGCTCTTCTACATATATGGGGCAGCTGCGGGCCCAGCTGTCGCACGGTGTGAATCACACGACAGCGGCGCTGGAAATAGAGACGGCCCAGTAATCCTAGCCCCACACCGGCTTCACGTTACTCCCCCTGCCCTCCCCAATCCTCCTCCTCGATGCTCACCACTCACCGCAGCGCCAGGCGGAGTGCCCACTGCCACATGCGCGGCTGCAATGCGCGTGTGCACACACACACACACACACACACACACACACACGCGCAGTAGTTTTGTTCCTTTTACGGACACATCCGTCCATCTGTTTTCCAGGACCCTCTCTCTTGGCCTGCGCACTGTTGTGTCCATATCTAATTCTATTAATCCGCCCACGTCTTTTTACCGAAGTTTCTATTCTTGGGTCTGAATTGCCCAGCATCACGCTGCTCAAGGTTTAAGAGAACAGACTGTTCTCCTTGTCTTGATTTCACCTTCAACATCCGCCTGGCGAGGTATAATCCAGTACATGTCCCCAGAGACCTTGGAACAACTCTGCTCAGCAGCACATTAGTCATGCAACAGGTTGCTGGTCAGTGAGCACAACACTGGAGGATTTTGTCTCATTAAGAACTGTAGAGAAAAGTCATCCTATGGAAATAATAAGACAAAATATTTCCCCCCTCTCTGGCTGGACTCTGGTTGTGCTCATTGAGCGGTTTGTTTGTAGGACTGGTCTGTGTTTGTTGCCACACATTTGCTTATTTAAGCGACCCACACCTCTGCTGCTTGTTGATCTGTATGTGTGGAAGGTCCTGTGGTGATTAAATATGCAGGGCTCCAGGGGAAACTCTACCCATGCTCCTAATGTGAGATGTGAGTCAGTGCTGGCTGGGGCTGCCTCAAAAGACCAGGCCAGGGGGGAGAGCAGGTGATTTTGGTGGGGGTTGGGTGATGGGGGGACAGTTGCTTTAGGGTCGGTATTCAGCCTAAGGAGCCGCTGTCTTTACAGCCTTCTGATGTCCAAACACAACCTTATAGGTTGAGCCATGAACTGTCACCAAAAAGTCATAGCAACTACACATTTTCTTTAGCTTGTTGTACAAATATCCTGTGAAAAAAGTAGATAAAATATAATACCTACATACTATAACCCCTCCCCAAGTAGTTAAAATGGCTCATGAGCATCCCAACAGCTGCATTAAATAAACTTTTACACCCCTCTCCATCCCCAAGGTGCTAGAAGACAACGACTACGGCCGTGCTGTGGACTGGTGGGGTCTGGGGGTGGTGATGTACGAGATGATGTGCGGCAGACTGCCTTTCTACAACCAGGACCATGAGAAGCTGTTCGAGCTCATCCTCATGGAAGACATCCGCTTTCCTCGAACTCTCGGCCCCGAGGCACGCTCGCTGCTCTCCGGCCTTCTTAAGAAGGAACCAATGCAGAGGTAAGGAGCCTCTACTGCAGCTAGGCCATGGAATTGTTTATTTTTCAAAAAGTGTATTACTAATATGAGCTTTAAGCTTTTCTTATGATAAAATAGATGGGAAAAGGGAAAATAACTGTTTTAGAAGTAGCAATAAAATCCTGATTTTGCCTTTTGTACTTGCCTTCCAGGTTAGGTGGAGGGCCAGACGACGCCAAGGAAATCATGCAGCACAAGTTCTTCGCAGGAATCGAATGGCAAGACGTGTATGAGAAGAAGGTCAGTTGCTTTGTTTCAACCTCATTTTCTTGAAATTTTCGTCACTGAAAGGACACCAGGCTCAGAAAAACATCACTTCCCCCAGGGATCAATAAAGTTGTGTCACTTCAAGTGCCACCATCGAGAAAAGATGTAGACTGCCATCAGGAGGACAACTGTTACCAAACTGACTGACGCCCCTGATGTGCCGATATATATTTGTATCTCTTCTCCTCTACAACAGCTGGTCCCGCCGTTTAAGCCCCAAGTTACCTCGGAGACGGACACTCGATATTTTGACGAGGAGTTCACAGCACAGACCATCACGATTACGCCTCCCGGACAAGGTACCACCAAACCATGCACACCCACACATTCAGCACACTCGATACACACAAAGTCAAATCATCAGACGGTCCTTATTGGGAAGCTTCAGTGTTTGAGTGGGACAGTGAGGCAGATGTTACCTGGGCACTGTGCAAGACAAGATGAATTGCCAACTAACTTCTATCATAAATTCCCCGCCACCTCCTGTGAGACTTTATTAAGAATGAGACAAGACAAAAAACTTTTTTCCCCCGCGGGTTACTAAATTACTAGTCCTTGAAAAAGTGGCTCCTAACTCGGTGTCCCTGAATATAGTTTTTTATATTAAAATGTAAGCTCTCAGATTCATAAGAGAGCAAATTAATTCTGTCATAAAGGTTATCCTGAGTATTTTCTGCTGTACAGAACTTTGAGATTCTTTGCATTCTTGGTGTGAGGCTTGAGTCAGTTTTGAGGAGTTCATAAACGTGAGTAAAGAAAACATTCTGCAGGCGTACAAAGCTCCCTTGAGAGGAGTCTCCCCTCTCCTGGAGAGCCAGTGTCATTAATACCGAGTGTCGTGCTTCAGAGTCATCAAATGCATGTGAGTTACAGCCAGTCTGTAAAAGCAGAGACGCACAGTAAGAAAAAGTTAGACTCTATGATGTAGACTAAATCAAGTACATTTATTTTAAAAAAGAGTGGATATGATGGTGAGGCAGGTGCAGCATTAACTTTTTATTTCACAAGTTCAGAAAATTGTGCCACTACTTGTTACTGTAATGCAGCTTTTAGGATTAGGAAAAGTCAACATCTTACTACAACATTATGATAAGCAACATCTAAGACAATAACTAGTCTGATATCACAATACAACATTTGATCTCCCACCTATAGGAATAATTAGATTCATATGTACTTCTACTAGGAGTAGGTGATGTAGTTCAAATCCACAGTCACACTACTGTATATATAATTATATAGCGATTATCCCAGTACATATCATTTACTGGAATATTGTACATTTTCTGTAAATTCCATTGATAGATCAAATAACAAGCCAATAATGTCTGTTTTTGTCTGTCCAGACAAATTAAGAAACTGCATCATATTGATGCAAAAGTCAAACAAATGTTTTATTTTTCCATAAAATAGCCCGCAACATTGCTCACAATGGTCCAACTCTTATTAATACACTCAAATATTAAAAGGGGAGATGCAACGGTATAAGTGGGGTGGCAACATCTCAGTTGGACAGTAGACCGATGTACAGTATATTGTCTCACAGTGTGTGTTGTAATATCACCCACCCCTGAGTTCCACGATAAATAAGCAGTTGTTTGTCCTCTATCCTCAGATGACAGTATGGAGTCATTCGACAGCGAGCGGAGGCCCCACTTCCCTCAGTTCTCCTACTCTGCCAGTGGGACGGCCTAAAGGACTCTCACAGATCCCCTTGGTCCCACCATCTCCCCTCACCCCACCCGACTGCACTCTCAAAAGACCGGGGCCACAGCCCCATCCTCCCTGCATTGTCTGCAGATGCCGTTGGTGGATGTAACATTTACGATCTGCAAGTTGTGTTTTCCAGGAAGGAGGAAATTCAAGACAAAACAAAGATACCTGTGGTTGTTCTGTGAGGCCTTTGAAGACTGACCACGGAGAGAGTTAACACTACCCTGCATCTCCTAGTTGTTATGTTGTATACTGAGCAGGCATCCATACACCATAATGAATGGGGAAATGTAGTTATGTTATGCACAAATTAGGCCACTGATGTGAATTTTGTATTGAAAATATACAAGTGAATATGAACCAACCATTTCAAATAGAAATATGAATACTGTGGACCAAAAAGATCATTTGAGCAGAGAGTGTGTTTGTTGAGTGGGTAATAAATCCATGTTTTCTTCTCTAAGACTTCTGAACAATTCAAATACCATTCAGACTTTGAGACAGTTTTGGCTTCTAAAGTGAATGTACCGTATCAAATAAAGTCAATCATTCTGCATACTTACGTGTTGTAACACATGGCTGATTCTGCTAAGACTGAAACACCATCTTCCTGAGGGGATTTTTATCACTTTTCTACTACCCTGATGCAAAACTGACACCAATCTGTCTGTTGTTTTTATCATGCTACACCACAATGAGTCTGATGAATCAATTGTGCAATACGGTCTGATGTGAGGAATGGCGGACGTGCAAAAAAAAAAAGAAAAAAAAAAGCAAAGCAATTAATCATTAAGGTAAAAGCTGTCCTTGGATTCCTCTTGACTGTTTTCACACCAGTCACTGAGAGACCCCCCGATTCCTGTTCAGGATAATAAATAGCTCCTCCAGCCCCCTTGAAGTAAGTGCTTATAGTTCCTGATGCCTTCCTATCTTGACGCTGTGCTGCAGACACCTCCTGGTTTCCTCCTGATCAGGGATCAGTCGCTGCTGACCCATCAGAAACTCTTCTCTCCTCTGGGCTTTTCCTCCATGTACAGTACAGTATTGGGTGTTTTCCACCCAGTGCATTCACTGCAGCCTCAATGAGGTCACTTTAACATAATACACTTCTTTAGGAATACTTTGCTAACAAACTGGGCTTCAGGGGAAACGCACACAGTCATCTTTGATTTGCTACTTTAGGGCCCTTTAGTCCCTTCACACGTTTCTGAGTTATTTATATGAGACCAGCATTGACTAAATTGAGTTTTACTGTGCCAATGATATGCACTTTGCTGCCCCAAAATGATTGTATTTGGAATCTTATTTGTTTACTTTATGGTTGGTAAAAGACTAAATTAGCTTCTTTTTAAGTTAAAATGTTGTGGATGCAAATAAAACAAGAATTGCTTGTGTGAATGATTACTCCCCTTTTACAGACAGCTGAGGCTAAACTGAGACTCTTGGGAACTGAAAGTCTTGTTTCAAAGTGTACTAAGAAGTTTCCAAAAGCGGTTTTCTTTTTTTTTTAAGATGACAGATAATCATTTTTCAAAATTGCATCATACGTTATTGAATGTAATGGTTTTTATGATATTGTTTTCACTTCAATCATTTGCAAACCTTTTGTTCAGTTTCTGATTGTTACTTATTCCTATGCACGCTCACCCTTTTGCTGTCACCTTCTGAAAATAGGGAAATTCATTTTATACTTTTTGTTTTTTATTTCAACTTCTTTTGTACCTGCCCTCCCATATTCCTGAGACTGAGGACACCAGCTTTAGTAAACAAATAATATAAACTTTGTACACAGTTTTTACTTGTTTCTTTCAAATTGATGAAATAAAAGGTCTTAACAAAAAGCTGTGTAGACTCAGACTTTTATTGTGAAATCTTTTAGCTCTGACCTTGAAGACAAAATGAACCCAAGAGCCCAGAACTAAAGCAATAAATTGGCTAAATAAACCCATTGTGAAATATTGATTATTGCATCTAGACATTCCCAAAGCTAATTAACAGGAATTAAAATGTTGAGTTTTTAAGAAAAGAAAATAAGTTTTCATTGTTTTCCATCCTACTGCATTGTTCTTCACAATCTTTCTAGTTCCACCTGATCATGTGCTTTCATTCCTTGTTTTTTTTCCCCATTGTTTCTTTATCTTGCACTTTTCATAAATGGTTACTTCAGTTTCATGAAAATGTGCCACAACCATTAGCATTGTATATGTCTATGGCTGACCTGAGTTCCTTTAAGTTGCAATAGTCACATCAGTAGGCTGTACCTTTACTCTGCCAGCAAATAGGAATTCTGTTGTCATCTAAACCTCCCTGTGATTGCACCCAACAGATAAAACACAGCTAAGTGTGTGAGACAAATGTTCCAGCACGCGGCGGCTCTGGCTGTGTCTTGGCCGCGTTCTCTGCCTCTGCAGGACTGCTCGGGTCCACGTCTGGGGCTCTGCAGCTGGTCTGAGACGGGAGAGGTGCTCCCCCCGGGCCCCGGGCAGATGGTACGGTCTCTGGAGCAGATGTTGACAGCCAGGGCTCACAGTCTGTCTTTTGGCCAGCTGCAATACACAGCGCCACACAGCGAGACCGGGGCTTGGCCCAGTGTGGCGCTCACCTGACAACCATCCCTCACCTGACTCAAGCTGCACAGCCCGAAACAGAGCGCAGAGCTGGGGCTGCAGCTCCGCCACAGGCCTCCCCTGGGGGATGGAGTGTTGTGCTGCATGAGGAAAGTGTCACTCACACAGCCTGCAAGCCAGAACTCCTCTCTTCTTTGTGCTATAGAGACAAAAACGTTTCCTCTTATTTGTCAAAGCCTAGAGCCAGTAGAGGCTGGCATTGATATACACTAAATGGATGTAGTATTAGGAAGTGTGTCTCTTGATTAGGAGAACAGTGATGAGGGGAATCCAGGTAAAAGACACTTTCCCATATTGATTTTGCTTTTAGAAGCGATAGAAATTAAGAATGAGAAGTTGTAGCAGGCAGACAAATAGAATGTTTTTCAAGCTGCAAATAAAAAAATCAAGATGATGTAACATCTATTGTCTACTTACAATGTTATACACTAAAGCCATTTAGCCCTTTTTTACTTGATCAAAGTCTCAGTATAACATACTTCATTGGAAAGATATTTATTTGTTGCCCCTTAATGTCTCAGCAGTGAGAGTGCAAGATCAGCTGCATGAGGCAGGTTTGAACTTGCACTCTCCTGACTGCAGCCTACTAACATGACAGAACACATACAAAACAGAAGGAGATAGTAAAACCAGGAGGATCAGATAGTCAAGTCAATTTTATTTATGATGCCCAATACCACATATCACAAATTTGCCTCAAGGGGCTTTACAGTCCGTACATCATGCCACACCCCGTGTCCTTAGACCCTCAATTCCGATAAGTCAAACCCGAGCCAAACAGAACGGAGACACACAACCTCCTTCTTCACCATGGAGATCTGGAAGAGGACACACAAGAGACCAAACTCAAGCACATCATTCAAACAGATAAACAAAAACACACACAGAGACAGAGACAGAGACAGAGAGAGAGAGAGAGAGAGAGAGAGAGAAAGAGAAAGAGAAAGAGAAAGAGAAAGAGAAAGAGAAAGAAAGAGAGAGAGAGAGAGAGAAAAGATCCAGATCTAAACATCTGGAATGAGGCACCATCCGCCAGGAGAGAGGGGGGGGGCTTAGACACTCACGTGCTTGTGTGGGACAGCGTGGAAGAGGAGATGCAGCGGTTTTCAGGAAGTTACAGTTGTCGGTATGACCAACATGGACTATAAATACTGGGCGTCACAAATTGTTTAAGTAGGAAAATAACAGTTGTAACTATTAACATCAACTGTGTCTCTGTTCTATTCAAGTCTCCCAGTAAGCCATGACAGTGTTACAGTCATCCGTCATCCACTATACCAGGATCCTGAAACCGAAGCAGCTAAATGGAATTCAGCCATCATTGATTTGATTATTTAAACCTGTGACTTGTCAAAGTATCTTCAGTGAAAAAAAGAAAGAAGCCCTTTTGTTGTTTCATGGGGCTTGGTGGACAGAAGTGGTGTCATGATTTGATGAAAGACCGGACTCTTGGAAACTGGTTTAACCTGTTGTCTAAGCCCCTTCATAACAAGAGCAGGGGTGAAGTGGAGGGGGAAACACACCCAACCTAGTAGTGACCTTTTCATTTGTATAAAAAAAAGGGTGCTACTTCTTTCTTTAGAGTGACACAGTTATAAATAATAGTTGACAGTCGTATATGAATTGTAAGCAGAATAAAGTCCATGTTCTGTGTGGGAAGATTATTTTAACACATTGTAGAGATGCCTTTCCTCACATAGATATTGACTGGAGGAAATCATTCTCCTCCTTTCTTACTTATACTAAGAGCAACATAAATGTGTGGGTTGAAATAATTCATGAATGAAGATGATTTATATCTACAGGGAAACATCGTGACTTTGTGGCTTCACTGAACATCCTGAATTTATCTTGTGACAAAAAAGGAAGATTTCGCTGGAGATCGATACGTTAAATTGGAACTAGAGCGCCATCTAGTGGACATTGGGCTTATGTAAAACCTATTTCCGTTGGATTAATATTCCATATAAACAAATAATCACCAGAGGTTTTGTTTGATTATAATTGAAAGCAAATGAATATATAGACGCCGTACTACAAATGTAATTTAATTTGGGGTATGCCATTTGTATTACTTGTGTCTCATAAGCTCTACACACTTTAACAACAATAATAAATCAACATTATTTGAATCTATTCTGGGACGCAGCAGTTACAATTTCAATATTATCTCGTTCAGGGCAAAGCAATACTTTTCTTTACCTTTAAGCCGATATATTTCCCTTTCTGTTGTCTCCACCACTTCAACGTGAGACAAAGATAAACAAAGTCCTATGGCTGTGAATAAAGCCGAAGATCGTCTATGCGACGATGACTCACCGGATGGCTAAAACTCTAACCCGGTCTGCAAAAAAGGTCCCTAATCCAAAAAAATCCAATTTAGCAATTTTATTTTTCAAAGTAATTCCATTCATTCCTACAGGAGCTCATATAAAGCAATTTCCCATGCACGGATTTTAAAATATTACAGCATACGTTATAAAACCTATCTCCCTAGAAAAGATGTTGTCAGACATGTAGCACCATAGTTGCACTTAAAATATCCTCAGCAGGTATTATAATGTAATATTAATGAGTAAAGATGCATAAGATATTCACTTAAGATATAGGACGGATGTCTAGGAATTGACTTGTCGTATGAGTACATACAGTTTACTTTATTACATTCAGTAGGTTTATATTTACTAAGTACATTTTCTCAATCCCTGTAGGCTTATTACACTTTCAATATACTTTTGCTTTACTTGAATATTTACATTTCATTTACACATTGTACCTCTACCATTAACACACACCGGCTCTCAACATTATCGGCTAATTACTTTGCAGATGCTGATTTTCTTTCAAAACATCTGATGAACCTATAACAAATGGGAAACTATAAAGTCTATCAAGTATACTGTATACCAACAGATACTGGATTTCTAAATTGATACCCATATTTGGGCCATACATATTTGAACAATATTTCAGTGGTTAGTTATTTCTAAAAAATATAAATACATATATTATAATATAATATAATATATAAAAACATTTTTTATTTGTGACCAAGCTACCTACAATTTACAGTTGAAATATAAAGTTGTCAGTTTTCTCAGGTGAACAAACAATGTTATGGAGCGACAGTTTCTACATTACATTAGTTGGCATTTCTTGTTACTTATTGGCAGACATATATACCCATACAGTTACATCTGCAATAAGGCCATAGTGGCCGATATATCTGCCTGGTTGATTTATTAGTCCAAAGTAATTAAGCTCTACCTCTACTTCAACATTAAAATTATGCTTACATGTTTATCCATCAATGAAAATAATCCAGTAAGATAATGTCTATTATATATCACTCTGAAATGACCCATTATGTACACTGACTGCTTCCTCTTTTTTTACTTTAAGTACAGTTAGATTACAATACTTTTACAATACTCTACTTAAGTAAAAATGTTGAATATAGGACTTTTAAATGTAACAAAGTACTTTTATAGTGTGGCATTGCTACTTTTACTTCAGTAAAGGGCAAGGATATATACTTATTCTATTGCTTTCTACACACCTAAACCACAAATGCCCAAAATAAATAAATTAATAAATATATTGTCACTCAACATAAAAATGTATTTTTTTTTATTATAGATGGATATATACAACAAATAATACTTATACTAAACAATAGGAACATTTAATTATGCTAAGCTACAGGAGGCCGTTGAGGTTTTTCCTGAACCCGAAAAAACAAACAGAGTGAGAGCTCTCACTTCCTCCACCTCTCAGCTCGAACTCCTGAGCGTTTGACTGACTTGTCGAGTGACGTCACCGTGTAGGCAGGAGAGGCGTCGGAGGAGAGTTTCGCCCGATTGTCGTTCCCGGAGGAAGAAGAGGGTGTGATCGAGAACTACCTGTCCAGTCTCACCTGGTGCGCGCGCTGTACATGTCGGTCGTCGAGTCTCATCTGCGGTCGGACATCAAACACTGGCTTCACTTTGGAGTAAAACGGAGAAGGCGTTAAAGGTGACGAGACGTCCTTGTGGGAGCAAATCGTTGGAAAAGGCTCGTTTCGGTGGAGCCGGTTGCTCACTAACGTGAGAAACGACCGTCACCAGGTGTTAGTTAAGATAATACGTCACGAGACATTAAGTATATTGTAAATGCTACTTCGGGTTGATATTCCTCTGGCAGTCATATTCAGTTAGCTAAAGGTTACAGGAAGTAGAAGAAAAGCACCTGAAGTTCGAGTCGTTAGCTGACGTTACTCACCTGCAACAGGTTTCCCAGCATGCTTCACGGGACAGACATTGGGTTTGAAGGCTTCTATACTGGCTGTGTCTTTTTATTTAGGAAGCATTTGTGAGTCGTGTCCGCCACTGACACATGGAAACCTGTCGACTCTGAACGTGCGTCACTCCCCGAGGCACACATTATGTTCAGAGCGGTTATTTAATTGCATTATCTCCGCAGGAACACAGCCAGATTGGTATTTGTTGGCCAAACAGGTCTAACGTAACGTTAGGTGAGATGATCACTTCTCCCCGGTAATCAATGCTCTCTCAGCAGCAGTTGTTTAGTACAATACTCAGGTATTGGATTTTGATCACGCCTCCTGAGTGTCATTCAACAAACCCTCAGGTTTCTCTGACTGTTGTGATTTGGTCTTTGAATATATTTGTCTGTGCTTGTCTCTTCCCAGGATGCCAAGACGGTCCTGACTCGTGGCCCCAACATGAGTGTGACGTCATGGTTCCTGGTCAGCAGCTCTGGCACGCGCCACAGGTTGCCACGAGAGATGATCTTTGTTGGCAGGGAGGACTGCGAGCTAATGCTGCAGGTGTGTTTCTTTTGTATGTTTAGGTGTGCGTGTGCGTGTGCGCGCGTGCGTGCGATGACATTGTAGAGAAGTCTGTGTTTTACACGGTGAAAACACTGGCAGCTTTTCAGATGAAACTCTTACTCTTCATTCTAGTCTGTTAATAAAAAGAGTGTTATTACTCTTCACTGACAGAACAGACAGTCACGGAAATATGTGAAACCCCAGTGGGAGGCTCCCTACACGCTTCATATGTGTGCATTTCTGACTGTGTAACCTGGTGACAGTGCCTCCACACACAGTTGCCCAGTCTTTCAAACAATGACTTAAAACGCAGCTGAAGCATTCCACTGTTTTTGTTTTTTTCCATGCAGTGTTTGTTATAAACACAATTTTCTCTGTGGTTGTTGTCAAATGCTCTCACTCCCGTTTTCTCCTCACTCTGCATTTTATTCCAGTGAAAGAGGAATGCTGCCTCAGAAGCAGTTGTTTATACTTTGCTCAGTCAGTGCGTTATGCTCAGAAAAACCCTGCCAACCACAGATGTCGGTGAGATTGAAAAGTTGCTCATGTCCACATTTAGGCCTCGCAGAATCCCAAAAAACAAACCTCAGCCTCTCCCAGTCTGAAATGATGCAGACTTTTCTGTTGCTCAGCTTATGTGCTCAGGACTGCTTCCTGCCTTGGCACACAGTTTGTCTTCAAACCCCTGATCTTTTGTTTCTCTGTTTTAAACATTTTTTTGCTTTCAAATCACAGTTGATTGTCTGTAACATGAGAATCCTGTTTAACGTGAAAACCAGAAACTGAGTGTCGGTGAAGTCATCTTGCATAGCGTAGCCCAGGGATTCGACTTGATGTTTGAATTTTCCATGACAACTGGTGTCGGATCAATGTCTGTATCTCCATAACCAGTAGTTATGCCTCCTATAATAGTAGTGACTGCATTTAGCCTCGTCCAGTGACGTAGTTCTGGTCTCCTAGCGCCAGAGCAAACATTTTCTCTGTGATAAGAGAGGCAAAGGGTCTTCGAAGTAGGAATGTGGGATTCTTAGTGCCGCTGTACATTGATAAAATCATATTTATATGCAGTACAGTATTTACTTTGAGTTATTTGCAAGTCCACTGAGTGAATAGGCCACACAGACGGTACATACAACCTGTGAATGTTGATTATTCCAGTTAGTAGGTGGTGTGGAAGAGTTTATTTCAGCCCGACAAATGGTCCATTGAAGGACGGTGCTAATCTTGTGAATGAGTTTGGCAGTCACCCTCAATCTTTGTGATCTTTGTGACAAGGAGGCCCAGAGTCCCTGATGATCAGAGAAGAGAGAGTCAGTCTGAATCACTTCTACAGTTACAGCATAATTGATGAAAGCATATTTAGATACCAGCACATGTTTCCTCTGATAGATCATGTGCACACGTCACAGACTTGAGCTATTAGGAACTTTGTGTTTGGTAATGAGGACCATCTATTAGTGTAATCTACTGCAAAGGCTGGTTTGTAGTGTGTTCAAGAGATCTGACTCTGTAGCAAAGATAATGATGGATAATGACTATTTTCCTTATGGATTAATCTCTTAATTATTTGCTCGGCTAGTTCATGGAATGTCAAAACGGTCACACAGTTTCCCAGAACCCCAAAGTGACCCCTTGTTTTGTCTCAAGTAAAGAAGTCATTTCCTACATTGGTTTTGTGTTTATGCTTGAAAAGTTACGTATACGATTAAACATGGATCGACTAATCATTTCATCTCTAACGACTTTTTGCTTTGCTTTTGTTGCAGTCTCGTAGTGTAGACAAGCAGCACGCTGTGATCAACTATGACACGAAGACAGACGAGCACTTGGTGAAGGACCTGGGCAGCTTGAACGGGGTGAGTGAGTCCATCTCTTGTGTCAGACCACCTGTGATAGAGGAGCCGGCCCTGGGCTCCCCGAAGACAACCCCCAGAGCACAACATACCTCTCTTTGTGCGCCACAGACGGGGACGGTTGGTAGAACTGTGGTAGACTGGATTTTCCTGCCGGCCTAGACCCCCTTTTTTTCCCTTCCCATTCTTGCGATCGCACCCTCCCCAGCCCCTCTCTCTCTCCCTTCACCGCTCTGTTGCCACTTCACTGCACCATTATCCCAATGAAATCCAGAGTTGAGCAGTAGGAGAAACCGTTCATTGTTCTCAAGAGAGCATTTCTTTTGGCCTTGGTAACTGCAGCCAAACGAATCAGAGCGGAACAGCGCCAGGACCTGTAACTGAAATCCAACATTGCTGTGTTCCCCCCTCCTCAATGATCTTCATTGGGTCTGTCCAGGATAAGATATGCAGTGTATTGATAGATTCTCATTTCTGCACACGTCCAGAATTATCATTCTTTACAGTTTGTGATCTGATGATAAACTCTGGAATCCCTGTCTCGCCTTTTGTTGGCTCAGGCACAAGAAAGTATAATTGATCAACAACTAAACACTGATGTGTGTATTTCCACCTGGCCATTAAGCATTCTACAAAATCTGAGCCAGCCATTGCATAACAACATAATCTCATCAGAGTTTTAATGTGGCCTTTGGATTAACTTTCAATGGGAAAAGGGCCAATAGCAAAGCACCTTACAGTATCTGAGAGCGTGACACAAGGAATTAGAGAGCCTGTCACCTGTGAGTCAACACATTTACTTCATTAATGACCGGTGAACGTTATTTGAGCTGGATGTTTTCTTTTTCTTTATTTTGCAGACGTTTGTGAATGACCTAAGAATCCCAGACCAGACATACATCACCCTCAAGCTCTCTGATGTCATTCGTTTTGGCTACGATATCCTTTTTTATATTAGTCATTCAAATTTTAGCCTTGTGTTTGGCTTAACTTTGGGACCTGTGTGATTTCCTGTGTGATTTGTGTAATAGAGAGTTTCTGTTCTCCACTTGGAGCAGTTTAAGTTGGTGATAAGTGGCCCACACTGAAATGATCCAGTGGTCAGCAGCTGTGTCAGTTACACATTTTTGACATTTTATTTTCCCACTGCGATCTTTTCGCTTCCATCGGCATGTTAATCTCCTGTGGTTTTTCAGTCAGGGGTTTTAGATTATGGTCAACTGTGAACAGAAAATCTCCTGCACCCTTTGACCCCCAGAACAGAAAAGACATGAATGGTGAAACTTAGGTAAGATAACATGGTGGGTAGGGGGTGGGGGTGGGGCTGTTTTAGAGTATAGAGACATACAGGAATGTTTGTGACCATTGTGTGGCATGTGATGTTGCACGTTTCAAGGAGTGGGTCGCTAAAGAAGCTTTTTGAAGTGCAGCAGGTCTGTAGTGCTTATCTGTGTTCCTCCTTGCGTGCAGCAGTATAATGTACTTTTGACCTCCTTGGGGAGGCCAGGGGGGAAAGAAAACACGAAAGGAAGTTCAGTAAAAGAGAACTGCATATGTACTAAACTTAACTTTAGGTTGCAGATTTGTAGTTTGTACGTTTTTCTTCAGGTCCCGCTGCAAACAAACATCTTTCTGGAGATATATATATATATATATATATAGATATACAGTATATAGATATATATAGATGGATGGATGTATTATCCAATTGTTCTGTGTGTGTACTTTAACTCCTCCTGCACATGCTCATGTATATATCCTGGAGCGAAGTCAACACAAGGTCCCAGAGGAAGCTCTTAAAGTAAGTGTACCTTTTCAGGCTATCAGTGCTGATATGTTTGCTATGGATCCTTTAATGATAAAGTGAAGTGCTCATCTATTATTTTCATAACTAGATAATCTGTTGATAATTATTTTTTCTATTTTCACATAACCAATGAAATATCAGAAAGGATAACAAACAAATGGACTAAATATGAACAATATGCAGCTTTTCCATTGGAGGCACACCATGTGATGTAATGTGGGTGTGACCTTAGTTGGTCAAATTCCTGGGCCAACAGTTGTCAGTCATCTTAATGAGCTCTGTGCATTGAAACAAATTGTAGATCTGGTGTTTGAGTTTTGGAACAGAGCTTATTTACTGTAAATAGGCACTCGCTGTCTCCTGTATAACTCTTCCATTCTTCTAACCTCGACTTATATCCATTGTTTACAATAACAAATACTAACACTGAGCAGAAGTCTCTGGTGGATAGTCACACTCGTACTGTGTCTGTCTGAGGACAGATACATCTGTAATGATTGTTGGCTGAGGTTTTATCTCATCCTGTTTCCCCCCCTGTCTCTTTGTGCAGCATGAGAAGTACACCAGCCAGTTGCAGCTTAGTATTAAAGCCCTGCAGGCAAAGGCGAAGGAAAAACAGCAGCTCCAGAGCTCAGAGAAGAGCAAAGGCAGTGTTTCCAAACTGCTGGAGAAGGCTGAGCGAAAAGCCCAATCTCTCACAGGTAATCAACACATACTCCACCATATCGTATGTAGCAGGAAGGCAGCAGGTTTTATTCATACAGAAGTAGGTGAATTGTTTTTGTTACCCGAGAGGAACTGCTCTAGCTGCAGTAGATTTGAATACCATGTTCACGCACGTGAGGGAGTTTTCGCTTTTCCGTGTGCTGCGTGACTTTAGCCATAGATCACTCGATAAGGCGGGTGTTGCGTCTTTTATTAGGCTCTTCCCTGGTGTGAGATTAGGCTGCCATGTGAGCTCAGAGGCTGATGCCACAATCCTATGATGTCAGTAGAGGCACAGATCTCGACATCCCAGCGTTGGCCCGAATGAAGGCTTGCCAGACAAGTGCAGGGTTGAAGAGCCGTCTTATCTCTCACAGCCATTCCTAACAGCTGACAAGAGGCGGGGTTCTGCCAAACACGGCAGTGGTAGTTCAACATGTGTCGTAGAAGAACTAAAAAGGTGTGCAGGTTTTTGGTGCCCAGTTGGCACTTCAGTCCATGTAGCCGATGGTGGATCTGTTGCGGCTTGTGCTTCCAGTTGCTTTTCTGCCCAGAGCTGTACTGAGTAATTCCAGCTGTACAGTATAGGCAACAGTGGAACAGTCAGAGAATTCTTAGTTCAAGTGAAGCGTTTTTTGAATGAAGCTCATTCACACTGACAAAACCTTTTCCAGCTGCTGTTGATTTAGCAATTCTCGTGCTTTCTGTTCCACAAACTGCCCTGTGAGTTTAGAGGGAAAATGACAACTGGTGTTTAAAATAGGACTTTTCCAGCACTAGGCTCATATCCCACTGAGTGCCATACAAAAAAAATCATTGAACTGCATAACTTTGGAAAACATTTTGTTTGCTAAAACAATGGTAAGTAATATGAGGGCAGTTGTATCACCTGCAGCTATAAGCTGACTACAGTGATCCTGTAAACCCGTGACTGTATACTCTTTGTTGAACATGCTCACTGAAGCCGTGTTTACTGGGGGCCATGCAGTCACTGCTGGCAGTATCATAGCAGCCTTGCCATGTGTTGTCGTGACCCAATCCACAACAAAACGAGCATCCTCTGTCTCACTAAATATACACAATAAGATAAGGATCGGATTTCATAGTCGGAGAACAAAACCCGCACTTGTGTTACAAACTTAGACTTACACATGAAGAAAAGTTGACTGCTATTTTCCTCACAGTGATGAAAGAAAAGCCCCGCACATTACTGCGCAAACTGAGCCGGCTTATCTATGTTGACATCATGCAAATAGATAATTTTTGGCTGAATTTGTTTGACTGGAGAACTTGTCATTGTGTTGGTCATTTTGGTGTACTCTGGATTGGATGTTTTAATTTCTTTTGTGTACAATTCTGTCACTTATTTTCTGTGTGCTGTGGCCTGTTTTCCCATGCAGATGTACAGGATGTGGAGTGTGTCCAACCCTCCAGCTGTCCTCAGGGTGGGACACTTCACTTGTACAGTGTGTGACTCAGGCCTACTTTACTCTGCCAGGACCCGAGGCTATTTAGTATTTACTAAAGGGGCATGAGATGGATAGTTCACCTCTTGCTTGATGCTTTACATATCAGCACTACATAATTTAAAATGTACGAATCCATTTTTTAATAAATTGCTCATGTAGTGACTTTTACTTTGTTATCCAAGATTCTGTATTAAGATGACCCCAAAAAAATGAGCTATCCTAGACAAATCCTCTAACTAATGTGACACACAAATCAGTTTAATAAGGCTGAATCTAGTAGTTATTAAGAAAACTTCTAATGAAGCCACATATTCAGTGTAAACATTGAATAGGATTTTGGGAAACTTGCTTAACTTTTATTTGTTAGGTTATTCCGTGTCTGCTTTCTGACACTATGCTCTTTATGGCTCTAAGAACTGAGCTATGCTCGGTCCACTTTCGTTGTGTCCACACACCCATGTTTCTTTTAGCTAAAAGGAGAGGATTGGGTAAGGGGAAAGGAATTAGTAACATGCCCCTCTGCTTCTCTCGTCACAGTGTTGATGTCTTATTGTGCGTGTCCAAGGCAACAGTAGTGAAGTGCTGTTGATGCTTAGAATTGTGAAGCACCCACATTAAAATCCAGAGAGCTTGTTTAGCCTATGTATCAAGCCGACAAGCGGTTTCTGGATTATCTGATTAGTGCCGTATAGGCTGGCTGGACTGAGTGGACTGGCAAACCAGTGGCTAAACACCAGTTCAGAAGCGGCATCACGGAAATCATCCCCTCCATTGTTTACAAAGGTTAATATGTGAACAGTGAGGGCCACAGTTTACAAGAAGCCTCACTTTAGATGAAGTCGTTATCCGATATCTTGTCTAGTTTGTTTTCATTGAAGATTAGGATTAGTTTTGTCCCGATTTGCACAAGAAGGATTATGTTTTGGTGGTTTGTGTGATACAGCTTGTCTCACAGTTGGACCCTCGCTAAACTCTCTGTGTGTCATGGGAATGTGGGAGAATTGTAAAAAGTCCAGAGGCTACCAGTACATTTTGTTGTTGCAAGACCAAACTCGGACACAACATTGTTTTGTTATGTGTCTAACATAAACTCATTGCCTTATAAATACGAGAGGCTGTATAAATTCAGTTCTTTGTTTGACTCTTTCTCGCTAGAGTTTATCCATCTGCCTAATGGTGTGTGTTTGTCTGTTAGCTGCCACAGATTCTCCGATATCCAAGCCTACTCCTCTCTATGGCCAACCGTCTTGGTGGGGGGAGGATGAGGACGCAGCCAACAAAAAGAAGAACAGAGGTGGAAAATCGCCAGAACAGGAGTCTCCAGGTCAGAGAATGTGTCTTGTGTTTTTACTAACGTGTACCGACTACAGACTTAATTATAGTATTTACAGTGAAGTGTTTATATCTTCTTAAAAGCGTTATTTGTACTATAATTGCTTTGACTCTTCCCACATCTGTGAATTAGATCCTAATTTGTAATGACAGGTTTTTCTATGGCACTGATATCTAATGCCCTTTGTGGGTTACTGGAGATGGATGGTGTGAAGCCCAAGGCAGGTCTCTGGCCGCTGGTTGTGGACTGTTAGCCAGGCCACACCGTGCCAGGCCAGTGTGGGTATTGCCTGTCTGCCTCGTGATGGATTATGACCCTCTAAGCTTCTGGAGGGGGGAGGAAGGGTGATCGTTTGCCTCACTGTGCCCAGGCTGAAACAGATTATTCCCACTCAGCTACCCTCCGTTGGACTCTGAGCTTCTAAAGTGATATTTGGCTGCGTCCAACTGGCACCCAAAGACCAACTGGCAGATTTGTTTTCTCAGGCTAACTGCTGGAATCCTTGTTATTTGTGGCTCCTTCTTTCAGGGATTGTGCGACAGTGACATCCCAGTCATCTCAATCACTTTTCTTAGCTGTACCAATGAAGTTTAAGTTACTTAGCTATAAGTGTGAGCTTGAAGAGAAACCTCAAACACAAAAAAACATGCACATGTGTCTATTATTAAAAGATAGCCAAAAGGTGTAGTCATTTTGTCACTCGGTGGATTAAAGTATGTAGAACCATCACTAATGCTTGCTGTGTGTCTGTGTGTTTGCTGTCCTTAACAATCTTAATTTCTAACAGAGCCTGCTAAAGATGTGTCCAGATATGAGGTCAACGGTTCTTTGTCCGACCATCAAGTCAAGTCCATCTTCTCCTACCGCCCGGAGCCCAGCTACTTTGAGATCCCAACAAAGGAATTGCAGCAGCGACCTGCCAAGAAACCTGAGTCGCAGGTCCATGAGGTTCCCACAAAAGACATTTCAGATCCCACTGAGGTTGTCTCTTCCACACCTCCCGTGGTCCAAAGCCATGCCTCCTTCACCATCGAATTTGATGAATGCATGCCAGGTAAAATGAAGATCAAGGACCACGTGACCAAGTTTTCTTTCCGCCAGCAGCAGAAGCTACCTTCCACAGAGCCCGTCACCACACCCACTGAGGTGATGTCAGCAGAAAGCAAAGTTGCTGATTGGCTGGTCCAGAGTAATGCTAGCATGATGAGGAAGAAGTCACAGGCCGAAGACACGTATAGCACAAACAGTGACCCATCACTCCTGAAGATCACCACGGGTGAGTTACTTATACAATTTTACCAACACCCGCTTTGATTGCAATAATGTGCTAGCACTTAAGTTCACTTGTGTTCTTTCCATCACCAGCAAACCACCATAAAGATGGCACTCGCAGTGATTCAGAGGATCCTGCAATCAATGGAAGGGATTTCCTCAAATCAGAACCTCAGATTGGGTACCAGGATTCTCCACAACCCCTGAGAGCATCCCCGCCACAACGCTTTGCCTCCCCCGTCTCTGAGGAGCCTTTGTCCTACTCTCCGCCAGAATCTCAGTCCCTATCCAGTCTTGGCAAAGCTGAGCCTCACCAAGCCTTTGTTATTGAATTTTTTGACGATAACCTAAGAAAGAAGCGCTCCCAGTCTTTCACTAATAACACATCTCCACCTGAGCCCTCAGGCCTAAGGGTCCAGCTGGAGAAGGCATGGAAGGGCTCAAGCCCAACTGGGGAGAGACGAGTCCCATCTCCAGCCTCCACCACTCAAGCAACTCAACAATACACTGTCCCCCTGAAGGGCACTGCTTCCACAGGCTTCCAGAGAGCTGGCTCTCTACGAAGGGAGAAGACGGAGGACCGGATCAGCACCGGCTTTTCCTCTCGCTCTACTTCATCCGTATCTGTAAGACCCTTTAGCAGTGTGGGCCGGCGGTCCAAACTCGCCCAGGAATTTACTGCTGAATTTCTGAAACAAGCAAAGCAGGCCTCCTCTGCCAGCTGGGAGAAACATAAATCTAGTCCCCCTAAAACAGCTAAAACAGACGCAGTGGTTGTATCAAAGACTAGTCCCCCTGCATCTAAAGCTTCCTACCAGCCACAGACTTCCTCTCCTATCCACCACCCTGTTCCCCTCAAGACCCCCTTGATGCCCATGCCGTCTCAGGGTGTGGAGGTCAAGAGCCCCCATGTTGTCCCCAAGAATGAAGAGGAGGACAGTCTGAGTGACGCAGGAACGTACACCATTGAAGCAGATCTTCAAGATAAAGAGCTAGAAGAGGCACGGAGCAAGATTGACCAGGCAAGTTTCTTTCTCCATTTAATTTATGTAAATTTGGCTAATAATGGCAACATGTTGCTTCAAGGAAGAACGTCTGCTTTGCAATTCTCCAGTGTCTTGGGAGAAAGTCCCACTCAGAATGAGCCATGGACATTGGCAGTCACACTTTCCTTCAATTATCAACTTGCACTGCTTTGTTCCTGACAGGTGTTTGGTGTTTTTGAGAGCCCACAGCGAACCAACCAGAGTGAAGCAGAAACATCAGCAGCATTTAGGCCTGTTAATGTTGAGATCAGTGAGCAGCATAGGCAGAGTAGCAGTGGGGAGGTGAGGCCAGCTCCAGAACAGGGACAGAGTCTGGTCAAGGTAACCCTTCCTGCTCAGAGTGTGATCAATGATTAGATGGAATAATTGTATTGCCAATTCTAAAGACAGTTAATTTATGTGTCGGGTCGGTATACCATAATGTTTAAGCATACAGATCAGCATGTAGTGCTGTCTTGATTTGCCTTCTTGGGATTTCTTCTATTTTTTTGCTGTATCTCTCTCTCGATTTCTAGATTCGACTCATCTTTCCTCACATATTCTGGGTTCTTCATTGTTTTAGTTTTTTTCTTTCTAACCAAATATAAGGGAAATTATTATTATCACAGTTACTACTTACCCATGAAACAGATGATATATGGTATTGTCTGTTGTTTGTCATATTAACTTTGTTTTTTTCAGTTACTAAGAAAATCATATAATTAATAACTGCAATTTCTTTCCCAATATGTTTCATTTATTTTGTAAAGATATTGAATATGTTGTATGTTATCTCATGCAGGTTCAGCCAGCAGGTGCAGTGTTACAGGGGGCTCCTAAGTGGATGTCTTGCTGGGCCAGCTTGGCAGACAGCTACACAGAACCTGGCCCTTCGTCTGGCCTCTTTGACATCTCGTCCCAGATGGAGCTGTCAGGAGGGGGTAAATAACACCTGACGAGACATGAATTTATTTGAAATTATAATGAGACACCCTGATGAATATGAATGATATTCCGTTTAAGTGTGTGTGGTTAATATGCATTAAACTGTTTCACTTCAGCACGAGGTACAATCATCCACAAGGCCACGATCAGCCGACACCACGACAGCACTGACTCTGATGGTTCAAGAACTCGACGCATCCTGCCCCAGGTACCACTGGGAGAGAAGAGTGACATTCCAACTCCCAGCATTCATGTTCATTATGACCCGCATTCAACATTTGATGTAGGAGAGAGTAGCATGGTTGACCCCAGGTCTCAGGATAGCCTTAACAGGTTATCGGTGCATGACGACGTAGAGCCTGACAGCCTGAGTGATGCCAGCAAGTCAGATGATGGTTCCATCATAGAGCAAAAGAGGAGACCGCTGTCAGACAGAGAAGCAAGGAAAAATGAGGACAGACTCCCAGCCAAGTCAACATCATTCTACATTGGCTCAGCGGAGGCTGAGTCCCAACCTGAACTTGGGGGCTCAAACCCCAGCACCCCTAAGACTGAAATAAAACATGCAACCAAAACTTTCTCAACAGCCACCATGACCAAACCGAGAGCTAACCAGGACTCTGGAAAAGTCAAGCCCAGTATGTCAGCTCCAGCCCTGAGCCAGAGTACACAGAGTCCAGAGTCCAAAGAGGGCACTGTAGCTGGATTAATCAGACAAGAGAGCTTCACCAAGGATCGGCCGAGCAATGCCAGATTGCCCAACATCTCTAGCCTACCGGTTCAGAGAGGCCTAAACCCTGAATCATTCCAGGGAGCCTGTAATCAGGACACTCATTCTTATCTCAAAGAGACGGAGGATGTTCTGGCGGTTCTGGAGGCCAAACTCCAGGCAGGACAATCGGAAACAACACCGTCTCCAATAATGGACTCTCTTTCTGCAGAGTCAGATGTCGATACCTCCAGCACAGTCAGCCAACATAGCAATAAGACCAGGCCAAACGTACTGCCTAAAAAACCCTCTGTTAGTGGCTTCCATAGGGAGAGGTCTTCAACCAGTATAGCTAGTCAGGACCCAAGTCGCCAGTCCAGTACATCAGAGAAGCGGCGCTCTCAGGGAGAAGACGGCAACAATAAGATGGAGTCTGTCAGGAGACCGGTTGGACTGAGACGTAGTGTTGGGAAATTTGGTTCCACAGACCTAAGTGACGACCCTCAGAGCTTACCTTACTCAGATCAGGAATCTAACAACCACCAATACCACAGAAAATACACAGTGCCCCTTCAGAAGGAGGACGCCAAGACCGCTAGAGCATCCCAGGTTTTGAATCGTGCCAGCAGCTTTTCAGCCCCAAGACCCACCAGAGCGTCCATGCTCCGCCGCGCTCGCCTGGGAGAAGCTTCAGACAATGAGGGCGCGGAGACAGAAAGGCTGTCCCAGGAGCCAGGCAGTGCCCAAGCGCAGCAAACCCAAGAAACCAAGAAACTCTCCAGGCTGGATATGCTGGCGATGCCTCGGAAGCGGACAAGCTCATTCAACACACCCAGCGACACTGAGGCCTCTTCCACCGGCAGCTCAGTTCGAAGGTCTTCTGCACCGGGGGTGAAGCCTGTAGAAAGGCAGCAGAAACCACCGGTCAACAAGACCCCAATCACTCGTGGACGTTCAAGCAGTGCCAAATATTCTGGAAGCACCTCAAGTGAGTATAAGTTCATTGAGTGTAACATATCTTGACTGGTATATCCACATACTTCTGTCTTAGTCAAACCTAGTAAAAACATTGCTTCGTGCCTGGAATGGAATCGTTACAAGGTCTGTTGATCAAATACAGTGGTGAATTGGTTTCATACAATCAGTCCTCAGTTTAAATGCTATGTGTTTCAGGAAGTAACACCTGGGTTCTATACAGCTGCTTTTTTTTCTCCCATAAAAGTGCTATTTTGGAGGGGAATTGACTCTGAACTTTCACTTACATCAATAACGCTAACAGTACATATTGTTGTGGTGGCACAGCGGCCAGCGCAAACAGCGCTCTGGCCGTTTGGTATTTTCCTGACTTTGAAATCCACTTTTCCCATCTGTATGGTATTTTGGCGCTAGTGCACAGGTGGAAGGAGCAAACGGGAGCATTTATCCTTGTGCTTGTGCAATTTAAATAAAGGGCCCTCATAGAACAAGACCTTTTTATATTACCTTTGATCTACCATCATCTGCACAGTGTTCTCAGGCAATTTATGGTAATCTATTAGGATTCTATGGCCATGATGGAGATTAAAATTCTAGCCATGTACAAAATGGTTTATGCTTAACAACCCAGTCTTCACTATATGGTACTTGTCTGATAGTCAGCTGCTTTACTGTGGAAAGTACTCAACTTTTTTTTTAAATTTGAAATCTGAAAAATAAAATTAAAAAACCTAAGCCATCGTTCTGATTACAATGTAGTTGTACAAATGAGCACTTCCACAGCAACGTTTCTGTCTCTTGGTCTGGGGAGGAGTTTGGTGACATCTAATATTCTTGGTGGTGTTTTTCTCTTGGCTGTATTCTTTGATGGTATCTCTCTTTTTCTCTATCTTCTCTATCCTCATCCTCCGTCACTCAAACCAATTCACAACGCCAAGGCTCCAGGAGACGACACAAAGGCTCTGACTATACCTCTACCTCAGATGAGGAGTACGACTCAAACCAGAGCACTCCTAAACACAAACGCTCCCAACCTTCCTCAGCTTCCCATAGCCCGCGGCATCTTCCGCGGCCTCAGCCGGTTGTCGCCCTGCGACCAAATCCTCGCAGCAGAGATTCTGAAGATGAGAACAATGACGGAGACTCCTTACACGGTTGGTCCAACCACAGCTCTGAGATTGCACGGTAAGGAATATTACAAGTTTATTTATTTTTGTGGTTGACATGCTAATATGAATTGATGTGTTACTCTAGCCTAACTGACACTAAAGATGGTTTCACACATGCAGCCTCGAGCATGTAGCCTGTATTTACTGCATTTTCCATTAAAGGGCCTAAAGAGATCAAGGTTTTCCCTTTCTGCAGGATAATGTAAATATAATGCAAATTCTTATACCTGTCAGGCATCTGTCTAACACATGTTCCTTGCCTGCTAGGTTGAGTCAAGACCTGGCTAAAGACCTAGCCATCTTGGCCCGAGAGATCCATGACGTAGCAGGTGATGGTGATCCGCAAAAACCTGGCGCGGAGAGCAGTGCGCCTGTCTCCACAGTGACCGCTCATGAACAGGTACATGAAACATATTCTTATTGCTGTAGCAGCTTTATCTAACACACTGAAGGATAAAATCTATTCCATCAGCTGACTAAAAGTGAAGAGAACTATTCTCTTTTTTGGTCCTTTTCATCACAAACTGTGCTCTTTCGTTAAAAGAGGAACTATCTCTGTGTTTTTTGTTGCTTATATAGTACATTGTTCTACTTTGGCTATGCACATATGGTGCAGTTATGTAACATGAAATTAAAATGTTTTGTAATTTTTTATCTTTAGCACTAAATCGTTATACTGTACATTATGGTTTCATCTCCATGCCTTGTTAATCACATCAGCCAAAGGAGACAATCCGTCTGTCTGCCTGTCTTTTACTGTAAAACGTCTGATTGTGTTGCAGCTGGTTCATCGTATTCCAGAGGCGGGATTAAACTACCAGAGGGTCCCACCAAGTTCTACATCTTCAAGGGAACCTGACCAGAGTGACCACGAACAGAACACCAGGCAGCGAGCTCAGAGCAGAGATGAGGTCTCACATAAATGCCGCTTCATCTGATTTGTATTTACAAACCTGTGTGATGCTACCACCGGGGGATCATTATAAAGAATTTGTTTTTTTTCCCCAGGTCATTGTGGACAATCTGATGCTGAATCCAGTGTCACAGATCACCATGGCCATCAGAGAAAACACTGAGCAACTTGCTGAAAAAATTAAGTAAGATGTTACTTGAACATCCTTTATTCCCATGCTTAGTCTGCGTTTGATTAAAAACTATTGATCCTGTCTAACAACCAGACCACTGAGCCAATAATCTTATTAAACTAGAGTAACTGAGTGAGTCAGCACTAACAATATGGGACTGAGATGTAATCTTCTGAACAGATTAGATGCAGATAAAACAGTTGGTGTTTAAATGTTTCCATTGTGAGATGAACCACAGTTCGCTGTTTTTCTTACAACCCTTATTTAACCAAAGAAGAAACATTTATTTTAGTATTGATTGGATTTAGTTCTGCTAAGTAACCAAAATCATAAAAGAGCCCAGTTATCAGTTTTACAGACTAAATCAATCAGGTTTTGGACACAAAAATGTGAACAGTAAGAAGCTAACGTTCTAACAAGTGCATTTGGGCATTATGCACACAGGGTACTGTTCCAGGACAGGATGGATATCTGGGAAGAAATTGAGGCCAAGGTTAACTCTGACAATGATGTTCCTGTTATCAAAACCTCCAACAAGGTTGGTGTCTTCTGTTTGTCAATATTCAAGTTAAATTAATGTTGGTTGATTTGTTTGAGATAAATTGGACATCTGTATTTCAGGAAATCACAACCATCTTGAAAGAACTCAAGAGGGTTCAACGACAACTTGAGGGTGAGTCAACCTGGCCCTTCATAAACAATATAACATAAATAATCTTCATAATACATTTGTATTGTAAAGCCAATTAATCAGCTAAAACCTTTTCATGTTATCCCCCCCCCCCAGTCTTTAACACGGTCCTGGAGCCCAGTAGGCAGTTAGACTATTCTAAGGCCTCGGCCTCTGTGGTCTCCTCCTCATCTGGAGTTCGGCCCTCCAGACCTCCCGCGTCACGAGACTGGAGAACGATCCATTCTGTCTCCAAACGGGGCGGCGGCCCGAGGCCCAGTGAGAGTGTCAGGAGAGCAGCTGTGACACCAGACGATCTAAGAGCGGGATATTTGGTCTGAAACGTGACAAAAACACGCCGGGTCCACCAGTGCTGAAATTCTGCTGCAACTCCACAAATGCAGGTGTCAGACCATTGTGCACACAATGAAAGTAAAAGGGGGGGAAGTGAGACTGTAAACAGATGTGTAGCCGCCCGTACACCCAAACATACACACTAATGCACTATGAGAAGTACACACCTGCACAGTGGTGCAACTCACACTAAACGCCTGTAGAGTGCGCTCAGTGGGAGGCCTAAACATGAGGTGAATTTTTAAGGAAGTACCAAAATACTTCAATAAAACTCACCTTGAACAGGCCTCCAAACTATACTTGATTCTCTGTGTTAGAGGTTGATCTCTTTATTTGCCAATGACATGACCAACATTGCTGATTTTAAGAGCTCATTGTATTTACTTGGTTTATTTGAAAACCGGCCTGAGAATAATCATCTCAGGAAAATCTACTATATATATATATATATATATATATATATATATATATATATATATATATATATATATATATATGTGTGTATGTGTATGTGTGTGTGTATATATAAGGTTTCTATGTTTAGTGACAAATCACATTTTTGAGGAAATATTAGTTGATGGATATTTGTTTTGGGTATAAAGAACTGCAGGAACACCAGCAGATCTTAGTGTACTGTGTACTTGTATCCTCAGTAAACCCATTGTTTTTCTTTGTTTCTATGTTTTTGTCTTTGTTTGCCACTTTTATCTTTGTGGACAAGATTTATCGCAGAATGTAAAAAATATTTATTAGAGGTCTTTTGTGAGACCCTGTACCCGAGACAACATGACTTTGGGAGTAGACTCTAGTGCCAGACCAATTAATGCTATGTTACACAGTTGCTATCAACCAATTTCTTGAGTATTTATTCTCTTAACGTTTTCCCTTTGTATTGACTGTCCAGGCCTCTGTATTTTGTCCAGCTGGAGATGAAAATCTTTCTGCAATATGTGGTCTGACTGGTAGGAGGGACTTAGTTTAGTCACCTAGCAACCACAAACTCAAGTGGCTATAAAACAGGAGTTTTCGAGCATTCCTGGCTTCTCTACCTTCTGAAAAGTGGGTTTTTATTTGTGTCAAACACACTTGGGGGCTTGTTGTGAGCACAGTTCGCTCCAAGATTTGGCCAAAGATACTCATAAAACGACTGACGGGAATAAGTCGCCTTTCTCCCTGTTTGTGTTGAGCTCATCACACCACACACATACGCTCATATGCTCAAGAGCTCTCAGAGCACTGTGGTAAGATTTAATATTTCCTCTCAAGTCACAAGGTCTCTTCTGATGGTTCCTCACATGACAGGAGAAGTAATGTAATTTTAGCATTGAAGTTGACAAAGTCAATCGTGTGAAGCTGTAAATCTGACGATCGGTTTGTGACATTCGGTTCACTATGTAAATATCTAAAGATCTCTACTTCATACAAATTACCTCTCAATCCTGTCTTTTGCACTAATGTAGTACAACATTGTCCCCTCAGCTTGATATGCTGCAAACTGAAAGTTGTTACTCTCCTGCAAAAGATTGTAAACATATGATGCTGCTGAGCTTGCAGCAGGAAAGAAGGCGACCCAGTTCACCAGCAGGTTGCTGTTCCCCCTTTTCCCTGTCCAGATTGTACATGTGATTGTAATTGGGACGTCCCCATAAGTGCCACAGAGCTGTATGGGACAGTGGTTGTTTACAAACTCGAGCTAAATTGAATGTTCGTCCTATTGACGTCACTTGCTCAAAGTGTTGCTGCTATTCTTCTTCTGTGGGATAGTATTTCCCCTTTGCTTTACTCCATCGAAGTCAAAGCGACAGGAGGTTTGAGAGCTGAAATGTAATTCTTGTTTGTCAAATTTGTGTCCCCTTTTTGATATTCAATTTATGTTTCCCCTCCCTTTACCTGTTATGATTTGGTTGTAATCTTGCTGTCTTGTTAGCTGGTATTTATGTTTGTTTTTCTGTAAAATTTGATAGGCGGTGATTGCATATTTTTCAAATAAATTTGATTAATAAAGACATATATATATATATGTATATTGTGATTACTTTTATTCACTTGCTACACTTTTGTTTCGTCCCGAGCAAATATATGTTTCAAAACTTGAAATGAAAGTAAAAACAGGAACTGTGCTATGATATATATATATATATATAAGTAGCAGATGTATCACTTCAGCTCAGTTGGGGTGAAAGCTAGAGGGGAAGAAGCGCGTTTGTTTTGAGCTCTTTGTAGTGGAGAAGTATCTGCTTCGTGTAAGTTGCTTTTGCTTTCAATACTTTGGAAACCAATCAGCTAAGATTTTGGGCATTTAAACTGCAATTATTTTAGTTCTGTCATTATGTGGTCAGAATTGTTGTTTATTTTATGCTTTTGAACATTAATAGGTCAGGAGCATTTGAAAGGAAAAATGTCCTTTACGTATAGCAGGCTTCGTGACAGTTATGTTTCAAACAAAGGGGTAAGACTCCATCAAATATTTCCCAAGTTATTCCCTCTGGTTTGGTATGACACATTGTTCTTACTCCTGAACGTGTTTTTCTGTCTAACTTCATGTTGTTAGAGGTCGACTAGCTGTGTGACGTTAGCTGTGGTTTTGGGCTGTCTGACGGTCCTCGGGATCCTGCTTGCCATCGCGGTGCTGAAAAGACCACCGACCCCCAAAGATCACAAGACTCTTCCTCAGGAAGCTGGTGGGAGCAATTCCTCTACGGACCAGTGCAGGTAATAATCCCTCTGAAGATTTGTGTTTTATTATGTTAAATGGGAGCAAATGTAGTTATTATTCAGCCATATATATATATATATATATATATATATAATAAAAATTCAACATCAAAGTGAGACAGATTTGATTAGAAAATCAGACATTTTATTCATATATATATATATGGCTGAATAATAACTACCATAATATATATATATGGCTGAATAATAACTACCATAATATATATGAATCATTTTATAGCGTTATCACCAGGAAACTTGAGACTTAACTGAACAATAACTTTATTAATAGTAATGATTATTTTTAGACCTATGTAATGATGCAACATAGATCTCTATCATACAACAGTAAAATAATGAATTACCATGTTCCTTTACAACTTTATCTTCACCTATTAACTTAATAGTTAATGATTCAGAAATTGTTTCTCTAAATTATAATATTCACCTGTTCAGTTTCCAAAGAATTCCCTCAGCAGATGTCTTTGTCTCTTAGCATGGCCCTGGTGGAGAGCATCCCTCAACAAGTGAACTACAAAGCCAATGCAACTTTTGGGATCCCTCTGGAAAATGTCTGGAAAGATCTTATCTCCATGGCAACGGACCAAGTGGAAGTGGCCTCTTTCTACTGGACTTTAACTGGGGAAGACATTAACGTTAATTCTCCCTCTGACATAGCTGTGAGTTATTAACTAAAATAGAAAGCAATATGAAAACATACACATCAATTCTTTGTTTAAAATGTTGTTGTTATTGGACAAGTCCTATAGTACTGTGAGTCTGTCCTCTGCAGGGAAGGGACATCCTGAAAGAACTTGAAGAATTGCCCTCCAGGAATGTATCTGTCCGAGTGGTGACCAGTGTTCCCACCGTTCCAACAAACTCCACAGATTTACAGATCTTAAAACAGAAAGGTTTGGAAGCGACTCCCCTGTTCTTGTTCTCTGCAGCATGTTTTGATTTGTGATGCATTGTCTGCACCAACTTCCCTTAACTGCAGTTCCCTCTTTGGCTGTCTGTAGGCGTTCAGGTGAGGAAGGTGAACTTTGGACGCTTGACAAGGGGCGTCCTCCACAGCAAGTTCTGGATAGTTGACAGAAAACATGTGTTTATTGGAAGCGCCAACATGGACTGGAGGGCTCTCACACAGGTAACACCTAAAATCTATAATTACAGATGCTTCTTTTACACCTTAAAGCACCTCCAAATGATTTCATAATACACTTTTAGGTGAAGGAACTGGGAGTTGTTGTCTACAACTGCTCCAGTCTAGCAAAGGACCTCCATAAGATTTTCCAGTCCTACTGGGTAATGGGACAATCCCACAGCTCCCTACCACAGCCCTGGCCTTCAAAGTATGACACGGCCATCAACAAACAGCACCCCCTGCTGGTGAGAACTGATGATGTCTCCAGCAGGCTGTACCTCACAGTGAGTTCCTTAGGTTTCATTTCCTTTTTACAGGACAGTTATTCTGATGGATAAAGGACTGTCTCTATTTAAACAGAAGTGACCATACAGTGTGTGTATTACAGTTTTAACCACCTCTAAACCTCAAACTGTTACCATGGAAGTCAGGTTGTGTGTATCGAATGTTTTTGTTGGTATGCTTATTAAATGTTTGTGTTTAACTCCAGGGTTCTCCACCATCATTCTGTCCTCCATCGAGGACTCAGGACCTGGAGGCTATTGTCTCCATCATCTCAGAGGCCCAACACTATGTCGATGTAGCCGTCATGGAGTACTTCCCCACCACACGCTTTGAAAAGCCTCAGAGGTGGCCCTCAAAAGAAACCATTTGTTTCCATCAACCTATTTGCCTCTTTAGCTTTATTTCCTCACTTTTTTCTTTTAACTGAACAGATACTGGCCTTTCATTGATGACGCCATCAGGACTGCTGCATTCGAGAGAAAGGTTAAGATGCGGATGCTGATCAGCTGTGGGCGGGACTCTGATCCAGCCATGCTGCCCTTCCTTAAGTCTCTAGCCTCAATTGACAGCCCTCACCAGGATATCAGCATCCAAATAGTAAGACACAACATTAACTAAATGGATCTGCTGGGGAAAAACTCTGCCGATCTTTGCCTCTGAATATTCTTTTTTTTGTTTGCACATCGTTCGCTTTTCAGAAACTGTACATTGTGCCTGTGGGAAACCAGTCTGATATTCCATATTCCAGAGTCAACCACAATAAGTACATGGTGACTGATAAAGCAGCCTACATTGGTGAGTGACATATTGTCTTCAGGATTATTATTCCCACACATTTACTGTGGAGGTCAAACATTTATGTGTTGAGTCGGTTTGTTGCCTGTGAATCGGTTAATAATTAACCAGATAATGTCGTGCTGTCCCTTAGGTACCTCCAATTGGTCAGGGGACTACTTTGTGACCACAGCTGGAGTGGGTCTGGTGATTTCCCAGCATGCTCCTCATCCTGTATGGAGGACCGAGGCCCTGCAGGGTCAGCTCAGGGCAGTCTTTGACAGAGACTGGTACTCTGAGTTTGCTGTGGACCTCGCTGACCTGGGGCACCACCCAGATTGTGCACTATCAAGATGACAGAAACCTCTTTATAAAAGTATAATGTCAGTAATTTAAATCAAATTCTTTAAAGTAAGTGTGCACTGAAAGTGAGGTTAAAGTTTTATAAATAAAACCTTGATATCAATGGTTTAAAGTATACCAGATGAAATGTAATTATATTTACTGCACCTGTACCTAGAAATAAGGTTTATTGAGTTATCATTTATGTGGTGGGTTTTTAGTGTTGAGCTGATTGTTGAATGTATGGTTAATGAATTTACTGTCATTTTTTTTAATATATAGTTAAAAAAATGTTATGAATAAATTGTCCTTATGCAGAATTTATGGGGAAAGCAATTACAAGATTCATAACTGATAATATAAATATTGTCTTCAACTTTAAGATTGGTTTTAGGCCTTGCTGATCGCTTGCTGATAGGATATTTCATGTGACAAACTATTTTAAAACTAATTCAAAAGTGAACTGAATCAAATTTGTGAATAACCCAATTTTAAAGCTATTGGATTTGTTGTTTCTTACAGCAATGCCCTCTGTGACTTATTGTTGACTTTTATAATTTTTTGTTTAACTTTTTAAAGGAAAAATGTCTGATCTTACGGAATGACTATATAAATATATATTTTTCAACTGAACTCCGATTAAATAAAAACTGAAACTTCTTTGCACATGTTTCTTTTCATTTCATGCTGTAACAATCCTGTCGTGATCTGGTTTTATTTAATAAAAGTTCTAAAAAATTGATTGGATGTATTTTTGTAGCTTCTAGGATTTTGTATGAGAAAATCAGGACAATAGAATATTTTTAAGAACTTTTAAAATATGCAACTCTTTGGCACAATGGTATAGTAAACTTAATTCTAAGGTGTCTTCTTACGTCACAATTTTGAGGATGATCAACCATGTGGATACAACTCAAAAATTGCAAGAGGCGTGCAAGGACATCACCTTCAATAAGTATGCTGAACTGCTTCAAGTGCGACTTTTAGCAACAATACGAGATAGACAAAGATTTTATTATATTATTTTATGTGCAAAGATGTAATAGAACAGAACAGAGGAGTTTTCTTAACACTGTTACAATCTGCTTTTAGAAAAAGACGCACAAATAAACAATAGTAATATTTACACAACAATAACAAAAATATAAAATGCAAACAACAGTCTGTTCTCAATAGCAGCAATAGAGAGCGTTCCAGAGTCTGGGGGCTCTAACAAAAGCAGGATCGTCTGCTGCCCAAAAGTCTGAAGTGAAAGGATAAAATCATGGCTGTCCAAGCTCGGGCACCGATCTAAAGAACTTGAGGAATAGCTCACCGATAAGGTGCTGATATTATTGTTACTTGATAATCTAAGGAGCAAGGAGGGAAACTCAGCTCTATTTCAGGAAGGTTCAAATCTGTTTCCACAAGAGGCTCTGTAACATGCAGAAGAATCTGTCATGCTGAAGCATTGAGCCAGCATTGAGGGTTGCACAGGTAGAGTGGACTATATTATGAGATTATTTATGACAAACTATACTATGAGATTTTGTGTTACTATTTATATGATATACTATACTATGAAATGTTTTAATATTTTTTATGACAAACTATACTGACGGGATCTTTGGTTTACATGGGTTGTGATCCTGCCCGATACCTACTGCTATTATCATTATTATTATTAGTTGCTTTGCTATTAGTATTGCCAATACCATTACTGCTTTTAATATCATTATTATTCTACTGTTTCGACTGTTGCTGTTATTTCTGGTAGTCGTAACTTTTTCATCATGCCTACTACTCTCATTATATGAATAGTTTCTGTCATATTCATTGAATGTGTTGTAACTCTGTTATGTTGTTCATTCTGTACACATGACATCTATTGTACTTCTGTCCATCCGGGCAGAGGGATCCTCCTCTGTTGCTCTCCCTAAGGTTTTTTCCCCCTTTTCTCCCTGTTAAAGGGTTTTTTGGGGGAGGTTTTCCTGAACCAATGAGAGGGTCAAAGGTCAGATGATGTCGTATGTGTGCAGATTGTAAAGCCCTCTGAGGCAAATTTGTAATTTGTGATTTTGTGCTATACAAAATAAATTGAATTGAATTGAATTTGTATGTTATCCCCCTCCTGGCCATAGGGGGCGCTGTCACTGAACCCGTGTTTCCGCCGTCTGTCCGCAGGGCGGGGCTCCGGCTTGTGCTACGTAGTACGTGTGCTTCTCTGTGGTTAGCTCGCTGGAGACCAGTAAGACGACGCTAAAGCTGGAGCTAACACCATGGTGCTGCTGGAAAATGACTCGGTGAGACGAATAGCGGATTGTTAATGATGTGATGTGTCGACGTTATGGATTATAAACTTTAAGTGGACTCTGTCTGCATTAGTTCAGCTGTCTGTCAACAGACTGACGTTAGTCGACAAACTGACCCACTAGCTAGCATGCTAACGTTTGGATGAAGCTAACGTTTGGTTCAGCGTTAAGCTTGACGCTTTAAATGTAGTTATTGTACTTTCTAGCCTTTTAAGATCCTCACGCAGACGTTGGTGACGTAACTCTCTGTATAACCGGTTCTTATTTCGTACATAGACACCGATCCAGTCACACCTGGGACGTGAGTTAGCATCCAGTAATGTATTAACTAACTTAAGTGAGCGTTTCCTTCAGCAGACCAAAGTAACGACAACGTTAACAAGTACGTTTCCAGCTAGTTTAGTAAAACCAATCAATAAAGTAACGTTACTTGTCCTTTTTACACCCTATAACGTGACTCACCTGCCCGACTATGAGGTGGCGTTTCTCTTAGCGAGATACAACTCATGCAGTCTGATAGAAAAGGAAAAGGCGGAAATGTTTCTAATATTTAGTTCTCCCCGTATTAAGGCTAAACATTGGAAATACCTTTCAGTTTTAGGAAATCAAATTAAACGCTACCACAGCCTTCCAAAAGTACCATTTCAGATGCATATTTAATTATAGCCTTCATGAAGATTGTTTTTGTGTCACGGTGTTGTTTAAGACTGCAGTAGTTTATGCAAGCCGTCCCTAATGAACTGAGTGATCAGTCAATGTCTGTGGAAAGCATTTCATACATGTTGACTCTTCATGCTGGAACTTCAGCCCCAAACAGTATTTATTGATCATTCGTACAGGACTCAAATAACCTTTGTTTTTGTTTCCCTGTCCAGTTTCTCACAGAGCTCACGCGGCTGTTCCAGAAGTGCAGAACATCTGGCAGTGTGGTCATCACGTTAAAGAAGTGTAAGCACCTCTTGCGTTTCTTTCAAGTTTAACCTGTAAATAATGCTTAATAAGTTTCCCCTTTCATCATGTAAGCCACTGGAATGGGATGTATTTATTGTTTCCAGATGACGGGCGGACCAAGCCAGCACCCCGAAAGGGCCACACGGAGTCATTTGAACCAGCAGACAACAAATGTCTCATCAGAGCTTCCGAGGGCAAGAAGAAAATTAGCACAGTGGTGAGCTTACTGTGTTTCCAATGTGTTTCTTTGATCAAATAGATCTGATATTTTGCCTGTCTTTCACAAGCTGTTAATGCCGACCTTTCATTTCTTGCTATTTAAGGTCAGCACCAAAGAAGTAATCAAGTTTCAAATGGTAGGTTGAGCAAATTTTGTGTTAATTTCAGTGGTATTTCAAAGCTCTTGCCTTTGGTCACTATATGTCTGTATTATCATACTGTATTGTCTTGATTGGGTCTCCATGATATTATTAATATGATATTATGTTTCATAGTAATCTGTGAGACCTTAATCATGAACTTAAACACCTCTTTGCAGGCATACTCCAATCTCCTTAGAGCTCACATGGATGGACTTAAGAAGAAAGATAAGAAAAGCAAAAGCAAGAAAACCAAAGCCACCCAATGAGAAACGGACTCTGTAACATAACCATGGGTACCTAAACTGGCCTGTACGATCCTAGGGAACGGCAAAGGCCTCCACTTGGTCTGTCGCCGCACCCTGCTTTCGACCCATTCACCTGAGACCTCAGAATCGCTGTTCATCCACCTGGTGACTGCTTTGATATTGTGCCATTGTCTGCATGGTAATGTCTCATCCCTGGCAGTTCGGTGCCATTGGAAGTCTGGAACAGAAAACCTGAGGATTTCTCATAACTCGTACAGGACTAATCAAGTCAACTTTACTGAATCTCCACCATTACTGCTTTGGAACCAGGTCATCAACAGCTGTGTCACCTCTGGAGCCAAATCCATGGCGCCCAATGATTACCTGCCTTTCATACTATTTAATTGTTAAAAGTCCATATTTATGTTCTATTCACGGCTGACCTGTGAGCTGTGCTGCCATGTTTCAATTTGACCTTGTCTCAAGAAGAATTAATTGAAGTTTGTATCTTTTTAATTTTTTATTGTTTAATTGAATAAGCAATGAATTTATTGCAGAGTTGCTTTAAACACAGAGCTAAATCAGAGCAGATTTCATGGATTTTTTCAAACCAGTTCTACTGTATTAGACTTGATATTGGAGATGAAAATTTACTTTATCCAATGATTTTATTTTACCTCCTGAAGCACAATGAATATGAATATTTTTAGTTTCATACCAAGCATAAAACCGGCCATCTTAAATTGTTGAACCTGAACAAAATGTGTAATAAATAAATGTGAATTAGATTTCTGAATAATGACATGACAAAAAATGTTAAAAGTTGATTTTATTGAAAGGCATGTTTAAGTTATGAATACAGAGAGTTTTGTATGTAATTTCTGTTAATCACAATTGCGAGGCAGGTTTAACTACAGCTGGTATATATTGTCAGCCATTTGTATCATGCTCCCAGATCTCATGGAAGAGGACTGCAGCAGAAGTTAAGTTGAGAAATAAAGTGCTCTGTTGAAAGTCACTGCAAGTTTATTTTTGTCCATTTTGATTAAGTGGCAAACAATGACTGCGTTAAAGATGTATGTTGTAGAAAAGGAGACCGTAAATACACTATATACATGAACACCTTTCTGTAACGTACTGGTGAAAGCAGTCCGACTTGTGGTTGAAAGAAGAAGCGCCTCATAGCGCTGTGTTCCTCTTGTCCGGTCTTTCCTTCGGGGAGATGGCGAGGTGGCGCTGTCTGTCGCTCTCCCCCTGGTATCCCTGCTTCATTAGGCCGGTCACAAACTGAAACAGGGTCTGGATCACAAAGGATACATATGGGTGAAGGACATTCATTCTTTCAACAAAGTTTTAAATTGTATTGAAGTATGCTTTTGTATGCGGACAACATTGGTTTACTATCACCATTTTATGTATGTGTCCTGTGCTTGATTATCCACCCAGGGCCTTAGAAATACTAGTAGTAAATTGTCTGTGTGAATTAGTGCAAAACAGTGCTATTAAATACGGTTACCACAAGTATGCACCACAGTTGGAGGATTTGCAAGAAGATATGTGTAGCTCGGAAATAAAATATTTTTTTCTTGATAAAAGACTTTTGGTGTTCACATATGAAACATTTGAATTACTAGTTACTTAAAGAAAAGGTGAGAGGTGAGGAAAAAAGCTCTTTATTGGATTCAATTTATGGCGTGTATGTTCTTATCAGTGTACAATTTACGACAACATTTTACATCCATATGTCTTTTTTAATAACTATTGATGTACATACAATATTGTATATGTGCTACATTTTTTATGTTTGATAAGTAATGGTGTCTTGTAATCCTGAATGAGACGAGCCAAAATAAATTAAAACCGACTAAATTCAACCACTAGAGGGCCATAGCGGCCATTCATTGAAGCAGAAAGATGTGCAGAATTGTAAAACTGAAATTAAATGTTAAATACAAATGTAATTATATATATATAAAGATATAGCATGAAACTAAAGACACGCTGTTGCTAAAAAAAATTGGTTACCAGAAAGCTCTACACTAAAACTAAATTCACTGAAGGGAAGAGTCTCTTATTGTGTATAAACACTGAGTAGGAACAACACTTTTCGAGTGTCTCTGTATTAATAACACAGACGATCTTGAAGTGACATAACATGATGTGACAGAGCCCTGTTCCATGTTCGCCATGTGCTCATGTTTGGTTCAGTGAGATGTAAACTCATCAGTCAAGCTTGTGGTTCCTTTCTGACATGTTACATGGCTAGTTAAAGAGATGGGAACACCTCTGACGCTGACCGGACACAAACGGACATGCTGGTTGAACACATCAAGCCTATTTCACACGGCGTTTACCCAGAATGGGTCGCTGTGAAGGGCTCTCATTTAACACTCGCATAAAGAGACACACGGGTCACTCAGTGGCACTACTTACCTTCCACGCCTCCTCCAGCTCAGCTGTCCACCTCTCCTTCAGGATGGGCTGCACGGCACAGATGAATTCTGCTCCGACGTACTGTAAAGAAAATGATGGGAGATAATTAACTGATACGCTTATGTCACGCTGCGGCAACTAGGGTGATATCCAGTTGGTGAGTCACTCCATTGTTATTATTCTTATTTTCAAGAGTAAGTGTATATTCATTCAGCTGCTTCAGTTCAGATTTAGTCTATGTATAAGTATAATGGTGAGTCTGATGAAGAGCTACTGTGTTAATTAGAATATGTGTAGTCCTCTATAATCCTCCACAAGAACACTTTTCTTACACTGTAGTACTGAGGTGGGGCGTTGTATTGATAATGGCTTTTTCCCAACTCCAGAGCCAGAGTTTCCAGTCTCTCCAGCTGGTCCAGTCTAGCCACGCTTTTCTCGATAAAAGACATAACCCTGAAAGAGATGGAGAAAGAAATGACACCCGCCTGACTGATGCACCAGTTAATCGTGAATTAGCAGTGAACGACTATCAACTGATACGACACCACTCTACATAAGTGTTGCAAAGACTGCATGGTGACATTTTCAGTTTCATTAACTCATATGCCAAGAAAGATAAACACAACTGATTGCATATCATTTCAATCTAGCTCACATTCGATGATGCCAAATTGCACGATACTTTATCCTCCTGAAAACACGTTTTATTTCCCCAGCACAAAACACCACAGGATCAATGTCCTTTGTTGCTTTTGCAGGTGTGTCTGCCATCACCGCAGAGAGCGTGCGTGACAGTTTTGAAGATGGATATAGAACAATGGTTTAGAGTTGGTGTATCTCTCGCTTCCCTCTGTCTCGCTTTACCAACATGGACATTTATGTCCCTCCAGTGCGGATGAAGGGCCATTTGGCCTTATTACTGAATTTGAGAGCAGCCGGTTCATGCTGGGATGCGTAACCCATTTTGTCTGTGCGCCGCTGCTGCAATGCCATGCTTGCTTCTGTACCTTCAGGTCCTCAGGCTATAATTGGCTGCTTTTGGCCTTGTGCATAGAGCAACACACAGAGGCCTGATGCTCCTTGGAAACCGCAGACAGTGGCTGTAATAGATGCTACAAGCTCTGTCTGCAGTGGTGAGCAACGTTATAATGATACGACTACCTGAGGCATTTTGCCCGGTTACTTATCTTATGATTTGTGTCTTGCACTGCCCTGTGTCCAACATGCTTTTTTTTTTTTATCATGTATTGTTAAAAAAAATAAAAATGTTTCCCATAAAAAGACTATGCATTGATTCCGGTATTGAGTATTGCCTGTAACCAAACCGGATAATTCTTGGTGCCATATAGCTTCCTTCTATTCCAAAAGCTATTTAAAAAAAAGGATGAGCCACTCTAAAAATAGGTGGCATATTCCTTCAATAATGATGAACATGGTCATTGTAGTTTTATTTTTAGTCCTTCGCACGTACAAATACTCATTAGAGCAGTGATTCCCAACCAGGTCATTGTGCCCCAGTGGGTACTTCTCCTAAGCGGTACCTGAAACATTTGTGGAGTGGCTCTGATGATTTGAAAAAATGAAAAGTGTTTTGGTAAGAGTATAAATAAATTAGGATTACAAATTGGTGAAATCTAACAAGGTTGGTAATCACTGTGCAAGAGCACCAAAAGTGTTTTCATCCGTGGCTAAACCTACAGTGCCCAGCTGTTTTAGGAAATTACTGAGCCTTATTTAAAAATGAAACCAAATATTTGTAAACTGTTTTTAAAGATGTACTTCTTTAGTATGAACCAATGGGTGACTGGTTGCCTCATACGCTGTAGGGAAGTATGTATTAAGTTTGGTTTGGGTCTTTTCATGGGATTTGTTGACAAATCCTATTTTATAGCATCTGAGATGTTTATCATCCTGACAGAAGCCCATAAATGAATGGCACACTTTGATCTTTACGATGTTTATTGAAGACAAGAGGGTGCTGGATATCAATCTGCTCTCCTGCCCAGTGAATACCGTGCAGTTCTCTGCTCCGCTATCATTGGCTGGTTTGTTCCGTTTTGCTCTGGATGATGCTGATGTGTTGTGTTAAGTGCAGACTGACCGTAGGCCGTGTGCCCTGAGCTCCCGGCTGGTCCGCAACCTCTCCAGGTCCTCCACGTCTCGGAACAGGAAGAAGACATCCTTGCATTCAGGATGGGTCTCAAACAACCTGTTACCAAGACAACAACAGTGCACGTCTCTGAGAGCCGCCGATCATATTAATTCCCAGACCAAAACAAACCTCCCTCTGAGTTTCCTAACTAACATGACATAACCCCAAGAGTCACACAACTGTAACTCTCTATTCACAGTGCTGAGTGGGAATTTGCCATTTCCAGCTCATCGTTCGTTTGGAGACTTCTAACTCATCCTTCAGCCGTTCTCTCACTTTGATTCGAGATCCGATTGTGACTTTCTGATCTTACTGTGTTTCTTCTTATCATCACTGCCCTGTGCTCTGTTTTATCATTTTTTTTACACCCAACAGATGCAGTCAGTAACAGGCCATGGTGGATCAGTGAGTTAACTCTTGATAGAGTTTTTCTTTTCTTTTTTAACCTCAGTCAATTTCCTTGACCAGAGAGTTTATGCATCCTGCCATCCAATCAGAGAGCCTTCCCTCTCCAGCTGAGGTACCTGTGAACAGCCATGCTGCCAGAATACACAGCTGGATGTGAGTGTTGTTGCGCTCACGCTAACTCTGGTTTTTCAGAATGAAGTTGTTGGAAGGAAAGGAAAAAAAGATGATTATGTCAGAAAACATGAGCACTTGTGTGTGTGGCAGGTCAAACCGAAGTTTATTCTATTTTCACTTTTTTTCATTTTTTTCCCTGGCCTCCAGCGCTGCTAGTGAAAGGGGAAAGACATTTCTAAACCTGAAAGAGAGAACAGAGTCCTCATGAATAAATGCATTAGATGTCTAAAACATGTGCCCCCATCCAAAGACTGATGAATAGAGTTGGTGGGAGAGGTGTTAGAAATGTGATGGTGCAAAACATGAGTAGCTCTGCGCCCTTTGACGAGCACATAATACCACAGAAAGGTAAAATATTGACAAAACAAAATGTCGGATGTTTTTGAGTGACCTGACTAAGAAACGCATGTTTTCATATGTCTACTATAGTACATCGCTTTCATTATCTGCCTGTTTTATATTTGTGCAACTCCATAGTTTGGCTCAATACTTTCAAAGTATAATCTAACTATGTTACTGGTAGTGCAGACAATTTAAATGGAAAGAGTCTGTGCTCATAGTTACATTAAATGAGAAATATTCAGGCTCTATTCTTTTTAAAGTATTAAGAATTTAGGCTTGATTGAATGCCATAAACTCATAGTGTAATGCACAATGTTTGCACTCCAATGTAAGTGGCTTGAAAATGTGCTTTCTCACACAATGCATACCTCCTGCTCACTAGCTTTATTTCCACTGTTTACACAGCATTCTATGCTCCCTTGTGGCGCACATGCAAGTATACCAGTCATACGCAGACAATGTAGTACTAGATAGCTCAAGTGGAATTTTAATTGGTGCTGTTCAGAGGTTGTTGTAACTATTTTGGCACTGATGAATAGGTCCCATCTAAGTTTTAAGAGTATCTTATTTAGTTTGAATTCGGGGAACATCCCCTTGCCAAAGAAAAAGGTCTGTTAAATTAAGAGCAAGAACACAATGAAAAACGGGTGATTCTGTTATTTGCTGTTTTGCTGTAACAATTACTGTTCAGTCATGACACACACACACACACACACACACACCCTAAATGTCGGGGGGTCCTCAGGTGGCCCTGACCCACGAGTGCCCCATAAATTTCTAGGCTAACACGCTAAGGTCAGTCTCATCAACTGTTACGGTCACCCAGGGGACACAGGACACAGATTGAGCTTCCAGCCTTGTGCCCGTAGTCTCTTTACTGTAAATGCTGCAGCCTGAAAGTCCACCACTCTTTATCCCCATACACTTTCATTTGTTTTATCTCCCTGTGATAGGTCAGAGAAGTTTTCCCGGACGCAGGTCGTCATCCTAATTGATTAAATGCATTTTCCTGATGGCTCAAGCCTTTAATTGTGGCAGGCCCGTGGCTGTGTATCATTATGTAATATTGTTAAGATGTGATCTGAAGTGATAAGAGGGGAGGAGAGGTATTCTGCTCTGAGCTCTAAATGAAAAGCTGTGGGTCAGAGGGAAAAACAGAGGCATGTGGTGGAGGTGGAGGGGAGCTCGATGTTCACTTTCTGGCTTGTATGAAAAGGTCAGGCATCATGTCATCATCAAAGCAGAACAGAAGACCTTCTGAACTCCTTTCACTCTTGGGCCAGCAGGCCAGAGCACAGAGCACACTAAGCTGTCTGAAAAGGTTAAACTGATAAGTTGCTCCTCTGCTTGGCGTTATGATGATCAGGAGTATGAGCCTTTTAGACACGCATGACATGGAAAATGTAATTTGTTGTTGGACCTGTTGAATGTCTTTTGAATGCAAAATCCACAATATTTAGGCATTAACATTAACATTTATCAAATTCAAATTATCAAAAAAAGTATACAATGTCTAAAGAGAATCAGTGTTTAGAAAGGCTACTCAGTTTGACTTGATGGTTACACTATAATATTCCTGATCCTATGGCTTTACATGATCTACTAGCCTATGATCAGCCAACTAGACAAATTATCTCTTTAATTTTGACTTATTGACATGCAAACATCACTGAAAAAGTACAGAAGAGGCTTAAGCGTTTTACCTGACGAACATAATAATCCCAACTTTAGCAATATCGTCCCGGATAACTTTCCATGAATCCTTGATCATCTGGATCTGATCCTCACTGGGACACGCAGCAGCAGCATCCTCCTCCTCTGTAGTCCTCTCACCAAACTCTGCTTTTGCTGCCAGACCAGATAATGCGCAGCCCATTCTTCATAGACAAATATATATATATATATGCAATTATATATTTGTGCCAGTCAAGAAAGAAAAAACAAGGGTTAATTTATTTTGTGCCAGAGGAAATCTGCTGTCGCTGGCCTGTGCGTCTCTAAGTGCGTCTCTAAGTGCGTCTTGGACTCCACGCCTCCGGTCGGTATATCGGACTGGTGTCAAGTTAGTAAACAGAGAGACGGGCTGCAAGTTCTGGTCAATGGTTAAAAATAAAACCCCTCGTTGATGAGAATAGATTACAGGGAGTACTGAGGAGTATTTGTGCTTTTATGTTGAAGGATTGCCCTCTTGATTTCCGGTGTGCGTCTGTCTATTCATGGCTGACTTGACGCAGCTTTTGATGCAGAGAGGATTCAGTTGAGAGGGAAGCAGCGCGCTGGCTCCATAGGGCGCAAAGGCTGGGCCGTGCAGTCAATTTAAATAAAAGATAGATTTTAACTTAAGAAATGAATAAAGACTCATGCAAAAGTTCCCACTTTATACTTCTAAATAATTCTATTAGCTGTTCCAGACTGATTCTGACAGCAAATTTAGGTTAAGTACACGGATTAAATCTCTCACCTGTCAATGATTAGTAATTAAACATATCGACCCTTGTGTCTTGTTGACACTGGCTTTACTTCCTCACTGTTTGTTTGGAGTCCTATAGAGCTCAATTCTGTATGTGTAAAAATAAGAAGTTAAGTAGCAACCCCTCCTTTTGCCACAAACTGCGGCATATATGATAAAGAAGAAAAAATATAGAAGAAAATATTTCATATACCTGTAATATATACTAATGCGTCATTGTCTGTAGCAGACTTCTGAAACATTCGATTCTCATAAAATTAGGAAAATAAATAATTAAAGTTGATAAGACAACGTTAGGCTTGTTTTTGAGGACCCAGGGTCTCCAGCCATTGATTAGATCCATCTTATTTTTAGTCACACATATGCATCATTCACTTCATGTTTGGAGCATGTTATTTTATCTTGCAGATGCAGTTTAGTTTAGTGGGGCTGCTCATTTCAAAAGAATGATATCCATAAAATACATTCCTTCCACATATTATGCACCCAACACATTCAGACAATAGTTTTAACTCTCATTTTCTAAAAACAGACAGACTGTCTCAGTCTTATATTAACATGGATGCATTCTTCAATCCATTTAACCAGTGGATCATGGAAGTTGTAGAACTATGGGATGGATATACTGTATTTGAGATACATGACAGCATAAAGAGGGGACCTATTAGAACATTTACCATTTCTGTTTTTATTGAAAATATGGGAAAACTTCAAGTATGAAATAATATATGTTCTGGAATGGAAAAGTAAAAAGGGCTGCTACGGGTCAGTATTTACATGAGGCCAATCTCTCCCAAATATACAGTTTCATAAATAATATTAAAGACAATATACAGCTTATTGAGAAAAATAAAGCTCCAGTGATAATTTGTGAAACATTTTTAGAAGCAGCTACAGTAAACGTGGAAGCAAATTACTGTTGTGAACACATGCAATAAAGTCAACAAATGTAAAAAACTCTTTGGTGTACGGTTAGAGACTTTACCAAAAACAAAGGTCTCTCATCAACGACACTTTAGCTCCTTTTTGCTTTCCCCTGAAAGTTTACATGGTTAAATGATAATAGTGCTATAGTGGTTATAGCAGGAAACAGTGGGTGGGAACCAAATTGATGAAAAAAATTTATAAAGTACAACTTAATCCTCAATTACCGGGGACTACATACAGATCTTTACAAAAACTTGTATTGTACAGTGCAGACAAATACTAATGTACAAATATTGCAATGCACCTTTTTAAAAGACAATATGCTTTCTCATCATGGCCCTCACCAATGACCAATAATATCCCTTTATGTTTCACTGCTGCATAAATCATCACCTTGTACCCTATACTGAGAACAATATGCAGACAACAAGTTGCATTCTTTTGAGGGGGAAGGAGAACGTTGAGAAGCATCAGGTAACTGGTTTCCATGTGATAGTCCCCCATAAAAAAAATGACATAATTCACAGGTTCATGAGCTTGTGGTTAAGCTCTGGAATTTCTCTCGTAAGCTTCTCACTAGATTACTTTCTGTCATTTTCCCTGAACTCGGGGCAGCAGACTTTGTGGTACAGTCTAGGTCCTCCTGGAGAACATTGTCCCCGTCTTTGCAAGTTTCTCTTGTTTTCCGAGACACCTGACTTGTTGTGGAACAGGTCCGCACTGGTTCCTGAAAGTTCTGTACTTCGTGGAGGGGAAGAGACCCAAGCATGTGGTCCAGGGAGCTCCACCTGCACAGCAGGGGCTGGGCCCAGTCCTCGACCACATGACACCTTTCTTTGTATGCTATTTCAGACTGTGTCCTCGGCCTGTCTGTCAGAGCTTTGTGAAGGTCAGAGGAGCTATTGTACTTGTGTGAGCACCCATTACACCCGTTTGTACAGCACTCTGGCATCCCGTTTTGGACTGTGCAGCTACGGGTTACTTTTGAAGAGTGGGAAGTGTCTGTGTATTTGGTGCGCAGCTCCTGTACGTCAGGCCAGTGGAAGGTCACCGTCTCTGACGGTGGGCTTTGTGGGCAGGTAGCTGTGCTCTGGGAGCTGGGTCCAGAGCTGGGGGTCTGGACCGGGCTTGGAGAACGCTCTTCATGGATGACTGACTGATCGCAAGTGTTCAAGGGCAACCTCAGGTTGGGTTTACCTGCACACATACAAAAAAAAAAAACAGACATAAAATGCTTTTCAGTTTTCTTCATACATGAGCTTAAGAGGAAAGTTACTGCAAAAGAAAGCAGTAAGTATCCTATTTACCCTTTTTCCTCAATTGCATCTTCTCTTCACAGACAGCAGGCAAACTCTTGAAGCCCTGTTGATTTGCCCTTTCTCGGTTCCTCGGCCAGACTATTGGCCTGTTACTTTTGATGCGCTGACTGTACTGACGTGCCAGCTGGAACACCTTGTTCTTCATCTTCCCCATGTCTTGAAGGATCTGGTCCTCATCCAAGCTTGTTCGGAAGCTAATCATCTTGGGTAGTTGGCCATGGTTGACGCGGCTCTTGTCTTGAGACGTAGAGTCCTGACAGGATCCCCCCTCTACTGCTGGAAAAGTTGTGGTGGGAGATGAGATGGGGGAGCTATCTGAGGCAGTGCCTTTTTCAGACTCTTCTAAAATAGGAGGTGGTTGCTTACTGGTTTTAACATCTGAAGTGTCTGAGCTGACATCCCATGCTGTTTCTAATCTTGAGGGATAAAGTTTCTCCTCTGTAATTTGCAGGACTTCCTGGCTGTCCTCCTCCATTTCCATGTCTTTCCAAATCTTGAGCATGTCCGATGAGGATCTGAACTCTTCCTCTGTGGTAGAGGCATCTGTGATGCTCTGAGATCTAGCCTTAGCTTCCACTGGTCTCTGTGGTTCAGTCTTTTGACAAGAGTCAGTGTTTCGACTCTTTTCCAAGCCAGGAAGGTCAAACACTGACCAGGAAGTGGGGCGGTTCCGAGAGAGGCCTTTCCTATGAACTGGGACGGCCTGCTCCTGAGGAATACTGTTTAGCTGTCGGCTCAGGTGCCGGACCAGACCTGCTGGGATATAGGAGAGACTCTCACGGCGCTTGATGCTAAAGGCAGCATCTTGGTTCTCAGCATGCTCGTAGTATCTTCTGATCTTGCGGATGAGGAGGCGATCTTGTTTAGAAAGAGTGGACCTGTGTTCCTCTTCAACGAGGGCGTTCAGTGCCGGGTCGGGCGCAGGCGTTGACAGATCAGTCTCGGACATTACCTGTGGCTCTGGGGAAAAGCTTGCCAGCATTTGAGTGTGTTGCTCTAAATCCATGCAAGCTGAGGGGCTTTTGAAGATGTCATAATCTATTGAGGGTGAGGGGCACGCGAGGGACCCCAAGTCCTCTGAAACCAGACTGCTCCGTCTCGAAAGGCTGCTGATGAAGCGCTCAGCTATCACACTTGCCTGGTCCAACACGGAGGAAGGTAGTATGCTTTTATTGTCTGAAAGCACCTCTTCGTCTTCTTCTGAGAGCTCCCCATTTGTCAGTACGCTCGTCTCCTCCACTTGGAGAACAGAGGAATCGCTCTCCCCTTCTTCTTCCTCCGCAGTTTCTCTTGAGTTATCCTGAGGTTCTGGTGTGTCGGCTCCTTGTTGCAAAGGGTAGACCGGAGACTCGAGACACTGGGAGTAATGCATCTCCAGTTGATGGCTCTTTCTTGCTTGAGGGACAGAGTCTAGAGGGCACAGCTCCTCCACACTGACCTGAAATATGATAGGAGTGTTTGCAAAGTGGGATGCAATGAGTAAAACAGACATTACGGCGGCAAGCACTCTCCGTTACCCATTAACGTAATGGACCTGGGCAGTTTAATCTAAAGCATCCACAATTTATGATGCATGTCTTATTTCTTATGAGGCCCACTTGAGCTTTATTACAGTGACCAATTTCTATGTATGTATGAAACTGGTAAAAAAATGAAGGAGACATTGGGATTGTATTTGCTGCTCAGTTGCGAATGACTCCTAGTTGTCCCATTTCTGTTACCCATAGTTAGTTAAACCGTGAGCATTGCGATGTCTTTGACTCGGTTCATAGTGCTGATGTCACCCTAGTTGGCCATTAATCTAAATTTGTTTTCAGGTGTTGCCTGCCTCTTTTGGAGTGCTGGCGATTGCAAAAAGTGTAGCTTGGAGCTGTGTGGTGATAAGGACAAACAACCTGCATTCGGCTCAGATGCAGGAGCTGTTTACAGCTCTTACAGTAGGTAAAAACTGCTCCTAAATACAATGTTGCCCCTCTCAGTGGGAATGCTGACAACAGACCACAGCATTGTGTGTGGGGCATTTTAATTTCCAGGACCACATATAAACAACAGGCACTAATATAGCTCCAGGCATGTTTCAAATACACTTAGAGAAATGCTGCGCTCTTAGCAAAGGGCACTTATAACTGAAATGTCTATTGCAGTATTGAATAAGCCTGCTCTCATTCATCGATAGAATATATAACAACAGCAAATAGACAGAAAGTGTGTCATTCAAAATATACAATGGCTAGAAAATATGCTTAACAACAAACCATGCGATTCTAAGTGCATGAGGATAGATGGGCATTCTTTAAAACACAGTGAATAAATGTCAGAAGTAGCCTAAGAGACATGTATGCAGATTAATGGATGGGTGTATAAATCTATACAAAGCTTTATTAAGTACCTGTGTGGCAAGAGTTTCTTTCACAGCCACATCCACATGTTTTTCCTCCTGCCTGTGAGTTTTTACCTCCTCTGTTGGTGTAGTTTTCAATTCAACTGTATCTCCGATCTGATCATCCTGAAAGAGCAAAGCCGGGCATTAAACTAAGTATTTATTCTAATTCATCCTAGAGATCACACTGTGAGGCAGCATGCAGCAGAAGACTCTGTCACAGTGGGCAAACATTTCCAAGAGACTTAATGTGTCGTAAGGTCAGCTTTGAAAAATCCATTGCAATGGTTATGATAAAAGTCTTTATTATTATTATTTGATTATTAATTCATATTCAGAAACAATACTGGTATAACAATTAAGGTTAACAAAGACTTGAATATTCAGAGGGGAAATGTGGTTAGGAAATATGATTATCAAAGTGCAAGGCTTTTGCAATTATAATGATCAGTTAATTGGATGGCTACATTAACCTTTGAAGTCAAACCACATTTAACAGGGCGTATTAAGCCACTGGTTCTAATGCAAATTCAGGAATGGTTTTAACAGAATAATCGTCAGCATCAATCACGTCCCAAAAAAACCACAATCATGAAACATAGCACACTGTAACTACACAGATGAGGAAAACATCCATCAGAGGAGAACAGTGCATGCACGGGGTGATGACGTCCAACTCCAAAACAAAACAATAAAAGAAAAGACATGCACCCAGATTGACTTTCACCCATACATTTTAGAATTCACCGTTAGCAGTTTGGGAGAACTTCAGTCCATGCACTTCAATAGAAGGAATTCAACCTGAGGCATTCAATGTGCACAGTGCAAATGGTAGCAGGTGTTAGTTGGTTCTATTTATGAAGAATAAAACAGGGAGAGGGGCGAGAGCCAGCGTGGGAGAAAGAGTGGTGGAGAGTATTGGTAAGCCAGTGGAATGGAGCAGGAAATAGGAAACCCGTGGGTGGCAGAAACCCTCACCGTTGTGAAGTGAGTAGAAAGCAAAGCCCTGGCTCTATAGTGCCAGCAGGAGATGGCTGCCAGCACTGAGCTGGCAAAGTCGGCTACCTGGTCGTCTCCCATCAGTATATCTTCCTTGTAACTCTCCCCCTCCTTCTCTTCCTTTGCCTTCTCCAGCTCCAGCAACCCCTCACTGGGTGAAGAGTCCAGTTTCGGGTCACTGTCAGTAGGACTTAGCTGCTCCAGAGACTCCCTTCTGGGAATTAGATCCTCCACACATGGCCTCTCAGCCTGGGACTCACTTAGACAGGAGGCCAGTGTACTGACACTAGTGGAGGGCTGAAGGGAGCACCTCTCCCCCAGCAGTGCACCCTCACTGTCTGCGTGCTGTAGCGTGAAGTCATAGACATGTGGTTTGTTATTGCAAGGCCAGTGCTAGAGCCATGATGTGATTGCAAGGCTGGAAATGGGACGGAATCAACACTAAAGCTGCTTCAGCTTTAGGTGAGATGTGATTTTTGCAATACGGGGTAAGTCAAAGTATGTTCTGGGAAGATAAGGTTTGTACTTTCTCTTTTTTGGTTTGAGTTCTTTTGCAATTAGAATAGAAAGTTTGAACTGCTGAGTCAAAACTGGATAAACCATATCTCACCACAACACACTGACCTAAAAACTGCTTTCATACAACAGAATGAAAAAGCTTATCAAGGTTTAATAAAAGACGACATTTGAATTTCAGCACTTACCTTCAAAACAGCTGCACGGAGAACAGAGACAAAGAAGAGGAGGAGAGATAAACAAAAGGGAATGTCAACATCTATGAAAAAAGCATGCTCAACGCAAATATGAAATGACAAAATAACCTGAATACGACATGCATCATGTAGCATAGTGGTCAGGACACAAGCTCTGCCCACACAAGCATAGATTGGGCGAGGCAGCAGTTAGTCTGGCCCAGACTTAAGGGAGGGTTGTGATTAGATAAATACCAATCAGAAACATATTCCTCCCAGAGGCTGAAACAGGGCATGATGCAATTAGCCAGGATGTGATGACCTACTCCCTCACTGAGATGGAATGGTTGACATGAAAATTGCTTCTTCATTACATTGCTTCGGAAAATGTATCTGGACTTGGAGCAAAGGAGAACTGGGGACACAAATACAGCGGTTTCTCTTTCATAATGGACAATTAGAATAGATGAGAGAAGAGATATGGGATCCGAAGGCAAGGCTGAATTTGACTATTGAAAAGACTTGTGTATGACAAAGCCTTCCACCGGTGTGGCATATAATTAACTTCATTATGAGTGAGGCCAGTGGAGTAGCTGTGTGTCTTTTGATCTGTTTTCCGGATGTCTTTGAGGGAGAACAAAGCAGCAGTGCAACAGAGATGTGGGCTGCTCCTATTCATCAGACCCAAAATAACCTTGGTAGGGGGCTTCGTGGGTGCTGGGCCACTGGACAGCACCCAGAACGTGGATCGACTGACCCACTGTTTATGACCTTGTGGCTGCCCAAATCGTATTGAACATCCAGTGAGCATAAACAAATAACCCATCAAGATGTACCAACCTTTTGTGCTCCTTATGATTTGTTTTGCAGGCTCTGAAAATAAAAAAAGGTTGAAGTGACAATTAATCATCAGCAATACTGTTCTATAATACCATTTGAATATTACATAATATAAAGACTGAAGTAGATAGACTGAGTAGTTGTTTGTTTTTAACCTGATCTCCTTCTCCCATTCCACCCTCCAAGATGGAAGTCATCAGCCTGGCAGGACTCTGTTCTCTTCAGCCTCTCAGGACTATAGTGGTACTTCCCTGGATCTGAGCACCAGAGGTATACGTCATTACACTCATCCACAATATCCCAAAAAAATTCTGCTTATACATAGTTGGGTTATGGGCTACACCTTCCTGGTTAATTCAACAGTATTCCACATTTTCCACTTAAAATGAACCACCCTCCTCTTGCGTTAGCAGCATCTTTGGTTGCTATGGAAACAGTTCAATTGGCCTTGCATGACAAAAGTAACTGTATTTGTAACACTTACAGATAGAATTGTCCAGGATGGCTTCTTTTGCCTTTGAAGAAAAAATAGGATTGTGATTAAATATGAGGCAATTCTTCAATAGCAAAGAAGAAGAAAAGTCCTCTATGAGGTGCGGTGTTGTTTACCTTCCGTGGGACGATGGTGTTGTGGTTCTCAAGAATGAGCCTCTTAATGTGATGAGCCCAAAGACGCTTCTCCTCTACTGACTTGGCCTGAAACAACAAGCACTTGTCATTTAGAAAAGAGTCATTGAGGTCAATAAAGATACACCAGATAGATACACGGATGCATTCAGAATAAAGACAGACTACAGTGTGAACCACTGGCTGTTAAAAGGTTTTGTTAACACAAAAATTATCATTATTATTAAATGATCTAAATAATTATTCTAAGACTACAAAAAAAACAGAAAACACAGAAGGCATTCTGGAATATTACTGCACAATTGATGCAATATTAGGTTTTCTGTAATTGTGCAGCAGAAGGACAAAAGGTTAACATTAGTGTTGCATTCACATGGAATCAGGCAGACGGACAACACCTCCTGGATGGCAGCGGGAAAACAACCAGAAAACTGTCTGACGGGTCTGGACAGCAAATAGAAATGATGATAGAATAAAATATATTAAATAAAATAGTTTTGCGTCTATTATTATACGTACTTATTCTATAAAATGCTGCTTTCTCTTAATATTCTATTGCAAACTTAAACAACTACGTAACATCCGCTTGTAAATTATGTCACAGAGGACGGCAAAACATTTAAATATTTTAACTTTGGGCGGCAGTGCCATCTATCGTTACCGTTATTCTAATTTCACTGTCCTGCTCTCGTCCACGAACATGATATCCGGTATGCAATCTACCATCTGCCTAATTCCATCTGCGAATGCAGCATAACTGGTGTTCCCAGTTACCATTTACCATTTACCTGCACTGTATGTGGTTGCTTGGGATGCTTAAAATGGATAACACTGAAGAGCAGGGGATCCTTGGCACTGTCAAGTAGCATTAGGGTAGAGCACTGCAACAACAATGGATGTAGTGATGTACCAGAGGCTTAATCCAATTTACCATCTTCATAAAAATAGCTTTTTAATGATGTAAATCTTTATTTAACTTAATTTCATTTAACTGAAAATCAGATCGTTCTGTTGCTATTAAATCACTAATCAATGAAAAAATGTCAAAAACCATACTGAGATGTGGATCTTGTAGACGTAGTGGTCCCCTCTTTTCTTGGTAATGAGAAGCATCTTTTCGAAGAGGAAGAGTGTACGGGTGTTCTTCGCCCGCAGGACATGAAAGGTGCCCTCCAGCACCAGCTCTCCATAGGTGGTCAGGTCAGGACCCTTCCAGTTGATGAGAAGAGACTGTATCTCCTGCAGATGCACATGAAAGCACATACCCATCACACACACACACACTCAGCCATGTTCCTCCAGCATGAAAGAAAAATAAATGTCAGCCATATGTCAGAGCTCATTTTTAATCCTTATAAAACACCAGGAAGAGAAAAAGGCCAATCAGTCAAGGAGTCAAAGTAAGCAAATCCTTGAAAAGCTGTCGCTGTCACTTTAGCACTGCTTGGCAATGACGTAAATATACATTTTCAGGGGGATTTTGGCATGTATGGTATTTCGTTCTGACCTGCACTCTGACGGCATGTTCATGTTTCCTCTTCATATCGTTGATGTACCAGGCCACGCCGGTCATGGTGTCTATGGCCTCCTGAATGACCTCATAGCCCTCCTCGTCTGAGTCAAAGTGCTTCGCAATTTCCTTTACAAGAGATTAGGGACAGTTACAATTTCTGACAAGGTCAACCCTACAGGGAGCGAGTCAGATCCTTCCCCAAACAAATAAAGATGCATGTTCAAATAAATCTTTGAGATTTGACTGTTGCTTTTATCTTATAAAATACCAAATATCTTTCAGTCTCTAGCCTCTTTATAATAAATCAAATCAAAGAACCAGAGAACAGAAAATCACTCTTCGGTTGAAGGGTTTACCAGTCACATAGTCAATAACAGAACAACAAATCTACCAAAGCCAGCAGGATGCATTTTGAAGAAAAGTTGTGTTGAAACAAAATGACTAGGGGAGGATATTCTGTACCTGAAGCAGCAGATGATACTTCAGGATCCTCTGGACCGGCTTTAGCAGATAGGATCCCAGAGGCAGGGAGCGCTTCAGAGCAGCCTGTCGATCCCGAAAGAACGTGGCCAAAGTTTTACTCCTCATGCAGTCGGTCAGTGCTGCCACGGAGCTGGAGGACAAAAGAGAATCATAGCAATCATGTCAAATTTGTCTCTCAAAGAAAATACTACAGCAAAGATGTAATTAAAACAAATATTTTCTAGCTACTTACTTGGGATAGTTGGTGCAATACTGAGTGTATATTTCAAAGTATTCACTCTGAGGAAACAAACATCAGACAAACACATCAGTAGTGTTTATTTCTGTGAGAAACTGATGTCACTGTAAATCATCGTGAGCAAGATGGTTCCACTCACCTTATCCACAAAGCATCGGGCAATGGCCACAGGGTCATTCTCACACATGTCTAGGGACTGCAGCAGTTCACTGAAATGCAGAACACAACAGAGAGAGAAAGTTGAGTGTTAATGGACTCGCTCAGTAATTAATTTGTCTAGGAAGGAATAAAAGAAAAAAAAAATAGAAGTAACCCAAAAGGAAGGAGTGACGATGAGTAGCAAAGTAAACCCATAGCAATACTTCTGTTTTTTAACCACAGTTGTGAAAAAGCTCCACTAGATGGCGACATACACTGTTGAACATGAACTTTGTCACACACTCAGATTGAGCGTGACATTCTTGACTTGGAATTCTCCATGCCCACAGTCCCATCAAAAACAAGCTTTATTCAGAGCTTGGGAAACCAAAACATGTGCGTTCTAAGGTATTTTGATGCCTCGCACATCAGCATCACTAAAGGAGGAAACATGAACGGAGGGCCACTGTGGAAAAATACAACTGCACCCAAAAAACCTAAACATCACAAGTGCTCTGCACGAAAGCTGCTCCGTTAACATAACACATGGAATCATGACATTCAAACACAATTCATCACACAGGCACTCCATAACATAGATCAAAGACAATGTGGCTTTACCGAAACGGACTACAAGCAAATGTGTCAACAGGTTTATGGTACAATGACAAAATCTTGATGTTGAGATTTCTTTTGAACATATTATCAATATTTGTTCATACCACATGATTACTTTGTCAATAGTTAAGGATGTAAGAGGGTTTAGGGTTACAAAGAATATAAATCTGTGTATAAAAGAAAGCCCATTCATCTATTAATCAGTTAATGTTCACGTCAATTGTAAGTTTAATGGACACACCAGTAAAGTATGTATAGTCAATGGTTTGTCCTGGTCAGGATGTGCTCTCTGGATCAGGGTGAATAAAATGGCATTCAACTTTATATTTTTCAAATTTCCTCAAAGAGAGACTGTAGAAGAATACTTATCGTTCTAGCAACAACATCTGGTTTCCCCTGGGCAACCTACTGCGAATTGTTATGGCTCTGTTGCAAAATTAAGTAAACATGCAGCACCTGTTCTCAGGCTGCTGATACAAGAATTCCTCCACCTACAAAATGCTGTGATAAAAGATATTATCACTAGAACCACTAAAAGGAACCCGCTGGTACAGACCACGTCATGCTAGCTTGTCAAGAAGGAGGCTAAATACCGCTCCAAAGTTAAGCCAAATTTTAGCGAGGGTAAATCTGGCGCGGCCATATTCACAGGGGTCCCTTGACCTCTCACCTGAAAACATGTGAATGTAAATGAGTTCTATGGCTACACACGAGTCTCCCCTTTACAGAATGACCACTTCATACTGATCCCATGCAGTTCGGGCCGAAAACCATGCAGTTTTTTTGAATGCAGTATAAATAAAACTTTTTGTTTTGCCTATTCTAAACATGGTTTCTGCAAACTGGGGTCCCTCTTGGAAATGCATAAATCGGATAGGACTAGAAAGCTGAGACTCTTTTGGATCTAATGAGCCCAATTGTATTCATGTGTGATGAGGTTAGTCCCCATCGTAGACATTTCACATAGTGAGACCAACTTTTGAAACTTGACCTGACTTTATAAAAAGGAGTGCTGTGACCTCAAGGATAATCACAGCCTTGTGTAACTTTACAACCACAAACTAGAGACAGAGGGCATTCAGAAGATGTATGGCTTGATGTATGGCTTGCCTATGACAATAAGGGGGTTTCTGAGCTGTTTTCACAAATGAAGTGCTCACCATCCGATCAAGGACAAATGCAATTCGTGTAAAAATCTCCAAATGTCAAAAGTTGATAACCAATCACAGCATAGATTTTTCTATTGTGTTCCTCGAGGTGTTGTTGTCTTAATGTGGTATTTTGGAGGCATTTTGGATTCATGACTAGAACAACTTGACACAGTGCTGAGATGCATCTCTAAATAATCCCAGCTTTCAAATTACGTATACCGGTACCTCTTCTATGTGGCATATACTGTTGACCTGGTATCTCCCCCTATAGATACAATGCCCCCCCCCTAAAAAAGATAAAAATAAGTCTATGGTAAAGAGAGGTGGCATAGAAGAGGTTAAAGAAAACAAGGCCTCCCAGTGCAATGTGACAAGAAGAAAAGCCTTATCCCATCAAAAGGGCAACACATGGAACTTTTGGATCTAAAATCTGTCAGAATCTGTCTTGTACAGCTGGTTAGAATTTCATTAGAGAGTAATAAGGATCAAATCATCCCCATTTGTGGCCCAGAGCTGTGCACCAGCCTTGACATTACCGGGGGAGGCTCCTCGATGTGAGAAGAGAGAGGAATGTTAATGTGTGTTTTGGCAAGCAGTGTGGTCAGCAATGAGTACTCGCTGACATAAATGTGAAGCTAGCAGCACCACCAATTCCCTGGCGTTCTGAGATTTGCAAAAGTGCGTTTAGTGTAGAGTCAGTGTGTCTCTCCTTTGTTTCTCATTGCATCCGGTTTGTGTCGGGGAAAGTGAAACAAAAGCATGCAACATTCTTCCACCATCTCACAATATAATATCATATAACTTACATATATAATGTGTTTATAATATGATTCATATATGTTTCATATATGAATCTATATGAATCTATGTTTCAAGTATATGAAAACACTCCTCACTTAAAGGAAGTGAACACAAATGTAGTGATTTCACTAACTACCACACGTCTTTTGTGCTTTGCTAAACCGCCATGAATGCATATAAAATGTCTTTTCAAATATTATCCTTTACTTTTGATTGTTGTGACCATTTTTAGTAAGATATACTTCAGCATAAAAAAAATTCGATGTGGATTATACTTTTGATTTGGGACTTACCTGTTGAACTCATAGATGTCCTCTATGTTTCCAAACAGAGCACACACTTGCTCTGGTTGTATGGGAAGGTTACTCATATCGATAATGTGAGCCAAGTAGTCCTGGAAAAACAATAGAGACGGAGTTATACATAAAAGATGGAATGTTATGGAAAAGGTCAGTATTTGGTGACATATCAAGTCAAGCGTCATACAGGCACTTCCAAATTCTTCCCAATAGAGGGAGCAGTTATGTAGAAAAAACTATTTTCTCCTTGTGTTCCTGTTATATCCTCTATGAAGTTTTTATATGACATTTGGTTTGACCAACTGATTGCTGCAGATGCTGTTGGGCTATAGTGTTTGACATACCATCTAGAAGATTTTAAGGCTTTTCTGTTTTTAGCAGGATCACAGTAACAGTCACAATCAACTGATGTGATCTTTAAAGAATCCTTTTAAGGATTTGTTCCATTGAGTAGAAGTCAGTGTGACTGTCTGGAAGAGGTTCTGTGATACCCAAACCATAAACATCCGACTCCTCCTGTACCCCAGGAATACTCCGAAGTAGATAAAAACATCTAAAAACGCAGTAACCAAAAATGCCAACATCTGGATGATTTATTCTACCCCTTGATCAATTACACACTCAAGTGGCATACAAACAACTCCAAACAAGTGGAGGAGTAAGATGACGAGAGACAAACTCGCACACATGCAGCGATTATATAAAGAGCATACCGGTAAACAGCTTATACACACACCCAGCCTCCCAGCACACACACACACCCTTAGCAAGCCTGCCGGGCAGAGTCCAGATTAAGAGTAGAGTCATCACATCACAGTACTGAATGAACTGCAGCCGGTCATGGATGAAGAATTCCAGTGCAGTGAGAGCAATGCTGACTTGCAGTCAGCAGGGCGTCTCATAGTCTCCTATAGAAAACTCGCCCCCAGTGTTAATACCATAGACACGTGACCTTTAGTGTAGTGTGAGAGATTTAGTGCTATGCATGTAGTCGCTAGTTTACAGTGCTATTAGCTGTGTTTTTATCAAAGAATAAGAAGAGTTACTTTTAATAAATGCTCTGATTGCGCAATTTTATGTTCAATCAAACCACAATAAATAAAGTAAAAAAAGAAAGAATAAGAAGGGCTGTTTTGTCCTTTTAATACTGTAATGGGTCAAATAAAAAATCCTATTAAGTGAAGAATAATATGAGTCATATGCTAAACTAGGTCTTTCTGGATCCCATAATCACTGACCACATTCTTGTTTCAACAATGTTGAGTATGATTATTCTGTGTGTGTCCAGCCCAGTTGTTGGGGGCGTATCTAGACATGTGACCAGCTGGGTCAAACAGCTGTTCTCATGGACAGTTGAGGGTGACATTTGAGAGCGAGTGATAGACAAGAACTAAAGGCAGAGTGGACATAGCTTCAACAGCTGCTCGGGAGTTCAGTGTCAATATCAAGAGGAATCTTTGAATTAGTTTGCTGAAGAAGCAATGTCAACATGAGGCAAGAGTTTCACATGTCTGTCAGATTCAAGGCCTGGTGTGAAATGAAAATGAGCTGCATGCAATCAATTTGATGGAAGCCATACTACAATCTTAAAAGGATAGAGGACACATCTGTACTAGACTGTGTTCCCACACTGTAGACTATAGAAAGTCTCATTTCATCTGTGTTATTTCTACAGTTGGTGCAACGATGGAGGTGTTTGTGTTGGCTGGGAGGCCCTGAGAGCTCAGGCCAGGCTGGAGCTGTGTGACCGGAGCCAGAGCATGCTGCTTGATGGGCTGCTGCTCCTGTCAAGTGAAATAGTTAGAAGTCCTGGAAGTGTTTGTCAGGAGCAAGTCCTTACTCGAGCAGCACTCCCTCCCACAGCAATTGCCAGACACCGGCACTGTCTGAGACAAGGTGAGGAGACGTGCTTGCTGGTTCACAGTCAGTCTCAGAAATGCCTCACATGTTAAAGACATTACCATAAATTCTGTGGAGACTGTTTGACAGCAGAGCGCTCCTGTTTCTATGCAGGACCTGGGAAAGATTGAGGGCCAGAGAGATCTCTTAGTCTGGAAGTTGTTTCCAGACTACAAAAGGTAGAAAATGTGATATGACGTAAGTGGTCTGTTGAGTGGTAAAATCCCCCCTGGCCCATTTTTTCATCCTCCACATCTCTGAAATAAGGTTTCTGCTATCTTTGGCTAGGATCATAAAGCCCATGATTTCTGTCATGAAAGACCTGCACTGTGTCCCAGTTTTGACTGTGTGTTTGAACTCCAGATTTGAGCGGAGTCCATAAGCCCAGGCAACAGGCTGTAAACTTTCATTGCACTGTAAATATACAGAATGGTTTATATACAACGCTATGACCAGATCATAAACTGCTACGAAAGGCTTCATCTCTATGGACTAAAAATCTATAAACAAAGCACACAATTGCCAGATGTGAGGCATGCATTTTTGTCAACTAACTGCTATTGTTTAGAAAGCAAGAATTCACAATGAATCCTTGTAATGAAAAGGAAAGAAAGATCTCCTGGATGTTTTACTCATGTGTGGCCACAAACAGCTGCTTAAGTTTGAACACAGCAGACAGTATTTGTTCTCAACGGCAGTTTAGTCCAATTCCCCTATTTTGGCTTCTAGCTGGCCAAATTCAGTAAATCACCTCCAAAGAGGGCTGCAGACATGAAGTCATAGCTGCACATTAATCCAAGTCAAACATGTGCTTTAATTACACAGAATAGTGATGATTTACTCAAATGGTTGGCTCACAGTGAATACTTGGCTGAAAGTTTTCTTTAAAACACTAACTGTAGCAGAATATTCAATTTCGGTACAGTCAGCATAATCTTGACTTCCACTCACCTCCACGATGCTGCGCAGGTCCTTGACGTACATGCGCTCTGTCTCAATGATCTCCATGACAACACGGTCCAAATAGGTCAGCTTTGGGTTGGGCGCCATGGCGTGTGTGACGACAGGCGAGGCGAGGATGTGAGGTATTTCTCCACTTGCCTTCCTGTTGGAGGTGGCGTTGTTGTTCCACTGGTTGCTGATCACCCTGGGCTCCAGCCGTTCCTGCCAGCGACCCCTGGAGCATGTGAGGGTGGGACTCTGGTCCGCTGGCCGCTCTCCAGCGCTTTCAGCGGGGCTCAGATCAAGGTCTATGTCCTCCTCACTCTGTATGGGTGGAGTGGTTGAGGAAGGAAGGGCTGCGGTGCTTCCAAAGAGGCTGCGACCATCACGGGATGACCCAGAGGACAGGGTGGACACCAGGCTCACTGGACGATCACCTTCTGCATCCAATAGCTCCACACATAGCCGGCTGTAGTCTGGGCCCAAGTCATTGTTTGTCCGGTGATGTTCACTGGTGGAGAGGGGCGAGGACAACTGAGGAGATTCTGGGACAGGTAAGAGACAGAGGGTAGGTGTCAGGATTTGAGAAGGTAGACCCTATGACCGTGCATTTAAAGGCAGCATGGTCAGCACACTGGGATATCCACATCACTTTGGCATCCTTAAAGAGACTACAAACTACAAAACATTTTCAAGCCTTCAAAAGGTTGAGTATTTCATATTTAAAAAACACATTTTGGTTTTAGTATCACTTTATGTACCTGCCACTTAATGGGTTTGATTTAAATTTTGAACTTTATTGAAGGAAACTCACTAAGCCAGCTCTTTTGCAACAATCTAATTAATCATATTTCCTTTTGCGTACTTGGCACCCGCCCGTCTAAAAATGCCAATGGTAAAGGGTGCAACCACAACTTTACATTGCTCAAATAATTATAAAATTATATTAATAAAATAAATAAAAAAATCTATGTTTTCTGAAATACTATCAGGGTTTCAGTGTGTGCTAGGGATTTAATGATCTGTTGTTAACATTAAGTAATATAATGCTGTTATAAACCAGATAAACTATTTTTAGGGATCACTTCTCCCTCCAAGTGGACAAAGGCTATGGCTGCATTAAAACACCGTCTGGGGACAACTTCAGATACATAGCACTCTTGCGACATTGAACAGACTACTATCCACAAATCAATAAAAGACAGCTCAGAGCTCTGTGTTTTTACTCCCAGACCGAGACACAGGAGTGGTTTACAGTAAAATGCCTCGCTCAAATCATTACTGACATGGCCTAATTCAAACACTGCATGTTCTATGGAAAACCCAGCCATTTCCTCTTGTTCTCCTGACTGCTGAAGGCTGAACCTTGGAAAAACAGAGAGGGGGGGAAACTGATGGGAAGAGAAAAAAATACGAGGAAGGGGAATAGCCGCTTTGTTTGTATGTCTTGATTGAACTACGTTTGAATATAAGAGACATGGAATCCATATTCAGTTTCACATCCTTCCTGGACATATGGGGAATTTTCCTCACAACGGTTTCCTAAATATATGAAGTCATGGTGGTGTGAGAATGGAGCACTGTGAAGGCACTGTGCAGAGAGCTCCATTTCCTTAAATATTTGCAGAGCAATGGGGTCAAAACCATTTTGCCAAGCTAAAGAAATGAAGCTTTGTCACGTAATTTGACTTCAGCCTATTAAATGGAAATCTACGAGGTACAAACCATCATTAAGCAAAACATTAAAATATATTGCCTGGTGGGGATGGAGAGCATAATTTGGTTTTGATAGCCTACAGATGTAGCCTGAAATACACTCTCTTTTACCAGTGTTGACAAGTTGTAACATAAATATGTTCATCATTAGTGCATCATTGGTCAGCAGCCCATAGCTGATAATACAAACCTGATGTTGAAGGTATTTCGTCAATATGTAAGAGGCTGCAACCAAAATGATTTACGATTAGAGTACTCAATTGATTTATTTTACATATAATGTACAGTTTTATAGAGAACATACAACCTTTTACATCTCTCCCTGGAATTAAGGATATCAAACAAGAGAAGTAATTCACATGAGAACATGGGAAGTGCCCAAAGTTAGTGATTTATTAAGTCTTGAAAAAAACACAACATGCACCTGGATGATGGGCTTCACATGAGGAATCAAAAAGCCTTTCAGTTCATTCAGACGCACGCACCTTTTGGCATCCTCAAACTTTCCATGAATCAGTACGGAGCTCATGGGAGTCTCCTCCCCTTGCACAACTTGCTCCACAATCCACACCGAGTCGTCCCAACAACACGGTTCCCATGCAAAACCTCACTGGGAGAAACAGATGAGTTGGCAAGCAGGAGCTGACCACGAAAGAAAACTCTGTTTACGGACTGTGACAAATCACAGGGTTGATAGTGTAAAGGGAGTAAAGCGGTGGGCTATTACACTTACTACGCCACTACAAATTACATCGAGGCATCTACTTCCTTTGCCGCCTTCTGTCTTTACATTTGGTTTTGAGCTTTGCTGTGTCTGACTAGTGAAACTCCCTTCCTCTTCCCTTCTCTTCCTCACAGCAAATAGAGCATCATGAAGCTGCTGTGCTGCAGACTGCAGTCAATGCCAAGCAACAGGGAGGGGGATGAACAGCACAAATCAACAACATGTGTCTGCCGTCTCCCCTCTTCTAGTTATTCAGATTCATAACTTTATCTTCAACAGCGGTAGTGTAAACTAGCTGACTTATCTTTAGACTTGAGCACACACACTTGACTCCAGCACCAGCTCAGCTTCACATACTGACTCTACATGCAGGCATTATCTGTGGCTGATACCACAGGTTTCAGGGAAACCAGCAGCACCACTCAACGATTCCGTTGAAACAGGCCGTGCAAAGGAATGCAAATGCTCTGATCAGCATACTGATCCAACGTATGCCGAGTGTCTGTTCCTGTGCGATGTAGTGCAAAGGGTTTCCATTCTGCCCGTCGCTCGGGACAAATAAGACTCCATGCATCCATGTTGTTGTTTTTTCACCACTTACGATGCAGTTCTTCATATAAAGCAACCATTATTGTACAGACAATGTAAAAGCAGAGCCTCTTCAGCATCTGCAAACATTTATCACTAATCTCTAAAAGATCTGTAGCCACAGTGTGCCGCCCTGTTGTCAGATGTGGAGCACTGTTAAGTGTCCGGTATTAAATTTAACCTTTTAAAAATACATAGACAAGTTTTCACTTAAAGAAAGCATGAATAGGCTGTTTTTACATGTTATGTGTTACCATCATCTTATATTTTAATGTGATCTATGTATATGTGTATACAGTATGCATTTCTGTGTGTCAGCTGTGTCGTGGTTTGTTTGTATGTTTTGGCTGCACAAGTGTTGATGCATTTGCTGTGTTTAATCTATCGCCTTGATGCTTAACATCAGCAGAATGAATACACATTACATAATACATTTTATATATTGTCACATTCAGGCAATTTTCCCAGCAGGAACTGAGACTGATCAAAGATAAGCACAGCTCTCTGGCTGCTTTAAGACCACATTTGTTAGCATTAACTTTATTGGTAGGAAAAATGGTTCTTGAAAATTATCCTTTAAAGCCCAAATGCCAAAGATGTTTTGGCAATAAGTGCAGGGAAAGGTCTATAAAAAGAAACCACCGTATAAGGGGCAGCGAGCAGCACAAACTAGTTTAAACCATCTGTTTTCTACAGAACTGGCGAGTCAAATCTAACATCTGCACACAAACACTTTTATAAATGTTTCTACAATTCGTCTGTCAGCGTTAAATTAATCTCTTTCAACAGATTGTGCATTCAGACTTTGTAGGCAACGGGACAAGATTTTGGTATTGGAAGAGGTCTTGTTTCCGTTTGAAATCAGTGTAGTATTAACTTATCACGTTTTGGCAGGCTTTGGTTAAATGCAGCTAAATGGTCCGTGTGGGGAGCAAAAGAGGCGGAATTTATTGACCAAAATGCAATCTTGGAATCCACCGGCTATCGTCTGACGATGATTTAGCTTTTTATTGGTTTAAAATTAGCCTGTAAACTGGCTACTTGTCTCGTCTCTCAACTTCAAGTCCAGTCTCGCATCTCAAGGAAACAAAGTCTTGGCCCGATATCTGGTAAAACTGGAAACCCAGACATATAGTGCTTCTCTGTCGTCGGACTGATACCCGATGGATTAAGAGATAGGTGTTAAATTAGTCTTAACCGTTACTGAACATGTCAGTGAAAACTATTGTCTAAACACTTTGAGAACATTTGGAAAATGCACAATATAGCACACTGATCAAAGCAACAACAGCAGCTAAAACATGCAAGTAAACGTGAGATTCAGCTTCAGGTTTTGAATTAATTTACTAAATAAAAACTTCATGTGATGGAATGATTGCTTCATATCTACATAGTTTAAAACATTTTGAAGTGTAATTTGTAAGCAGCGTATTTGTATCTATTTACAAAACAAATCCCTACCACTTCTTTCTCAAAAGCTAAGTTAAATCGTAACTTACACATAATGTTAGGTCAGCACACAATTTCCATTACAGTCAAGCCATAGATTTTCTCACACACACACACACACACACACACACACACACACACACACACACACACACACACACACACACACACAAAACACAATTTCACAAAGTACACCACCCCAAAAAAACACAACACTCTCCTTTGTTTCAGCACTGCATCAATATAGTTGTTAACTCACAGACATAACCATTAACAAAGTCAAGGCTAGAGAGATAGTATAGTATTTGGACTACATTTCAGGCAGCATCTAAGCCTCAACAACTCTCAGCTGTTTTTCAAAGTTCATTTAGTCTCAACAAAATCCCCAGCAAGACCGCTAACTAATAGATTACATTATTTCAGCTGTGTGTGTGTGTGTGTGTGTGTGTGTGTGTGTGTGTGTGTGTGTGTGTGTGTGTGTGTGTGTGTGTGTGTGTGTGTGTGTGTGAGAACAGATTACTAATGTTGTTGCTGAGAAAAATGTCTGGAATTCCAGATAAAAAAAAAAACTCCCAACCCCCTCATAGTAATTCTTTGAATTCTAGTTTTCTGTCCGTTAAGCCAAGGTTAACAGACAAAGGTGTGTTGATGCTACAAGCATAACCTTTCCTTCTCTTTTGTTGCTGCCCTGAATCCAAATCCCCTGGACAGCAGGTCACTTTAATGCAGTGCTGGCATATGCTAATGCAGCAGGTAGCCAAATAACCACGTTATGTTTGTGTGGTCGTTTATGTTAAGAAAAAGTCAAAGAAAACGGCTTACCAGTCCGGGACCCTTTACTCAATAAAACCAGTGAGTTTGAGGGGCGTGACTGATAAAAAGATGGGCGTCAGTGATGACAGGTGATTTAGGGTGAATGCTTCTGTTTCATCGCTGAAAGCAGACAGGACATTCACTCAGCGAGGGGCTCGATGACTAATCAGTCTAGAACTAATAATGTGAAGTCTACACTTGTTTCCTTTTCAGACTGAGCTTATCATGCAGTTAACAAAGCAGACAGTTCATAAACTTGCCCGCCTCTGACGTCATGGTTATATGAATGTCATGCAGTACCTAATAAGGTAAGGTGGTGCAGAAGGTTTAATAAAAAACGTTGAAAAGAATACCCCAGCACCTGGTTATTAACTTTTCTAAAAGACTACAAACGCATGTGCGACAGAGATGATCTGTATCTGTCTGAAGTTGTTGGTGTACGGGACACAAAGCATTCCTTTATGAAGAAAATTCTCTGGCTTGCGTAAAAAATTATCTCAGCATGCTTCAGTAATGGCAGACTAAAACAGCAGTCACATATGTCCCTACCATAACGTCCACTGACATGATCACATGATCACATGATCACACAGCAACACATTTTCCAGCTGAGTATTCACACCTTCTCTGAGAACATGATAACCCATGGCATACAGCTATGACGTTAGTGTTTTGTTGCAAAACTCTGTGATGATGATGATGTGACTCAAGTTCCATCAGTTCATGCAAACCAGCCTCTATGCAAATTCTACCCAGGACAAGCTATAGTTTTCTTTCCTCCAAAGTCTGAAACTGCCCCGTCCACGTACCTGGCTAACTTCTGTTTTGCACTCACAACAGGAGGACAGTAAAAACATCTTTGTGTACAGTACATCGCATAACACGATGTCGACTTGACTTACGTTATTAGGAAACAAACTAGAGACAAAGAAGGTTAATAATAACGGTTAAATAAGGTCGAAAAATGATGGTGCACGGTGGAAAATGTTCAGCGTCAACAACAGTCTCATAATTATGTCAAGTTGAACTACATGTTTAAGATATTTCCACAGAGCAAAACTATACATACACTTGCATCCATCCTCGCATACCTAAAAGTGCTGAGATTCATCCACTAAAGCAACTAACCTGAAAGAGCAATGTGTCCTGGATGATTTGTAAGTCACCTTCTCCAATCACTGCCACTCCTGTGACCACTTTGAATTTGATGAATGATGAGTGTGCACTGCACAGTCAAAGAAAAGGTGTCTCAGAGGAATACACACCCTTATCACTATTTCAGATGAAATAACTAGGGCCCCAAGTCAAACTAAATTTGCTTATGAGAAAAAAAATAAAAAATGTTTGTGCTAAAGTTTTTGTTTTCTAACCAAATCAGGGGCAAAGAAACAGGAACAACACAGACTATATCTATGTTCAGCATGCAAATGCTTATCCCAAAGCAGCAGGAACAGACTTTCTCTCGCCACGGGAAAACTTTTAGCAGATAAAAAAAGCCAGTCAGAGTTGCATCAGTGTTAAGCCATTTTATGAGCATAGAAAACTGTAGGAAAGCACTCTGGACAGAACATCCTATTGAAACAAACAAGCCCTCTCCTGTTCTGTTCGTAATATTTCACACAGCCGCTCCTGCTTGAGTCATACTGACTCAAGTATCAAAAGGTGAGGAAATTGAACCTAGCGGACAATGAATCACATCTTGAATCATCTTGAGATATTTCTCTAAACCCAAGCTTGAGTGGACCTGCAACTTCATGATCAATGATATTAACACTGTCACATATTGCTCATTTCAGTGCTCAGTTTCATCTGGGAAGAGCATTCTTTGTTTCCTGTCTTGGCAGCTTCATACATTACTTCACTCCCCTGAGGATAAAAGGTGTTGTGTAATCTACTCCAATGTAAGTCTCATGAGTTAGTTTACAACTTTTCTTGCAACATCATCTTGCTTGACAGAAAAACAAAACATAGTCACATTTGTTTTTCTAGCACAGTGCTGGCACAGAGTAACTATCTTGGGGAGATTCCTACTGGACCGCTCATGTAACAAGGAGGAAAATCCTTGTTGCTAATTGGCTGATTTGTACTTTCAAAAACATCTTAGAACTGGCTCTTGAGGCGACTGCTAATCTGCTCACTCTGTCAGAGCCAAGTGCACAGTGTGTGACCCTGTTTCCCCTCGGTGGATAAAGAGGGCATCGTGTTTTGCAATACATCTATAAAGCCCTTCCGCCCCTCAAGATCCACTCTAAACTTCCATCTTCAACACCCCTCCACAAACTCCTCCCCCGGTGGCTGTCGGGATACAGGGAGGTCGTCTTACACTGATCCCCTTGGGAAAAACTCCTCCCCACCTGGCAACAGTGACTGGCTGCCCCTCGGGAGGGCGGGAGGGCAGGAGGACCAAGCACACAGGGTGCCTCGGAGGATTAGTCCCCGAGTCTTCACAGACCATTATCAAACAGCATGAGTCAGAACACTGGCGATTAGACAGTGAGATGGCTTGGATTGATTTCTTATCCCTTGATGGAGGAAACACTTTGGGTCACTTTAAGGGTTCGCTTATTTAAAACAGTCCTTTATGTGTACAAGATGGTTTGATTTACACCTGCCTTTGGCCTCTCAAGGAGCTTTTAATGCTGTGTTAATAATTAGCCTGAAGGTTGGTAAATAAACCGCGGTGGACAACAGAGGCTGAGTATACACACGGAAACTGAACCTGCATTCCACACAGACTGTCAAGGTCAAAACATTAGGCTGGAAAGTTTTAGGGGAATTCTGGTGTTTAAAAGTGAAACTGACTGTGCGTTGTGTAGTCTTCAAAATTCACTCATTGACAGAGCAAAGCTTCTTTTTTTTCTTTTTTTTTTTTTATTCCTGAATTTCCTATGTAAAAAAATCAGACAACCAAAAGGTTACTATAGCGAAATACCAAGAAAAGCTAATACAAAAATAAAAAGTTTACATGCTTATTGATTCGGCCTTTTAACATACACCAATATAAAAAATGATTGGATAACAAACAAAATCCCTTCACCAGCATTAGAGAGTGACATGTTTCAGCGATACAGGATTCTTCAATTACCAGAAAGGACACAAGACCTCAAAAAGCTCAAATTTAATCCTGTAAACCTCGCCTGCGCTGGACCCTGGATCTTGAAGGATCCAGCTGTGCCAGCTGACCTCAGTGCATAGGCATGTGATGATCCACTTAGGAAACTCCTCCATCAACAAGCCCCCCCCCCACCCCCCCTCCCTAAGAGCCCTCAGGCACTAGCACACAGCCAGCCTTGGATCCATTCAAAACTTACATTTCCTCTGGACAACACACACCATCTGGGCTCTGAGGTGTGAGTCCATTGTAAACTTTACCACCAATATGACAGCCTACAACCAAACTGCTGTCTTGTTAGCGCCTTTCTGCAGAGTCCACACAGGCTGGTGGCAGGACAGCTGTGTGAAGTGTGGTGAGGGTCAGGGAGGAGAACTCCATGTAATTCACATCAAGCTGTTTATTACATGCATCATAATTAAGGGTGTGATGCTGTTTCTCCGGTGGTTACACCTTTAATAAGACTTACTGGGCACAGCATTGTTGTATGCCCTATTAAACGGATATAGTTTTGTTATGCAATAATAAACTAGAATAAACAGCTTTAATTACATGAACAAACTTTTCCAATAACATGCAATTAACATTACTAAACCATTATTGTGTCTAGCGTCATATCTGCAGTGTCACTTAAATATTCCTGTGCAGCTGCTTACACAACTGAATGAAATTGTTAAGGAGAATTATTGTATTGATTCAAATGAGTTTCTAAGAGGCCATCGAACAGGAACACCCAAAGCAGAGCGCCTGTAACTAATGTGGGTAATCCACCGGAAGAACTCTATAGGAGGAATGCCATTGTAGGAGGCTGTATAACAATTTACATTGAAATACATTCTTTTGTTAGGATTACGAGGAATCTGGGACAAACAATGAAATTAAATACATTGAATGTAGAATCTTATAACAATAGCAGCCATCTTACGTAATGACTTACATAAAATGACGCTACACTAGTAAGTTGTTGTGGACATACAGGATAAGGGGCTACCAGGAGTTTCAGGGGAGTGCCAGTGCATGACTTCAAAACTTGAACAGGAGTTGCTGCTGGCTAACCTGAGGCTGTCTGTGATTAACGCTACAGGCAATTAAGCAGAGAAAGAGTTCCCGTCCAGGAACTCCACTGACCAGCCCACTCAAAGACGCAGCCATCCCTACCATCATACATCTATATCCACAACCCTATGCCCACTGGTCTGGAAAAGCTGCAGTCAATGGAGATGATCCGTCCGTCCCCCAGAATCCCTTTAAAGCTGTACATTCTGCTCACACAGCTACATTCCTGTCTGGGGTTAAGTAGGTCAGAGGGAACTCTTATCTTTGAAAGGGATGCTTCATGCTGCCTCAGGTCGGTTGATGCCTTGATGCCATTGGATTGACATGTGATGATGACAGCTTAGCTTAGGTGGAAGTTATGATGGGTCTTTTTTAGGTTCATCCAATTCTTTTGGAAATTTAAAGTGAAGAATAACCAAACATATAATATAATGCATAGCGCCATTCAAAGGCTGCTGGTGGTGAAAACTATCAACATGGCTTCTTTTCACTTCAAAACTCTTTGATGCTTTATGGAATTGGAGCTTGATAGGCACCACAACCTTTTTATTGTTTACCTTGACCGGACAGGGAGGCTTCCTCTCACCATGTGCATTCCTCCTGCCTGTTAACCACATCCACTCAGCACCTCACGGAGATAGCACACTACCAGCAGCCCTGCCCCTTAATTACCATCCATCCTTTCACAGCAGGTGGGGATGGGGGGAGGGGGAGGGGGTGTGGTCAGTCACACTTTAACTCGAACAAAATCAGTCTGAAAATGTTTAGACTGCAAGTTTGGTGTTCTGTCATGCCAAAGTGATTTCTTCTGGGATATCCGAGCTGCAAAATGAGCTGTGAGAACGTGCAGTCGGTGCAGAGTGGCCTTTTGAGCAAATTTCCTGAGGGCGGCACATGTGTCCCCCAGCCAAAAGCCTCCTCTGGCCAAAGCTCAACCAAAGGGACAGGCGAGGAGGAAAAAGGGAACCATTGACACACCGGTATTCTTCAGCCAAAGTGGAAGCCTAGCGCAAAATGTGTTCAGTAGAGAAGAGCGGAGGCATTGGGGGGCGGTGGAGGGGGGGGGCGGGGTTGAGGAACAGAGCAGGCAACCAGATACAAAGAGGCCCTGTGTCAATGCAGTGGCTCTGTGACTGAATATAATGAACACTAAAATAATATGTAATTTGAGTGGTCCCCAGCATATAAGGTCAGCACCGCTGGCTCAACCGACCATCTTGGCTGTCGGAGATTCTGACACATTCTGGGTTGATGTGCGAGTGCTCGGGGGTTTCAGCTGTATGAGAGAGGTTGGCCGAGCTCCACAGCCACACAAAGAGCCTCTCTGCCAGTCTGGACTGTAGGAGGGGAGTTCACTGCTCTCTCAGCTCAAGCCTCTACATTTCCTCTATTCCTCCATTTCCAGCATTTTTCCATCTACCTCTGCTGTACTTGTGTGTTATGTTAGTACACTGATATACCATTAGGAATAACCCAACTTAATAAAACTCCATGTTAAAAGACTGGTCAATTCATGGGCAGCAATTACAGGAGCAAGGGTCATACTCCATATAATTGCATTGATCTCACCTTCCCCCATTGGGTCCTGGTGGAGAGCAGAATGGGACCCCTCTGGCATGGCACTCAGGCCTCTGGAGCTGACAAAACAAAACATGAAGGGTCAAACAGGATTCAGGCACTTCATGTCCGGGCTTACAGTAAAAATCACATGTCAATGTTTTTCATCCTTGGTGGGTTCTCATTGAAGAACACCCTAATGTTTCTTTACTTTAGGTTAGTTATTTTTCATTCATTTGTCAAGTGAGCCATGCTCTGCGTTGGCCCATGCTAGCTACTTGCAAATACAGTGGAAACCTTTTATAGTGATCACGTCTGTCTGGGTCCAACTGAACGTTATAAGAAGATGATTACTATAAAAAAATTTGCCTTTTTCTTAATTTTTTGTGCAGATTATAATCAAATTGCAATTTGTATATTTATTACATAAATTTTATAATTTATATTGTATTGATCGTTTCAAAATACAGTACAGCGGTTTCAAACGTTTTAGCAAATTAATGCATACATTAACACTATAATACAATGAGTACTGTACTGTATATAAATTATATTTTACTGAAGTTCAAATTATAATCAGGCTATAGCCTGAAACAGTATTTTGCAATTTATAAATACAGTAACATCAATAGTACAAATTGGCTCCTATGGCACAGCTTGACAATGGTTTTAATGCATTTCTAAATATTTAACTGGCCTGAAAATAAACTGTAGGCTATCAATAGCTAACTGTTAGCATCATCATCATAATACAGTATCATGGGAGTAAAGTAAAAACAAAAAAAATAGAATTACCAGTACATTTCTTTCTCATATTTTGTCCCGTATGAAAAGACCCCAACTGAACATTGTAAACGGACTAATTGATTATCAGAAGCGAATTATTTAAATAGCAATGATTGTGTCCCAAGCTGTTTGATCCGTATAAGCAGTTGATCACTGTAACCATGATCGCCATACGCAGTTTCCACAAAGCTGGGGCTGAAGTATGTATGCAAAGTGGAGGCAACAGTGACATGATCTCATGCTAATCCGTAGAAAAAGGGCCAGAGGGTTAGACAGCAGTCTAACTGAAGAAGAATGGACACACGCAAGAGCTTCAGCAGCTACCAAGCAAATGGTAAACATTTAAGAACCTCTCTAGCTGCCTACTGAACTACATACATATCAGTTATGCATCTTTGATTGATGTGTTTCTCAAAAACAGCATTTCAAATAGATTTACGAAAAGTATATATATATATATATATATAAAAAAAAAACTTGCTTGTATACATTTGTTTCATGAGTGTTACAAATAAATCCATGTCACATCAAAACAAGTCTCTCATTATCAGAATCCGGTGAGATTACAGGTTCACTCCTGGTGGCAGGTACTTTTCTAATCCCTCATGCCAGGCTGCGGTGCTGTTACTGATGCGGTGTGTCCCCTCAGAGCCACTGTGCTGCCAGTTTCTCACATCACTGCCTCTCTGGCTCCTCACAACAAATTAACATGAAAGACTGCGCATGAGAACTTCTCTCTCTGTGATTCCTAGTGAGCCTCCGGCCTTTTAAACATTACATTCTTCGGCCAGCTAGATCTGAAGAGCAGGAATTCTTCAGGGATTAGGATGGGCATTGTTCATGGTGCGTTTGCTGGCCACTGTGCCGAGCTGACAGCCGGGCCAGCCGAGGCCAAGCCGAGACCACTGCCAGGAGGTTCGCCAATTAAGATGTGCAGGAATGCAAGGAGGGAAGTCACAGAGCTGGATCCACACATTAAGATCACTGCTTCACTGTAGGGTCCCTGCAGCTGTAGCCTGGACTCAAGTAGTGCTTGTTTACTGGACAAGAAAGTCAGCAGCCATAAAAATACTATTCCTATTTTGTTCATCCTACAGCAAAGCACAAGTGAATAGGGCAACAAAAAAAGCTTTCCCACCGTATGAAACTGAATGCAGGTTCTTCTTTGGATTCATAAGCCATCATTCATGTCTATGGTTTCATGATATTTACAGTTGGTAAAGAAATTGACCAAACTACCCTACATTTTCATCCGTTTTGCCTTCAACATGGATCTGACTGCACTCAAAGATGCAACAAGATTATTGATTTCAAAGAGAGCGCAAACAAATGGTGTAAAATACACAGATTTATGCTCAGTCAATACAGCACTGCAACAACAACATTCTTCAGGAATGAAGCCTCCTTAAACAGCCGTTGACCAATTGATTTTCAAGTGGTGAGCTAGTTTGTGTAGCCCGACAGGAGTAGTATTCATGTTGAGGGTTCGGGCTCTGATCTTGTTTCAGTGAACAGTGAACTAAAGAAATCCTCTGTTAATCCCACCTACTATGACCTCTGAGTTAACCCTACTTTATGACCAGACCAATACTAATCTGTCTTTGGTCAATGAGAGGCAAGCCTAGGAATAATGGGCTCAAAACCTAGACATCCTGTACACGTCTGAGTCTTAAAAATGTTTTTCCAAAGTCTTATCAAAGGCTGTTGGTAGGTGTAGAGAATGGTTTGGGTGGAGAAAGTGAAAAGGTCTAGCAGGACATGGTAAAGCTGTGTAACCCCAAATCTTAACACATCTGGACAGAATTCAACAATCGTAACTCATTAACTTTCACCCCCTATTTGCTGACATATGGCAATTCCAAATCCTTGTTTTTCTAGGGAGGGGGCACCGCCAGATTTCAAATCCTAAAGAAAACACTACCTACAGACTAACATTCATACCAAGCTGACCACCTGTCCGTGAAATAGCTGCCATTTCACTCAAATAGAGAGCATTTGGTTCCCACAGCTGATGACCGCGTTACCCGCAGCATGAACTGCCCGCATGGGAATCTGCAACTTGCCCCTTAATTGAAGACAGATGCTAAGAGTCAATTTGATGGTTATTAAAAGAAAGACCTGCAATGGATCACTTCTTCAGATGGGCTGATAAACATCCTTGTTCCTCTAATCGCCAGGCTTGACACTGATCCAGGCAGTCAAAACCTGAATTCCTTTCTTTAAAACATAGCAAACAGATAATTAAGGGGTGCAGATGCTGGCCAAGATGCAACACAAGAGAAAATGTATACGGAGTCATCTCCACAAATGTGTTAAATGCCTCACGCTGAGAAAATACGCACAGACAAACATACCTTGAACCAAGACCCCAGGCCTAACATGTTAAAGGAAAATAGTCCTTGGGGGGATGATGACTATCTGGAGCATTTTTCACCATTGGCAGCCTGTCAAGGTTACGAGAGAAGTGAAACCACTGAAGCAAAGAGGAAACAAGACTTATGCACTGGGGGAGACATGCCACTTTCTCTGTCTCTTCAGGAAGGGTTATATGGGGCACAGACAAGTCTGTGAGGATGCAACAGCAAATATATGGACTGCATTTACATTTCAATAAAAAGAAAAGAAGAAAACTCCCATCCACCAGCTGCTCTACTGCCAACTGTTGACGCTCACAACTGATAACATGCAGCTTTGATCCAGCGTCTGAATCCAAAAAGGGAAATTAATCAGCCTTCTGTGCAACAGTTAACAGCTCAAATTGATTTCTCCTCATGCGGAGCAAGTTGATGGGAGGAGAAGCTAAATATAGTTCAGAGAATTCCGGCCCCGCTTCGCTCTCACAGTCGGAGACCTACCGGATCACGTTGCATTCACCGTCTGCCCCAACTAGGCCCACGGGAATCTGGAAGTATGACATAAGCCCCCTGGGATGTCCTCAGTCAGACACAGTGGTGCGGGTTTCTTTAAGACGCCATCACTCAGGACGCATGTTTAAGTTCAGAACAAATAAAACTAAACCTGGCACGGCAGGCAGATGTTCCAGGGTCCTACAGGCTGATTGAAATAGAGAGTCTTTATTATTTCAGCATTGGTGCTATGTTTATCTTGCAAGACCTCTCTCTCACCCTCTAACCCCGGCAGAAAATATCCCCTGACAAACAGCCTTGCTGTTGTTGCCCTCTTTCCCACATTACTCCTGCAGTTTGTCCCCTGACACACAGGCCTTAAGAGACCAACAGCTTTTCATTCACTGGGGAAAACAATAAACCCTTACGGTCTCTCTTCACCTCAATCAAATCCACAGCTTTCACAAAAGAGCTGCCCTAACGGGTGACTTCCCCCAGACACACAACATATGAGCCTCTTATTTTAGCGCGCTGCATTTTCGAGCATGCTGCTTAGATGTGGCGATAAGTGATCCATCCCAACAAACACCCACAGGGCACTTGTGAGGAGTTTTGCCCATATGGTAAAACGTACAACCCGGGCCAAAATAGCACTTAATGGGAGAATAATTATTTCCTGCTGTGCTGAAAAAGGAGAAATAGCCATTTTCAGCACCCAGTCAATGACCTATAACCACACAGAATGCATACCTGGCAAATAAAGTTGGAAAGTGCCATCTTAAGTGGTAAATGACAAGTGAAGACTTCCAGCTCTTTGAAATTATAAATGGTAGACAACCACACGGTCGGTAGTCCTCCATAATGTCCTGCACTGTTTGGAGGGGAGAGTAGAGGACTGCTGGGTAAAGTCTTCAAATAGAATTGGAGTGTACCCATTTAAAGGTGCATTACACCACATCTGCAGGCAAACAGCCCCCTTGTGCATTTGTGGGGGCTTGTCAAGATCGTAATAACAAAAACACAGTGTCTGGCCTTCCTCGAGTGTCTGGAATGCTAGATCACTTATGGCACACACTCTTCACTTTCAAACAAACACAAAGTTGTCAGGTCTTGTTTAACTCTCACGATGTAATCTTAGCTGAAACTCTCAAAAGCTGGAACTTTATGGTCCCATGAGATTTAAATCTATCCCAAGCAGCAATAAATTAGCTCTCAACCACTGAATGACAAAGGAGGTGACTAATGAAAAGCTCAAAAGCAGGTTTTTAGAAGTTATACGATCTCCATAGATGAACCTTCTGCAGCTCTGGTGATTTTACACAGCTTCAGCATACCTAGACTAGGGAAGAAGGAAGAAAGTGCCAACTCTGAGATCCAACACACACTTGGGCAGTTTCCTGTCTGGACCACCTTGAAGAGAGCGCTGTTCATCGCAATGAGGCAACATTTATCTCAAATTATGTTGAGACGTTATTGTCTAAAAGGTCAAGTGAGGTCAAAGGAGAAGAAGATGGAACTTTTCACTGGTAGCTGATTGATGTTGTCCCATTCTTCTACAACAGCTGGTGGCGAGAGTCATTGACCTATGAAAAGCCTGCATTTGAAACCTCACTGTGTCTCACTGGGGCGCTCATTAGAAAAAAAACAATTAGGATTGTTGGGGCACCATAGGAGGAGGGGATGGGATGCAGAGAAAGAGGAAATGACAAATGATTCAACAGCAGCATGGAGATTATTTTGTCTCACAAGTTAAATCTGACATCAATGCTTCAGTGGAAAAAACTCAAACTCCTTTTGAAAAAAGAAAAAAAAAAAGTCACTAGCAGCTGATCAAAGTTCACTCAACTGAGAGCGTTCCGTTTCAAAGGCAAACACTACTTATCTGACTGAAACTCCTGCCCACTCCAGGCCTTACAGTACAGTATATCTGGGAGGTTGTGAAATTACATCAAGCAAAAAAAATGCAATACCTCCAGGTCAAAAGGCAGAGGAGTTCATCACCAGGAATGTGTTGAAGTGTTTTACTTATGTTGAATTCAAAACGGTCTCCTGGCTGAACTCATAAGCCCCAATCACACGCATACAGATGTTTTGCGACTTACTCTCTGTGGCTGTTTAATTAGTTTGTTTAGCTGAAATGGAGCAATGTTAACCTGGTCAACTCATTAACTTGTTTCTTTTTCGAACAACAGATCAACACGCGCCTGACAACGCCAACACAATGTCCTGTGGGTTGTTTTTAAACAGCCCATAAAAAAAACACTATCAATATCGACAGAATAAACACAGAAGGTGAATTTTTGTCACATGTCGCTTAACTGTCGTCATCGCTCACGTTGAGTTTGAGAAGATTTGGTAAAGTTGTCCAAAGCAGTTCACGTACCCGGATTCGCCAACTTCTTTCCTCCCGACGACTATTGTCCTCGGAAAAAAAACTTTTCTCTGCAAATCCTTGGTGTAAATCTTGAAGTTACTCTGACAGTTGTTGTTGTTGTTTTCTCACATGTTAAAATCCGCTCAGACGCACACGTCCCAGCGCAGGTCACCGGCTCGTCCCGCGTCCTTCCACCAAACACTGCTGCATCTTTGAAGAGCTGCGAAGAACTGGTGCTGCGTTCAGGACCTGTCGGAAATATGGCAATTCGTAGTGAACGTCCAACACCGCAACAAGGATGAGAATATCTCCCCTGGTTCTGGCTCATCTCAACTGCAGATGGATAACAACATTATGTTATTGCCCCCATGTGACCCTCCAAGTGAATAAAAAAATATTGGTCACAGAAAAACTTGAATGCATTTTTTTGTTCCTTCCCAACAAAATAAACAAAAGTGCAGAAAGTAAACACTTCTAAAAAACGTCATATATACTATATAGTCTTAATTATGTATTTATGTATTTTTGAGAAGGCTTGTTTTAAGATGAGCGAGAAAACTACCAATGAAAGGCAACCTGTCTTAAGAGTCTGTAATTTACGAGGAGTACTTGAATGTAACAAAGGACCGCCTGCTTTTGACAGTCCGGTGTCTGTTTGGTGAGTGTCAGAGGTATTCCCACATCTTAACATCTGGCCCGCATAGTTTGGTCGTGTTGTTCGATATGAGACAGTTTAAAAATGGTTTAAACAAACAGAATGTTTTCCCTTTCTTTCCAGGTTTCTTTCCTCCCACTCGTGGACGAATATGTTTCCCATCCAATGACAGGCTTGTGAAACATAACAGATTGTAACTGCCAATTACATTTATGACGGTCAGGTCAGTTGACTGGGGGCTCACAAAGGATGGCTTCAGTGAATCAATTGGGTGGGTGCTAATTTATGTGTGGATGATTAAATAGAGAGGGGCGCGTTTGCCTTTGCACAACCCCCTCTCTGCCCCCATACCGGCTGTGAAGAAAGCAATATGCTGGACGACTTCACTGAAAGAGTCAACACAATGTGAAAATGCAGCTCTTATTGTCATTTATAGGCTACAGTCTTATAGAATGAACTCGCTCCAGTAGGCCGACGATGTGCCGCTTTATTTTCTTAAAGCTGCTCTATCCCAATGATTCTAATTAAGACATGTATTTCAAAATAAAATAAAAGTTTGTGTAGCCCATATTAAACAGATTTAGCTGCACAGTGCTGCTGAGTTGAATATATAATAAACCAATGTCGCCACCTGCTGGTAATAAAGAGCAATGTCTCTGGATTGTACATCTAGAAAGGATGGCAATATATACAACAAAATATTCTGTAAGAGCTTCACCGTAAAAGTAAAAAATACAACTGGTGTATTATATGACCTATGAGGAGCTTGGATAGTAACTGTTACAGAAAAAAAAGGAAATAGGCTTCTGAGGGAGGTTGGTAAAAAGTCGAGAAAAAAAACTCAAGTATATTTTGATTTAATATATTTATTTCGTATAAACAATGATACTGCTAAAGTCACAAAAACCTATATAATGTCATATGTACAAAAACACAGCTAGGAAGCTTTTTTTTAAATGTATTAATAAGCATCATGTAATGTCTGCATTATGCTTGTTCTAAAAACATGTCTGAAAAATTATTGACAAAATAACTCTGAAGTAAAATATTACTTTCTCAAAATTCTAAGATTATGTACAACATTATGCATGTATGTGTAATCCAATGTAACAATGGTTTCTAAACGATGAATGATAACGGCGTGAAGAAGCTGGAAGCAGGATTTGGGGAAGTTGAAGAGATCTCCATATAACATTAAATATTGACAAAGATTCCCAGCGCTCTTAAGGGACGCACAGGAACCTTAACTCTTACTTAAAAGTAACGGACCAATGTGGACCTAGTGACAATTCAAGATCTAACTTTTGAAATGACTTTATTTCAAAAAGAGATGTTTACTAAGAACAATCAGATTGTTTAAAAAGGAAGCAAATACAACAAAGTAGAAAATATTTAGGAATTTAACCTGATTCAATGGTATTCAGTGGCAATCTACATCCAAAATAATGACAATCCTTCACTGTTAACCTGAGTACAAACCGATATCCAACAATCCATTTTAACAGGCCACTGCTAAAATCATCATTTTAAAATTAAAAACAAGCTAAAAGTCAAAATACAACATAACATTTCATCGTCACTGAAGACATTCTGCCTTCTATGTACATCACCCTTACAAAACACATCCATATATGGACAAAATGAAAACACACATCCCCTCTAGCATTCAAACTCAGTCAATGGACATTGTTTCAGTGTACGACAACTTTGTCCAGCAACCAGTGTAATTCACACCCACCATGGGGGTCAAAGGTGAGGACTGAAGGTTCAGATGGGCTTGGTGGTGGTGTTGTAGACCAGGCGCTCTCTGTCCTCCAAGGTGACCGGGACCGTGTTGACGGGCACACGGTGGTGCTGTGAAGACTTCTTCTTCCCTTTCATGAGGCAGTACACCAGGAGGCACAGTAAGACGAAGATAGCTACTCCCAGGATGGCAGCTATAGCTACAATACCTGTTCAATAAATTAAAAACACATTTTAAAGGAGCTGCATAGTTTTTTTTAAATAGGTAAGTATTATTAGAGCTTCAAAGGCTTTCTGCCGTTGGCACACGCTGGGCAAGGAGTGTACAGTTGGGTTCTGTGTGAAAGATATCCGGGATGTGCAGTATTCTGTGATTTTGTACAATGTATATCTTAGTTAAAGAAAAAGGATGTTAATTTACCAGTACGCAAATATCTGTAAAATCCTAATGTTAGTAACAACCCACCTGTTACCCCACGGCAAGCTCTAAGACAGTTCTCCTCAGAGTCAAATTTGTTCTCATTTCCTAGGCAGCCACCGTAGTTGAAGCGGAAGCAGCTCCGTTGGAGGGGGTCGTAGTACCACTTGGTTATACTGTCCCTGCAGTTTCCAGTGTCGGGAAACTCTGTGCAGCGCACTGAACAACAACAAATGGGCAGGAGAGGTGATATTAGATAGTTGAGTATTACAAGATGGCAAAAGCATACAATAAAAACAAATTCTAAGTCACAAAAACTGTAATGCCCAAAGATTTTGAAACAAAAAATAAAAAATAAATAAATAACCTTTTTGTTCATTCACTGGAATCTGCAGCAGAATCCGGAAATTGTTGTTCACTAATAAGCACACAGGACATAGGACTCAAGTTAGTGTGTCTTTTATGGAGACCTTTTCAATTTTTTTTTATCATTGCTGCATTTATATTTCCATGAGCCTGTATGAAAATGAAGCCTAGTTGGCATAATCACTGCTCACATTCATCGCATCTCTGTTCATCTGAGGCGTCGCTACACTGTGGAGTCGAGTCACACTCCAGACCCGGACTCAAACAGCAGCCGTTTGCACAGGTGAATTCCTCCGCTGTACACGCGACACCGCATCTTTCTCCTGTGGAACACAAACAGAGGGAATTGTCATCTTTGTAATATCGACTGATTGAGGGAGTAAAGGAAATTGTGTCAGAAGGTAAAATACATGGCGGAGTTCACCTACCTTTAGGCTCAGGAACGGGCAAACCTCTGCCAGATTTACCAATTTTTTCTGAAAGAAAAACAAAATTAGATTGAAATGCAATCACTTGTTGAAAATAAGATAAGCTAATCCTTTATTAGTCCCGCAGTGGGGAAATTTACAGGATTACAGCAGCATAGGGTAAAGTGCAAACAAGAAACATAGTAAAAAAACAGTAAATGTATATATACACACAGACAGAATAACTTATTGCACAGTGTATTTATATTGCACAGGTTTTAAGTGTTTTGTGGTCTACTCGGAGCAGAGCTGGTTGTGCAGCCTGAAAACAGGAAGGAAGGAAGGAAGGAAGGAAGGAAGGAAGGAAGGAAGGACCTGCGGTTGCGACTTGAAGACTCAAGGAAGCTACTGGCCTAGCGTAGATGTGGTCTCGTACATAACCCCCCAAAAAAGTAAAATGTGGCGTTTGCTTTTGTTCGGATTGAACCATGTTCATTAGCGAGTTCTAGAGGGCAGATCTTGTTACCTTCGGACAGAGCCAGGCTCATTGCACAATGTCAAACTATTCCTGGTCATTTATTTTTGCCATTCCAGCTAATGTTTCACTGGCCACTCCCCTCACCCCGAATAAAAGTGTTAGATTCTTGTTGACGATATTAATGCCACCATGAGCAGAATTTTAACATTTCTGGCATTAGCAACCCCGATTAGTGGCATCAAAGAGACACTGTGGAAGACGCCACTGAGCTCATTCTGAAAGCAACACACAACCCACACCAATATTCACCCTGAAAGCCAGAAAAGGGTGCAGCCAGTTTCCTTCATATCTAATGTCGCTGGGGTGAAAATAAAAAACGTGACACCAGAGTCAATTCAAGCATAAAAGCTCATGGCACAGATACCTGAGCCGTAGCAGGCGTTGCTGCACTCTTCCTGGGAGAGATAGTTGTTGAGATTCTCCCTGCAGCCCCCATACATGAACTCCTCACACTTCTCTGAGGCACCATTGTAATGCCAGCGGAGGAAGGAACCACGGCACGGCCCAATCTTCATCGGAGCCATACAGTGGTCTGGTGGGACACAAAATAAAGGATTAGGTTTGATTCACAGTTGATAATGGTGGCTGGAGTAAGTAAAAAGTTCCTCCACCACTGTGCGTTAATGATTTCACTTTTCCCCCCCACACACTGTGATGTCACGTACATGGTTTAGTGAGCAGTGCAACAGCTACGCTTCAGAGAGGTGAGCTCTCTCACCGAGGCTAGCTGATGGCAAAATATAGTTATAAATGATCAAAGTTGTCTTTGTACTGCAGCACAGTAATTACCCCAAAGGCTGGAGAATGCTGATTTAATCTACCAATTGACTTCATGAGACGCACAGCCGACACCACTTCCTACTTTTGGTGTCCGTCTCATGAGCAGACAGACACATAATTACACATGCAGCTGTCTTCGATAGAGAAGTGCAGAAAAAGAGTTGCTTTGTTTCCACAGACACTGAGGTTAGAGAAGGCGATGCGAATTGTCTGCATGTGGTCTATGATACATATTCTAAGAACAACCAGAGTGCTCATGAACACTACAGTCATTTAAAAAAGACATTACATGCTAACTGCGGAATTAAACCAGGAATTGTAAGTTACACCTTCATGACCACGTTCTCATGTCTGACTGTCATTCATGAATGGGTTTAGCTGCTATTCAAACCATTCATTTATTATTGTGGTGTAAACGACATGTAGTCTCTGCCATGGCCATGCATGTTCCACAGAAGCACATTCCTCACACTATTCAGGACACACGCTGTTAATCAGTAACGGAGCAACTGAAAAAGGTTAAAAGTGTTTTCTTGTCCTTCAGTCAATCGACCAACAAGCTGCAAACATACAGCCACATGTTTAAAGAACGTTTGAATGGGAAATAATCTTGTAATCAACACAGAGAAGGATTATAGTGGTGGCTGAAACGTTGTTTGTGTAACCCAAGCTGAAACCAGACAGACAGGTTTTGTTGAGTGGGGTGGGGGTGGGGGTGGGGGTGGGATGGGAGTGGGATGGCAGCAGTAAAAGCCAACTGCACTACTCACTTCCGTTTTAGGGAGAAACAAAATGTACCAAGAGAGCTTCACTGCGGCTTTCTCTGCTGTGTTTAAAGGGAAGCCACACAGATACCCCATGTGACAAAAAGAGATAGCGTTTCTTAAAATGCCTTTCCACAACATGGATGACTTTATTCCATATTCCTGTGGTTCGGTTTCAGTTACAACCCTAAAAAGAGAGCAATCTGTTCTAATCTTCTCATAACGTTGAGATTTTATCTTCCCGCTGTTTCGTCATTCGGTTTCACAGGAATTAGGTGAGCATGCCATGACAGGTTTGATCCGCAACTACCGCGGAACAAACAATGGGTTGAGTTTCTTTGGAGAAAAAAAAAAAAACCACCTCCTAAAACAAAAACAAACTCAGCAATGATATAACACGAGTCAAAACCTGTTCCCAAACTAAGATTTTTTGATTGTTTTAAGAAAAAAATACCATATCAATAATTTGACTGAAATATAAAAAGGTTTATGAAATTTAACAATGTATATTAAAAAAATGCAAGCACCATCCTCTCCTATCCGTGTTCCAACATTGAATACAACGCAGGTGACACTGAGTAAGCCAAAAAAAGGATCAACAAATACAGTGGACCCATGACTCATGTTTACTGCTGAAACTCAACCATTTATTCTGCCAAATGCTCCACATGATATCTGCAGAGAAACTATGAAAACTAAGGCAGCCTATTCTGATATTAGATTTGTATTTATAAACCAAGACTTGCAGTGGGATACTAATGTAAAGAAACTTTTGGCACACACGACGAAAATGTTTTTCATGCATACGAAGAAAAGGTGATTAAAACAGATGTCCTGAATGAATATGAATATGTTCCGATCGTGCCGAGGCTCAGTCTAGATACTCACGCTCGGACTGCTCAGGAGTCAGGACCAGCACGGTGACCTTGGTTGAGTCTGACTGACCGATGGTATCTGTGACTGTGAGCTGGAACTTGTACACCCCAGATGTCAGATTGGACACCATAATCTGATCTTCAAAAGTGGTTTTCTACACGGCATGGATAGACAGGGTTATCTTATTATTCACAAAATGTTGAACTTCAATCTAGTGACAGTGGACATTTAAAAGGAATATCAGACACACAACGAAGCAGGATTACCAATAGTTCAAGAGGATGTCAAACTCTTGAAAAGAATTTAGGAGAGCTCAGCTTTGCATTACAGTGTGTTTACTCACCTCAATGACGGCATAAGGATAACTGGTGAGCATTTGCCACTGGAAAGATGCAATCTTCTGGTCATCTTTGCTCCCTATGCCGTTCAATGTCAAGGTGTCCTGAGGCTGGACCACACGATCCTGGCCTCCAACAGCCACCGGGGCACGATCGACGTCATCTGGAGAGGGACCATGGGATAGGTTAGCCATAATGACAGATCCAAATACAGTCGGAGTCACACCTGGACTTACAGAGGAAATCTGAATCTGTACTAGGGGCCATAATGATCTGGCAAGTGTGAACATGTATATTGAGGGTTTCTGCCATGAGCCTGTGGCCTCACATATCCACATTACAAAGTGTGTTTTTAAGAAAAACTTGTAAAGAAATAATCTGAGCCCTTGGTTTAATTTTCCTGAGTAAATGAGCCCTATAGACCCTGTAGAGGCCAACTTACAAGTTAGTTATCTTTGTAAATGTAAGCCCAAAGGAAGAATGCAGGATATAATGACTATTTGCATCACACTGTAGGATCCCTTTCATAATGTAAGGGCCCCAAACTGTAACATTCATCTCTACATGGATATTTTTTACTAAAAAAAAAAAAAAGAAAAGAAAAACACAGCTATGCTAATTATTATGCGTTTTTAAGAGTTTTCGTCTTACTTCGGGGGGCATCCACTTCAAGGTAGCGCTCATAAACGGAGTCCAGGATGTAGTTGATGTATCCCGTCTTCCTGACGAAGCGGCAGACGTACTTCTTCTTGTACAGACAGTCGAAGAGGAAGCAGGACTTGATCGTGCCTTCCTCGTCTCCCCTCTCCATGAAGGCGACGTTGCACTTCGGCTCCTTGCAGCAGGCGCTCACGCAGTCCTTGTATCGGTCCAATTTCGGCGACGAGAAGAAGGTCGCTCCGTCTTTCACAGACTCGTCCGTGTCGAGGACGAAGTCCTCCCGACCTTTTTTGAATCGGGCCAAGCATGCCTCCCCAGTCTGCTGGCCACAGGTGGAGTCCAGCAGCAGCACCAGGAGCAGGAGCGCGCACGCTCCCCATTGTCTGTCAAGCAGTGAATTCATTGTATAATGTCCTGTGTAGATTTCCACACAAGTAAAAAAAAAAAAAAAATTCAGAGATCCCTTTTACGGCTGTAGCGAATAAAAATACCACTTATTGTTGAACAATGGCCGTTTGGTTTTTTCTCTGAGTGTTTAGGCCGCAAAGGGTCAAACACTTTGCTTCTTCTCTCGAGTCAACCTTCAGCTCCTGCTACGCATCCAGAAAAAGGTTCACGACGTCTACTCACGCTCTCCGGGCAGGTCTGATCCTTTCCGACTGTGAAACTCACACCTTTGATGTCGACGAGAAACCCTGAGCGACCGACGACATTGCTCAGGTGACTCACCTGAGAGATACAGGAAGTGAAATTCCACCCCTGAGATGCCACTCCCTTCTGGCTGTTAAATAACCGGGCCTCCGAATAAACCCAAACGAGGAGAGCGCTTTGTGGCCCTGAGTGTGAATGTAAAGCACCGCTGTTCACATGTGGAGTAACTTACCATATTAGCATGGTTTGATATTGTGACAGGAGGATGTGGCCTTTCACATATGCGTCGTCAGCTTTGTTCTTCCTCGTCTATGTAGGCCGTAGTTTGCTTTTCTTTTTTTCTTTCTCTGGTATGAATTTACATTTCTTTAACTTGTAACTGTGAATCACTCGAGAACCCTGGTTTTGTTTTATTTAATTTGTTTACAACCTTTTCATTTTTATTGATTTACAAACGTTGTATTGGTGTCCCCCAAAAACTGGGACAACTTGTATATTTTTAGGGATTGAACAGAAGGTAATTTACGAACATCTACAATGAGCAATGAACCCGTCTGATTTAGATTTCATCATAATGGAATTCTCCCATGAAGCAGTAATCCTTTAAAGTCCTATGGAATTAGTGCAAATGGCACTACCAGCAGTCATACAGCTACTAGAGGACAATGGGAATATTTTACCCACTAGGTAATTAAACATAGTCTACACTACGCTTACTATGATCATGTTGAATAAAAAGGCAAAATTAAGTCTAAATAAATGGATTATTTACTTTAGTATTAGAATAAATGGTATTTATATCATAACACTTTTTAATGTTTAAAAATAATATAAATTATTCTATTTATGAAAGAAATGAAATACAATCACATCACAGCATAAAAAACATCAATAAGGTAAAAAAAACAAAAGAAAAACATAAAATGCACATAAACAAAAGAATAGCAACAAGAGAAGAAAGAAGCATAAAACCTGGTGGTAATATGAGCTGCCTCATACAAACAAATATGTCCAGCGGTCAGACAAGAAAGTGAGTCTCCTAAAAAGTTCCAGCTTTCTGTGTTCTCAATTCTCAAGCTTTAGTCCAGAAGGTGGCAGTATGATCCCATCTACAGCTGAAGAAGCAGCTGAGGGCGAACGCCTTAAAAAAAATTATTCTCAAAACATTGTAAAACATACTTTTTGGCAGATTTAATTTCTCACAGACAGTATAATCATTAACACGACTTATGATTTGAACTTACATGGACTCCCAATCGCGTTTTCGCAATTGTAGTTGAACTGATGATTCATGCATTGACTCATCCAATTACAGTATGTGATGAGTCATGAAGTCAACGATTTAGACTACAGGAAGCAGGAAATGTTTGCTAAAATTATGAAATGCAGTGGAATTGGTTTCATGATTTTGACCCAAACGTAATTTCAAGCATATTTAGCAGCAGGATAATTTATTGTTGAAAAAAAAAAAGAATTGTAGTATCCTATCAATGGGCTCTTACATCATAAAACAGAAAAGGTCAAGCTCATTTACTGCCCCCTGCTTTCCGTCTGACACAGGTCTCTCTGGTGTACGTCCCCCCGCCCCCCTTTTTTTTAGACAACCCCACCGTTCAGAGCCAAGCAGCATAAGACGAGATGAATGAATTTGTTGGTCTGGAAAGGTGAGCTGCTAGAGGCACTCAATAATTCAGTGTTTGTAACAGACGGTGCATCAGTGGGTGAACACGCGCGGCTACGGCTGATTGATAGTCCCTGCCAAAACAAAAAACTGAACCCCATTATTCATATCGTAATAGGATCTGTGGAAACTCTGCGGCCCATTGTCTCCGTGGTCTCAACGCTAATAATTTGGCACCTGACGGTACAACTATGAATTTTTGACCGTGGGTTTATGTGCTGCTTCTGATATTTGACTTCACAAACAATGATGGTTTCAGGACTTTTTTACATTTGACTTCTAGACAGCCATAAATAGTGCTTTCCTACTCATCCATTATTTAGGGTTGCGTAACCGAGGATGCCAATTTGACTTCAAGGCTTATTAAACGTACACCTGATAATGCCTGTTATAAAGGGCAAGGCAGCTATCACACTAGAGGAACCCTGGCTCACCTGTCAGGGGGACCCGGCCTTTGTTAGAAGTGTTTGCAAACACAAGAGCCAATAACTAAACCCTTTTGACTTTGTGGTGAGACAAATACTCTTACTGAGTGAATATCAGGAAATGTGTGTGTTGGTACGTAGATGTTTCTGATGATAGGTATATCTACGAATTATATTACCGGAGATAAAAGAACAGACCTATTTCTATATTTTGTGATGTCAGTAACACATGTGACATGTCAGCCAGAGTAACACTCCTAATTTGATTCTTGTGGATGCCCTCTCACCTGTTCTCCAGATTTTATTGCTGCAATTGAACTGTGCTCTCTCACTTGCTGGACCAATGAGAAATAGAGCAAAAAGCAAACACACACCATATAAAGTGCATGTACACACACACAAATGCATGCACGGACTCACACACACGCACAGAAGCATATCTCATTACCATCCTCCTGATAGTGCAGCTAGTGGGTGTTGCGAGAGGAGGAGGGAAGGAGAGCAAGACAGTGAGCTTGAGAGAGGGAGAGAGAGGACGAGGGCAGGCAGACAGCCAGAGCCAGCTCTATAGAGAGGGAGAGCACAAACACTCAACGAGATAATAGGAGATACGCGTGGGAACAGCAACACACTGGATAGAGACAGAGCAGGGTGTGAAAAACGAACGTGTCCGAGCCTGTGGATCTGTATCTGTGTGTGTGTGTGAGCTCAGTGTGTTTCCACGGTTCCCCTGAGGCCGTGGCAGCCATGGCGTCAGATCCCAGCACCCAGTCCAGGGTGATGTTCCGTGCAACGGACAAAACAGAGGAGCCGGCGCACCGCAAGCTGGGCAAACTGACAGTCAAATATAACCGCAAGGACCTGCAGAGGAGGCTGGATATCGAGGAGTGGATCGACGGGCAGCTGCACCTGCTGTTTGACTGTGAGGTAGGGTAGGGCTGGCTCACACAGACACACACACTCAGGCACACATCGTGTTGGGTGCCTGAGGATGAGGTGAGGGAAAGGAGCAAGGGTGGCACTGAGCCGCTCATAAGGGCCTGTGGGGGGCTATCCGTCATGTATGAGAGATTACAGCAACCTAAAAGAGGAGTGGGAGGCAAGTCGCTTTGCTTCATTGCTGCAATTTTTGGCACTCCAGCCCTCCGTGTACCATTAATCTGACTGCAGTATCAGTGTGCGGTGTGCTCCGCGGTGTTCTACCATAGCAATAAGATTATTTTTCCAAGACATGATGTCGGATTTAAGTCATTAAGAAGCATTTTCAAGCAGGTTGCAACACTGACAATGCAACACCTAGATCACATATGGCTACATTTGTGATTTAGATGTTCAGAAGTTGCTTTTTCCACAGTGTGAAGTTGAATAGATTCAAGGATCAGTAACAATAATTGAGGAGCAACAGAGCAAAAGCACAACAACAATATCCCTGTGACTTTGTGATAATGTCATAATAAAGTGCTGGAGAAAGTGTGAAGAAAATTAAAGCCAGGGATATTTTTATTTTGAAATGTACTTCAAATGTTGCAGTTTTTACGTCTTGCTATTATGGTGAGATCCAGGACATTATGTCATCATTTTAGTGTCTGTCCTGTCTCTCTGATCGTAGACACATTTTCAATAGCCATATACACGATAGAAACTACATACTTAGATCGCCCCTATATGAATGATGATTAATGATGACAGGGATTAGATATTGAAGAAACTTTGCAGGCTTTTTCCCCCCATAAGTATTTGAGATATGCAGGTTATATTAAGCCAGTGCCTGTGTCATGTAAAATTAACAGATTTAATGTGGAAATGTGTGCTCATTATTTCAGTAGTGGGCCTAATTAATGGACTCATTGCATAGATGGTGTTTAATATGTGCAGGGGATTATGTCGAGGCATCAGCTCTCTCTCTCTCTCTCTCTCTCTCTCTCTCTCTCTCTCTCTCTCGCACACAACCTTCATAACTGCTCCTGTACGATGGGATGCAATCCAATTATGTCAGAGGCTCCATATTGATTTGCTTGGCATCCTCTGAGGGGAAACCATGGCAACAGATGTCTCATCGCCCACATGAGGCAGCATGGCACCGTGGAATTAGGGGTGTCTGTTCAGGAGCATGAGCTTCCTCATGACGATGCAGATCTGATGACAACACCGCCTCCGTTTCATGCCGGAGATGACAGAGACAAACTGGTTCTTGTTTAATTCTTGAACCACCAGAGACCCCTTGGCTGCAGACGATCTGTGGCCACCTCTCTGTCTGGTATCCCCTTACACTGCCAGGGGGGCTTTGCATATGGCATATACAAATTCTGCAGAATGTGAGCCTGCATCCACATCCATCTGACTGGCTGGCTGACATGGAAGTTTACAGCAAATCTATATGACAGACAATTATCCTCTCCAGTTATCTCTTTTTTCTAGACCAGTAGATTATAAAGGTTAAGCCTGGCTGGGCTCATTTTAATACACTTTAGTCACAGCTGACTGCTAGGCATATTTAATATTGAGCAACAATATTTCTCATCCCAATACTTACTTCATGAGCTTTATTCCATTTACATTCCAACCATTCTTCCCTGTGGTAATATATGATAATATGCTTGTAAAGCAGAGGGGGGAATAAATTACATTAGTTGGAACCAGGAGATGTGAAAACAGGTCTGAAGTCTTTCTTTGTGTACTTTTGATCTTGTCCCAGAAACAGACTTTTATTATTTCACGTTTGCAGTAATTGGCCTTTCATGTTCTGGTTCTAACATAATCTAATATAACGATAAATGCACAGCACAGATAGTGGATGTGCACGTGCCCTACTCAGCTGAATGATTGGATCACAGTATTATTGAAAAGATGATGAAAGATACAAATGCCTTTGATTCAATTATGATAGTGGTTGACGTCTTGAATTCGAGTCAAGAGAAGTTCCTTTTCTAGACAACTTTCCCAATTGTAGTCTACATCCTTGCTATACGAAAATGAGTGCTTTACTCTCTCGTTCGATAGACTGGATATTTGCATAAGCCACTTGTATGGAATCAGTCGTGGCTCGTCCATGTTCACTGGCTAGTGTCATGAATTTTGCATGGGCTCAGGGGAAGGTAACTCTGTTGCCTCTCCGAGTCTTCCGCGTGGAAGCATTTACCATCAGTCCCCTGTGTCCCCACCTGAATTATTTAGCCGCATCTCTAATTCATACAAGTGCTGCCTCGGTCTGGAGTGGCCGCTTTTGTTGCAAACTTCACACCTTTTGAGAAATAATAAACAAAAAAAGAGGTGTGACAAACAGCTCTCACTTAGACTTGAAAATGTTGAGCAACGTTTATGCTTGTGTGTGTATAGTAACCCAGATCAGTGTTTTCCTGTAATGACACTTAGCTATCAGGATTTTTCAGTGAATGTCTGTTTTATATAAATGTATAGACTGCAGGACAGTAAAATATATTTCTATCGACAAAAATGAATTAATGTATTGTAGTCTAAGATTGATCACATCATGTTTTAAGTTTTGAGTCTTATTTAGAAATTCTCTTATATATATAGATATATATATATATCTATATATATCTATATATTTATATATATAGATATATATAACTGAACAACAGGATCTTTACCCTCTGTTTCCCCTCTTTAAACTGTGTGTCATGGCTCAGTCTGTGAAGTTCATGGATATTTTGATCTGTGTGCAGCTCGTGCCTCTGGCAGGAAAAGGAAAGGGTCCGATAAGTCAAACATGCACAGGCATCTTCTCCAAACAGCTAGATTTCCTGGGCATGGTTTCCTTAACGTTATCATACCAAACACATGCGCGTGTAATGGAACCACCGATGTTTTGTTGTAGTATTTTCAAACGCCATAGGTCAGTGAATATCATTTCTTAAAACCTTCCATGTAATGAACATGTAGAAAACTACATGACCCTAGCTGTAAACAACCTTTAAAGGAATAGTTCACTATTTTGAGACATTCACTTATTAGCTCTCTGGATGAGAAATTTATGAGAAAATCACAGACTCTCATATCTGTCCGTTGAATATGAAGCTACATCCAGCTGGTTAGATTAGTTTATGTAGAGCATGCGCATGTTCGGTTGACTTCCTGATAATCTGTTTATTATAATTTAAAATATGCTGTGCTAAGTGGAAATGTGGCCAACTGGAAGTGATGTGAAGATGAGCTTCATCTTCTGAGGAGCTTAGCTGAGTGAATATTGGGATAACCTGCTCAATAGATTTTGTACTGCACATTGCTCTTAACTGAACATAATTTTCTTGGTGGTGGCTACTCATGGTCCTCATCATCTGGGAATATTTAGTATGTCCTTAAATCTCACATACATTCTAGCTTTCAGTCTGGTTTCCAATATGACTTGCAAAGGTCAGCAAGTTTTGACCTGAGGGTTGCCCTAGACGACGGGTCAGGGGGTCACCAAAATCCTTAGGAACTATCTCTGGAGGCCATGATTATCAATACTCAATGTCATCACAGTCTTACTAGTTCAGAAATCTCTGGCTGAACGTGCTGCATGGGCTGACTGATTGATCAGTATCGTTGTATTTATAGCACTACCCTAAACAAAGTAACAAAATATATTCTGAAAAATTATCAAATCAAACAGAAAAAGGAATACAAGTTGTTGTTTAAATATAATAAATAAAATGTGTTTAAAAATGGATAAAAACATGTATGTGATCATGCTTTCCTACTTACTGAAATTTGAATTTCCAAACAAGAGAAGTCATGATATGAAAAACCAGGTCACCTCATGAAATGATGAAACATCCCTGATTCTGAATCATAAATTCTAGTGGAGGTCATCTTATCTCCACAAAATTCAACTGCTTATCTAGAATGCATCTCTATTGCCCGTCTAAAACTGCAATCCCCGGGAACCACTTCGATGTTCATGAATTCCAATATTAGTGCCAACATTTACTTGAGCTTCAGTCCATTGCTTTTAAACTTCAAAAAGTGCTGTTGAGAGATTTCGGCACAGAGGCCTCATTAAAATGCTATTTTACTCCGACAATGAAGGTAACTCTCAGCTAGCTAAAAAATGTGACTGAATGTGATATGAAATACTGAAAAGTTAATAGAAGGTTCATCGTATTTCTTCATGATGAATGCACATGTTCCTCCTACTGGTATTCAGTGGTGCTCTGCATGGTCCTGCTGTCACAAGCAGAGGATTTAAGCTAAAAAAGGACTAGTTCATAATTATATATATGATATGTACACTCATCCCTTGCGCTTTACTTTGGTAGGTTTCATTTTCACATTAATCCTTGACTCAAGATAGACGTTTAAAGCAATCAACTGGAATATATTATTAATTATTGTTCAGTGCAAATAAGTACTTCTAAAAATCAATCAAAACTAACATCTATTATAGCAAATTTGGTTATCAACCAAAATAAAAAATAAAATAAAAAAGGTAAGGAGAATATACCTAATTATACTAAATAAAAACAGTTAATATTTGAAAAACTACTCACATTCAGTAGTTGGGCTGCTCTAGCGTCATGTTAGCTCGGACTACCTGCAGAGTGTAGATGTCAAGCTAAAGATGCATGTTAAGGAAAAAAGAAAACATTGGATTACTGCAAAAAATCTGACCTATACAACATGAGCAGTGACTTAAACCAGTCAATAATGAAAAGAAATATGAACCATTTAATTTACATTTACCAAACTGTTTAAGTATTTGGCCTTATAAACATCACAAACGTCCCCAGTTCAGCACAGTAGAACTGGTAAAGCAAAGCCCAAACAATACAGAAATGTACAGCATGGACGGAAAAAAAAAAAGCATCCAGACCTGAGTGTGTCGTGCAGACATCAGCAGAATCACACAGGGTCCAAACTGGCAGCATGTATCAATTAGAGTGGGGCACAGGGGATTCTGAAGGTGGGTCCATCTATTCCGCCACTCAGCATTTCCACATTGATTAGCTCTCTCCTCATCCAGAAAGCTGTACGAGCCCCATCCTCACCAGCCATTAAAACTCCCCAACCAGAAAATATTCCTCTTAAAAAGAGGCCCCACTTGTCAAAATTGAGTGTACACCTGCTGACTCTAGATATCTTAGTGTTAAGGATTCCTCCAGTGAGCACTGTTCTTTCCCTCTGAAAATGTAGTTAAAAGGTGAGGATAAGCACTTGTGATATCATTTGATTACTTTGCTATATTGCTTTTTATAACCGATGACTCTGTGCCCTTTTGTCTTTTTTTGCAAACTTCACATGAGGTTGGCATTGATCTTTCAATGTGCTGCCAACCATTGTTTAGTTAAGTCTAACGTTTTGGAAAAGGGGGTTTGGATGGATTTAGTTAGACCTCAAATTCATATATAAGTGTACACTGCCCTTCGGTTGGTATTTTAACTCACAATGTGGGACAACCTAGCCAAAATGAATATATTCTTTGGAGAACATTTAAACTGGAAACAATCTCTCAGTAACGGCTGAGATAAATGCTAGCTGGGTAAACCATCCATAAAATCTGGCGGTGTCCTATTGCAAGTACAACCCCCTGGAGCCTTTTTGCCTTCATGTCTCAGTGCTCTTCAGCATTGCTTTTCTTTGCACCACATCATCAATCCTATCATTGTTATGAGAAATGATTATGGAAGAAAAGTGTTTATTCTTATGACAACAATACAGCCGACACTATTAACTTGGGTGATCATCTACCTATAAAAGTATGGCGCCAACTCTTGAAATCAGACAATACAACAACTTATATAGTACTGTGCTTCGATGAAATCCTTGCCATGTTGCATCACATCTTACACTTTATTTTCCTTCTGAATGACTCTGCTCAGTGGTGGGGTTAGTCTTACCACTGCAAGTAAAAGGATGGAAAGAGGCCCACTTTATACAGCGTTTGCAAGAGCTTTTTGTAGCACGCAGAAATACAAGTGTGGGCAATACAGTGATCGAGGAATACTGCCTTTAACATTTGTTTCTCTCTGCTTTCATAGGAGGAGGAGATTCCAGAGTTAGAGATTGACATAGATGAGCTCCTGGAGCTGACAGACGAGGGACAGAGAACCCGCCTGCAGGTAAGATTGTGCAAATGAACAGAAAAACAATGACATGTTTAATCACTATTCACATTGCATCTCTAGTTATTTATATATTCAGTAATTTATTGCTTCATGGAACTGGTACCCAGAATTGCAGTTCTTCAAACAACGGACAATCCGAGTCCCAGGAATCCAACATTAAGGCCAAAGAGTTTGAACATTTCAACAGCATGATACCTGGGTACATACCTAACTATTTGCAATGTGGGCTAATAGCTTAACAAACACTTGATCCTTGCTGGAATCCAATGTTGCAATGTTTGCACTGAAAAAGTAAGTAATGTTGTTCATGAGCCTGTATGTGTTTGTTTTCTTTTCTTTGTTAGGAGCTGTTGCAGGAATGCGGAAAGCCAAAAGAGGTGAGACAAAGAATAACTTACACAAAACCAAACACAAGCCTATAAAGATTTCAGCTATTTAACAAAAGATGTATTGCTTGTTTACTGTTGCTGTTGCAGTGTCTAGTCTGTAATAGTTACTCCATCTTCCCTTTAGGATTTTATCAACGCGCTGCTCTACAGGATAAAGGGTCTACGCAAAATGTCAGGTCCCTTGAAGAAATAAATATAGGTCAAACAAAGAAATGAGACAATGTGGAGTCTCTTATCTTCCCATCTCCCATGCATTAAGTGTAACATGTGAGTGGGACTCTTCCTGCCCTCTGCGCCCCTTCTCGGGTCAGCATCAGTCTTAACATCGGAGCAGTCGGCTTTTGAATGGATTTTTTAAATTATTATTTAACTTTAATTGACCGACTGCTCGAACATTTTGTCTCCCATAAACATACCATTAATGCACACGTGATAAAAGTTGTACTATTACTCAGACGGACTGCTTTTTTGTGTAAGACTGTACATTTTCGGTTGCCTATTTATGTACATAAATATTTTTGTTCCGATAACAGTGTTGTATGTCAAAATAAAATGGAAAATTTTCAAGATAAGGCTGTTGATGACTTATCAAAAGGGTTACATCTGATTCTGAACAAAGTGAGCGACCCACAGTCTGGTATCATCAGGTATTATTCATTCCACACATACAAATAAATATTGACATGTCCATTACACCCATCAATTTAGAGTACCAATTAAACTGTTCCCATAGTTGGTCTTTATTACTGCTTTAAAACACTTATTTGCCTTTAAAGAATGATTATGTCATACTGTCCAGAGACAACTGCAAGACTTAACTGTAGCGCAGCTTTCAGCATGTCATTCCCAGAATATGAGCTTCCCATTTTCTGGCGTAAATCTTTCAACAGAGGGATGGAAACAAAGGAGATGTTGACATGTCAAATCTAGGAGTAAACACAGTGAAATCAACAGCAGGAAGGTCCATTAAGTATGCATCCATTATCCTCATCCATTTCCTGTCTGTGGTGCGTGTATGACATGGCCAGACAAGCCAAACACAGTAACGGCCTCGATGCAAACCTTAATGGAGCAAGCCCCCAAGAGGAAAGTGTAATTATGGTTTCTCCTCAGTTAGCTTGACAGTAATGCACACTGATGAAACTGCACTCCGGCCTTCTCTCCGTCATACGCAGAGGGTCTTTCGGCTGAGGGCTACATTACAGTAATTTGCTTGGTTTGCCCCCACTTCCACTCTTGCTTCTCTGACACAGAGGCCATCTATAGACTAAGACCGCACTTCTAACGAGGCCTGCCAGACTGGAACAGTCTGGCAGTCAAGTGACGATATCAGTGATTCAGGGGTAAAAACATAACTTAAAAAATGTGTGACATTGACCCTGACACGTTTGTATCCTTTATAATGGAATTGCACATAAGGACAAGAAAGGCAACAATCATGTCACACTTGCAGCCAAACGTAGATTACATGAGTGACTGCAGTGCCTGCCAAAAGAAAACAAAGCCCTCAGTAATCCTTTTACACTGACTCCTCTGTACTTGATCAGTCCAGAGCTGACAGTAGTCTGGGATTGTACATCATACCAGATGAGCTTGTGATGTGGCTGCTTTCTGTGTGTGCTGTGTTTTTTATCAAATGGTGACAAGTGCAAAGTGCATCTAAGATGAGCCTTTGTTGCCTTTGAGAAGTGGAACGAGTGATAAAAGAAAACACTTAAAGCTTCTTATTTGTTTAAACAGTTTAAATCGTTTTGTATGCAGAAGCTGTGCAGTTTTGCTAAAATACCAAAACAGAATGAAATAGGAGCTTTGTTTTTTTCATATTATACATTGCATTACATTTACACTTTACATTAAAGTGTGCGTCTATTTGTCGGCTTTGCTTAGCCATAAATGTTACTCATTGTTTTTATTGGTTCAGTTCATTTAGAGCCCTGTTAGCAATTACAGAAAGAAGATGCTGCTTTTTCTGGGGTCTACGCAGACACATGTTTATGGCCACTTTGGGCAGATTGGATAAGATAAGGTTAAAATGAGGGGGTCCCGGATTGTTTAGATAATAGGTAGTGTTTGAATCTTCTAAGATACTGTTTTATTAACAATGATAGGTCACTTAAGTCTAAAGCACAAGTCTAACAGTGATGACTGACCAGAGCCTGATAAGGCAAACACCTACAGCACATCTCACTATCAAGTCTTCCTCTTCTTCTTTGGCGCAGTGTAGTTAGTGGTGCGATGCTCCTTCCTGTCATATTTATCATGGCCTTCCCTGGGGAGATAATGGAGAGTGGATTGATAATTCATCACAATAAATACTTTATATCCATGCTGCTCAACAGTATGGCAACAGACTGGCTAGAATCTATCTGGGTCATGGTATGCATTCCAAATCCTAGCCGTCTTTCTTGGCCATCAGAGCAAAGATTTCCATGCAAAGCTCTACTATGAGGCCAAAACCAGAATTTCTAATGCGCTCCTCATAATAAATGTCTGTTAAGCTACCTGAAGCAGCGGTTGCAGTATAGGTCTCCATCACAGGTGTGACAGCGAATAGTGGCATCATGGTCACAGATGCAGCACCATGGAAGCTCTTCCTCATCACTGTCTGATGGCTGATGTGCAACAGCAGCAGTTGAAATCCTACTCTTGGGTCCTGGAGCCTGGGTCTTCAAAAGAGACATCAGTTCAACAAGGGATTAAATGTTATTCTCTCTAACAACTTGAAAATGTTATGAATTTGTATTTTGGTTGTTGCTTAGTACCGTTTTTTTGGACTGTTTTTTCATTTCTGTGTTCTTTGGTCCACTGTGTTCTAAAGGTATGTTGTAGCCGCTTGCCTCATCCAATACAGCCTCTTCGGAGAGCTGGAACAAAAATCAGAAATACAGGAATTTCAAAACACGTCCTCAAATTCTCATTACAAATTATCAAAATGGCAAAATAGCAGCCCCTTGTGGCCAACAAAACTGATCCAGGTCAATGATATGCACTCAGTAGTAACAAGTTAATCAGGTAAAATGTAATATAATCTACATTTCAGTATACAATTTGCCTTAAGCCCCAGACCTGTTTTAACACTCTCCTCACAGCTTCTTCCTCAGTCTCCTCCTCACTGTCAGGATGCTGAAAGTCCTCCATAGTAACTAGAAGTGACATGACAAATACAATAAGGACATACACCCTTCTGTCATCGCCACAATGTTTACAGTTGCAGCTCTTGACATTCCGATGTGAAAGTACGGTAAGTTCAATAAGGTTGACAAAGTGGTACACCATAATCTTTGTGTGTTACGTACCTTTGTCTGGGTCCTGCCCCTTCAGCTGCGCCATCCTCTTGGCCATGTGGAGGATCTGATCCTGGGAATGGCGCTCCTTCCTCAGCTCCTCCATGGCCTCCTCCATGACTCGAGCCTTCTCGGCCTCCAGCTGCTTGTCCCCCTCCTGGTTCTCCTCCAAATTCTCATCCAATGTTCCCCCCTCCCCCTTGTTTAGATCATTCATACGGCCATCTACACCTGCAGAGGGATCAATAGGTCTGAGCATATTTGTAGCTGAAGTCAGCTTTTGTTGTCAGAATGTAGTTGTGATATAATTATTATGACGGTGGAAAACTATTAAATGACTGCATCATTAATTATTAATTGCAAACGGGAGAAAACGATGAAATGAATAATTACTGCATTCAGGATTTGATTGCTGGTCGTCGATGGCAACTTCCTCTGACATCTGATTAATCAGATCATTGGCTTGTTCAGTCTGAGTCCTGTTATCTGGGGGCTGGTGCACCTGTACGGATGAGCAAACAAGCACATACTGGTAAGCAATCATAGCAAACTATTCAGCATGCAAGTCCCTCTAAATAACATGAAGTACTTTAAGCCAAACTGTAAGGCCCAAGATTTTAATAACAAGTGGGAAGAGGTTTAGCTCACAGGTGGAGGAGCTTGAGATGATGGAGTCTGACCCCGTAGAACTGCCAGGCGGTCTTCCATCTCTACTACAGAAGGCACTGGCCGGCTGGGAGTTTTCAGAGCAGCAAGGCGAGACTCTAGCTCTTTCTCAGAGGGGACAGACTCTGTAGAAGATGTAAAGAGCTTACAATGGCTTTTGCTAAGACAAAATTCAAGCAAAATTGTAGCTGCTTAAAATCTAATTTTCATTACTTGGTGCAGTATCCTCCTTCAGCTTTTGAAGTCTTTCAGCAATAGCCTGATCTTCTTTACTCAGGCCTTTGGTTGATAGATGGCCTGCTTTACTGTTCCTACTGCCTCCTTGCGCTGGAGGCTGTGTCGACTGTCCCTGCTGTTTGGCCTCAAATGCAACAACCCGTCTATGGAAGAAACATGAAAGTTTAAATATCAAGAAACTGTTGTTGACTAATTTCTTTCTAAATTTGATCATACACTAACTTTTTGTAATTTTCAGGAGGAGACCATTTTCCAGCACTGTTTGGAGATTCTCCGCTAAAAAAAGAATAAATTAAAATGAGCAACAGCGTTTACTTTGACTAATGTATACCCACATTTATATAATATTGCACGGGTTGACCTTTACCTTGTCAGATTACCGTGACACTGCTTACAGACCCTCTGCTGTGTGCTGCCACAGCGAGGCACCACAGCACTGAGAGTCAGACAGCTGGAGCAGAAGGAGCGGCCGCAGCTCTTACAGCCCAGCTGCAACGAAAATCACTTACTTTTACTTTCCTCACTATGTTTAAGATGCATAACTACGAAGATATATATAATATGCTTTGCTATTAATATAATCCAGGAATGTCTTACCTCCTTCTTGAACAGACTGAACTTTGATGCACAACAATAACAACGGTTGTCCATGCCGACACGTGGAGATAATCACGAGACAGGCAGTTTAAAATGAGCTGATATTGCTCCAGCTGGTAAATGTGTGAAGAAAACGGACTCTATTGAAGGTAATTTCGCTGCTAGCTAACCATTTTCAACCTTTCAACGTTGCTGTAATCATAACAGGAACACTTCCGGAAGACGCGTGTGACGTTGATCCACGTCTTCCGGTGTCTGGCTCCTCCAATCAGCGCTCTCCAAACCGTCTCGCGGTCCTGGTTTGAAACACAGAACCGACCGACCAGTGTTCCTGTTACAACGCTATAACGTGAGTTAGCCGTGACGAAAACAACCGGGACAGAGACACGGGAGGACTAGACTCGGTATGAAAAGACGGTAGTTTGTAGATCATCGGTTTGTTTTCATGTTTGACTGGTAAATGTTGATGATAAGCGCAAACAACGACGATAACAACCGAGCTGAAGCTAATGTTAGCTAGCGTGTTAGCCCGGCCTACGTCATTAACGTCAGAAACGAACCTCACTGAAATAAGCAACTTAGCTCGAGACACATCCGTTATAACAGTTTGTGATTGTAAACGTTAACCTATAACTAGCTACACATTAAAGTATGTTATGTATATATGTGTTATATAGCGTTATATATAACACACACATATATATATATATATATATATATATATATAGTTGTATTATTAACGTTACACTCCTTTATGCCAATAGTCCATTACTCCTGTGATATGATTTGCCCTGTTTTGATTTCTTTTATCATTTTGAACTCTCATGCACCAAATTACGCCCTAAATGGTGATAATAATTATTACTATATTGAGCATAATAAATAATATTGATAAGGGACAGATGTGAACGTGTATTACATCCACAATTAACTGAAGCTAAACGTCAAAGGACAGGACTACAGCGCAAGATACATTTTCTCAGCATAACGTTAGTAAATCTCTATTTTAATAATTATGATGCTACTTCATAAGCTTTTGAATCTATTGGGAGGCTACACCAAGGTCTAACGGGATAAAGTGTAAAACAATTTAGAGCTGTGACTAACGATCATGTTATTTATCAGTTAATTTGTAAATAATGTTCTAGATTATATTGATTAGTTCATATTATGAAATGGCAGAAAACAGTAATAGAAAGCTCAAGGTGACCTCTTCAAATGTCTTGTCCAACCAACAGTCCAAAATCCCCAAATATACACTTTACAATTCTATAAAAGGAGAAAAACTACAAACTTTTACATTAAAAGAGATGAAACCATAGAACGTTGAGCACCGTTCCTTGATAAATGACCTAAATAATAACGAATAAATCTACGCAAATTGTATTCAGTGAAAATATCATCAGTCTAGACCAGAGCAGATGTAAGAGAGTTTTAGATATTAGTAAGTATTATTCTCTGTAGAAACAACTATTATGGAGAATTTGGGCATTAGATCCACTAACTCTGACACTTCTCTACAATTTAAGCAAACGGCCCAGCTATACAGTATGCACATTTAACAGATGTTAGCGCTGTCCTACTTAGCATCTAAACCATTGCGCTTCTGAATTTTAAAAGATCCATTTGGTGTGACTACCTTGCCTAATGGACAAGGCAGCTGACTTTAGAACAGTAGTTTGGGGTTTCGAGTCCCTTTGCGGTTGAAAGCTCCAGCCTGATTTCCAGAAACTTGGTTAAAGCATGTTACTACAATGGTGTAAGTTTTAATAAATAATAGCATTTTGAGTCACTGATACCTTTGTGTTAGCAGGCATCCAGTTTTGATTTCCACAATGGCAGAAGGAGGAGATGTGGAATGGGAGCTAAGCAAAGAAAACATCCAGCCACTGCGGCGAGGCAGAGACGTATCAGCCTTACATCAGGCGCTCAGTCAACAACAGGATGGACTGAGCTCTGCCATCAACCAGCAGAGACAGTATGGATAATCTGTTTAAGAAATTTGCCCCAATTGGGTGAAAGCAATTTCTGTCATACACTTTTCCATAGCAGTTTTCATGATGATGGAGGTTTCTGGCTTTTTGTTTCTCCAGGGCCTTTGAGTCTGAACTGCGAATGTATGACGGAGATGATCCACTTGATGTTTGGGATCGGTGAGTCAAATATGTCAACAGTAAAGTGTATTCGTATGTGCTGCTCTTAAATCTGAGAGGTTTCATTTTTAATCCTCACATGTTTCTGTCTTTTACAGGTATATTAAGTGGACAGAGCAAACCTTCCCTCAAGGAGGAAAGGAGAGCAACCTGGCCACAATATTGGAACGGGCCGTGACCCGATTCACAGAGGAAAAGGAATATCACGAAGACCCTCGCTATGTTGAACTCTGGATCAAATTTGTACGTTTAATATTTTAATCTCTGACTGGGTTTGCTACTTTAACAAACTGATGCAGCAGTAATAACCATCACTATACATGTGTATTGTGTGTCATTAGGCAGAGAACTGCCCGGAGCCCTTGGACATATACAGGTACATGCAGGCTCAGGGAATAGGAGTGACACAGGCATCCCTCTACATCGCCTGGTCTGAAGAATATGAGAATCAGGGCAACTGTCGCAAAGCAGACCTGGTCTACCAGGAAGGATTCAAGAAGTGTGCGGAGCCACATGAGAAGCTCCTGCAGTTTCATAAGTACGAATTTATCCAGTAAAGTTTGAGATATAGTTTTATAAAATGCAATATATCGGCACAATCACAATCTTTTGTATTGTTATTCGTAGGGCTTTGCAGGCACGCGTGTCCCGGCAGGTAATGATGAATGTGGAGGAGGACAATAGTGATGAGGAGCCGAAACAACCTGAGAGAGTTTCTCTTGCCGACCTCAAACGCAGAGGAAAGAAGAAAGCCATCGCCCCCATCAACAGAGTGGGGTCCTCAATAAGAAGTAAGCATGTGAATAAACAAAGAAAATCTGTTGTGAAACGTTGAGCTGATATTCCCAGTTCGCAATATCAGCATTATCTTTAAATAGAAAAAATTGTTTCATTTTAACGTCTGTTTTGTGAACAGGTATTTCTGGAGGCATGCAGTCACATGGTGCCCCTGTCCTTGGCAATGCTTCAAACAGTCGGTTGGTGGTCTTCGATGAGAACAAGACTCAAAGTGCTGGCCCTTCAGAGCCCAAGTTAGAGTCTTGGGCGGCCCCTCCCACTTCCAGGGCAAAGGAGAACGAGCAGAGGCCGGAAAAATGGTCTGAGGTCAAGGTATGAGACAAGCAGGTGTTCTGTTAATTGTTTGATTGTTAAATGTGTGAAGTGTAATCCAGTGATGTTAATTTAATGTGTCTGTCCCACAGATCCCCCAAAAATCCAAATTTGGACATACTGTTATGGCCCCACCGCCTCCCAAACCCACGTTTCAACCATTTGTTGAAGAGTCAGACCAGCTGCCAACAATGTGAGTGACAAGAATCTTAACTTTTACCTGCAGTTTGGAACCCTAACTCTGAACATTTCATTTATATCACACATTCGGGTTCATGATAATAAGAAGCCACATATTCATAAAACTAATGACTATCACTGAAATGAATAAATTAAACAATTTTGATCATTAAGTAAAGCACATTCTGTTATAACTTCTCAATTATTGATGATTTGCTGCTTGTCATTATACGTTCAATAAAAATATTTTTTTTTTATAAGAAGGTGTTAGGAACAAAAAAATATATTATATGGGTTGTGGTCATTTATCACAGTTATCTTCTGGCCTTTTGAATAGACTATACAATTGGTTTAAAAAAAATAATGAACAGATTATTCAATAATTTAAATAAATGTAAGTTGAAGCCCTATTCCTGACCTATTTCCAAGTAAAGTCTGATCTGAGTTTATCCTCCTCAGGTTATGTGAGTAAGATTTCTTTGATATGATCTGGCATCTTCCTTCTACCCCCTCAGGACTCCTTGTAAGATAAACCCGGCAGTGAACACAGTTTTATCAGCACGTAAACCCAGCAAAGAGGAGACTCCTCTAAAGAGACTACAGGAGCACCATCAGCAACAGAAGGAAGCAGAATCGGGAAAACTGCAGGAGCAGAGCACGTACTGTAAAGAGCTGCTGCTCAGCGGCGCCACTGAATTCTGCTTTGAGGAACTGCGCGCTGAGCTCTACTTCAAAAAAGTGACCCAGGATGTCAGTGGTCAAAAGAATCCAGCTAGTTCCAGTGCTTCAAACTGATGCATCTAAAAAGACTGACATTTTTATTGCATTTTTGTTTCTCTTCTTCTTTTTGTTATGGGATTTTTCATTTAGACAAGATATAATCTGCAAGTATCATGTAGTTAATGCTATGTATCGTTTCTCCTGCTGTATATATGTTGTTCCTAGAGATCCAGTTTCTCAGAGAAGTAAAAAGACAAGCTTTGAACTGAAGGCCCAGTCTTTTAGTTGTGTTGGATTCATTAGAATATGAAGATGGGACCAAATAATGGAAACACTCGTACACTGTAATTTAATCCATTACAAAATACCAAAAACTGCAAAACGGATAACTTGGATAATCATTTACACAATTTGAACAACAAAAAAGAAATAACATATGGTTCCCAGTAGTATTTAAAGGCCTACTGGATTTGTTATATTGTCATACGTCTGCCCCTTGTAAATACTAAACAGCTCCGCTATAGACATACTAGTCGTACTTATCCCTAATTTCCTGCTTACTCCATTTGTCTATTTTCCCTAATTGCTTTGTTCTTAAGAACAGTTTGTTTTATTTACGTGCTGCCTTTTTAAGTTGATCTGTCTTGTTCAGTATTTCTTGAGCAAATGTTTCACAACAATTTGAACACAGTTGAAAGAGGGCTTCAGTGAGGTAATTCATCTGGGTTTAATGTCTCAGAGTGAAATGTCCCTTCTAGGCCATGTATCATCGGTGTTCAATAAACTTGTCCAAATGTCTGGCTGATGACGAGGGAAGTTTGTTTTTATTTTAGACAGGGGTTTAGTAATGCTGTCTCAGCAGGGGACATGCAAGGGAAAGCATGGATTGTTTTCTTGGTGACGGTATTTGGATTACTAATAGAGAGCAAGAATAATTTAGTGCTGGCTGTAATCTGTTGCAGCAGTTTAAAGAGTCAACACTGGTGTGCATGAATAAAAACAAACATTCTGCATCCAAATAGTTATAAATATCATCATTATTGCTACTTATTCTCAGGAAGTGACTTAATTTAATGTCCTCACTGCAGGGTATCCTTGTGTTTTATTTTAAGAAATCCCAACACCAGGCATAAGACTTTTATTAGCAAATCATGCATTCTGCTGGCCAAATGTTAATCATTGTCCAGGAGAGGTTACCCAGAAGCCCGCTGACTAAAATGGTGGGAGTAAACCTAATCTACAGTGATGATGGGATGTACTTCACACACAGGCAGCTCGCAGGGCGGACTTTGATGAATGGCTAGAAGATAGGTGGTTGGCTCATTAGCAAGTAAAATCCACCCTTTGCAGTTGTGGGCAGAGCAGGCCTCGGTTATCCCCAAGAGGTCACTACCCTGATGTACTGTGGAACAGAGCGTTGCTGCTGTTACATGCTCATGGAGCACTGGAGTAACAGACTTTAATCTCATTCTGGAAATATGACACTGCCAGCCAAGATCCTCTCAACTGGTGAGTTCCCAAACTGTCTACTTTAAATTTTGGCTTTGCACTGAGAGCAGCTGAAATTCTGTGATAAATGATACGCAACATGATGCACTCCCATCATAATAACACAGCATAACCACATCATAATGCATCCTCTATGGTTCGCTATTTGGCAGGACTTATTAAAAGTTCATCTCATGAAAGCAAGCAGCCAGTGACTCCGATAGCGTCTCAGACAGAAAATCCATAGCTCTCCCTTACTGCAGTGGACAGATGGTACAAGCAAGCTACCTTTCCTTAATGCGCTTTGGACGGGCCATCAGAGAAGAGCTTTTGTCCCGCACTGTTACTTTGACAGACAAGAACACTCATGGCCCATGCAGTCAGAGCTCTTAACCTATTTGTACGGTGTGCCTTTGCATGCACCGCTTCACAGGAAGATGTCTGCCTAAGCCTCTACAGTATCACTTAGAAGTGAGTAGACACTTTGCATCAAGATGAACTGCACTTGGCTCGCTGTGCAGGCATGGAGTGGGAAGAGCCTCCAAAAGTGCAGCAGCAAATCACGAGACCAATGTATTGAAGAAAAAGCATGGAGACCCATTCAAGCCAGGAAATGAAAAAAACATTATGGAAGTTATTCATGATGAAAATAACTTATAGTAGCTCATATTTTTTTACTTAATATCCCTTAATGTTGACCTACTATGTCAACATTTCTGAACCTATTAAATCAAAATTATGACTTCCCATCTCACAATTTTGACTTAATATGTCATAATTGTGATGTTTTGTGTCATAATTATGACTTACAGTACCATGAGCATTTTTGCTCACTTGTTAAGCAGGAGAATAACACAAGCGTTGTCTTAATAACTACTCTAGTTGCCTTACTGTTATAGAAAATATAACGGATTTATAGGTCATCTAGAAATGTCAATGGATTTTGAGAAGAAATTACATTTGATTTAACTGTATGAACCCTGATAACCCCTGGAGTAATCCTAACAAATTCATCCTAAACAATAGAACAAATTGAAATGCAAACAATTAAGGCAGTATCACTTATACACCCCCCAGGCTTTCATTTTAATGACACTGTGGTTTAAGACTGCTCTTGTCACCGTAAGCCCTTTTTTACATCACAAGCTGTTTTCTACTATTCATACAAATGGGGGGGTTGGGTGGGGGGGAGGGAGGGAGGGGGGGGGTTCAATGTTTTCAGGAGATGCTTTAGCAAGGTCATGAAGTCTGACAGTGAAGCTGACAAATACATTTGAATCTAACAGAAATCTTAGTTACCATTAGAATTGCTCTCCATAGAGACATGCTAACAAAAGAATGATCAAATAATGTGTCATTACAGAGACAATATACTATATAACCACATATCTTGCACATGCACAACAATTATAAATGTATTAATTTACAATCTTTTTTCTTAACAATGGTACAACAGTATTTAGGCCAAGAGAGACAAACACATTCTATTTAATAAAATGAACTCTTTGAATAATGACCTATGTCATTTATTTCTTATTATGTAATTGCTGTATTTATTTTCAGGGGTCAGATTCAGTAAACCTGATCCTGAAAGCAGAAGTGTTTCATTAATTGACCTTTTGACCCATTCAGTTTCCCTTCACACAGACCAAGCAGAGATAGCGAGAGCAAACAGGACTGTACCATTTTTTGCATAAAGACACCAATTACAAGATGGCTGTTCTCAGCTCTGAGCTCAAAAGAAATCAGGAAAATAAGTCGTGCGGAGCAGTAAAAAAATATAACCAAGCAAAAAAAATATCTGTGACAATAATGCTGACAAGTAAGAGTGAAAGAGAGGGAGGGGTTGTGTCTGCTATACCCCCAACAGGCAAATCTGTCTTTGTCATGCAGATTGGTTCAGTGGAGCCTTTTTCACTTGAGTTTATTTGATGTGTGAGGAGGAACATCATCATTTAAGCTTGTTATAGTGCCTTTGCAAGCAATTCATCATATCCAAACCCCATGTATAACATGTATGCCCCAAATCTGGCTCACTCTGCAAGCAATTTCTGCATGACTTGACCCTAATACATTTTCCTGCTTTGTGTCTGGTTGTATAAATAATTCAGGAAATGATTGTGGTGAAAGGAGAAGGGAATACTTCAGTCAAATAATGAGGACGCTAGACTGGGGCACTGTTGTAACTTCAGTTTCTTCATACACAATGATTTTTGGGTCACAATGGACTGTGAAGAGATTGTGAGCATGATGATTGCACCCTCAACAGAAATACCCCCCCGCCCCCCTACTTAACGCACACAGATACAACAACCCCTCCCGCCATCTGCCATCCCTGACCCTGTCATTCAATGGATAATGCATTTGACTGAACAGCAGCACACTGGGCGAACGCAGCGGCACCCTCGTGTTCTCGTGTCACCCACGTTGCGTGCAAAGGAGACAGAGGGAGCACGGTGGAAGGCAGGGAGGTGGGTGAACGGTATCCCAGGTGATGAGGTGTAGTGGAGCTCTCCTCTTCTTACAGTCACTAGAAACCAGCTTAAAAACACACACACACACACATGCGCACGCTGCTATCAATTCTTTTGCAGCCCAATGAGGGAGTAGGAGGAGGTAGAGAAGGAGGGAAGTGATAAAGAGAGAGGGAGGGAGGGAGTGTGTGTGTGTGTGTGTGTGTGTGTGTGTGTGTGTGTGTGTGTGTGTGCGTGTGTGTGCGTGTGTGTGTGTGTGTGTGTGTGTGAGAGAGAAAGAGAGCGACAGCGAGCCAGAGACGGAGAGGGAGAGGGGGGGATGGAAGGAGCTATATGGGGCCGTGATAGTCTCTCCTCCTGGATGCTGTCTTTCCTCTTCATGGCGTTTTCCCTTCTTTGTACGGTCACCCTGTGTCCCCAGGAGCAGGCACCGGTACACGGACCAGCACTCAGCCACAGAGCCGGGGATGAATCAGCCCCAACAAAGAGCCTTTGAGATGGCAGTGTGTGCTTCTGCCTGGAGGGAGGAACGCATCAGGCTTTCCCAGGCAAGCGGCAGCCTGCAGTGTGCGCTTGCTTGAGAGCCAGCACTCCTCGTCGTTGTATGAGAGAGAGGGAGAGCGTGTATGTCCATGTGTGAGTGTATGTGTGTGAATGTGAGTGTGAGTGTATAATAGTGTATGCAAGTGTGTGTGTGCGCACTCCCGCTTCCAATCCTTCCTGAAGGAGAGAGGCTCTCCTCTTCACTAGACGGCAAGGTAAGGGAGATGCCTTATTTTTTTCTTCCTCTTCTAACAAAGATGTATCCCTCCAGAGCCCCTGTTTCCTCTTTCCACGGAGAGGAGAGTAGGGTAAAGAGGGGGGGAGGAAAAGAGGCTTAACGTCATTGATAAAGAGCAGGCTAGTGTACGCCGTCGGTTGGCATCAGCTTTGGTGGAGGAAGAGAAGAAGGAGGTGGAAAGGCTGTGAACAGAATGCAGTGCAGCCAGGTGCTGATGTGGGGGAGAAATGGAGGAAAAAACAGACAGAGAGGGTTGCTGGATGTATTCAGTGGATGGACTGCATCTCAAAAGAGCCTTCACCTTATGTTCACCCCTGCTCAAAATCCCCACATCCCCTTTCTCCCTCTGAGTCTCTGCCTCTTCTGTCCTCAACCTCTATTCAAATAAAAGGATACAACAATCTCCTTGAGATGGATCACACTTGACAAATACAGACTGTGCCATTGCTATGGGCACTGTGGACAGAAGCTTCCTGTTTTTTTTACCATTGTGTATTCTAGTGTGTGTGTGTGTGTGTGTGTGTGTGTGTGTGTGTGTGTGTGTGTGTGTGTGTGTGTGTGTTAGTGTGTGTGTGTATGGCTGAGTTCTCAGCTGATCTTTCTGGTCTTACCAGTGCATAAGGATTCAAGCTTCAAGCTGTATGTACACACACATCCGTAGATGGAGGGTGTGGGAAAGCAAGCACAGAGGAGACTGATGTGACAAATTTAGTTCACAGTATTTACTTTCATACTTAAATGTAGAAAACTTGTTGTGTAAAAGCTTGCATGAACGTGGGAGAACTGTGCTCTGTTTGACTCTGAATTTGAGACATTAATAAACAAGGAATCTACTCTTGTTGAAAACAGGTCAGGTTTCTCTTTTAGTCTCTCTATTAGATGCAAAATCCCCAGTGAAAATTAATTTAAGGCTAAGGTGCTTTAAAGAAGTGTATAGATTTTAGTTTTTGTCCAACGCTTTAGCATCACCTTTGCACTCATTCTTATTGACAGAACTGCAACATTCATGCACTTGCTTAGGAGTTGTGACTGCAGACATATACTGTACGGGATCAACACAAAGGACTTTGAATTTGATCTAAATTGTATTCTCTGTATTTGTGTTTTTAGTGGTGCATTTCATAAGTCTGATAATGATGTAACTGAGGCGCTGCACTTCTTAAACTACCATGTGGTTGTGTCTCAGGTTACTCATTGATATTCAAGGAGGAGGAAGGAAAGGGTAGAGGAGGTGACAGAGAAGGTATCTTTGGTGCATGCACACACACACACACACACACACACACACACACACACACACACACACACACACACAGCTGGACATCTGCTTCACTGAGGACGATATGTACACTTCGAAGTCTGAAGTCGTTTAGAAGTTTTTTGGAGGCCGTCGCACGTCGCCCATCTTGCTTTTACGCTCTAAGTGCATCACAAAACCAGCAGCACAGACTCTACTACATGTACGGGGACACTGACTGAACCCAACACGCAGGTGTAGGTGGTACATCATTGTCATGTGCCCTGCCGTGTTCATGGTTGTTTTCAGGAATGATTGTGGTCATGTCAGCCGAAGGAGGGGACAGCGTGCATTAGCAGCTTAGCGTCGCCACCAGCCGTGAGACGTCAAGCACTAAGGATTAAAAAATAGTCCAAATTAGGACAGCATGCCATGATTCCCCTCTCCGGGCTGATACAGCAACCATGCTGGGTGACAGAGGAGTGCAGCAGAGTCGGTGCAGATTGATACCATGAAGGAATCAGAGGTTAAAAATGGTTGGTGCTTTGTCCCTGGGAGAGACATGCTGAGGCGTGGGCGAAAAAAATATAAATCAAAGCTTTCATAAGCACATGCGCGTACAGTAAAGCTTGCACCGAGTCCTGGCGCATCAATAAATTAGACCCAAGAGAGAAGAGTTGGGCTCGTACCATTGGTCCAGGCTGATCATACGTCTCTATCACCACAGCGTCAAATTGTTCAAAGCACTTGTGAGAGCCAAGAGGATCTTTAATTAAACAGAGTGTTGGTCAGTGCTGCATTTCTGTACTATCCTGCCTAACCCATAGTACACACATTGTTATACAGAATGGAGAAGCATACTTCCTGAGTTAAGAGTTTGTTTTTCTGGTGATGTGTCAGCATCCCATAAAAGCCCCAGGACACTAGAAGTGTTGCTTTTACAATGTCATTATGTTGAGGTGTTTGGAGTAAATGGAGATTGTGTGCATTTATGTCCACACTCCTCGCTGCGGGGGCACAACAAACTAGTTTTCTTGTCTATTATCTGGTCCGGGAGAATCAGTGCCAACATGTCAGGTGACAGAATGATGTACGCGCTCTGTTGATGTAAGTGTCCTGTCCTCCATTCCCCTTTACTGTGGCTTGTTTACTGCAGACAAAGCTGCTCAAGATGACGGAGAAAAGAGGTTACATCTTCAAACCGGAGATTGCTGCTATCCACAAAACTGTGCCTCCAAATTAGACAAAAAAAAAAAACGTGTGAAGATGTATTTTCACGGCACTGACACTTTAAATCTATGTCATGTCTAATCGGCATCTTTATTCTTTTAATTTCTATCCTCTCGGTTGTATTCTCTGTTCCATCTCTTTTTCAGTCACAACGTCTGAGTGTCCAGACGATCCTATCCTCCCCCACTCTTCTTCTTCTTGACCTCTCATTTCTTGTTTCCTCCTGTCAATATTAACACAAGACTAATGCGCACTCCTGCGCAGATGTCTGCCCTTGAAAAACCGGCATCCCACATTGTTGGGCACAGGCATTACGTTTTTTTGCTATACACTTCCAATCCTGAGGCCTTTTCTTACGCATTCAGTACACTAGAAAATGACGACAAGCTCTTTGATTGTTTACTTTCTCAGAATGGCAGTGCTCTGTGACTTCAAACCATTTCCGACTTGAACTACTTTTGAGTGAAGGCCTACACATGACGCATCGCTGCGAGTTATGTGACATTTGAAATACCAAGAGATATGTCACTATCAATGAACTCTCTGTGTGAATATGGGTCATCGCTGCTTAACGCCCAAAGGCAAAATATGGATATCATTTCATTGATTACTATTTGCCTCAGACATTCTTTTCAATCACAATTTGCACACTCTCTGCACTTAACGTTTTATAAACTATATGCTGAAAATAGTCCATAACGTTCAGGTCACATGCCCTTGGCTTGGGTATGCTCCACATCATGTCCTTACCCCTGAGTGGAGCTTTTATCAGACAGGGAAAGTTCTTGTTTGACTGCTTTAGAAAAAACTGGCCCACATCTTCACCTGTGTTTTCCCTTTGCTGCTGACCCTTTTGAATAGCTCCTTCTATGTTATGATCCTCGACCAAGAGTCTAAAGTCATGCGCGTGGCTCTGTGGGGCTACATGCTTTTTTTTTTACATGTATTTGGTCATAAACCAAAGTTTAGGACAGATTGAAAATGTGGACCTGATGAAAAGTAGGGGATCATCAAAAGTAGTGCATTTCATCCTTTGCTATTTGTGTAGCAAATTCAAGGCAATCCAGCCAATAATTGTTGAGACGTTTTACTAAAATTCACAAATGTGAACCTCACAGTGGTGCTAGAGGAAATGTCAGTGGATCACCAAAGTCGTTGGGATTCATCCTCTGTAGACCTCATGGCAATCCATCCCATAGTTGCTGAGCTATTTCAGTCTAGACCAAAGTGGTGAACCGACCAACCAACCGACATTGTCATCTCTAACCGCTAGCAGGGAAAAAAAAAAAAGAAAGAAAAACTGTGCTCACAGCCATAACCACATTTGCCCAATGAGCAACTTTACAGAGGGAGTAGATGTGTGACATCCTCCAACATTCCTTGTATTCCAAGTGCTTTGTCGTGCATGATGTATTAGACCACGAGCATGAAATATGCATGAAAGCTACGTGTTATTCCATGTCATTGAGTGCAGCTTATTACATCACTTGTCGTGTCCTATTGACAATCCTTCCATGTCTGCAGAGGTGACTTCAAAGAGAAAGCAGACATCAACTTAAACCATAAACACTGCTATTGTACTGTCCGGTCACGTCCAGCGCTTGTGTACCTTTTTCATGGCCTCAGATGGCATGTCTACGTGTGTGTGTAACAAAGCACAAGGAAAAGGAAGAGATGACCAACCAAGACCCCCTTCCTCCCTCTTGAGAGGCAGTCTCATTACACTCAAAGGGCAGAACGGTCATCATAATGAAGCTGATAAAGAAGGAATCTCTAAGACCCCCAACACTGCACTGCAGAGTCAAAAACAGCATATAAGACCTTGATGCTATCTTTACTGCTATGAAATAGATGTAGCCTCCTGTAATTCAGCATAGCTGGATTATGCTTGTACGTGCAATGGCAAACACAAAAAGAGGATTACCTGTTCTCCATCGTCTCCCATCCTCACCTCGCTATTTGACATGAATCCTGTACAAAATAAACACACGTCTGGTGATAGGGAGGAGGGGTGGTGGGAGGCATGATGTGTCCTAAAATTAGATCAGTGAAGGACTGAACACCATACTAATCCTGCTAGCGCGGTCACCTGCACACTCACTTCATTTCTGCATGCATGCCAAAAAAAGAAGATACAAGCCGAAATCAGGGCAAATAGAAAAAAAAAAATCATTCAACAGAGCTCGAAGCACTAACATCGAGCAAATCCAATATCTCTCTTATCTCTCGATCCCCTCCCACTCATCCACAACACAACCTGCTCGGGGTGATTTGAACATGAGAGGAATGCGAGCATGCCCTCTCCACTTCTGTCATGTTGTCTGTGGGAAACGTATGGATTGCCTGCTTGCATTTCTGCATGGCATGAAAGGCCCGGCTGCTCTGTCAGGTGAAGAAGCGCTATCAGTTGGGGGGTAAGTCTGAGATCCATTTGAGCCTGGAAAAGGGATGTATGGCTGTGATTAAGTGGTGGTTCTGCAGAGAAAACAAGCTCTATTCGCATGTTCTAAGTTGCATGCTCCATCATCTTTTTCTGTTTTTTTTCTTGTGTGTGTTACAAGCAGACTTGCTTCAAACAGTTTCATTCTCATGTGATTTTCTGTGAGTGACATTCAAGTTCTTACTGATTTGTGGATTTTCAGGTTGCACATTTGGATCTATTTAATTGTTTGCTACTGCACACAGTTGTAGAGATGGAAATACCTAATGTAGCACAATTTCGGAGTGACCTCATCCTCTTTGGCTCTTCATATCTCTGACAGCAGCCGGCTGAGTTTTGCCTCAGCACTTTGATAGATTCAAGACAAGCCACTGAGGCATAGGGTCAAGTCCCTACAGTTTCAAAAGATGTGACCAGAAAGTGTGATTATGCACCGTGCAAGTTCAGCTCTGTGCATACATACTGTACGATGGGCTTAAGAATCTACACAATATTGTTATAAAGCTTGGCGGAGTAACTGGGTTCAATATAAAGCCAGTTGCCTGTGATTAAAGCGTGTAAATCAATAATTGCGTCAACTTTTTAATTAATTTTGCCCAGGCATTAATCAACATGTGTGTTGTGTATGTGTGTGTTTCTGCTCACCTCTAATATCTCAGTGGTTATAAAAATGAGAATGAATAATGAATGCTGTGATATGTTCTCTGCTGCTTTGAACTGATGAAGCACTATACAAAGCAGTCATCCTATTTGTGCGATTATCACCCCATTATAGCTGGCAGTAGAGGACTGTAGCAGTTTGCATTTGACTCATGAGTAAATATTGATTGATCTGCTTGTAAAAGGATACATGAGCGCTATCTGTAAATATTTGTTCAGGAAATGCCAATGCTGAACAGCTATCTAAGCAGATAGTCTCTTGTGCAGCGGAAAAAGAAAATAACAGAGATTGCAATCTTCTGTTTTGCAGCTTGTTTTCTCAAGCGTTTATTATTCAAAAAGCAGCCACAATTGGTGCTTAAAAGCCTTTCTATGTCTGTAGGAAGGAAACTGAGTCCCTGTCTCTCTAATACATCCAGGTCTGACTCTAATCTTGGCCCCAACTCCTATCTCACCCCCTCCTGAGAGCCCTCACAACATAATGTCCCTGTCACATGGAATTAAAGTCCTTCTCAGCACCACATTATGTACATAGGGAGGCACAGTGATGTACTTATGCAACACTTAGCATATTAGCTGTGTGACAGAATTATCCTTGGAAGGGGACACCCCTCTATCCTTACTCCACCTTCCTTTAATGAAGCAGGTTTGGCTGATGTGACCAGTGGGCCTGACCTCCTTTTACCCTCTGGTGATGAGACGGGCCAAGTGGTGAGGGGTAGTCACCGATACAGCTCATAACAGGCATCGTTGATGCAGATTAGAGCCGCACTGGTCTAAGGGCGGAGGTGGAGAAGGGGGAGGTGGCCCACTGAGCTGTGGACGAGTGGAAAACTAATTTCCTCAACTCCCACCATTTCCCAGTGCATGATAAGAGATTGTAGCTGATATTCAAGGGCCACCTTGTAGGTTTTGCTGAAATAAACAAGGCTAGGAGTCTACAGTGATGCAGTGCTAACATTCTCACAATGATAATGCTAGCATGTTCACGTTGTTTCACATTGAAAATTAGAAATCTGATTTGGGTATGCAAACCTTTGTTATATCTCAACTTTGGCTACATGTGTCCCAGCTCTCTCTTTTTTGTCTCTGGTTAAGCACAGTGTTTTTTCCTTCTACTTCATTAATTAACAGTGAACCCAAAGTAAAGCTGAGGCTGATGGGAATGTCAGTTTTGTTGGTATTTGGTCACATACCGAAATATTGGACAAAATAGAATCTGACCCGATGACGGTGTTAGATAAAAGATTAGGAGCTCAAAGTTATCCCAATTCGTCCTCTTGCGGCCACAAGTCACTTTCCCAAATTCCATGAAAATCCATCCAATAGTTGTAGAGATATTTCAGTCACAACTGACTGACTGACCAAAGCCAGCGTTGCCATCCCTAGAGCCACACAGCTAGCATGGCTAGCCAGAACGTCCTTCATACTGAGAGCTACATGAAACAGTATTAATACTAATCATGAGACTTAAATGTGAGTGATTATCTTCCAGTACAGCTGTGCAGCTGAGGAAATGAGATGTAATGTATTTAATTATTTCCCTACACATGAATAAAAAATAAAGCTGAACATACACAAAACCAGAGTTAGTGGCTCACCAAACTCATGGCCATCCGTCCAAGGATTAAATGGTTACCCTCCCTGCAATCAAGGGCACACAAGCTACTAATTAGGACGGGATATGAAAGAGTTATAAAAGGTTCATGAAGGATAGCCTGCCATAGTATTTGTGTATGTGCATGAGCGTGTGTTTGTGTCTGCGTGTTGTACTCGTCCTGCTAATGCACTGAAAGCCTGTGGGCTCTGGCCAGCTCGGCCTCGTGCTCATCAGTGAAATGGCACAAAGAATGAATAAGCCTTGATTGACCAGATATCCTTCATTACACATGTGCTTACGAATCCATCCACTCTCCTTGGAGCCATTCTCACAGGCACAAGTTTGTGACAGCTAACAAGACAGCGTGCAGGGACATACACAACCCAGACATGGAACAGCTTTTAGATGAACCATTTGAATATTTTCTCCCACGTGGAAAGATCCTCTGTTGTCATATTTTATTTGAATACACTTGGTCCGAGTGTAGATAGTAAAGGAGAGTGGTCAGTCCGTGGCAACATCGTTTTGATCACTGGGACAGAAGAGATTTGCTTAAATTCAAATGTCATAATAACAGATACTTGAACATGTGCTGTCTGTAATATTGAGTGCAGTTTATTAAAGATTGAATATTTTTTCCCTACAGGGTCATTTTGAAGCAGGCAAGCTGTCGCCCTCGAGGAGCTGAGGATGTTCCGCAAGAAGAAAAAGAAGAGGCCTGAGATATCAGCGCCCAAGAACTTTGAGCACCGTGTCCACACCTCGTTTGACTCCAAGCATGGCTGCTTTGTGGGCCTGCCGACGCAATGGCAGAGCCTGATAGAGAACCTGCGCAGGCCCAAACCCATGGTGGACCCTTCCAGGATCACAGAGGTGGAGCTGAGGCCAAAGAAGGTACACCACACCTTCCACTCAACTCTTTATTGCTCTTCTGACCTCACCTTGAACTGATCACTCATAACTAGCACACTATTCAACCAGGCCCTCATTAAGCTAAAATCTCAGAGAGACTGATGCATAAAGATATGCTGCCTATTGTATTGAGGCAGAAGTGACCTTCATCTGATGACAACGTGGAAGGAAGGCATGCTCCCCTCCGCATCTTTTTGCTTTCATATCTATCATGGGGCTGGGCTAATGACCCTGCTGTGTACACTGACTGTACAATGTTGAATACTCAGAGGGGCCACAAGATTTATTACTCCATGCAGGCAATTATAATAGTCACTGGTGCCTTCCCACAGATGTCAAACATAAGGGATGAAAAAGTGCAGGTACAGCAAAGGAAATGGTAGTCAGTGATAAAGCCTGCAAATCTAAAGATTTCTGTGCTTTACGTAGCAAACGTTCGATTCTGTTTGTCACCCTCCAGAAAATAAATAGAGAAAACACCAACATTTCATTGATTCCCTGACGCGATTAGTGCTGTTCAATATGAGAACCATCATGTCAGCGTTTAGGTCAGATTTATGGTTTTAGGAGCGTCATCATGACGAGTGTGGTGTTACCCACAAGATCTACATAATGCAAAAAAACAAAACATTTAGACTAAAATACAGTAGGCTATATGTCACATTATTGCTCTGAGGAAAAGAGGAAAATGTGATGTGATATCTAAAAAAATATGTTATTTCAACTATTATTACAACATCTTCTAGAATAGGATATCTCACTAGGGCCATTATCACCTGCCATTCTCTCCTCTCGGAGAGGTGCTGCAGTAGGTGAGATGTCATCTGACCTCTGCCCCCTGTGCAGATTTAATGGCACCGAACCAGGGAAACAGGAGAGGCTGTTGACTGGCTGTGAACTGAACATGACTCTACCCTGAGAGTGACTGATGAGCCACCACACACTCTTGCATACAGTTGCTACAATCTCACTACTCTGGCAAAAGCTGTTAAGTGTGTCTGATCATTTTCTGTCAGGGCAGGTTTCCATTCGCATGCCTGCTCTCTATGCATACCACCGGAAAGGTCATAGGAACAGTTATCTGTAATTTCTGAATTTTGCAACATAGGAAGAGTTGTAGAAGCTCTGACTTTATAGTGTATCTCCTGATACATTTGCTTGTTATATTTATCAGTGTATTGTCAGAATGAGCCACTGGGGAAATGATTTAAGTCGTCTCTGAAGAATGACAAAGATGTCAGATTACAGATTCTCAAGTCTAAATTTAACTCGCCTCTGAGCAATGATTATGTCACCATCATTATTCCTTTCAGTCCAAATGCTTTCCATAATGTGAGCATGGCAAGTGCAATGTGATAAAAGCTAAACGCCTCTCCTCTTTCAGACCATTGTGCGGGGGAGCATGATCGGTCACGGAGACTACATCGCAGCCATGATCAATGATATGAACCGTCTGTCTGTGACCAGTTCTAACTCTTTGAGGAAGAGCAGCCCTTCAGCCAGGAAGAGGGCCCAGTCACTAGGAAGGCTGGGGGAAGTGAACGAGGGAGACACTTACCAATACGAGGGCCTGACCCAGGATGATGATGAAGACGACGAGGATGTGGGTCAAGACCATTGGAGGGACAGGGCCAGGAACATCCACAGTGAAACCAACACCCCCTACTTGGGCATGAAAAGGAGCATCACTCTGCATCCAAATGGGATCTTGCCAAAGGCCAAGTCCACCTATGAAGTCAGCATCAGCTCTCTGGAAGGACCCTCGCAACCGGTTCCATCCCAGAACATCCCGGTGCTGAGTCACGGGGCTTATATGAGCAGTGAGGTGGGCAGCCCTCAGGAGAGAGTGATATGGAAGAGAGATTTCCAACTTCCCAGGGGAGTGCCACCAAGTCAGAGACCTATAGCTTGTTTTTATAGCCCAGCTATGACTGTACAGCAGTCTCATGGCGATCAAGTGATGGTCACCACAGAGCTTCGGCCTAACTTACCGATGTACATGCACCCCCAGAACAGCCCTGGGAGGCCGTTCTCCTCCTACGACCTGAAAGTAAGTCTGACATTACAGCAGTTTCTTAGCACATCTTTTTGGCCATTAAGTGCACTGATAATACATTATTCATGGGATACACAATTTATGCATATTTCTGCTAACGTTATGTACATCATATTACTAGTACTAGTTTGTGCATGAGCTCTGAATCTATTAATCTATCTATTTTTTTTCAAGCAATCATTTTCAAGCTTAGGTTGTAGAAACTTTAGTGAGGCAGCATATTGATTGGATTTACACTAAAGGTGATTAAAGCTCTAGGTTTAACTATTTTATTTGATTCTAGAGTTAAAATGTGAATTGTGGGTTTAAAGTGCCAGTGGGGTTGTAAAAATTGAGAGATGGTGTGTTTGGCAGGATCTCAGTGGGACACTTGGGTCCATAGCATCATCTTTACATGGGTCATATCAGGTGAAGTGGATGCAGAGTGAGAGGGAAGGACTTGATTTACATTCACTTTTAAAGCAGGTCTTGAACCCCAGGCAGGCGGCCAACTCTCTCTCAGCTCCCTGCCTAAATGTTCTTCACCCTTTTCTCTTTTATCGTTCAGGCAGAGTCGGCAGTGAGGTACCACTCCGGCTTCCTGCCCACTGGCAACAGCAGTCCTCTTGTGGGTGGCATCAGACCCCAGCGAACTGTGCGCTCCTCGGCTAGCTACACACTGGGCCTGTCTCCGAACATGGGGCTGAGGCCCAATGGGCCTGACCCCTTCCTCAGACACTCTGGATGCCTCAATCCTCCCTACCCCCGGCAAGACAGCCCTTCCCAGCCTCGACCCTCCCCTACAGGCTCAGCCACCAGTCCTCCAGGCACATGCTCCCCAGCTTTCAGGCCCCCACAACATCCTTCACCCAGACCACCACCAGACCCACCAAAGGTGACCCATGAACAGTTTAAGGCGGCACTGCAGATGGTGGTAGACAAGGGTGATCCACGGTCCTACCTGGAAAACTTTGTGAAGATTGGGGAGGGCTCGACGGGGGTAGTGTGTATCGCTACAGAGAAGCACAGCGGCAGGCAGGTGGCGGTGAAGATGATGGACTTGCGGCGGCAGCAGAGGAGAGAGTTGCTCTTTAATGAGGTACAATATCCAAATACGTACAGTGATTCCCTAAAACAAACACAGCACAAATCTCCAACACACTATGCATTCAAGGTTACAGCAACAAATCTGAGGATTCAGGTTTGCTATTCTTTGTGGTCTAGCATGTGAGGGATAATTTGAGTTTATTTCAACTCAGCGTATTTCCCATAGATGTGGCTCTAGGGCTCGTGCTTACTTCGCACTTGTCACCTTCATTGTACAGATTCAGGAATACAAGGACTTGCAATGAACAACATATTTTGGAACAAGTTGTGTGAGCCTCCTACAGCTTTTCCATTAAACATTATTTCTGTATTCAACTTTTGAAATGCTTGTCTCCACCTGGAGAATCCATGTTGGCTTGTTTCCCTGAATCTCTACAACACAGATGGCAAGTGCCAAGTTAGCATGACCCATTGAGTCATAATAGCCACATTATTGGAAGTGTGCCAGGTTGAAATAAACTGGACTTTTCCTTAAATGTTTACTTAAAGGGGTACTCCATTGATTTTACACATAAAATTCAGTTTGCCCGTCTACTGCTCAGCCTATAAAAACAGTTGTAAATGTCTTCTGTGACTCTGGAGGGAGCGAAAGTGAAGAAAATAACCCCTGATTATGCTATCTGGGATATTTCGGCTTAGGCTCTGAGATATTGAAAGATGTGGGTGTTTGCCAAACCAAATTAGAGCCAGATCCATACTAAATAATAAAAGTCAGGATATTTTTGACTCTGCAGCACCAACTTTGTCTCCTAACTTTGTGAAAGCACTACACTAACTATGTCTCTGAAGATTTTGATTCTATAGTGAATGTTTTTCTTATTGCAGGTGGTCATCATGAGGGACTATCAGCACAGGAATGTGGTGGAGATGTTTAAGTCAGCTCTGGTGGAGGAGGAGCTGTGGGTTATCATGGAGTACTTGCAAGGTGGAGCACTGACCAACATTGTGTCTGAAACCAGGTACAGGCACCAAGAGATCATCTTGGTCCAGCTTAAGAAAGCTGCATTGTTGCGTTTCTGTTTGCTTGTGATATCATCTTTTGATAACTAAATCAACCACAAGGGGGTAGTGTGGTATCGACTGCTGGGTGACCAGTGTTGGTACCAGCAGCACCAAGACTCAAAAAGACTGTCATTCATCCTTCTCTCTCACCCGATGTCTGTGGCTTATCTCTGAGGAAAAGTAATAATTTAATGACATAATCGAATATGTGCATGTTTAGATGCCATGTGGAAAGTCAATTGAGGTTGAGAATATGATTCCTTGATGCTGTCACATTTTCCAGTAGTGCATACATAAAAAATAAGGAAAACATATCGACCAGCAGAAGGAAGAATTTTGTCAGGCCGTATTTTGTTTTGTGCCGTCAATGTATTTTATGTTATTAACAGATGGCTGGCACGAGCTCCATGGGATGACACCAGGGTTAGATCACTTGACTCAAAGGGATGAAAAAATGTCTCTCAAGCCAGATGACATACAAAATGAGCCAACTGTCACAGCCACCGTTTGTCAAAGATAATGTCAAGATAATCAGTATATTGACAGGACAATCAAGAATAAGGAGACTTTACTTCTGTTATTCCTGGACACAGTCTGCTGTCAAATAGTTTTGACAGCAGACTCATTAAAGTCTCCCTAAATAAAAGACTGACTGCCTGAATTACTGAAGGAAGTTTTTTTTCCCCTAATATAGTTTTAGACGTGTCTTTTAAATATGATGAGAATCATGTGTGGGAGTATACAGCAATCTGTTAGGTAAATCTTACCTTGTTTTTCAATGGGCACATGACCTTGCTTGCGGTTTGAAATGTCTTTTTTGACTCCTGGATTTTATGTCTTTATATTGCGCTTGTAAAATATTAAAGTCGCATTAACACTGTAGAGGAATGAGCATGTTTTGTTGGTCATTCTGCTGTGTGGGAGTTATTGTTTTGAACCTTCCTCTCTTTATCGTTGCCTTTAATGCGTGGTGATTCATGGGTTTCAACTTTCTCAGCTGTTGATTTGTCGTAACTCTTAATGGAATAGTGTGTTAAAAAAAATGTTAAAGTAAAATCTGTTTGCGTGTGTGTTATCCTGCAGGCTGAGTGAAGAGCAGATTGCCACAGTGTGTGAAGCTGTTCTGCAAGCCCTAGCCTATCTGCATTCACAGGGAGTCATCCACAGAGACATCAAGAGCGATTCTATACTACTCACATTAGACGGAAGGGTAAGATATTTTTTTACTCTTTCTTTCCTTTCTGTTTTTCGCTATCTTGATAGTAAGGTCTTTCTCTTGTTCCCCACAGGTCAAGCTGTCAGACTTTGGCTTCTGTGCTCAGATCAGCAAGGACATCCCTAAAAGGAAATCTTTAGTGGGAACACCCTATTGGATGGCTCCTGAGGTCATCTCCAAATCACCATATGGCACTGAGGTGAGGAGGTGCACAATCAAATGTATTCACGCTGAATAACAACGGTGATCTCTCTCATGTGGCGTAAATGCCAACTGTGGCAATCTGTGCTGTAAGATCTTTAACATAATTTCAATGTGTGATCCTGCACCAGGTGGATGTTTGGTCGATGGGTATCATGGTGGTGGAGATGGTGGATGGAGAGCCCCCGTACTTCAGTGAAACCCCTGTAGCAGCTATGAAGAGACTGAGGGATGAGCTGGCTCCTACTGTTCGAAATGTCAGCCAGGTACAAGAACAGACAGACATACAGACATACCTGCAACACTAGTAATATTCCCATCATCTTCAGCTGTGCTTGTACACTGTACACTGGGTTTAGTGCTAATAAGTAAATGTTAGCATGCTGATATACCAAATTAAGACTGTGGACCTGCTAAACATTATCGTGATACAACATTATCAACAACAATATCATGTCAGCATATCGCTGTACCCAAGCACAGTCTCACAGAGCCACCAGGTTAATCATTGTAACAAATAACTACTGCAACAATTCATTGGTGTTAAAGTATATGTACCCATTGCTCTCTGGTCCAGATCTCCCCCGTTCTAAAGGACTTCCTGGACCGTATGCTGACTCGGGACCCCCTAGAGCGGGCCAGCGCCACTGACCTGCTGGAGCACCCCTTCCTGCTGCAGTGCGGCTCACCTCAGTGCCTGGTTCCACTGGTGGAGCAGTACCGCAAGCGCATGTCCCGTTGCTGACCCCGTGGGGCTCCCGCTCCCCAACACCCACCTTCAGTCTGACCTGAACAGGCGAGGACAAGCACCGGGGTCCGACTCTAGCACCCTAGCCAACGGGAGATCAGCTCCAGAGAAGCAGACCCAGACAGCATGTTGCTGCCAGAGTGGTGGTGGCAGGACGGCAAGTTTGGCTGACAGACACCGCATGGTCTCAGGCATGAGAGAAGCACTTTAGGAGTGAGTTAAAGGCAGCATGCAGTTCCTCACCTCTCAACCGAATATTGATTGGCTTACTGTTAAATTCAGTGGGATTCAACGCAACACCACATGGTGCATATCAACTGAGAGGAAAAATCAATATTCCACGTAACTATATGTAATGGACATGTGCTACTCTAAAGATCCTGTCTAGTGTTCATAGTGGGCATTATTGCTAGCAGTGTAAAGCTTATGAAGCTGTTAGGCTCAAAACCACAGTAGCTCATTGTGACATTATTTAGGAAGAATAAAGTTACCTCTGCACACTCACGCTCTCTGTTGTGGAAACAGGACAACAACCTGCTCAGTACACTCTACAAATACTGACAGTATACTATTTGCATGGCCAAATGGAGGCACACCTGGCCTGATGTGAATGCTTGAATATGTACCAAACTGGGACGTGAAAGACAATTCTCCGTTATTAGCATAATAAATGGGTAGATGAAAGCCCAGCTGCTACTATTGGGCTATTGGAACATCACCAATACCATATTCCTCTTTTTCTTATTTATTCTTTATTTCCAAAAGGTGTTGTGGGTTGTTTGTATGGTGTGAATTGCAAATACGGTTTCATTATTAAGTATGGACTTGAAACATACGCAGATAAATTAATAATGTAAATAAAAATGCTCAATATTAGGTCATTGTACCTGCTGATCTACTGCAGTAAAGTATATGAGATGAATTTAAAATTTTACTTTTCTTAACTGAAATGTGAGTGTATAGTTGTATGTATGTGTGCATGTGTGTGAGCACATGAGCACATGGATGTGTGTGACATCTCAGTGTTTGCTTCTGATACAACCCTCTTTGTATTGTGACAGACTTTTTAAAAACCACAAGACGTGTGTGTTGTTCCTGCAGAAGATGTGTATGACTGTATTTGCATTTGTTTGCCTAGATAAAGCACACAGGCCTGGCATGTGATGCTGCAGGACGTTCACCTGCTGAGAAACACTTTGCACATAGTCTTTGTATTCTGACACGGATACATGTTGACGTGTTTCATGTATTTCTATCTCTGTGTGGATCATTCATGAAAAAGAGAATTACACATTTTAATTTTGTATAAATCAATAAATGATGCATATTGAATCGGAATAAATTTTATCCCTCATTCACACACACACACACGCATGCATGAACACTGGTGTTTTCAAGTATTTATTAGGTATTCAGCTTGAATCATACAGTGCACAGTCAGTGAATATGTTTAAGCAAAATACATACATTATTTCTTATAAACACATAAACAATATCAAATACATTTAATTCCATACAATATAAATCCTATATATATATGTGTGAAACAAAAATAATTATTTTCAGTAGCTCACAGACTGATTATCTCTTAATTTATAAATTATTTTAAATATAGATTAGCAAAATTGTATGTATGCAACTGAACACTTAACTTTAAAACCCCTTGCTTTTATTGATAAACATTGAAAAAAATAATGAACTGCAACATAAGCAAAAGATTAGTATTTCTCTCAATGAATAGAATATTTCATCAAGCAATCAAACCGCGTTGTCAGAATTTTTAAGCGCTGTAAAAATGTCCCTACCAGCCAGACATTGTGTTATTCTAATCGAGGGCGGACTGAGATGAGCAGCTTTCAAACTCACACTTCACTCCACTGATGCTGTCAATGCTCGGCTGGCTGTTGACCTGCTGATGTGTGTGAGAGAGAGGGAAAGTTTCGGAGCGGGAAATCCGCCCCCGGCCATTTGAGGAGCCAGCTGAACAGTCTATCACCAACCTCATGAACTCTGGTGCGGTAAATCGACGGAGCAGTCTGGTCCCGAGGCCCACGAACCCCGGCGTACGACTTGGGATCTTCCCGGTCTCCATCTCCCCTCTAGCAAACAGCAGTTTGTTGTGTCTGCTGGTCGGGCCAAAGCTTCCCCTCTTCTGCTGCTCTCTTCTGCTTGATGTAGCTATGTCATTAGCCTCTTCTCTCTGTGATTTGACATTCTCATCGAGTGCTCTCACGGGCTGACTCTTGCCGGTTAAAAGAGGTTTTGGCGCCGAGACCTTTTTGTCAGCATCATTTGTCAGGCCGCGGGTGTTCCCTTGACATTCCATCTTGTCTATCAGGCATCTCTCGTCCTGTAGCGAGGCTCTCTTTAATTTGCTGGTTGACAGGTTGATGTCACGTACATCACCCTGATAGGACTGCTTTCTGCTACTCAGAAGGTCCAGGTTAAACGACTTTGCTTTTCCCCAGAGAGGAAAACTTACTGGTGTTTGCTCCTGGAGTCCAATGTCTCGGCTGACATCTTTCTGGCTTGGCTCAGGCAGAGAGTTCAGTGTTTTAGCTCTTAGCTCTCTAAGCTGGCAGTTCTGCAGTTGTTTGGCAGTGAAGAGAACGCTGTGATCTCCCTCAATCTTGCTTTTCTCAGTCTGAGGAGGCAAAGCCCAGCTGTGGCGATGGTTGTCGTCTTGAGACTGGCTCCTGGGGCATCTAAAGCGGTTCCAAAGCCCACTGCTGTCTCCAATCTTCAGCTGTCTCTGAAATACCCCAGGCAGTAGGTCTTCATTTTTATTCAGTTGCTTGGAGAACCTCTCCAGAACATGCCTTGGGAGCCTGTTAGGCAGCCGGCACTCTCTTTCACCGATGGTACCTGAATCAGTAACTGGATCATCTGTGCCAACAGCCCTCCTGCTAGGAAAGTTCAGAACCTGCACACACTGATTGTGTCCAAAGAAGTTGGCCACCTCGATGGCGGAATGACCAGCATTATTGGTCCTGTCCAGCCTCAGTCCCAGTCTTTTGAAAGCACGGACCAGGAACTCCAGAACATGGTTGTGCCCAGAAAAGGCAGCATACATCAGAGCGCTGTTACCCCAGACATCAAAGACTTCTGGGTCAGCATTGAACTGCACTAGGAGCTTGACCACATCCAGGTGTCCCATCTCACAGGCATGACTGAGGGCAGTCCGACTGTCCTCATCCTGGCAGTTAACATCAGCACCTTTCTCCAGCAGAAGCCGGGTGAACTTGGCCCTGGTACCGGGGTCTTGCAGGCAAACAGCGTACATGAGCGGGGTGCGGCTGTTTTCTGTCTTAGAGTTGATGATCCGTCCGTCCAAGGCGTCCAGGATGAAGCGTGCGAGGTGAACTTTACCACCGTGCATGGCATCAAGGAAGGTCTTGGTGCCAGAGCCCTGGCGTAAATCTTTCGGCCGCATCATTTTTGAACAGCTACTTGCGGATCCGAGCCTTCAAGTGAGACAGAAGGTGACAAATTTGGAGAGAAAGTGTGTCGCAAGTTCTCGGAGAGTCTCCGTATTGACAGTGAGTGCATTTACCTCAGAGTAAGACTCAGAGAGGAGCTGCCGGTGTTTTTATACCTCCCTCTCCACATGCCCTCCCCACGTTGCCTAGGAAACAAACGTCTAAGGACCATTATGCAGTGGCAGCATCCATTCAGCCCAAGCACTCTCTGCCTGGAGAGAAATATATGCTATTTGAACCGAATAATTACTCAGAGAGAAAAACATGGCCAGTGTTTTTCATGTGAGGTCTGAAAGGTTAACTCAAATGCACCGCTTTTACTTTCCTTTGATGCTAATTAACTTAATTAACATATTCTTGCTGCTAATAATATAATAATAATAATTCAATATAGAAAATGACAATCCTGCATTTCATGAAATTTATGAATAGGGCATTATGTTCCCTATTTCAAGACTATACTGTTATCAGGACTCTCGGCAAAGGTTAGAGAGAAGATCGAAGGCTTTGAGAACTCGCTTCATAGAAAGGGAAGGAAAATTAAAAAACATATTTTTTTTCTTGCCAATATCCCTCTTAAATGCTGCATCCATCCTCCACCCTGTGGTTCTGCTTGCAGTTTGCTTCAACCACAAATCATAATCCAGCGCAAATTAAAATTATGCTACTCTATTGTGCCTTGACTTTCTCATGGTTTCAAAATGTTAACTTTGATGGAAGGACTTTTTTTTGTCATGGACAATACTAAATCTCCACTAGAAAAAGGCAGTGAAAGTCGAATGTAATGAGCGAGTCTGCTGTTATTATGAGGATATCAGCATGATTATCTGTTACTTTCTGAAGTAGCACTGGAAATTAATGTCATATGCCCTTGCGATTTGTTTTTTATACTATTAAGAGTATGCTTATCACGTATAACCTTCTTAAGCACATTAATTAAATAATTCATTCATTTTTGTACTCCATAAGCCCTCATACTTACTGAATTTTCCCCAATTAATGTCAAAATCACCAAATTTAAACACTTGTCTCTTGCATCTTTTGCCAAGGCTTGTGTGCAAAAAAGCAAAAAGGACCCCTTTAGACAGCTGTTTCTCCTCCACAAGACCAGAATTTAATTTTAATTGCTCATATAAATCTCAGCAGGGCTAAAACTGTGCCAAACAGTAGAGGTGAGAGAAACATTGCCGGGGTTCCACCTTTCTCAATGTTCACCATCCGGCTTCATCAAGCCCTCAGCGGGTCCTTTATACAGCACCGAGAGCCATTCAGTCATCTTAACATGGCTGATATTCATCAACAGAACGACACTTCCTCCTGGGTGTCTTACAGTGGATGGGGGCCATTCTGTTTATACTGACATATCTTTTCCATCATAAAGAAATATCTCAGCCACATCTTTTTATAATAAGGTCATATAATGGCAACATCTCAATAGATTCTTATAATGCCATAGATGCCACTCTAGATTTAGCTGCACAATGCCTGGATCCACAGGTGTTATGTGCTCAGGATTGATGCTCTGCCTTCAAAGCATATACAGTACTATATATAGTACTGTATATACTTTGAAGGCAGAGCAGCAATCCTGAGTACATAACATATATATATAATATATATATATATATATATATATAATATATATAATATATATATATATATATATATATAATATATATATATATATATATATATATATATATATATATATACATATATATATATATATATATATATATATATATAGGAAGGAAGTCGTAACTCAATCCAGATAATACAATAGTAAAACTGAATTAATGATAGAAGTAGGCCTGTGAGATGGATGGAACATAAAGCTCTGTTTGTGATTAAACAGGAATAAAAGTCTACAGCCATGTTATCAGCTCTGTGAGGCTGGACTGGTGTGAAGTGTCACTTTGAGCTAAAAGCTAACGTCAGACATTAACAAAGCTAACATGGTGTTAATATGGCTTAATGTTTACCATCTTGGCCCATCTTCATTCAGCCTGTTATAGCATGCTAAAGGCACTGAATGACTGTACCAAATGTCATGGCAATTAATATTCATGACTCAAAAGTGTGAACCTCATGGTGGCGCCAGAAGAAAATTCAGAAAACACGAGAGTCATTAGGATTCATCCTCTTGATATCATGAATGTCTGAACAAAATATCTCAGCAGTCCATCTAATAGTTCCCGGAATAATCTTGCAGTGATGACCACATGGTGCATTATACTGCTGGATAATAGAAGGTCACAGTCTATTATTCAGTCTATTATTGCCCAGCAATAATGTTTATGTATGCTGAGCTATTCAAATGATGCTTAAACGTAATACCATTACCACCGCTGTAGCTGTACCTTTTACATAGAGATGGGTCCATGGATACATATCAATAATGTCATATTCTGACCCTGTACTATACCAGCATATCATGATGGAAATGAACAACTGTTAGACTAGGGGCTAAGAATGTTCCAGATGGGAGTCATCTAGTTTTGGTGATCACAGTCCCAATTTAGCCTTGTCTTTGAGATTTTAGCTGAAGTGTATTAAAGGGTAGATCTTGGTCTTGATATGTTGTGTTCAGAGATGCGATTGAGCCGTTTATTGAAATTTTTGTGGTCATCGTAGTTTGAATGAGTCTCACCATTCTATGCTGGTCAATCACATTCAAAGTCTCTTGCGGCAGATCATGTGCCTTGTCATCTTAATATTTAATGTAACAATAACTGAACCTCTTGACCTCGTTTGCATGCTTTATCTATACCAAAGTTGCATCGTGCACTTGAGTCTCTAGACTTTCAAGACATTCAAATCATTACTGCCAAGTGGATGTAGTCTTTTATGTGTGACATGCATGTTGAAAGTGCCACATCACAGGTTCTTGACTGTGTGAAATGTCCCAGATCATCTCCTGCAAAAATTAACATACATCCCGTTTTCCATACCAAGTAGATTATGCTAATGAAATATCTCTGCCTGTCTTGTATGTGAAATGTATGCTGACAAAATCCTGAAAAAAGACTCCAGCATCAGCTCAGTCCTATAGTATTACTTGAAGGGTAAATGTATTACAAAAGGACATTGAGTTTTCCGCCAAACTTGATAAGATTTCTTATTAGGTCTTCCAGTTTGAGCACTCTGAGACTTTGGGTTCTTTTTCAGAGGACAAGTTCATACAGAAATAGATTTGAGCCGCCTGGACTGCGTGCATCCTTGCAGGCAGGCCGCGAGCTACACTTGAGTTATTATGTTGGCCCCTGGCTACTGCTGTTTATCTGTGTGCACCGTGACATTTTCTAGGGCTTTTCGTTTTGACAAGAAAGGTTCTGGATTAATAGACTACCCATTTCTAAAATTGTCCTCATTCAGTTGCCTCTATGTTCTCTCTCTCTCTCTCTCTATATATATATATATATATATATATATATATATATACACACACATACCCTTTTATCTAATCTTTATTTATTTTTAGCACATGGCAAACAGAGTAATTATAATATAATAATTACAAAAAAATTAATCGCTTCATATTTTTTTGTGTTGTGTGTGTGGTTTCACAGTCCTCCCTTCAAGGGGCAACTCTGTAGTAACACTACAATGCCACCAGAAAAGAGGGGTCCAGGAAACAGTAGGTGATAGCGTGATATTGAATATTACTTTTTTGCCTTAGAGTGTTTTAAATCAGTAACAAAAAAACTGTAAAATTAGATTTATGGTAAAAAAAAAGAAAAGAAAAGTGCACATCTATGCATATCATAAAACCACCCTACCATCCATTCACGGAATGTGAAAAAAATGGACAAAACTGAAATTAATGCAATGTGGATGAAATATTCAGAATGTGAATGAGTTGGTACCATGAGACTTGTTAATTGTTCAGATGTATGCAATAAAGCAGAGATGTCATGGTAAATACCTGATCTCCCATTCATTGCGGGCCTGGCCCAAGCAGTAGCCACTTTGAATGCCTGATCAGATATTAAAACTGGTGTCAAGTTAAGGTGTTATCCGCAGCCCTAAACGTCTTAATTAGCCACTGGGGAAAATGCACTTTCAGTGACACAAAATCAACAGGCTCTTTCCAGATACACTTGTAAATGGAAACAAAACACTGAGCTGAACACCCTTGGTAACTCCACTTAGCTACGAACACCTGGGACTACATTTGTGAATTAGGAGGGGGTAGGAAATGGAGTTCATTTGGGAACCAGATTCAACAAGGCCCATTCATTGTAACTAAAAAAAAATCTTACCAGTGACTCAACATGCCCGTCATCCTCCGTGGACTACCTCATCTTCTGCCTGCTAATTGAGCACACCAGAGAATTACATGGTTTAGGCTCTCACCTGCTTTGCACGGCGGAAAAAAGAGGATGCAACTGTGACCTTTGTTTTCAATGCCATGCACAAATTTATTAAGAGAAAAGTATTGGCAGCTAAGGTAAAAGTAACTCAATCAACTTTTAATCTCTAACCTGATAAGATGTAACTTCGCGAGAACATCTCACCATTATTACGGATCTCTTTTTACAGACGTCTTGTTTCTGCCTTATGTCCACATTTCAAATCACAACAAAAGACAATCTGACTTTGTTTCCTCACAGTCATGTATCATCTCAACACAGGTAGCTCTGTCATTCGAGCAGTGGGGGATAACAGCTCCTGCTGGGACAATAGCACTGAGTTGATGCATTCGTATTCAGCCAGAACAATCATGTTTCTGTGTGTCCATTCAGTTCCTCTAATGCCCTTTGATTTGATACAAGGACACAGTGGTCTTGGATTTCGCACACCTTCCCTTCCAGGAAAGAGGCAGCAGCTGGCCCGCTGTCACTGTGTAACCATGGTGTGCTTGTATCATCTCTAAGGTGGATGCGAGGTCACTGTCGCTGTCCCATTGCAGAGAACAAACTTCATGTTTAACAGCTGTATCTTTTTAAACAAACTTCCTACCTTAATGAAAGTAACTTTGCTGTTGTTTTTAGTGTTTGTATCCTGATAAGAACTTATTAAAGGAAGACATTAGTCGATTTTTTTATTTCTGTCACAAGACCAAATGTAGATAGTGAGGCGGAGCTGGAATGAGGACAATTACATGGAGTTACAGGGTTGCAGCTGAAGACCCTGACAGCACACCAGGAGCTGCCACTCACAAGGGCCACTGATATGTTATTGGCCATGAGGCACAGCCCTCGGCGCCTTTGATTTCTCTGCTCTCATCAATTATCGCCCTTACTCAGGCTTGCCAGGCTGCCACAACCAGATGGTAAACAGTATGCAGTTCCCTCAGCCTTCGGATTAAGGGGGCTCTAATATCAGCTCTCAGACTGAGACATTTTGGACAACAGAGAATTAACACCTACAGCGTGACTGTCCTGTGTTCTTTCGCCATGGCAAAGGGGGGGGGGAGAAGAGATAATAGTTCAAGAAGGAAAGCAGCACAGTAGAAGGGAAGTGCAAAATGCTAATATAGACAGAATATTTGGTGATTTTGCATAAATGAGCCAATAAATTATTTCTCTAAAGAAAAGAAAATGGTATCTGCACACTGCAAGATGTCACAACTTTGTAGCAACATTAGCAGCATGTCTATTAGGTTGGCAGTTGGTGGGTCGGTCCACCACTCTGGCCTTGACGAGAATATCTCTGCTGGATGGATTGTCATGAAATATGATACGGTCATTCATGTTCCCTTCAGGAGGAATTGCAATAACTTAGGTGATCCTCTGGCTTTTTATCTTGCACCATCATCAGGTCAAAATTTCCATTTTGACATTTGGTTTATGATCAGTCTGCAAACCTAATAACATTCCCATCAGCCTAATATGTACATTGTATTTAGTGCTAAATGTTAGCATGGTAATACACTAAACTAAGATGGTGACCATGGTAAACATACCTGAAAAATATCACTTTTTCGGAAATACAATTGCTGAGAGTTAGATGAGAATAGCAGCTTGACCTGGGAGTTGACTCGCCCAGCTTAACATAAAAACTGTAAGCAGGAGGAAACACCTAGTCTGTCTCTGTCCGAAATTTAAAACATGTTGCAATCATTATGAATCTGTTTGCAAGCTGCACAAACACATTTTTTGACTGCTGAAGGTCACTTGGCCTAAACACAATTACAATTACAATTTGCATCTAACTATCTTCCTGCACAATCAATATTCAAATAGGTTTAGCTTAAAATCAGGTTTAATATATGCATGTACAGTAACACATTTCAAGATAAAGCAGACTTGTCAGGAACAGTTCTTTATGTTGATCTAAAAATACACAGTAACAGACAAAGCATGTCTCAGATGTCCCAGTAATAAAACTTGTCACTGGTTTCCTGTTGAACAAGAGGACTTGAATCTGTGTCAACAATGTGTTTTTCCACGCTGAGCCTCTGGGCTGTTTCCGATGAGCCACCTGTACCCCCTCCTTAATCTATCAGGTCTGACGGAAATTCCTTTCCTGCAATGATGCGGAAAGAGATGGAGGGCCAGAGAGTTCCCTCTCCATCTCCCACCTGACAGGCCCTATTTGCGGCCTTGCGGGCCCGCTCACCTCTGACAGCACAATAAATTGTACAAATGGATAACAAATGTATTTGTTTGATGGCCACATTGTGCGGAGATTGGTAACACTCAGCGGCACCTGGAGTAAAGGTCTGCCACGCAGTTACATCCACAAAGGAAGTAGCAGCAAATGACAAGTTTGGCTGGGTCAGAGGAGAAGACAGACAAAAAGTACCTGGAGGCTTTAAGGCAATACCAGATGCCAGGTTTCATTTCACCTGATGTCTCGACTACTGACATCATCTTTTATCAGGTTCCCTCAGTCCATCACTTTATGGACTTTGAGTTAAAAGGAATCCTTTTTTGTTTTGTGATCAAGTTTTTATTGATTTAAAATATTTAACACACATCTATGTTTTGATACACTGAATCTGACAGAGAGTGACAGATGGCAACATTTACAACAGAGGAAGACCATATCAGTCAAACCTCACCTCAAGACACGAAAGCTCTGTAGATGGCAACCCTCCATGCTCCCCTGAAGGAACTTCATTTCTTTATAAATTAACTAATGGCCCTGAGGCTCACGACTATCCATTCTCTTCCACTCATGCTCTGCCACTCACGTTGTTCAGCGTTCACCTTCTATCTGCTCACACTGGCTCGTGTTGCTCTTTCTTTAGCTGCACGCAGTATACAGTAAATGGAGCTCAGAGTATAAGCATACGTTTCACATCAATTAAGCCCCCGGTAGGACTCTTTTTACTTTGAAATGAGCCACTTTGTGACTCACTTGCCTTCACTGCATAACATAAAATGCATGTTATCATGATATGGTGGGTGTTACGACGGCTCGTGACATTTTCCACACCAACCATTCCTGCAGTTGCTGCCCCATGGACAAGAAATGCAAAAAGATTATAATAATAATAAATGAATTGGAAAAATTAACTGATCATTATGGCATTCTTGAACTGACATGAGGTCTTCATCGTCCATTCTAGGACAGCTTTAAATAATAGAATAAAAACAAACAGGCAGACAAAGTGGACATGTAAACAACACAAACTCCACAACGGCTGCAGACAATAACACACAACAGCAATAGAGAAACTGCACATTTTTTTACACATGCGTAGTGCACACAAGCAACGTTGCTAGGCAACAATGTGGTTGTTGACATTCTCATCAGGAGAGTTCAGCAGTGCGCTGTTGTACTCTCTGTCTGAACGGCACCGTGAACCACAGGAAGCTATGTCCCAGTATAACCAGTCCACTCAGCCTCTCTGCTCCCACTATAACCAGTCCACTCAGCCTCTCTGTCCCAGTATAACCAGTCCACTCGGCCTCTCTGTCCCAGTATAACCAGTCCACTCAGCCTCTCTGTCCCAGTAACTTCTACCCCTTCTTATTAGATATTTTCAAAGCAGAGTATTTATTATTATTAGATATTTTCAAAGCAGAGTATTTTTTATGTCGTCAGTCCGGATCTTTGTGCTACTAGTGTCCATTAAGAGCATTTTATAGTTTGTCTCTTTAGCTAGCCTGGCACATAACATGTAATTTTACACTTCTTCTTTTTTGTAGGAATTAAACAAATGAGATTTTAATTACTGAGCTTTAGAGGCACTGGTAGATTAATTGTCCACCCCCGCCCCCTGTTTTCAGTCTTGTGCTAAGCTAACTGGCTGGCTGTAGTTTCATCACTTTTAGCAAGAAAACCAATAAGTGATTTTCCCTGAATGTCAAACTATTCCTCTGAAAGTGTGCCAGTAAACGAAGGTCCAGGAACTGCTTTTTATAGTTTTGCTCTTTTTCTGGGGAATGTAGTTTTAATTTGATTTGAGATTGCCTTCAGTGCCAAATAAAAACATTTGACATTGACTGTTAAACCTATGACTGACTAAATTTATTTATTTTACAGGACTTTATAATTTTTTTCTAAATTCAAATCACAGTACTTTTTGGATGATTTGACTGATTTATGATGCCATAAATTCAAGAATGTTTCACATAATTCATGTCCAGAACCTATTAATACTGCAGAAACAGGCGGACTGTGCAGATCCTTATGTACAGTCATTTGGAGTTCAAATCAAGCATCTTTACGCTTACATAACAGTGATGCCAGCTGCCGGGGTTCTGATATGACTCTTGAGTCTCGGTCCTTTTAACTCACAGTGAGACAGATGCTCTCACCTCAGAGAGGCTGGTATGGCAGTGGAGATATCACCAGGCAACTGAGTATCCAAATTGTGCAAAGAGCCAGAGCAAGTGCAGGATAAATCACCCGACTTTGGCCTGATGGTATGAATTTTAACAAAAGAAAAGCTTGAGGAGTATAACAGAATTCAAGTAGCCATGAGAGTGCTGTCTGGCACCGGCTTACAGAATGTGGGTGTCTATGTGTGTGTGTGTAATTGTATGAGCCTGCGTGTTTGTCTAAATGTAAGCACCGTCTCTTCAATAGGAAGTTAAAATTTGCATCTCTGAGAAGGTGGAGGCGCCTCTCACAGGCCCTCGATGCTCATGGACACACAGGAGATGGTGACTGAATGCAGGGAGATGAGCCTCCTGGAATACTTATTAGTCTGCTAATCCTATGCCATAACCATGATTTTAATGGGATTGTGTGAAGTATCAACAACTTCCTGCAGCTTGGTGAAAGAATGCATGCAAATCATGTATACGGGAATCAGTATTTTACTGCAATCTCCTCTCCTGGCAATGGCTTTTTAGCTCTTTGCAGCCCACACAATGATCCAACACACACACACACACACACACACACACACACACAAACACACACATGCAGCCTGTGACGGTGCAGCTTCAGCAGGTGGTGTGTATGTGGGTGGTGTGGGTGCTTAATATTCATCTAGGATGGCATCCACTTCAAGCCAAGATGGACTATAGATCTTGAGTCTCCACCTTCTGTGGGTCAGGCCGGCTCCTTCACACAGGAAACAACAAGAGGACAAGAAAAGTAGTTCACTCTTCTCATGTGCTCTACAGTGTGCTCATTCTTTGTGCTTATCCAAAAATACACAATTTCTATTCTCTGCTAATGTTCTTTTAATCTTGCATTTTTGGAACATTGTGCTGAATTGAGTCTTTAAATTGCAGGCTTTTATTTCTCAGTTGTTTCAGGATTAAAATAGACTATCTGCAAAAGAGAAAAGCTATTCTAGTACTGTGTTTTCAGCCACTGCCAATTTTCAGTCGGACTGCACTAAATGGCTGGTGTTAGCAGTGTTCATGCTTTTCATTTGTGATCTTTTCTCTAAATGAATTAAATTTTAAAAAAATGGACTGAAACCGCTTTTAGGTCAAATGCTAGACAGAGATTTACAGACATCCAAAACATGCACTTCATGTTTCATTCCATATTCTCATCTGTAATTCTGCATGTAAACCACTATACAAGGATTTTGCTAGATTATCTCTTTTATCCTGCACTTTTACCATCTTCCACTTTTTAGTTTAACAGTTATGTCTGAACATGCATGCACTGGGAATTCTAGCAACCAATATCACATTTTTTCATCTTAACATCTGCTTCAGTCGATAAATGTTTTGTGTGTGTGGTCAGAAGCACTTCCTTCCTTCTATTGGCTCCCCGTCCAGTGCCAGCAAGCAGCCAAGTGTTGCCTGGTGGCAAAGCTCCTGCTCAGGCCTTCCCTCTCCAGCTGGTATGAGACAGAGCTGCCTGAGTTGTCTTCGTCTTATGTAAGATTATCAGCCCGGTGATTCAGGGCTGACTGGTTTCACACTCCAAAGCTCACAGTTCATCTGTGTTGTGCATGAGGTGGCAGGACTCTGAGGCACAAGCTGTGTCTCCCAGAAGTCGTTTGTCCAGATCTTCCACTTTTAAATGTCATTCATGTCATTTGATTCAGAATATGGGTGTCACACAGAAAAGGAAATAAGAAGTACGGACAGATTGCTTTGGGCAGTGAGTCAGGGGGAAGCTGTCTTCATTAACAAATGCATGCACGTGAGTGTAAACACTCGCAACAGATTGCCCAAATCATACCATACATGAAGCTGAAATAGAGTTGAACATTTCTCAGTTGTCTTCCAAATTATTCTCGTTCGCATCCTCTCCAGTCCACGTGTCTTTATTGCGGTTGTGTTTTAAGAAGAGCACCTGATTCAGCACAGATCTCATAGTAGTTGGAGAGAAAAGGCATCGCAATTATGTGGTATTATGAATAACAATTATGAATTATTCGGGCCATAATGTGCCAAATTACTCTGGCTGGTGTAGTGGTTTGAGACGATACACAGAGACAGAGACAAATAGAGAGAGAGCTATGGAGATGCTCCTTGGCAGTCATCACCGGCCCAACCCCTGGACTTTGACAGTCTAATTGCAAATAGCACAGATGTCTTTAACCTAGATTGTCCTTCTCTTGCGTTCCCATCCGCTGCTCTGATGTGATTATTCAGGGTTATCGAGATAAACAGTTTGTTGAGCTAATTCTGTCAGGAGACAGGTGCCACGTCAAATTGTGTTTTTATCGATACACCAACTTTGCAAATTGAAAATGTGCATAAAAAACGATGGATGGAAACGTACTGGTCTAAAGGTAAGAGAAGCATGTTTGTAAGCCCACGGTTTGATCCCTGAACCAGCAGAACATGTAAGTGAAAGAGCAGCTCCACTTCCATCATTTGCAGTGCTGTTGAGCAAGGCCCAACAGCCTGTGGTGACTGTGTGAATGTGAACAGGACATTCCAAAAAAGAGAACAATAATTCTCTCAGTGAGTATTACATGCAGATTAGTATCCTGCCAATTTTGTTTTTGGTGCATACCAATTACATTGTGTACATGTCCATATTACACCCTGGTTTCAGACACCTGGACATGTTAGCTGGAGTTCTCTAATGGAAAATGGGAAGCTGTGGCATGTAACCCCCTTATTCAGGTTTCTGATAATTTTCTGCCTTGCACCTCAAGTCAGTCACATAATGGCCATTCAAACAAATATGAGAATTAACTACAAAAGTATACTGAAAGTTTACTTAAGCAGAGAACAGAAATGCCAGATCGTACAGAATCACGCACCTTACTCGGATGCAGATGAACAGAAACCTGGATACTGTCATGTACACGGTGCTATCAATGACCAGATTTCTGTAAGTTTCGTGCAAACGTGACTAATATGATCAAAACCAGACTGGAATAATCAGTAAAACTTACTTGGAAAAACAAAGGTAATACACACATAAGTACAGTGCAAAGAAAAGTTTATTCGGAACTATTCATCACAAGAACAAATGATGCAGAGGGAAAATGTATGTACTGTTGCTGTTGTGTGTTTTCATCGTTATCAGACCTTTGCTCCAGTTAAAGAGTAAATGTAGTTTTAGTTATTTGAAAAACTTTCTTTACAAACACAACTAAATCTCAGAGTGAATGTTTTGCTGTGGCTTCATGGAGTATTACCCACCATGTGCTGAAGTGTGACAGATGGAGTCATTGTCTTGATTCAGCCTGCAGACTCTGATAACCCATCTTTGCCGCTACATTTTTCTTGCTACATTTATTCCTTTCTGATCTCCTTTCTGATCATTTATTCCTTTCTGATCTCATTAAGAGAACAGAAAGGACACTGTGGGTACCAAACAAAAGCTTTCAGTGATGGCCTTTCATCCGGAAGATATTTGTCGCTATTTATTTCATGGGTGAAAAGTAACAGAAATAAAGAGTTAAAAGAAAATCATTTCCAATTGATCAAACTTTTGGTCTACAGGACATCCACAAAAACATCATTATGGCTTAATGACTCCCCAAATAGCTCTCTCTATGACCAGCACCTCTAAAGTAAAAAATCACACAAAGCAAATTGAATCTTCTACTATTCCATAGTTATGCTCAGACTACCGGTTATGTAACAGTTTAGAAGAACATGTAAGAGTGTTAAAAAAAAAGTTAGGAGAGAGTTATACTGAAGGGTCTGGGATCAAATGGCACATCTAACCCAGGAAGACATCTCCATAGAAGCCCGCCCCCTCCATCTTCGTGTCTCCAGCCTGGTCGACCAATTCGGGAAAGTGAGCCCCCACACAGACATTGATGGCCTCCTTCACCTCTGCTGGCAGAGACCTCAGTTTCTGATTGTGGTCCTTCAGGGCCTCCTGATTGAGCTGCAGACAAAGAGGCCAAAGCTTAGTTAGAGGTTACAGGCTTGTCGAAAGGACACATTGACATTTTCATGGATTCTTTTCTCTGCCAGATTCTCATCGTCATCTTTAGAGAATGGATTTGTGTATTGGCACCAGTCAAAATAATGATCACTGCTAAGCTCAAGCTAGGGAACTGGCTTGAACCCAGTGGACTGATTTCAAACAAGAGTGATGGTGAGCTATATTCAGGATATTTGATAATGTGACAAAGTGCCTATAATAAGAAAATTGTCTCAATGCTCAATCAATGATGTTAAATACATACAGCAAAGATTAGCTTGCATATTGAAAGAAAGGCATTGTCCTCGTTTGTCCCTTAATCTCTTAAATTCCTCCCACTGCTTCTCTCAATATTAAAAACTGTATTTGTAAGCTAATACTATTGGTGAGAAATAAAATCACACCATCCATCTGGCATTCACGCGTCAATATCTAAACTATCCAACACCTCTTTTCTCAAAAATAACTGCCAAGATTTGACCAATTCAAAGCAACGCATTGTCATAAAATTGCTCTGACATCATTTGCAGCGGTGGGATCTTGGTCTGTCCAATCTCAATTGCCTAAACTGGATGTGTCACCCTGAAACATTATGATCACTGAGTGGACAGATGGCCACAGTTGACAGGGAAGTTAAAAAAAAGTGTGGATTTGTTGCTGGCATAGTTTGAACTTTGCTTTTATTGATCACATATTAATCCCCTTGTGGGGACACACCCAGTGCTCTGACCACCTCAGGTCAAGGGAGTCGAAAAATGTATACATCCTTTTACCTCTAATCTTAATTAAATATTATATTTCCCATATCTTGTATTAAGATTTCAGACAAGCCTAAAGTAAAATATTCCATTTTTTAATCTCAACTTTAGGTCTCGTCTCGTCTGCATGCCTCCCTCCCATTATTGCAGTGTCTTGTATGCATCGCGCAAGCCGATGAAGAGATTTGGGGTTAATGTAAGTAGCTATCTAGCTAGTTACATGATGGTCGGCTGTTGCTGTGTGTTGGTCTGACTTGCTGGCAGTTTGGTTTAAAAATACTGACTCTAAAAGGTGTTGTGTGGTATGGGCCCTGAGCTGGTGTCATGGATTCGATTTACCATCTAGAGACAGCAGACATTATCTTAAACAAGCAAGACACCGTAAGGATTGTAAGACTTCAGTTCACTGACACACATGTCTGCGCTGTCCTGGGTTCCCTTTACGACGTGATAAAACGTTGACCAGTGAGTGCAACCACCTCCTTAGTGATTCTGTGTAACCAGGCATCACTGTGTGTACCTGATTAGTCAGTGTCTTGATCTCCTCCAGCGTAGCAGCCTGTTTCTTCATCAGAGCCACTTGCTGTGAGCTGAAATCTGAAGACTGTCACAATACAACAGAGCACAGCACAACATGTGACCACTGTAAAACTCGATCGATCTGTGGTTTGAGTCTATATGTGTGTGTGAATGCTGTATCAAGTGAGTGAGAGATAAAGACGGTGTGCATGTCTATAAGCAGTTCTGCACATGTTTTTCCCTGTGTGTGTATATCTAGAGAGGAATGCACCCATGGGATGCAACCTGAGCAAGACAATCAATACAGTTAAGTCCCAACAGGCTGGACTTAACAGTCCTTATTCAATACTGAGGCCTTGCTGATTAAGCAAGTGATTGTGTTATAAATAGTTGACGTAATAAATTGGCAAAGGCTGATTAAGTAAATCAAAATGAGCTGCAAAGGGACCTTAAAGTGTAGAGGTGTGAGTGGGGTTTGCTACTTTCCAGATGAAGTCGATCGGAGAGGAGCAAAGTGAAATGGCCGTGTATTTAGCCCTGATGCAACAGGTCTGACTCTTGATGAGCCAACAGAGGAACAAGAGCGGAGCCCAGTGAGTCACTGACCATACATGGATTAGTCTGCTCCCTGTAAACAGCCTCTGAGTAATAGACAAGCCTGGTCTATGGTCAGGGCCCACTGCACTTTCCTCAGTGGATAAAAGGGTGTGTGTGTTTGTCTATGTGGGTGGCTTGTGGGTGAATGGGCGTGCATGCTCACATGTCTGTGAGTGTACTTAATGTTCAACATTGTGTGTCTGTACGCAAACATAGGGGTGTATGTGAACATGTGTTCAGATGTATGAAAGGAAAGTGCGGTAACTCTCCCATTTCTTCCACATTTGGGTCAATTCTTTAGATGCTTGCTGTCTTTTCGTATCCATAGTCACAGAGTTGAATACGTGTTGAACTAGCCAGTGGATATTAAGTGTGAGCTGTGACATTGATACTGTTTAAAGTACATTGTCCAGTGATTCATGTGAGCGTGTAGCCTCACACTTTGACATTTTGAGATGTATGCTTATTCGCTCTCTTGCCAAAAGTTAGATGAAAAGTTTGATACCACTCTCATTCTGTCCTGTAAATATGCAGCTACAGCCAGCCATGCTGCTCAGTGGATTTTGTTACCTTTGGACAGATCCAGGCTAGGTGTTTCCCCCGGTTTCCTGTCTTTATGCTAAGCTAAGCTAACCAGCTGCTAGCAAAAGCTTGATAATTTCTGCACAGACATTGAGATTGGTACCAATCTTCTCAGCAAACTCTTGGTCCAAAATCAAATAAGGGCATTTCCAAAAAATCTCAAACAATTTTTTTCAGTGTACATACATGCTCATAAAGCCTGCAACTTTCCATGAATTTAAAACACTACTCACTGCATCGTCAGGCTGACTAGGCTCATCCACCAGCTCTGTGCTCATTGTCTTTTTCAGCCTAAAAGAGGATCATTATAATTTTCAATTAGAGCTCTTGTACATTCTGTTAAAAATTAATCAAATCAAACCAGACTTAATGTAATGGCATGTGGCAGAGGGGTAAGCGCATTTGTCTTCTTATATTTATTTTCATTTTGGACAAGTAGCTGTAACACAGTGAGAGAAACAGCAATGAATGGAAAAACACAAAATGACTCATGCTGTGAACTCACTTTGCTTTCTCTGAGGATGAACTTTTTAAAAGTGTTTTCTTCTTATTCTCTTTGGTTTCACTGCAAACCAAGGCAAAGACAAAAAGTGAGGACTCCTGCTTGATTAAAATTTAAAAAATTTAAAATGTCCCAATAAACAACCTTTTTCCTTAAAACTGAGCGGCTGGGCTGTGTGTCTCTGAGGTGACTTTTTCTTTACAGTGACAGGAGGCTTAAATGTGATGCTATAGTGTCTGTGTGGACAGGTAGATTACCAAGGCTGCCTTCGCGTCCCTACTGCTGTTTAAACACCTGTTGGATAATGCTTGTCCTGAGATAACCATCTGCCAGCTGGGGACTTGGGATAACACACACATACACATCCAGGACACCACAAGCCAGCCAGGGACATTAGAAGACACACACATTGAGGTTATTTATTAATTATTTGATTGTATTGTCTTTGCAAAATGGCAAATGTTTCACCTCAGATGACACACACACACTCACACAGTGTCACATCAAAATCTCAAGGCACAGATTGGACAGACTCAGCAAAGCCCTCTGCACTCTCAGTGTGTACAGCATGTCCCAAAATGTGTTGTATGTGTGCTCACACCTCTCCAGGGTCTTCAGTTCAATGGTGTGCCTCTCTGAGGCCATCTCCAACAGTTTGGTCAGTCTCTGTCACAATATAAGAAAGAAGTGACACAATCGCAGTCAAGATAGAGCAAGAAAAAAGACTTGAGTAGCTCTAAATAACAATGTCCATGCTGTGTGTGATTAAAGTCTCTCTCCAAACAAAAGTTCAGCCCTCAGTTGTTAATTTGCATGAACTTTGGCTATAAGTTTAATGAGAGTACTTGGTCCAAGACCTGTGGGACGCTAACCTCACTCCTCAGCACTTCTGCAGTACTGTCTGTCTACACTCAGTCTAATGAGGTGGCAACCCTTAAAAAAACACCTGATTGACCCTTCAGTTTCATACAGATCCAAAACTTATGCCAGAGACAGTTTAGAACAGACCACCCCACTGAGAGTCAGTTTCCTGTATCTCTGTTGCGTGGGTCTCGCAAATGCCCCCGCCCCCTTAGGAGTCTATTTACTTATTTATTTATAATTTTTAAAGTGGCATCTTTGTTATAGAGTATCTTTGCTTATGCTATCCCTGAGCACAGAAAGCCCCCTCTTTTGCTCCACAGATGAGCCTACTTCTGATCAGCCTACTTCTGATCAGCCTACTTCTGATCAGCCTACTTCTGATCAGCCTACTTCTGATCAGCCTACTTCTAATCAGCCTACTTCTGATCAGTCTACTTCTGATCAGGCAGCAAAATGACTAATGGACCACTCAGACTTTTGAGGGTGATAAAACGTATTTCCATTCTCAATTGAGCAAAAATATCAATGCCATAACAAAATGTTTTCTGGTGACATGCAACAAAGGTTCCCCAGCTGGAACGTTGCGGTTATCTAGCATCTGCTGTAACTATTCAGCAACCAAGGCGCTTAATGGTGGAGCAAATCTTTATTATACTGTTGGGTAATTTATTCTAAAACAATGCATCATATACACACACATTTTATGTTTAGTATGCAAATCTTAATTTGGAAATTAACTAGCAAAGTTGATATGGCGAAGTTGTTTACAAAATGTTGCTTATTTACACGTCCAGCTGTTACAGAGCAACATTATTATTCACTTGGAGTTGTGTTTCTGTTGTTTTGGCGAATATAGGTCTATAGGAAAAATCTGTCTCTTTAGCTGCTAAATGCTCCACCAACAGCTACTTACTTTGGCTGTGTGTTGCTAAGCACGTAGTGTACAGTGTATATATTGAATTTTTACAGCTTTTTCATTTAACACTGAAACAAAACAGTAAAGTATAAAAACCGAAACACTGAGCAGATGGATGTTAAAACGCTCTGTAGAGCTGTGGGGAACTGCAGAATCAATTAAAGGAGAGGATAATTCTCAGTGGTGTTGTCACTACGAGCGACGCCTTTCACATTACACATAGTCAACTGATCCTTTGTTAGAATAATGATTAGTGCAGTTTTAATATACAGTACTTGAGTAAATGTACTGATTTACTTTCCATCACAATTGTCTTTTCTTTAATTTGAAATGGGGAAACAGAATTTTTAATGATGTAACTTTTATACACAAACCTGTATTTTACTCACCTCTGTTGCACACTGCTCTTTCCTCTTCCTCAACTGATCACACTGCTCCGTCCACAGAGCTTGCAGCTCAACCTGCATTTTTTCCTTCTGCTCCTGCGCCCGCTCCGTCTGCACACTGGAGTCAGAGGTGTTTTCCCCTCCCCTGGAGGAAACATAACATTATACAACATGACAGGACATATGCAAGGGGAATATCGTTTATTGACAGCCATAATCCTTCCACGTACAGAATTTAAAGTAAAACTGTGTAGTTACAGGAAATCCTTAACAGCAATGCTCATTTGGCCTTGAATAACACTGAAAGATTAGCGTGGAGGGCTGTGCACCAAAGGCTGTGCAGCCAATACTCATTTAGTTGTTCTCTTCATCCTCTAATATTCTGCTTCAGTTGGAAAAACACATTAGCCGAGGAATATTCTCCGTGCTTCTAAATATAATCTCATTAATGACAGTGACCAAAACAACAACAACTTCATTAGTGGGTAAGTATTAATACGCTGTTGGATTCACTGCGACTTTGTCGGAAACTGACCAGTCTTTAGTGAGTGACTAAACATAAACAATTGGACAGATCGATCTTATTACATGACACACCTCCAACACAAACACTATATGATCGTCTTTTCTCCTACCATATTTCTCATAGAAACTGACTCGGAAAAAATACAACAAATTGGGGAAAAAAAGAATCTTCTCACTCTTTTTTCTTCACAGAAGCCTTTTTCTTTATGGCCTTGAAAGTGTCAGAGTATTTCTGAATCAGATCCTCTCCTTTTTTCTGATACTTCTTTTCTCCGTCTTTCATGTCTCTCTCCTGACGCTTGATGACCTTCAGATAGTTCTTGTGCTGTGTCAGTTCTTCAGTAGTCACAGTTGAAGGCTCTGCAGCATACACACACAAGGTTTTGTTGTTAGAATCCTCCTACTTGTGTCGGCAGTGGATATGCATTTTTTAAACAAAAAAAGTCTAAATTGGTCTACATTTTCCTCTTCACCTACAGTGCAATAATAAAATAGAAACTGTGATGAAAGCAGCACATGAAGCACTTCGGTGTTACCTTCGCTGGATGTCGGCAGCTGAGATGAGTCACCTGATCCACCAGACTCAGGCGATGCACTTGCTGGACAGGGCAAGGCCACAGCAACAGGCTCTTCAGCAGAACTGGCAGCTTCTGTACCTGGTGTATCATCTGACGCAGGTTCAGGGTTTGTACTGGAGTCGTTCAGCGGCTCTTCTTTGGTTTCAGAAAATGCCTCTGGCTCTTGAACTGCTTCCTTCTCAGGGGCTGCCTCTTCAGGTGAAGGAGAGGCTTCGGGAAGGGCTTCGGGAAGGGTTTCAGGTGTGGCGCTTTCTGGTTCCGGAGCTGGATCTTCAGCAGCAGTGTTTTCAGGAGTTTGAGGAGGTTCTGCTGCAGGTTGTTCAGTGTCTGACTTGTTCTCAGTGTCTTCTTTAGCTTCTTCTGAGCTTGCCTCTGGAGCAGACTTTGGTGATTGATCATCGGTGTCAACTAATGGTGTAGGTTCAGATGCTGCCATTTCTAGTGGAAGAGGAAAGCGTTCAAATACAGCTTCTTAATTCAGCACCAAAGAACTACTACAACTTTGAACTGTGTCCCAGTCACAAGCTTCATTACCTGCAGCAGGGGCCTCGCTTTCCTTAGCTTTGTCTGTAGGGGTTTGGACCACAAGAGGCTTCTCATAGGGAGAAATGAAGTCAGAGGATGACTGCGTGGGCACAAAAAGGACAAGAACCTCACAATCTAAAAATGATGGTCATCTTCCAGGAAGTGAATTGGTGCTACTGAGGATTCAAGGGAGAACTGAGGACATTACTGATGTGTCAATATCAGTATATGATGGCTGAATTAAGTTTCCTTTGGCTGCTTTTTGTTACCTCCTTTGGGGCTTTTGTGGTCTTCTCTGTTCCCTTTGTTGGATTGAAAAGGGCATCTGTGAAATCTGAGGTAGAATCAAATATGTCAATAATTCACACTTTAAACAAAATTAAATGCCAAAGACACCTAAATGCTACTGAGCTTTACAAATCCAAACTAAATCAGTCTTCTCCCAGACTGTCATTGTAACAACAAGTATTTAATTGCAGCAGAAGCTTTTTCTTTTGCAAAAAATGAAAGTGAAAATCTAAGCACCTGCAAAGGCTGCTGGGATGTAGTCCTTGACCTCGATGAACACAAAGAGAGCAGGCATAGTGAGCGGCATGTTGCTCTCACTGCGCAGGCAGATGTGATGGAAACCTGCAGGCCATAAAACAAACCTCTGTGAACTAAAAGCAAGGCAGCTGATCCTCTTATCCAGAAGCTAGCTAAAACGTGTTAGCAAACATTCCGAGGACTCGGATGACTCAGTGGTGTTTTAAATTATGTATATTAGCTGAAGCATGAAGCGAGGTGTTTTTTTTCTCAGTTTCACTGACCTGACTGGATGGCATTAAGTGGGATGATCCTGTGTCCCAAGAATTTACCGTTCTCCTCATGGACTACAATTCTTAGAGAGGCCATTTCTGGGAGCAGGATCTATGCATCATGGCAACAACAAATATATTAAGACCCCCAACAGTAGCAGCAACACAGTGTGTTATAATGGCTGAGCTCAATGGCTGAGTTTGATTACTGACACACACCTTCTCAAAAACAAAAGGCTCCTCATTCCACACTGGGTTGATGGCGTTGGGTGTGGTGGACCATTTGGTGCGATGTTTCTTCTTGGGGTCTCCCGGCAGCCCAATCACCTCCACCTCGACTCCCGTTTTCACACTCTTGTCAGACAGAAACTGGCCTGAGTAGATCTAGTGATCCAGGCGAATAATAATAATATAATAACGTACTTGTATGAAGCAGCTGAGGGTATGGATGCTGTTGTGTGGACCCGTGTTCAGGACACAGTTGGTATAAATATAGCTCAGGCTTTCACTCATGCAGAGCATGATGAATACCAGGAACCATATATCAGTCTCAGCAGGAAGCTTGTATTTTTACTGACTATTCATCCACACACAAACGCAGACTTTCTAGGGCTATTGAGGCTAATTAAGTGCTCAATTTAGAAAAGCAAAAACAGCGGATACACATATTACATCAGTTTCCCTACACTGCAAAACCATAAACGATGCCGCTTTAGTGTATACAAATTTGTACCTTTCTTTAAACATTTTATAGTTAGTTTGCACAGATATTAGCCGAACACACCACAGTGATGGTTAAAGTGAGAGAAGAATAATAACAAGGCCGTAAACCTGCCTTTATGGTCAGTGTGCTTGCCACAACTGTGTCAATCCTGTCACAGAAAGGGTCAAACTTTTTGTCACTGCGACGCAGAACATCATGCTTGAGCATGTAGCCAGTTCTGCCGTTGAATTCAAAAAGAGCCATGTTCAGCTGCATGGGGAAATCTGAAAATAGACACAAAACAGCCCATTCATGCTCCCTCCATACTGCCCAGGGAGGAGAAGTGAGCATTTGGGATGCAAAGCACAGCAGAGGCCCGCACAGCACAAAGAGGTGCAACACTGACATGCTGTGGTGAAAAATAAAAGCTCAGGTTTAAAAATATAGCAGAGCATGACATTTAAAACGTGTCAGACTCAAGTGGGGATTAAAGAGAAACAGTTAATGGTCACATCTCCTTTTGTAGTGCAGCACATTTTAAGTGGTTATCTGTGTATTATGTGTTCATTTCTACCCATCGTCTGGTAGTTGAGCGCCACCAACTGGCAGCCTACATTCCAAAAAGGCTGTGGGCTGTAGTTGGATGAGTCCATTCTTGTTCCTTTGGGGTAAATCCTGCTCATCTGCCTCTTATTGTATCTGAGAGAGATGGTTTAGGAAGTTGTATACCGCTGTAGTTTACGTGAACCAGGAGACTCTTGTGGCAGCATAGACAAACATATTTTGTCCAATTTTGTGCCATTTAAAAAAAAAAAATCTAACTCAGCTTATCTAATACAGTTTTCCATATTTTAGAGCATCTACAGCACTCCTAAAGGATACTCAACAAACTCGACAGCAGTCTTGGAAATCATTGCCTCCCCTCTGGTCTCCACAAAAGATGAGATGACATTACTCTTGTTTTTCTCTGTGAAGAAAGAAGAGAATTGCAAAACTCACTCCAACTTTGATTTGTTTACCTGTAACGTATGTTATAACATCTAATTTTGTCTGAGTTTGGGTTGAATTTATGCAGCAAAGACATACTTCTGGCATTGTCAAAAGAGATGAATTTATTGGGCTGGATGTAGTTGACCAGAGATGACATCGCCTCATAGGCTGTGACTTCTTGTCCAGCTGTGCCCTGTGGGGGATTGACAGGAAGTTAACTGCTTGAGCTGTTTTAGTTGGCCACAGATGATGTATAGCAATAAAACTGTCATCGTAACCACACACTTTACCTCATCTGACGTCTTCATTTTCTCCTCGTCCTGTTCCTCTGTCTCCTCTTGTTCCTCAGTGTCCTCCACAGCTGCGTCCCCCTCTGGTGAAACATGTAAAAATAATGTCAGTGACACCTAAAAAATAACTAAACACGGCTATTTTTTAAATGTAATCTGATTTGACTTGAGGCTCATCTAGTCCACCTTGGTTCTCCTGGGTGCTGGGCGCCGGGTTGGCAGGATCCTGGGAAGTGGAGTTTGGGTCCTGAGTGGGTGAAGTGGTGGTTGTGGTTTGGTCAGTTGCTGCTGTGCTGGTTTTCTTAGTTTGGGTCGGCTTTTCATGGCTGCCTTTCTTGTTCTTGATGAGGATCTTACCCATGAGCTCAGAAGGGCTGGGGATCTGCTGGCCCGGCTTCAGCTGCATGGTTCAGAAAAACAGAAAGAATCCTAAAACTAACTTCTGGTAAACAGTGATAATACAATAGTACTACAGCACTGTAGCACAAATCAAGGTCATGTCCTCAGTAATGTCTTTGGGAATGTGAAGATATTAAAGGAAAAGTTTTGGTTTAAAGTATTCTCATCTGGCTCTTTAGAGAAGAACTATTTCTTTGAAGGTATTTATATTTTATTACACATATGGTAGGTACATGTTTAGATATCTTCCCCTCCATTATCTCCAAAAAGCCTCACTGAACATAAAAAAACATACCTTGTTAAACTGTTTTTAGGCAAAAAAAATCATTCAAATCATATTAAGGGATTTACTGTTTCTCTGACGGAATTATCTTCCTGTCAGTGTGGAAGGGGCTTTAAATCCATCTTACTTTGTATTAGGAATTTAGGCACAAAACGTAGAAGACAACAATCAGACATTATTACTGGGAGTCCTTCTTTTAATTGCTAAGAAAATAATCACAGTCTGCTGGCTGATGCCACTGATATAATCAAAGAGATGGAGAAACAATTTCTGTGGACTTCTTTTAAATGTAGTTAAATGTCTCTGAGGAGCTAACTGCACTGTATTATTGCACTTTATAAAATTAAATTAAAAGAAGTAAAAGAAAAATGTGAAAAAAAGATCATTATGTCAGTAAATACAATTTGCAGACTTCTTTGGTGGCTAACCAGATATTTCTTAGGGGTTGGGGTCATTTTGAGTCATGAGGCATTACGAAACTGATATTATTTTCAGAGCATTAAACATGTTGTCTCTTTGACTCAGAAATACAAACACAGGAACACCCCTGCAAACAACACACACACACAGCTGAGAGGAGGTGAACATGCGTTGGCTGTTGCTATGAATCAGATGGATGTGTATTGGAGCCTATGAGGCTCATGTCTAGCAGAGATAAGGAAGAGGACAAACATGAAACTTGACCTTTCCACTTATTGCCTTCATGACACAGCCACATACGATACAATAATCCTTTATCTAATTCATCAAACAAAGTATTCTGTTCAGCAAAAATCTAACTATTATTTTGACAGCGAGCTGTGGTGCGGCAGTGTACTCACAGGGTATTTGTCCAGTGGATCTGTTAGAAGGGCATCACCAAATATGGTTTTGCAGTAGTTGGCCATCTTCTCCTGCTGTTTCACCCTGGAACAAAACAGAGTAACACCTGTTACTGTTTGCTGTTACTGCCAGAACGAAAGGTTCAATTACACCCTCAATATGTTCCATCATTATTCCATTTGGGATAATGGCATCCGAACATTATTACATTGTGTTAATAACATTACATGGCAAGTGCTCATGTAAAAGCTCAGGTCTTACGAGTCGACGTGGTTCTCGAATGAGAGGATAACGGGATACTGTGAGGTCTTGAAGGCGCTCTCTGCGATGGCCTCAATTACATCCTATCATCAAAAAGAGACAGGCGTTTTAGTTTTTTAGGCATTTCAGTCAATTTTTACTTGAATTCGATTAAAATTCAAAGGGCAAGAGAGCTTCAGAAAACTAAAATAAGCTGATAGCACAGCAAACACCAAAAACATGGGTAAAAATATAATGAAATCATGGAAGTAGCACAAAAGCATGACTTCAACAGACTCAGCCAATAATAAAGATACTCCCAAAACAAGAAGAGAGAAAGCATGACAAACTGCAAAGCTATTGCTTCTATGGAGAGGCAATGAAGTCAGCTCCAACCCTATCACATCTAGAGGCTGACAGTAAACTGAACTGAGGTGTTGTGTCTGGGACACTGAGACTGTGGAGCTCCGGCTGCCCTTAAATGGAAGTGTTGAGAGTGAGAGGATGACGGGTTTGCCTGCCTGTGTGTCTGTTTCAGTGTTACTGTGTGCATTTAAGCCTTCACATTCTTTTACTCTTTAATGTGCACCTGGACATGAATAAAAGGTAGTCAGTGAATTTAAAGGCTTTCATTTTATTTATAGACACACTGTGGCACTATTTGGTCATTGAAGATGTCATATTGAAACAATGCAAACTGTGCTCACAGGAAAGCAGGACTTGGCCATTTACTAGAAAAGGCCCAAGATTTATGATAGACAACAGAAAGGAACAACTGGAAGTGGGTTGGACTTGCACAAAAAGTTGTTTGGTATGATCTACTGTATACTGCTTCATTTTCTGGGTTCAATAGTATTATATAATAGATATAGTATAAGTGTATAAGTCCACAAACTATATAATAAAATTCTAACCATGTACCTAAAGTAATCCAATAATTAAGAGTGGCTTGTATTTGTAACCCGTCCTAAAAAAGGAGTCTAAATAAATGTGCGACTGTTTATAGTCCCAATGGCCATATTGCATGATTTGTCATAAATAAATAAAAACTGGGTGTTGTTTATTAAAATGGTATGAAGCTAAAATTGGTTTGAAGAGTCTATGATAAACATTGAAACGACCTTTATAGCTAACTGGGTTTCAATGTATATTGCACACTTGTATTTTCTTTAAAGAAAGATGTGCATGCAAAGAGGAAGTACAGACAAAAATAAAGTTGGTTTTAAGTGTGAAAGAAAAAAAAAAGAAAAGAAAAATATTGACAAACAATCTGAAAAGCTCTCTTGGCTATTTGGCAGGTACTTTTGAGATGGTCCATAATTTGAGCTTTTAAGCTTTTTGACTACAGTCAAGTTGAGAGAGTTGTGAGATGTACGGCTTCACTATTTGTTCACAAGGTACAAATCTGTTCAGACCACATTTTCTGTTCATATCCAAATAGTGTAGTTGTACTCGCTTACAGCTCTATTGTTTGGACTGTGCAAGATCCAGAAGGCTGATGTATAAAAGAGAGACAAAAATGTTAATATGTCCAACGTAAAACTTAGTGTCAGAGACGCCACCGAAGGCATGCCCAAAACTATGTTTAACCACCTTGAAGAGTATCTCAGTTGTCATGGTGAAGCCGTGAGTAATGATGGGCTCTTCATCTGGAGGTTTGCCCTTCCAGCAGTCCAGCTCCAGACAGCGGCAGCCGGACAGCAGACACTGACGGTACATCTCTGGAGAGGACACGCCTGAGAACTGACCGGCTGCAGGGTGACAGACAGAAAAATACCCCGTTAATGACCCTCAGGCGTTGAGTTGATCAGGTATGAGGTAAGTGGCTCATGTGACCTGTCAGGTATGTGTTGTGGGAGGACTTGATAAAGTAGTGGGGTATCGGTTGGGTCATGTCCTGACTCTTGGCCAGCGTGTCCTGCATGACCACTGATGTCTCGGGCCCCATCAGGAAGAACAAGAGACCCTCTGGAGATAGCAGATCTGCAAGTGAACAAGACACGTCGAAGTATTAAAAAACAAAAGTACTAAATGATCCAGCCTCCGTATAACAAACCTATCATCACTGAATCTCACTTCTGTTTGAATTGGCGGAGCAGGATTCATATTTGTCCATCAGAGCCTTGACCTGGTCCTGTCGCAGACGTGGAAACAGCTCCTCGTTGAGCCGAGAGTCCCTCTGTTTCTCATTGAGGAACTTGGTGAAATTCTCCTTCGTCATGGTGGGTTTGTTGGAGCTGCAGGGCAAAGTGAAAAGGGTTTCCCACAAACAGCCAAATGATGATGATAAAGAAAATCATGACAAAACTCAATTGATTTTTGTTGGCAGAAAATTTGTGGAAGTCTCAAAAATGTAAATGCAAGATAAAATTAACTATTAGAATAATATATGACAGTAGTTACAATAGGTGCATATTTGGAAAAACTACAAGATGTAAGATGATAACTCGAGGATTATCCAGTCACATCAGAAGATAACCAGTGAAGCACGGCTGAGGTCGACTCACTAAGAAGTGAAGATCTCATAGATCTCAGGCCGAGGGCAGAGGTTTGTCAGAAAGGTCTTGAAGGCAGTCTCAGTGAAGATATCAGGCTTTATGGTGTCATGCTGAAAAGTAAAAACATGTTATCTACATCATTTAAAAAATAGCAAACATTTGACCCCATCTATGTGGTATCTTATCATTAAAATATCAGTCAAAATCCATAACAAACAACAGGACATTATGGGGAGCAGTTCCAAAAAAGTGCAGTAAAAGAAATCTTGAAAGATAGCTGGATTTAGAGATTAGACAACCAACCCACCATAATGTCTATATTTTCTAACCTTTCCTTTGGGGAGCTGTGCTGACGCCAAGGCACTTTCCACCCTCTTCTTATCCGCAGGGAACATCTTGTAAATACTGAAAATACACACACAGTGAAACATTGAGTAAGAAATGTGGAAAAGATGTGGAAATCTACTTTACAAACTAATTTCTGTCTGCCATCCTCTCATGATCTGTGACCTACTTTTTCACTAGGATCTTGCCGTCCTTGTTGGTGTGAAGAGAAATGCGGGCATACCTAGGATTGAGCACAATTGCTTAGCTTTCCCACATGATTCCGTGTCATAAAAGGAGAAATGAAATGGTGTCGTGTTCACTCAGCAATAATACAAGCTGAACTGTCAGATGACATGATGTTCACTTACATCTTTTCCAGGAAGACATATCTGCACGCATTGTTTCTTGCAGCATTGTAGGCGATTGAAAGGATGTCATTTGCCCAGTTCTGATGTGCATTTAATTACAAAACAAACCGGGATACTACATTCAATGTCAACATGAAATGTTTTTGAAATGTCATTATAGTATATTTTAAAAGGACACAAAGTCACCACTAGAGGGCATTAACATAATAGTACCTCAGGAAATGAGAGTAGGGCACGTTGCATTTGAACAAAGCACAAATTTCATTACAGTTGATTAAATCCGGAAATTGGAGTCATAAAGTCTAATAAAGACTAAAGGGGAGACTGGGGGCGCCTTATTGGGGGAAGCAAAGGCTCATTGTATGGCTAATGGTCGTGTTTGAACAATCAGAGTAGACAGAAAAGGAGGATTGTAAACAGCTAAGGGACAGACACAGTGCCCAACACACACACAGTCTGTGCATACACATTACCTGTGTCACTTTCTCCTTAGAGGCAAAGAAGTTATGGTAGGTGAGATTCACTGTGTCGGGGCCTGAGACGATGGTCAGAGTTTTGGCGAGATGGTTGCTGTCGGGGAAGTCCATGTTGAACACGTTACGAACCTTGATGTGCTGGGAAATGCAAAAGAGAGAGAATATATGTTCGTAGTTAATTGGCTCCAAAGATATGGTGCCATTTTTAAGCTGATTATTTATTCATCTGTTCACCCTCTGTTTGCTTAAAGAAGTAAAATCCCGCCTGCAGCTCTTGTTCTCCGGGAGCTTGTTCAACACATGCAAATTTGCTGACGAAGGCATGCAAACATATGCACACACACACTGAGACACACTCAGACATTCATGTACAACACAAACAACAACAACGAGACCAGTGTATTAGTTACTACCTTCGTCTGTCACTCTACAATCAATCACTTCTCTACACCCATTCCCCCCCTCCCCCACCCACCCTCTAAGGGGCCCAAGAGGAAGACGAGCTTGCAACAGCACCCCATGATGCAGTGCTCTTTGCTCTCCCTGAGGGGAACAGTTTTCAGATTTCACCTTTGAACCCTTTGTGAGGGATGACGATGGCTGCATACTGCAACTCTCTGTGGAGGCCGGGGAGGAAAAAGCACTACAGCTGTCAGATTTGGGCTAAAAAAACAGGCAAGCTCACTCACAGAAACCTCAGATCATGACTCAGTGTGCGGTACGGTGTGTGTTTACTGTTGTGTATGTGTGCGTCTGTGTGTTTCTGTAGTGGGGGAGTGGGTGCATGTGTCCAGTGCTGTTTTTGCAATGCAAATATGGCTTTTAACTAAGGGCTTAACACCCTATTTGCATGCCTGCAGAGATTCTTACATAACAAACACACCACTTTGACCTAATTGGACCAGAGAGCAGAATACTACATTAAATAATAATACTGTACTCACTTTGGGAAGTTTTGCATATTTCCCTGTTCTGGTATCTCTGACAGTAGCAACATCCAGAAACGTTGTCTCCTAGAAACAAGAAGCATAGAATCATCTCAATTCAACATGTAGGCGCCAGTCCAAATATGGATTGAGATACAAGTCATCCTTTGGCAAAGTGCAAAAACTATGGGATTTACTGTGTTTGTGTGGAGAATATTTGATTGCAATGTCTGAAGACATTACGTAGGAAACTGCTTTTTCATCTAAAATTCCCACAAACGCTTTAAAGTCAACAACAGCATGATTGAGCCCAGATACACGAGGCACACATTTCATGTTGGCTTCACTGGTTCTGTGCTGTGGTGGAAACCAGAAGGTGCCTCGGTGGTGTGTGTGTGTGTGTGTGTGTGTGTGAGAGAGAGAGAGAGAGCGAGAGAGAGAGAGAGAGAGAGAGAGAGACCACAGTTCAGCTGCACAATGGTGAGCCCACATCAGCACCAATCAATAATCTCCACAAGCTGCTTGGACTAGAAAGCAGCTATCCCACAGCTTTGGCAGATCCCAGTGTAATGCACATTACACACACTCTGGATGTGAGTCATACATGACCACCTCTATCCAACATGTGCTTTAATCTGTCAGGTTGTGTTTGTCTGAAGCACAGAAAGCCATTTCATTTATATTAGCCACTGCATGGGAGTCAACATTTCCCCCACACCTCTGACATGTAGTACAAGGGATTCTTTTTTTTCAATCTCGATATTAATTACCTTGCTTTGGTTGATCCAGTAAATGTAAAAACCTTTCGGATCCATCTTCATAGTGACAGGAGCAGTCTTTGTGGAGTCCTAGATGGAGACAAAGGAATTAGCGTTCACACATTTTGGAGATATATTGAGTTTAAACCTCTGGAACAGAGCTATTTAATGGTGTTGTGTTGATGATAGATAATTAGATAAAAAATGCTGTCCGACTACTTATATTTTCCAGAAAAGTTAATTCATTCAACATCAGTATTACTACAGTGGCATTCAAATTAAACGTCCATATCTCTCATCACGCAATGAAAAATAAAAATGCATGGTTTGAGTTGCATAGATTTAAATGTATACATATATTTCATTTTGGCTGGTATTTAATGATTCAGCTCAGATACTATTGAAATATCCACTCACCTCTGACCACTTGGTAAATCTTTCTCCTTTGACCAGGTAGTCTTTGACCACTGGAGGGTCCAGAAAGTATCTTTTCTTATTCATTTTGCCCTTCTAGGGGGACTTTTGTGACAGCTCAATGCTATAACTGAAATATATCCACCATGGTCAAAACCATTGATTAGTGGATCCCTCCATCTGAATCCAAAAGATACACTGAAATGAAGTTTAGTGCATAGCCTCTGACTGTACTCAGGACACACCCCAGGAAATATGCATTGCAAATTCATTTTGCAAAAAAACAAACGTGTAACTTCACTAAAGGTGGAAGTCAAGCCACCTCACATCAGAACTCTAGATTGAGCAGTATTTGAAATGATATTAAAGGGTTAATTCACCCACATTTCTAAGACACGTTTTATTGCTTTAGTTGTATTTTCTAGTTGTTGTAAGCTGCCTGTGTGTGATATTTCTGCAGCCACCCCAGGGAGGTGAAACGATTTTAGTTTGTGTCGCTTACAGAATTGAAAATAGTAGGCCTGCTAATAAATTATTGAAAAGCAACAACCCTTACCAGTAGTCCATGAGAAGTGTTGACACTGTGCTCTGTGGCTTGAGTAACAGAGACATTGTTTCTGTTAAGATGTGCTTCTGTTGAATTTTTTTAATAAATATTACCTTATTTATATATATATATATATATATATATATATATATATATTATTATTATTGTATTTATTATTATTATTATTGTATTATTGTATATATTGTATATATTGTGCATTTTTCTTATTTTATTATTATTATTATTATATTATATTTTTGTATATATTGTTCTTTTCTTATGTAAAAATGCTGCTGTACCGAAAGACTTTCCCCTTGCGGGATTAATAAAGTATTTATCTATCTATCTATCTATCTATCTATCTATCTATCTATCTATCTATCTATTATTATTATTATTACTTTGTGAGCATCAGACACACAACTACTTTTGCCTTCATTGTATTGTGGTGAAGGCAGAAATCTCACACTTCTCAAAATCTGGCAAATATTCAAACGTATCTGGCAAGTCACCACCGGGTATAAGTGAGAAAAGGTTTTTCTTGTAGTTGGGTGAACTGAACCTTTAATAAGTGATTTTCACAGTTATTTTGAATTGCCATTTGCTATCAGCATATTGATTTTTATTTACATTATGGCACATAAATGTGTGTTGGTCTTGGGATTTTTTTTTTCATGAAGAAAAACCCATCATGATCTTAAATAAGCTGAGTCTCTGGTGGTTTATCAAATAACACGCCTTCGGCCTCTGGCTGGCTGAACGTTTGCATTAGATATTGCACGATCTTAAGGTTTATTTGAATGATATCCAAATGACCAGGAAATCCTTTGTTGAAACAGCATGTCAGTGTCCTGCCTCCAGTAATAAATGACACTACATTATGACCCTGGACAGGTGGTTGCGGCATGATTTGATCAAATAATAAATGTAGGATATGATACTGTATTTGGAGCGGCAAACAGACAATTATTTACATAGAACAAGGAAACAATCAAATATGGTAAAAACAATCAGTCAAAAGAACGATCTGCTCTTAAGACTGCGTTAAATCCTGTTCCCTTCTAGTGGGATTGTTTCAATGTTTACAGCCATACTGTTTACAGCCATACTGTAAAACCCCATATTATAGTTGATTGTCATCATCCTCCATAAAACATGAAAATGAAAACAAGCAATCTTCCTACAAACACCTGCATGTGTGTGTGTATTTGGTTCTGTGGGAGGACTGCTTGTCTCACCTGTCACATACTTATCACCTCCTATGCTGACAGCCACACCTGTAACAGCAGGACTGTCTGCACCGTTGAAACGTCTAGTTTTGTGACACCCAGGAACAACTAGCACTTTACCTGCAGCCAGTCACCCTGTATGGATGTTACAGCACAGTTCTGTTCATCATGATTTTACTTTTGTCGACATGACACATAATGATTCAGTGTTTAGAAATGGCTGGATGTTAGATGCAGGAATGTAAGGCAGGGTAAAATCAACCGAAAATCCTTTTTGTGGTTATTTTAAATTGACATATGTAGCTGATATGAGCCAAAGTAATTTCAATTGTTTGCAGGTTATGTTGATCACCGACAGCACTGGTCAAATGCTGTTGCCCCTGTCCTTCACCTATTTCACCTCTGCAGCTTCCCAGGGGACATGCGCAATGACACATCCGGGCGCTGTCCATTGTGCTGAAATGCCAAACATCTGATATGCCGTTGGTCGTGCTTCCAAATTTATCAGTGAAGCGTTACATAATTCATGAATTTCGGTGAAATCGAATTAATTAATCAACACTTTATTTGCTCATTGTACACATCTAACAGACGTCGTTCCCACTCGGGTGCGCACATTGTAAGGTGAACACTTCGCAGCGTCACTCGGACAAGTGTTCACCCCCGCTCCATCATCCTGCTCTCCATGTGCGGCACAAGCGTCCTGATGTGAATATGATGTGTGTTTGTGTGTGTGTGTGTGTGTGTGTGATTTTTGTGTTTCTTCTCGAGCCGCTGCACAGCTGCTGCTTCTTTAAGAGCCATCGCCCGCCCCCTCTTCTGTATTTTTAGCTGAGCCAGCCACTTCATTTTCTGGACAAGACAGACAGTTGTGTACCGTATGATCTCACTTAATCGTTTAATACATCAAATCTTATACTGCGTAGCCCGTTTGCTGTGGGCCTACAGCCAGCTGTTCCCTGGAAACGTCATATAGAGGAGACATTTGTCCCGCCGCTGTCGGATGCTGAAACGCGCAATCAGCCTGTGGATGCTTGATGTCCATTATGAAACGCAATGCTGCACTGGGTACCGAGTATTAGACACAGCGCGTTTGCGATCAAATGAATTACAAGAAATCAATTTAGCTGCCAAATACTCCTGTGGTGCGGACGGTTCAAGGTGGTCCTTCTGCTCAGCCCTCTGCTTCCTGTCTTCTCTTGGATTGTGGATAACAAGAAGCCTTCAAGACGGAGGGGGTGGTGGAGCATCGAGGAAAAAATAGGGGCAATATGAGAGAGCGGGACTTCATGCCCAATATGGAGAGGGGCAAACCTGCTACTTATACGGGGGACAAAAAGGCTAAGATGGCTGCTAAGACTAACAAGAAGTGGGTGAGACTAGCCACTGTTTTTGCATATGTATTGTCCGTGTCTTTAGCAGCCATTATCCTGGCAATTTATTACAGCCTGATCTGGAAACCAACCAGTTCATCCTCATCTGCGGGGAAGCCAGTGCCCGAGGAGGTCACCCCCACCGCAAACATCTCAACTAATATTTCCACAAGCAACAATGTCACGGAGTGGAACTCTACACAGAGTGGACTGTTGTCTCTCAACCAGACCCGGCAGGTCACAACCCCGTACAGTCATGCGTTTCAATGGGATGACAGAACCGAGAGTGTGGACGTGTCTGGAGCAGAAATTGCGCACTCGCAGAAGAAGGAAGGACTCTACGCGCCTTCCCGTGGCCACACGGACACTGAGAGATCGGACACATTGGAGAGACAGACGCACGCGTCTCAAACCGGAGAGAGCCCCGACATCCCGCCAAGCGCCAGGCAGTCTGAGGGCGAGGAGGACATGGAGGCGCACAGACTGGCCGACGGGGTGATTGGTAAAGGCGACCCCGACCAGCCGGCTGCAGATACTGCCACTATTCCTTCAACATCTGCGAAGAGCCGAGCCGGCCTGAGAGGAGACTGATCGGGCCTCATCCCCCTCCACCACAAACCCCCCACTCTCATACACATAAACTAACCCTTCAAGGAGTGTTTTTCAGAATCAGTGCCGCGGGTCGGATTACAAACAGGTCTTCACTTTAGACTAATTTCGCGGAGCCTCTTATGGATGCTTAACTGCACATATTAACTGACATCTTGCTCTGAAAAGAGGAGACGTCGCTTCTTCGGTGAACACTGTTTCCCCTCCAACACTAACTATGCGTTTTTGTTTTATTTTAGGCCATCTGTATGCCTTAAATCAATGTGTGTCTACTTTACCTCGGACACTAACCTGCCTGTGCGCGTGGACAACACTGGTATAGATGTTTTGCTAAACTAATAGGACACGGGCTCCAGAGATGCGTGTGGTTTTGCAGGACATCAATATTTCTCACAGGCATACAGCGCTTAACATCACTGCCATTCATCAAATACTGCATTTTAACATATAGGCTGTACTGTCTTTTCCATGGATGAAATCCGGATTTCGAGTAGAAGAACCTGCATTATTGAGTTATGCTCAGGTATGTGCACCATGTTAATGTATTGTGTATTTGGTTATGTACATGTGGGGCAGGCATACATTTTTTGGGCCTTCATGAACTTTTAATGTAAGTAGATGATTTTTATTAAAGGTACATTATGTATAATAGGTATAACTATATCACAAGGTACAAATAAACATCCTTAGAAAATTACTCATTTGGTTTTGTAATAGATCTATGTAAATCATGAATTAATCGCTGACATTAACCTGTATGTTAGATATTTTATTTATTCACAAACCAGAATGGATAATATATATTCAAATAAATGTTAGGTTTTTATTGCAAAAATGAAAAGTCAGATGGCTTCAAATTAACTGGTTCACTTAAAGCTATTAGTCAAGAAAATAGATGGAAAACCCACATTTATTGATTGATATGAAGAGCTAGGTTCAGGAGAAAAAATAATAACCGTGTGAGAACAAAGAGCACTCAGTTCATGGTCATCCTTGTGAGCTCAACATCTAATCAAATCATGGTGGAGGCACTTTAATTACCTGAGTGAACTGTCCAGTGTTTGATCAGAGGGACGGTCTGCTCCTCCTGGAAAGAGAAGCATTCATCTCCCAGTCTGCCACAGTTCAGTCTCTGCATCTCTCACTGAAACCACTTCACACAGTCACATGTGGTGAACTATAAAGTGGAAATAAGACCTACCACAACATGCGCCCTCTCAGCAGCATGTGAGGGAGGTGCATCGATTTGAGAGCTCTGTTGTTGCGCTGTACAACACATTACACAATACGGCTTGGTGCTATTTTGATCCAACTCTCTCTGAAGAGGACTGTTTGGTTTCTGTGCTGGCGGTGACAAGAATCATTCACTATATCACGTTGAAAATAAATCCAATTGATATCCGCTGAGCAGCCAGTATAACTCAGAGATGTTGCACTGTGATGTAAACAGTGATGACATGCACTGTTGTGCCAATATGACAGATTTTCAGAACCAACGCCAAGGTATGTGTCTGGTGAGCTAAACAGGAAGTCCATCCATCAGGGAAGACGGCACAAGACACAAACAACCCCCATCATCACAACAGAAACATAAAATGTAATACAGAGTGTGCATAACCCACTGACAGGCCTGTCATGGTGCACATCTTGACAGATGTGTTTCCAGCGCCTCTTGTGACTTCTTGTGATTTATGAGGACCGACCTATTGATTAGGAGTTCCTCAGGACTGACAGTTATTGCTGGAGGCGAAAACTGAGTCAGGGCACAGCATCCGACCTTTGTCTCTTGAACTCGGTCAGGCTGATGATTACATTATCTGATGTGAAATCAGTTATATACTATGTATAGGGTTCAATATGGGATTTGTTTTGTGGCCACACCAGGCAACGCATCACATGATTTCTTTAAACAGGAAAGTAAAAAAATACAGACCATTTATCAAATCATTAGAAAATCATCTAAAAGCTGCGTATACCCTGTCCTTTTTTAATAATACAATAGTTTTGAAACAGAGGCAGTTTCAGCTGTACTTGTTTCTTTAATGCCAGATTTGTCAAGGAAAAGGTAAACAATTGCATCATCCACCATCATCCACTCCTTCACCCTCCTTAAATAACCCAGAATCTATGAATATGCAAATAAGTTTAATTTTAAAAGTTTCAAAAGCTCCACTCATCCATGTATGTGGGCTGGAGGCTTCAAGTTCCCACATCACACTGGTGAAAGCAAGCTGGTTGTGATGTTACCAAATCGTACTGTACGTCTTTAACTCAGATTTAAGATGATCAGATCAATTTCCACCTTTAAACAGATGTTCACTCACAAAGACCACGTTAATAGCAATATGGGTTTAAAAATGGTTTATTGGGAGATGGAACGAGAGGGTTGGAGTTAGGAAGCGGAAAGGGGAGGAAGGGATGAAGGGATGGGGGCCGAGGGATGAAGGGTAAGGGAGGGGAGAAGGAACGAGGAGGGTAGAGGGGGTCGTGGAAAGAAGGTTGGAGGGGTGTGATGAGAGAGAGCTGGCGTCCCGTGGCTGGTGGGGACGGGGGGAGTGGAGACGTGTGAGTGGGCGCGTCTCTTCAGAAGTTATGGTGGTGGAGAGTCCCCCGTTGTTCCTGTAGTCCTGTGGGAGAGAGAGAGAGGGAGAGAAATAGGAAGACAAGAACGGGGTTAGGGGGAGGGATGTGGAAACTAAGTCAAAGAGGAAGTGAACGGGTTTGTTGTGTTTAAGTACTTAGTGCAGAAGTAACAAAATAAAGAAAACATATTTGAGCAGATGGGGGCTTCAAAGTTCTGCTTTTCACCTTTTTTGGGTGATGCACTACAATCGAGAGACCTTTCCAACAAAGCCGGAGGAACTAAATACCTTTCAACATACAGTTGTTTGACCAAGACACCATCACAATGATTATGAAATATTACCTTGACGTCTTGTGATACAGGAGAACAATAGGAAGGGAACCAACAGCTTTGTCAATTAATGAAAGGGCAACAGTGTGGTGGTGCATAATAAAGCAAAAGTGAAGCTATTTGTATAGGTAGGCACTGTCTTCTCTTTAAAGCAGTTTAATTATGTTTTTTCAAGACTTTCAATCATTGATTGTTTGCAGCAGCTTGACAACTGATTTTTGTTTTTAATTAATATATTTAAAAAGGTAAAATCAGGTCTCTAGCTCGCGGCATTTATAGTTGTAATAATAGAAATACACAAATGTGATAATATTTATGCTGCAAAAGATTATTTTTATTATTGCAATATTTCATTTATAATAGATTGCACTCTCAAATAATGGCAAACTAATGATGCAACACATGTAATAATCCCGATTTGACTCAAGATTGAATTCAAAATAATATAAATCACAAAAATTTTAGCTTTGTTTACACAAATAATGCAAAGGAAAAGGACTCAGATCAATATGACAGGCAGCACACAGACACCTTGTCAGCCCAGTCTCTTGTTTCCAAGCTGCGAGGGTGGGGGTGGGGGTCGGGGGCTGCTTGATCAGGGCAGCTGCTGAGGCGGGGTTGTTACATCCTGAACCATGACAGGGCCGGGGGGATGACGCACGCGCTCAGTGGGAACTGCCAACCTGTCTGATAGAGGTTCTGTCAGGGTCGAAGGGCCAAGCCAGACCTCGCTTCCACTTAACTTACATCCATCAACTGTAATGAAACACCTCCAGAGCTTACGACTGTTCTCTCACTGTGTTAATGGCTAAGGGATGCCATCATAGACCCCGAGAGAACATCATTAATACAATTCAGATTTTAAAGGTGATGAATTCTAAATATAGAGCATTTCTGTTGCCTCTACACGGCTCTCAACATGGCGAGACCAGTACAACCATGGATATATAAAAACACTGAATACAGTGTTGGTTACAATAATGAAAGTTGATCGCTGGTGCATGAAACAAAATAAAAGTTTGACTTCTGGGTACAGAATTACCCGAATCTTCATGCTATCTTGATGTAGCACACGGTTCCTAATATTACTAGTAGTGAAGGAAATGCAGTAAATTAATTATTAGTATACAGCTCCACAAAGAGGCCTCAGTTTAATTCAGCAACACATTATTTCCATTGTCACTCTTTGAATCACTGAGTTCTCATCAACTACTTTTATTCTGACTGGGTGCGCCCTAATATCAGTCATTCGGAATCTGAATTCTCAATATTTGGCACCAATAATAAAAACAATACCTTGCAAAACCTTACAATGGTTCACTATTAACTCAGCAATAACACAATCACTGTTACCAAGACATCATAATACAACATATCCATAATATGCACACAGAGTCCATTCACTTAAACTAGTGATGGTTAACACTCAGTCCTTTGACCTGCACAGGGGATTGCTTCTGAGAAAGCATGAAGGAGGTACGTGCCTTTTCCAGGTCGAGTCAAAAAAGGTTAAGGACAGAGTCTGGGATTTGGGATTGTGCAGGTGCTGCTGGGAGTTGTGTGTGAGAATGGTGGGCCTTGTACAGAGGAGTAACGGGGGTATATTGTTTTTACTTTTGCCTGAGTTACAGTTTAACACAGTGCGAACCCAGCGTCTGAGCAGCGAATGCTGTCTCGCCTCTGATCGCCCGTGGACCTGCGCTCTGATTGGCTAAAGCACTTCCGTGTTGATAACTATTTGTGACCTGGATTACATTGAGCTCTTTTATGATTTTTCATCAGGAAGGCAAGCTTCTTCAGAGTGCACTTGACATAATCCATTTCAATCCTCTAACACACAGGACTCATTTCCATAATATCAACACCTCCTCTCTATAGTTAAGTTAATGAATATTGATTCAGGTCCTTCAGACAATGTGAAGCATCATTTTGCAGAAATTAAAAACCTTCAGGGCCTTGTTAAAAAAAACTAGGCATTACTGTTCATTTTCAAGGAGAATGAGGCTCCTGTATTCCCTGTACAGTAGGTCACAGGCCCCAAAACGTAAGTGGCAGAAGGCTGCTATGGAGATAGCCTTGGGAGGAGATAATTAAAATAGTAGCACCTATGGGAGGTCCCACCTGTAGGGCTGAGAGGGAGCCGTTTCCAATGTAACAGCCCTCCAGGGAGCTCATCTGAAATTAATCAAATCCAGTATGAAGGCAGACTCAGTGAACCGATGAGTAACGATATTGGCTGTTGATGTTGAAATGCGCTCTACATTTCTATCACACCTGCCCTCTTTTCTCTCCACCACAGCGGCCTTGTTTTTTTCTTTTCTTCTCAGGACGAAACAACTCCCCAGAGATAGGACTGCAGACATATCTGTGGCGGTAATCGCAGGTATAACAGTGAGTGAGGGAGAGGGTAAGAGAGGGTGACCATGCAACAAAACGATGCCAGTCATGATTTGAGATACAGAAAAAACTTTATTGATGTTCTGTATGCCTTCTTCCAAACGGATCTACAGTAAATTAAGCTATGGTGCACACCGATTTAAATTAGCAGGGCTCACACCGTGACACAATTATTCCTTCCTTATGAGCGTATGTGAAAACATGTCGGACAGCAGTGGAAACCCAGGAGGAGCAAGACAATCACAACCACCTCCTAAATTTGACATTTAAGTGAGGTGACAATGGAGATATGTATAACGAAATGCTAAACAAGGACAAATGCTCAACTGCTCTATGGTTGTAGGTCCTAAATTTCATTTATCTAAATTTGAGTCCCACAGGGAATTTTAAATATCTCAGAGGTAATCTGTATGACGTGTTTTCAAACAGTTTCCTTTACCATCCATTCAAATTCTATATATAATATAGAACAAGGCTCCTGGTGATTTGTATTTTATATAACCACAGTTGAAGCTGACCACATGTCCACTATGTTCTCTACTTAGGGTTACATAACGGTTTAATACTGTAACACTGACAAAAGCCGACAACTTCTTTGAGGACAGAGCTCTTGTAAGGCTTCTTATTATAGTTGTCACTTGATACCAAAAAAAATCCCAGACTGCTAATAAATAAAAACAAATACAAATACATGGCAGATTTGTAAAATAATTATGGTCAACATTCTGTTGTCCAAACGGAGAGGCAAATAAATAAATTCAATATGGATGCAGAACTGTTAATACAGTACATTTAACACTACTGTACGTTATGGTACAGGCCATGAAATAAAGGTGCACCTTCGGTATTTGAAGAAGCCAACATGCAAGGCACAACACCTGGCTAAATCCTTCAAGCTTCATCAGCTTTTCAAAAATATTACTTTTGGGATTATAAAAGAGAACAAATTACAAAACAATGCAGAAAGGGAATTGCAGCTGAATCCCAGTGTTTTGACTGTGGACTAAAGTCTGTCGGTCCCACAGGGGCCAAAATCCTCAACAGAAAAAAAGTTGAAAGCGGTTATCAACTGGGACTGTACTTTGAGATATTACAGAAAATAATATTTTAGTTCTCAAATTAGTTTTGATTCACAATTGTTGACTTTCAAGTCTCTGGTGTCAATTGTTTAAAATTACAGACATACAGTGCATTACGATTCCATTTTAAGTGCCTAGAAACATATAATGAGAGTCTGAGGAAGACCAGATAATTGGGATTCAGCTGTAAAACTGTGCCAACTTTATAGAACACAATAACAATGTGTTAAAGGGCCAGTGTGCGATTTTAGCTCCACAATGTCATTGATTATTCTCCAAGCCACATATATTTATGCTAGCAATGTGGATTTTGCTGTTAGCTGAATGTTAGCTTACCATTAAAGGGGGACTCCAGCGATAAAGAGCTGTATTTATATTAAGTTTAGGGACTTTGGAGACACATATTGAAAAAAGAATAATTTGAATCAGGTTAGCAGAGTTTGAGATTTGACTTTTAGTCCCTAGATTCGGTCAAACTTCAAAAACCCTCAATGCTACATTTCCCATAATCAAACTTGATAGCATTTCTTAGATCATATCTAAATCACCGTACTCCCTAGTTTCTTAACGTAAGCTTTCTGTTAAATTAGTAAATTCCAAATTAAGATAACCTTGATGACATCACTCTATCATCACCAGAGTTATTTCATCAGACCGGATGAAGCTCCTTCAGAACCACAGAGGACGTTATACGACAAGCTGAATCGCACTGACCATGACGAGTTAACTGAGCTTGATGTGTAAAATCAACGGAGTCCCCCTTTAAATGTTCTTAATAACAATAATAATGAAAAACTTTTATGTCAGTAGTAATATTCTAGGAAGTTAAAAACTTAACCTAACTTAACTGTTTTGGTCAGTGGCCAATAAGACAATAAGTCTCAGATGTGCCGTTTAATGGTGCAGTGATTTCTGATTGGTTAAAGGCCATTGACTGATGCTGGAAGCAATAAATAAACTATGTGTAATCACATAGTTTTTATGTGTACAAATACAGACTGCACTGTAGGTCTGTCACTACTGTATCAACATATAATACGGTCTTCACTTATTGAAAATACCTCTGAGGCAGAATCAGGCACTAGATAATTTGACTGCGGCTGAAGTTTATTTCCAAGGGCTATCTAAGTGTAACTGATTAGGTAGCCTCCTGATATGTACCTTGACATTTTCATACAAATGTAAACATTCAATGATATTGCACTGAAGCAGCGTACTAACCTGTTGAATAATGTGTCAGTACACATACTTTTATACTTATAAAGTGCTTGGATGTAAAAAATGTTTGAGCAGGAAAAACGTTCATCATTCCTTCATCAAATGTTCGACAATTTTGAAATCTTCCACAGGTGGGAGGCGCCACTGCAAAATTAAACCATGGTTTTGTGTGTAAGCCATAAACAGGGTAACTCAAATGAGCAACCTGAAGCAAATGCAAATACAAAAAGGCAAAGGCTCTGTGTCGCTGTGATTTGGTTTCAGTATTTACATCCAGAAAATGTCAAACAATCTTCCCATGCTCTCTTGCCTGCAAAAAAAGAGAAAAACATTCACAAAAGTACTAGTTAAAGCTTATTCATTTTCCATAATTCAAATAATATAAATATATTTTCTATGTTCATTTCAGTAGGCAGTTATATATTATCCAGCTGTTTCAGTGGTGGATGAGATAAAGAGGCATTCTCTCATGAGACTATTTGTCGTGCACTCCAACAGGCCTCAGAGGAATGTACTTAAACCAAAATTGGATATCACACAGCTGCAGATCTCTCTCTCTCTCTCTCTCTCTCTCTCTCTCTCTCTCTCTCTCTCTCTCTCTTTCTCTCTCTCTCTCTCTCTCTCTCTCTTCATCCATTTGCACTTCCTTCCATCAGTCCATTTACACATCTGTTAATCCTCCAATCCCTCTACCTGTCTCACACACTGACCTTGTCGCTGCTGGTGGAGTGTGTTGGGTGTGTTTCTCCCGACTCGAGGCTCAGGACAGACAAACCGGAGTCTATTAGTTCCTCTTTGAAAGAAAACCAACACTAGATTATTTATAAATCATCCACATAGTAGAAATGTCAGGTCCATTGAAGTTATTTGATATACCTGTGTTTGTGTTACTGATGTTGCACTTGGCAAGCTCTACATGCTGGACAGAGCTCTGCTGTCGCGAGGCACAGGCTTTTTCAGCAGAGGGGGAGCTGGGAGCGGTGGGGAGGGTGCTGTCTTTTTGAGTACATTCAGTTTCAGAAGCCTGCTGCTGAGCAACAGGAGGAGCAGACGGACCACCGCCCTGATCCTGAGGACGAACATCATCCTGCTTGGCACTTTCCAGAGGCTGCTGTGGCCCCTGCACTTTGTGTTGGTTTTTTTTAGGAGAGGAAGCTTTTAAGGACCTCGCACTTTGTGATTCTGAGCAAGCAGAGTCCTGAGAGCCTGTGGTTTGCTTTGTGTGAGCCCCCTGGACGAGCGCTTCTGAGAAACGTACTTTCTTCTCTGAACCCCGAGGGGACGAGACCTCTGCCTTCCCCTGAGTGGGGGTTGTGGATCCACTCACTTCCTCAGATGTACTAAGTGAATTTGTGTTGAGCAACAGATTCAATTTCGAGTCCTCATCTTTCTGATCTACCTCAGCATCTGTGACGCAGTCGAGTTCCTCCAAAAACTCTTCTAATGTCGTGTCAGCAGACTAGAGGATGAGATTAGAACAACAAATCATTCTATGAAGCAAGACAGTTTTACACTCAAACAGGTTTGATATCTCACCTGTAGGTTCTCTTCGTCTTCATTTGCCAGCCATCTAAAAAAAAAGAGTTGTGTGTTGTAAATCTGTTATTCTTTTCATTACCTTATGCAATGTACAGCAAACCTCATAGAAGGGCTAAGGAAATAATTTGACAGTTTGGGAAATACGCTTATTTGCTTTCTTGCCGAGAGTGAGATGAGAAGATCGATAATTTTCTTACTGTACAGGAAATATGAAGCTACAGCCAGCAGCCAATAAGCTTAGCTTATCATTAAAACAGGAAATGGGACAACAGATAGATTGGCTCTGTCCTGAGGTCACAAAATACTGATTTAAAAAAAGAGATGTGTTTTAATTAGTGAGCTCTACAGGTGCTGAAAGGGCTATTTTGTTTTCTTCAGACAGAGCCAGGCCATCTGTTTGCCCCTATTTCTAGTGTTTATGCTAAGCTAAGCTAAGCATCTCCTAGTTGTAGCTTCATATATACAGTACTATGAGAATCGTGCAATTTTCTCATCTAACTTTTGGCATGAAAGTGCATTGCATTGTCTTGTAAGAGAAGGTAAAGGATGAGAAAAGTAGAGATAGAAGGCTGTATTTAGGTTAGCTCTAGTTAGCTTTGGTCTCAGCTGCCTTAGTGGCCTTCGAGCTGCCGCTCACTACAATTTATTACCAGCTGTGAAATCAGCTCACCCTGATAACGAGAATCTGTCAGGACACACCTGCATGCTGTTTTACACTATCCCCTGACCCTTTCCTACTGCCATCACTGAGACACATGGAGAGGAAATAATCTAGCACATTACACTTTCACACTAAAAGGCTGTAATGCCTCACTCCTCGGTCTGTGGCCACGCGGCTTTTAGAGATTATGCAATGCTTGTGTAACAACACACACTTAAAGCCTCCTCACCACCCAGCACAGTAGCTTGTTTCACAACGCAGGACAGCCGGAGGAGAAAAAAGATTCATGCAGTGAGACACAAATGAAGCCTTCTGGGTTATTTAGTCAGCTGACACGACTTCTAAATCAAGCCTCATGACATCCAGGGGAATTTGTACATTAGGGCACAGTGCCGGAAAACAACAACAGCTTTCCCACAATCGTTTCACGTATTTCACTCGTCATGTTTTCTTGTAACACGTAATTGAGGCTGTGGTGAGATCATGCCCCGGATTGAATCAACTTTAACATCAGGTTGTTGTGTGCGTGACACTAATGTAGATGATGTTTAGCTGCTACTGACCTCCTGGCTCTCCCAGTCAGACGATCTATGCCTTTTGCTTTACTGCTCATCACTTGCACGTCTTTAGCTCCCTTGTCTTTGCCTCGCTTCTCATGACCTAGGACAGAAGAATACTGAAAGTTTGAGTCACAATTAAATTACATTTACATAAAAAGACAGTTCTCATTTCTACATAAACAACAGTACATATTTTACTGTTTCCTCACTGTGTGTGCTAAAATTTCTTTAAATATTAGGATAAAAAATAAAATGATAGCTGTAAGATGCTCTCAGAATGCGTTTTCATTTACACTTGAAAATAACAAGAATTCAGAAAAGGTTTCTGAGCTTTTCTGTGCGCTGTATGATGATTTCAAGGTACTAAACAAATAAATGAAAAACATTGAAGTGTGGGATTTCACACCTGCTCGGGACGGTCCTCTTCTAGCATTCCGTCCACCTGAAATAAAAAAAAATTGATTCAATAATAAGGAAAAAGGACTCATCATGTTAGCATTATCCTGTGATGTAAAAATGTCTTCTTCCTCATTTTCTCAGTTTGAGCTTTGTTAATGTCTCACCTCTGCTGGAAGGCCCCCAGTCTCTGTCAGGGAGGGATTTGTCTGAAAACCTAAAAGCAGAGGTTACGATAAGACAGAAACACAAACCAATGCAAGCTCATGTCTCATAATTGCTTTTTGTTGAGGGGGCATAAAGGCCCATCTCCACCCCATCAACTGGCTCTTCTGACATTCAAGTATCATTATGGTACATTTGTTATGTAAATTTGAGATTTTGCAGAATCAGTGAGAGGTTTTGAGTCACACTCTTGCATTTCACATCTAGGAGAAGCCATCTACATTGTTGAATCAAAGACACACTTCCTCTTCTATTCTTACTCCAGGGCGTTGTTTAAGCCTCGCCAAATAAGGCAAGGTATTCCATCCCTTATCCCAAGTTAAAAATAGCCACTCCTCTCTTGTCTCTTTACATTTTGATGTTTCCTTAAACAGCACATTCATTCACTCTGCAGCTCTCTGCACCACAGCCTGGTTTGTTTGTAATCTCACAAACATTTACAATGAATGGGCTGTATCTCATTCCTCCAGTCAGTTGTGTGTTTTCCCAAACCTGTGATCAAACTGATCACAGTGACAGTGTGAGAATACACAACAAGACATGCTGACACATTGTTACATTACTGTTCATACAATGATACAATTTGCCTCAAAGGTAATTATTTCAAGTAATAATTTAGCAATGTCTTGTGACTTCATGAGGTCTAGTCTTGTGAGCACCTCATCTAATGGATCCTTCCACTAAATAGCACTGAGTAGAGCTTATGCTAAGCTAAGCTAGCTAGCTGCTGGCATACAGACTTTAGAGTGGCATCAAACTTCTCATTAATTATCATCAAGAAAATTAATTCTTGATGATGATGATCTATATAATATAATAATAATATATATATATATATATAAGAAGTTGAGGGTGATTATTAGTGATATGCCAATATTATTAAATGACATGATGTAAGTAAAACAATGAAAATGCATCTTGTTTCATAACAAAGTGTATAACTAAGGGGATTGAAGACTAGATTTCCAACACCTACAGACAAATAACACTCTAATCTGGAGCCAGTCAACATTTCCAGGAATTGAATTCTCCAATATAAAAATAGAAGGAACCAAGGAAATATCACCCGGAGGGACAGCTGTAAGAAATCGAAGACATCAGAAGTGCTAAAAGCCTTACATGCTCTCAGTTTTGTCCATGTCCCACGCCCGTTTCCACTGGCCTTTGGCGTTTTTGTGGCGTGCCACTCTCTCCTTGTCGATCTGCTCGCGCTCCTTCTTCCACTGCACATACTCCTCCTGCTCCTCTTTCGACGTGGGGATGTTGAGGTCTGTGCTGGCCTGCGGGCTTTCAGGCTCCTTAGCGGACACAAAACAGTTGCATTTGAAATATGTAATAGATCTGAAGCATCACTCCACACACTAATCAGAGCGGTAAAGCTCAACAATCGCCTCACATCAAGCAGGGCTGGTCATGAAACAGCTTCTCATCTCTCAACAAATAACTAAACAGCAACAGGGCAATATACAGATCAGTAGGGTTCAAAAGAAAAGGAACAAACAAGGATATTATTTTTAATGCGTTCTATTTTACTGTCAATGCCAAGCGCTGTATCATTGTAAATACTGATCATGAGTTAATTCCAGTCAGCTCCCATTTGATTACAAAGAGCTACTTGTTTGTCTACCGTGATTGCTGCAAGGCAACACAATCAAATTCTTTGAGAAAATATTCCAGTAAAAGGGTGTATAGTAAATGCAATTAGATCCCCTTCCTCCATTCCCCTCTCAACCTATTTATTGATTACTGCCATGAGAGCAGAAAGGATTGCTTGCTCATGCCAAAGAGAGATGTGATGCAGGCTCTTTAACACATCAAAGGGGACAGAGGCTGTGTGCTCTATTTACAAAGCCCTGGAGCGAACCAGGACTACAAACAGTGCTGTGCTCCGATGGAAATCACGTAAAAGACCAGCAGTCCCTGAGAAAGAAAGTGCTTATGAGTGTCTGTTTTTTAATACAGCAGGAGGGATGTGACATTTGCTGTTTGAAGAAAAAAATCAAATTGTGTGAGTAAAAGAGAAAAAAATCTGCATTTTATGACAGAGAGAGAAACAGCACATGACGGGGGATGTTTTCAACTCAGGTGTGGACCAATCACAGCCAAGTAAACATGTTGCCTTCATGTGTACAGTTATTGGCGTACATGGCATCTGTGCTCATCTTTCTGTTTTCCATCCCCTTCCCCTTCCTCCCCGCCCCCTCTCCTCTGGCCCCAGAACATCAGTGGCCACAAGGGAGGCCGCTTCCAGCATGTTCCAACAGGCCGTCTCCTGCTGACACTCCAGCCTCCCTGATAATTAGCACTTTTCAATTCCCTGAGGCCTCACGGGGAGGTTGTCAGGGGCCAAGGCAGGTAGGGAGCACAGTGAGTCTGGCCAGTGCTGAGAGAGAGCGGGACTTGGGCTCAGACATGTGCATGCAAATTTAGATAGATTTGTACATGGTGACTAAGACTGATCATGTTCTTATTCTCAATTGTTTCCTCTCATCCTCCAAAGCTGCACTAGTTTAGGCCTGAAAATGCCAGAAGAGGTTTTCTATACATTTTGTGAAACAACGCAGCTCACAAATGCAACGGCTGTCTGACCTTTACCCCTTACACAACACCTAAACAAACTCAACATTGGTGCAGATATAAATCTGAAAATATCCATTTGATTGGCTGGAATATTTCAGGAAGGGATCCATAAGATTTTCAATAAAGAGCCAAAGCAAAACATCTGGGTTTTGCTCCCAAGAAAAAACTTCTCTCATTGACATTTATTACTAATCACACAACTAAAAATCTAGCTTTGGAACAGTCAGTGTGTCGTGTGGCCTTGAGCTCGGGCTGCAAAGCCAGCCAGGTACAGAGAGGCAGAGAGGGATGAACAGCATCACTTGTCGTGTGGTGTATTCGGCGGGCCTTTGAAGCCCACCCTCCCTATTTAGTCTGTTTGTCGCAGGCACAATCTGCGTGACAGCTCTGAGCTACTCCAGCAACGTTTACACGTGAGCGAGCGGGAGGCAGATGGGGACGAGTGTGTTGTGCCTGTCTGCATGTGAGCATCGGTGATGAGAAGCGTGTATTTGCATCTCTCTGTGTTTTGTGTGCTCACATAGTGGTCATGTGAAACCTTGTATTCTACATTGTTTTTCATCTCAGTGAATCACGTGATCACTGTGCGCTGGAGATATGAGATGGATGCGTATTAGAGAGGGTGACACTATGCATGTTAATATGTTGTGTGTGTTTATGTCAAATGAGGCATTGTGGTACCTGGCATTGCTCTGAAAGCCTGTGATGGTCCTCAGTGTGCTGCTGCCCTTGTTTAACCCCATCCTGTCACAGAAGAGAGACGAGAAATAAAAGGGAGATCAACATAACATCAATAAAGGTGACACAGCAACTTGTTGCCAGCCAATTAAACTTGGTTGTAAAGAGGCACATTACTTCATAGATAAACTATGAAAACAAATCAAGCGAGAGCACAGACTGAGGATTTAGGAGCCTGCACTGCCACCAAGTGGACTAATGATGCCACAGCTTAATTTGGCACTTGTGGGTCAGTTTTAAATGTCCGCTCTGCAATGAGGTCACCAGGCAGAGTGCAGTTTGCAGGTGGTTGAATTTCAGCAGTTTGGAAAAAGAAACTCATCTTATTGCAGGTAGAGAATTGTGTGGATTTCGGTTTGAGTGTACTTCTGCAAAGATGTACTCCGGTGATCACAGTGGATGAGTCATGTTGCCATTAACAGTAACACTTGAACAGTGTCGAGGGGGGAAACAACAATGAATGCTGGACAGAGTGGACTAGTGCACCTGAAGACAATGCACTCTCCTACAAACACCCAAATGCAGCCTGACTTATACACAAACACAAAAGACCCCTTACTACCTTATTTCTTTTCTTATTTCTCCTCTCACTCTTTCTTCCTCTCCCTCTCTGACCCTTTCCTGGCACCTCGCCAGACCCGTCTCTTTGGTAGCATAATGAGCCTTTTCAGAGTGAGAAGGCAGTCGAATGTTAATTAGATCAAATCGGTCCTTTCAGGATGGTGGGAATGGGGAAACAATTGTGCCAGAGGAGTGCAGACCACTTAAGGTTCCAGAGAGGAGAAATGGAGGCTGGAAACAGACGGTGGGCAGCCAGGAGTCTCTCCCTTTCTCTCCCCCCGCAGCCTTTTTTCCTCACTTTTTTCCTCACTCCCTCCCTCTACATTTCCTTTATCATGAGTGTGAACTGACAGTTTTGTCTTGAGGTACTTCCAGGCATTACAATCTGCTTGGGACACTGCCAAATAACCACACCCCTCTCACGGTCATTATTTATTTCCACACACACACACACACACTCATTAGAAAATATTTCAGAGGCAGGGCAAAACCATATACATGTGCAACTCATCATGGATCTTTTCCAAACAAACATTGCATGACATTTTCTCCTCCCATCAACACCCTTTCACAGCTCTCATTATGGAAATGTAATATTATGTAAACAAGGACCACGTGGAGACCAGTTCTCTGGGGTTCACAGAAGACTGGTGTACTGGAGCGCTGGCTACTGTTCAAGTGCTGATTCAGTCCACATGATGAATAAAGGGGGACAGACCAAACAGGCCAGAAAGAAAGGCAAAGACAACAGTGTGTTCAGCCCATAGATTTACTGCACAGTAACTCAGACAGGACCATTAGCAGCGCTCAGCCAATCAGAGGCAGATGTATATATACATATTTAGCAAGAGCCTCCACTAGCTTTGTGTCCAAAGACCCCTCCCATGACCAGACTGAGTCTGTGTTTACAGTGGTGAGGATCAGCTGTCTGTGCTGTGCATTAACTCACTGATTGAGCAGCCAGTGTGTGTGTGTCAGACTGAGTCAGAACAGCTGTTCAGTTTCTGCATACCCGGGGTACCACTGTCATTGAACAGTAAGTTCAATGACAGTGTGGCATTTCACAGCCTAGCCGGGGGTACTTTATGTGATTCGCAGCCTATCTGCGGTAAACATGGGATTTGAGACAGACAGTATACAGTCTATAGTACAAAGCTATTGATGTTAAACATGCCATCTCTGATGTCATACTACCAATAACAAGGCTTTTTATAAGGACAAGAGCTATGAAAGTATCAATCTATCTTGCATGACTCTAGAGGGGACGAGAGTGAATTTAACAACATGTTCCACCGGCCAAAAGGAATCTAAACCCAAAAGTTAGTGAGTTTTCCCTTGCTAAAAAAATAGCAAGGCACTTCAGAGAGAGAGAAAAGAATACAGATATTTATCAGATCTGAGTGGGATTAACCCCTTCCAAAAAAAGGTAGAAGTAGCCAGGCCTTTTGAAGGTTTGGTTCTACAGCACATCTACCAACAGCTCTATTAGTAGTCCCCCCTCCATTAATCCCACAGCAGTCAGTCACAGCCCCAGTCCACCTCCTGTCTACAGACCATTGTGCTCCATCACTGGAGGGGTGTGGCCACCCCACATGTCTGACATCTATGTAAAACACGTCGGTGCAGCACGAGAACGAACAAAGGGGGAGTGGAAACAGACAGGAGGGTGCATGCCGGGTTTTAAATGCTGAAGGGTACGATCACTGGAGTGCTCACAGTGTCCTATTCAGACCTGTTCTGCTGTGTCTCTCTTGGTCATGTGAGGTGGCTGATTCCCCCTCCCAGCAGACTCCACACGCCTTGCCTGTCCGTCATCTGTAGGGCTCTTGATGTCCGAAGAGCCTGGCCTCCTCTCTGACCTCTCACTCACCACCCTCTTACCCTGGAGAGACAGTTACTCGTGTTAGGGTATTATAACTGTAGCAACAGAGCCAGACCTTATCATGTCCAAAACGTGCACAAAGATTATTAATTTCAGGGTTTAAATGACTAATTTGTAATACAAAATGTTGTACTTATGTGCACAAATCAGAACATTTCCCCCTGCCACCAGCTTTATACAGACACATTCATGGACAGAAGATGTAGATTTAACCCAGAACCTCTCTGATTGGACAGGTTTACACATTGTACCTCACTTAGCTGCACATTTTTAGCCATACTAGTCTACCGGTCGGACCAACACACTTCAGTCCACCATGGACTGAAGTTGCCATTAAATGTGGTGAAGATATCCACAATGCCCAGAGAATGTAGCATAATGACATTGGGGATCCCTAATTCTTTGGTTTATGATCAAATACCTGCAAAACTAATGGCCTTCCCATCAGGCTCAGTTGTTCTCTTTTTTTTACTGCTAAATAGCAAATGTTAACATGCTAACACACGACACTAAGTTTATTGTGAACATATTAGCATGCTAATGTTAGCATTTAGATCAAAGCAAAGTTAAAAAAGCACCTATCGAGGAGTGTTAAAAGCTCTGACTGGAGCAAAATATTTGTTCTAAGTGGAACATTTTCTCATCGTACCATCAAAGCTTCAACCGTGAATCTGATATATGTAGGTCTTGTTAATAGTTCATATTATATAATAATCATAACATGTGTAACGTATTAACAATAAAATAATAATAATAACTTTATTTAATTTAGTATCCAGAATTGTGTCTGTTGTCTGATCTATCCTAGCCAGGAGGGCAAGAGTTTTGCATAATGCATCAGCTCATGGGACAAAATCTACACTGCATATCCATCATTCTTAAGTGCTCCTGCTTTCTTTGCAAGTTATCAAACTTGTTTAACATATAAAACCTTTTGGTTGATCATATTGCTTTCAGCTACGTGTACTTATTGATTTGAATGACGAATTGCTTTTGTGTTATTCCTCCATTTATTACAGTTAAACCTCATGGGGTTTTGTGGTGTCCTATATTTGTCCTTGTCGCTTTAAGTGGAAATTGGCACTGCAGTGAATTTACCTTTTTGCCAGCCATGGTGACCATTAGCTGCTTCCTGTGGCCTCGGCCTGCACTCTGCGGAGGGCCTTCCCCCCCTTTGTCGGACCCGGCCTCCTGCTGTCCTTTCCCAGCCGGTGAACCACCGCTGAATGGCTTCGTAACCACCACACGACTATCCTGCTCCCAACCGAAGACACAAACATATTCCAAAATATTTTGTGGCTTCTTATCCTCAGCAAGAAGTGTGAGTGAAATTTGCTGTCAGCAATAATAGCAGTGCTTTGACACATTAGCTTGTCAAGAATTATTTTTAGTTCCTAAGTCCGTCTCCTCATATGAAGAAACTCACACTGGTGGACTTGCTGATTGTGATAGTAAGATCCTCAGCTTTGCCCTTACGGCTCTGTAGTGCCATTCCTTCCTCTTCTGCCCTCTTCCTGTCCTCCTCCACCTCCTAAATACAACTCAATGAAAACAACAGATTAGTCAGGAAGCCTGAAAGAGCTTCTGGCTTTCACAGAAAAGACACGTGCCCTAGACATGTATTTCTACAACTGATGATGACCGGTGAAATTTTGGACTCCACACAAGCCTCTCTGCTTGCAAGCACTTGTCCATACCTTGTGCCTCTTCATGAGCACTTCATTCTTCCTGCGGAGAGCCTCGATCTTCTTGTCCAGCTCCACGTCCCTCTCATGATCCCTCTTGGGCATCATGTCACTGGGGGTCTGGGAGGAGACACATCAGACCAGTAACCTCACATTTAAAAATGAGGCTTTGTGTGCAAAATGTGTCTTTAGTGCATCTGCACAAACTTAACTGTTGTTTTTTTATTTGTAGCTTTTGGGCACCGTATGAATTTTGTTGATACTAGTGTACAGGTATCCAAACAAATACTTTTTTAAAACCTTTTTTTCATTTAATAACAGTAGCCAAGAAATGTCATTTAACTATCTGATTAAAGAATAATAAAACAATGATTACCACTCTGACCAGATATTGCATGCCAGCTTTTGGTATTTGAGGGTTTTCAATGCACCACTGCGTGCACCGCGCTAACACACCGCGCTAACACACTCTCACTGCCACCACAGATGGAGCATTCATTACGAAGCTCGGTTACACCGAGAGAATGCATATTCTGAGCATCATAAACATCCCAATGTGGTCAGCAGGGCATGCCTGCTCACACGACAAGAGGCCCCATCCTGAAAAAAATCTCCACGTGCTCTCATGGAACATCAACTAGGCGTGTGTTAACACTTCCTTTCTTGAAAATCCCTCTTTAACATACTGTACCAACGGCGCACATGTGCAAGTGAGCTGCTGAGTTGAAGAAATGTGCACAAATATTCAAAAGACGCAAGATTAGGATATTATCACAGAATGATAAATGGGGAGGCATCAACCATGGCCAACACAGAGATCTCATTTCAGCCTGGAGCAACTGTGTAGTCTCTCTGGACGTGTCACTGGGGAAAGTGTGGAGCAAACTTCAGGGGCACATAACTCAGAGTAATAGTGACTGAGGAACTCCTCTCTGTGTGAGGTTCAGGAGCGTATACCGCCCTCTTTAAAGACCAAGATCACTAGAGGTTCAGGTCGGGTGTATGACTTGTCAGAGATGCAATGAAAGAAGAAGCTGCAATAAAACCATTGTTCTGCGCAACCTGTTTTAAAGGGATAGGACTACATTTTGGGAATACACTTGTTCCCTTCCCTGACTTTGTGCCAGCTGCTGGCTGTGGCTTCACATTTAACGCACAGTCATCAGAGTGGTGTCGACCTTCTCAACTTATTCTTAGCTAGAAAGCACATAAGCACATATTTCAAAATGTTGAACTGTTCCTTTAAATTGGTGCACCAGGGTATATAAAATGTCATTAAGACTGGTGACAAGGCAGCTCCTACCTCATATAAAATGCAGCATATTGTTTCAAAGACACAAAATATATTTTTCAAACAATTGGGTCCCTTGTGCTCAGCTTGTACTTTAAACTTTAAAAAGGCACCAAAACGTAAATTTCAACAGACGATAGGCTGTGATAGACAAATGTGTGTCAACATTTTTGAAAAGATGGGATCAGAGTTATGAGTTTGATGGTTGCATATTGCAAACCATCATTCATTTTCATATTGTCACAAAGTTTCATTCAGCCCACAAACAACAGCGCTCTGTGAATACTCAATGAACGACAATCATTGTGCCAAAACAAAAAGAGGAACTCTCGACTCAATCGGGTAAAACAAGTGTTTCCCACTTGAATGCCGGCATCACTGGCTGTTGTTAATCAGAGCTGAGCAGAACGTGACAATAGAAAAGTTGCCACTGCTGCTTGTTGAAACTGTGAAAGCAGATAATTCCTTCTGAACCCCCATTCACCCCACTCTGTAGAAATTATTGGGAGGGGTCGGACCTTCTTGACTGAGACAGGAAGTAGATGTGCCAAAGTCAGTCATTCGACAAGAGCTGCCACTGAGATGATGTTAACCGCTTACTGCATGTAAGGTGTCAGCACAGCCTAACAGCAAAATAACAAAGACACACATCCTGAATGCAGTGTGTCAAACCTGCAAAGACACAGTGACCATGAGCAAAAGTTGGGACTCACTCAGAGAAGCGGCTGGAAAGAGGTTACCTCACAGCTTCTAGTTGTCAGGGTATCCAAACACAACAGACCATGAGGACATACCACCAAGAATAGGCGCAAGGGAGAGACGCTGCCCAATGTGAATCTCTGCAAGGCCAATGGCGGAGACTGAAGTAAACACCGGCCTCCACAAAGTGGGGAGACTCTGTTGTGGGGACGGTACCCCTCTGTGTTCGGCCGGCGAGTTCTGTGATTGTGCAGCATAAATACACAACCACAAAACACACAGAGACGTTGTGGGTCTGCCAGCGGACAGCACCCATGCCTGGACAGGCAGGCGAAAGGGAGGGAGGAGGGGGGGCCCTGCAGAGAGAAAGCTGCCAAGGCTTCCTCCCTGCCCGGCGTTCCTGCCACCTACAGGAGCTCCAACAGGGGAGAGAAAGAGCATAACTGAAACGCTGCGTGTAGCCACAGCTAAATCTGCGACAGAGCAGAGGAGGAAGAGGGGGGAACCTAACACCAGTGAGGGAGAGAGAGAGGGAGAGAGAGAGAGAGAGAGAGCTGGAGAGTGTGGGATGAGAAGGGAGAGGGGAAGGAGAGAGAAGGCACTCACGGGTCTTTCCATGTCAGCGGTGAGAGCTGGGCTGGGTCCAGACGCGAGGCAGCCGAGGCGGCAGAGAGCGCTGCCTGGAGTCGACGATCATGCCTCGATTACAATGAGCCAAGTTGGGCAAGCAGCCAAGACGTCTAACAAATACACAGAGCTCCCCTGTTAACGGATTTCACAGCACCCATCCGCTTGTCCTCTCCCCCCCTATCTCTCTCTCTCTCTCTCTTTCTCTCTCTCCAACCCTCCCACCCTCCTGCACATATGCTCTCTCACTCCCTCTCGCCCTCTCTAAAGCACTTGCTCTTTCCCCTCCTCACTTATCCTCCTGCTCAAAGCATGCTAGTTATATCCCGTCCCCCTCCCCACCATCTTAAACTAAATTAGCACTATTGCTTAATTGACACTATCATTTTTCTTTTTTTTACTGCGTATATTTACATGTTTCATCTTATGCTCGGCAGCTGCAGCAAATCTATACTATTACTTGTACTTTTTTTCTTTTACATATTGAAATGCTAGTGGCAATATGATAATAGTTTTATAATATCCCTAATCTGATTATTTAGTGATTATTTATTTATTTATTCTCTAAAGCCCGGGGCGTATATAAGTCATTCAGGGTTGGTAAATAATGACTTTGGGTCTGTATTTGAGCTGATAACCTGTGGTTTATGAAAGTTTATGATTTCCATAAAAATGATAGAAATCAAATATTTTTGTTGTTTCCGTTTTTGAGAATGTTTATATTTAATCATGCTGTGTGTGTGTGTGTGTGTGTGTGTGTGTGTGTGTGTGTGTGTGTGTGTGTGTGTGTGTGTGTGTTTTCTGTGTGGGAGCTTTCAAATCCCTTTTAATGTTATATCCCTGTGTCGCAACCACACAAGAATTAATCTAAAATCGTTTAATAAAACATAGATTTTCTTTAAACGCTTCTTCCCATTCTGATTATTCACATTAAACCGTGGCACTCTATAAATCTCGCCATCATAAATGAGATGCGTGTGTTGTTTGTTCCCACTGTGGTTTCAACAGCTGCGTCTCCTACAAGCTCCTGACTACATGTTTAGGGTGCTAAAGAAGCTTCCTAAAGACTAAAGGGAGGGGTGGGGGGGGGTCTGCCGAATTTCCCACAATTCTTCATGCATGGCATGCTGCCTTTGCCAAAGCCAAGTCTGAGAGCTAATGACATGCAGCAAACCGGGGGCCTGGCAGACAAATGCCAAAAGGCGTCTCGAGGGGAGAAGCAGCAGAGTCAGAGCTCTGCATTAAGGAAACAAACACATGTTTGAAAGTCACCAGTCTGAGCGACATTTCAGTCCACAGAGCTTACATTCTACACGGAGCAGTCCTGCTAATGAGCACAAGCTCTTCATATTTTAGCCTACAAGTATCTGAGCTATTTCAGAATTAATGTAAATGTCTCCAAAAGAAAGTTTGTTTTTGATCTTATGTTGATACCTGACATTATTGCACTAAGTGGTTGAGTTGCAGCTGGTTTATGAACCGCAAATACAGTTGAAGGCGACTAACACTGACACTTTGAATGTCAAAAAAAAGGATTAAATCAGATAGTTGAATTTTAATATTATAATGTAATTTAAGGGTCATTAAACCTGTTTATCGATGAACAAGACTAAGGAATCTCGAGGCGCCACCATGCTAACGTCTTAGTTTAGCGTGTTAACATGCTGACATTTGCTAATTAGTACCGAGTACGTAAAGTACAGCTGAAACTTATATGAATGTCATTATTTTTTGCTGGTATTTGGGCATTAATCAAAGGAGAAAAAAGGTGATATTTTGTGTTTAAGATACAGATTATGTTATTTCAGTCTGGACCAAAGTTGTGGACCAAACCAACGGCCAACATGCTGCTAGCATGTCTAAAAGATAATTATATCCTTCACACAAATTAATTAGGCTTCCTTATTCTACATTTTCATTGTCGGGTTAATGTACATTACAGTTATGTAATTAGTTGATTATACTTTCCTTTAACATAATACCAGATTCACTGTCTCCATTTCAGTATATTTCCTCAAGCGGGTTGCAAGTTTATTTCGGGGATTGATTGATTGATTGATTGATTGAAAACTTTATTAATCACCATGGGGAAACTCATTTGCCACCAAAACACTCATACAGACAACAATAGACACAGTCCACAGTGCACAACACACAAAACACATCACAAAGAATAAATAAATAACACCAGAAAATGCCATATGAAACGATAACAAATTATTGATGCTAATGATTGCATTTACAGTTTTGCAGCTGTGAGGAAATACTGCAGCCCGATTACCACAAGGAAGACACAGCTAAAAGACAACTTTGATATTAGCTTTAAACAATCCCTTTCTTTTTTGTCCACACAGTTTTTTTTTTCTTTAGATGGATAGATAACGTTAGATAAGTGAGATATTAAAGTAAAGCTGCACTGACCCCCTCATTAGCTGGATTCTGCAGTACCGTCATTGAGCTGAAGCTGTTTCACACACCGTGTCCGCTAGATGGCGCCAAATTCAACTTTCAGCTGGAGCCTCCAACACGCGAGGGAGAGTGCTGACTTCTGAAAAGGAGCACGTGGGAGAAGTTTCAAGAGGCCTTCTCCCTCCCAGCCTGATGTCCTAAATACATGTCCGAATATTGTATGATAGATATTGCATGTTTATTATTTCAATCAAAATCTACTGGAGATTATTTTGGAATAAGTAAAACAACAATGCGATGAAAGATAATATGAAATGGAAATGAGAGTGCATAATTAAATGAATGCACAACATATTATAAAAATGAATTGTATTTTTTTTATAGTTAACAGTATTTGCATTGTGAACTAGCACCGCTTATTGCTGCTTTGCAGATTTTCCCATTCCTTCTTCACTTAACTTTTTGATAACAGTGCTCAACACTGTCACCCAAATGAATATGATTTTTACAGTGTTTATTTTAGAGATGGTTTGCACTTCAAACATTCAACTTTGTGCGTTGACATGAGAGCTAGATACAAAATATGAGAGCACAAAGATGTTTAGACGTGTCAGTTCAGAAAACAAAAGACAGGTACGGTCACATTTTGGGTGTCTCCTACAACACTCACCTGGACACACACCTGTTTGTTTGTCCTCTCGACACCTTAGATGAGCACATGTGATGTTTTGAAACGCCTTAAGAGGATGAAGCTGTGTACTAGAGTTGTGATCTGTAAAAATGCTGATAGACAATGACGCTGGCCTTGCTATTGTTGAGCTGGTGATTACAAACAAAAACACGTCTACCACAGTGTTCAGGTTACCTCCTGGGTGGGACTGTTGCATATTTAACTGGTGATGTTTTCTACTTCTTCAAGTACTTTATTTTAGTCCAGTTTTGAGATACTTATTTTACTAGAGTTCTCATTGTTTGCTATTCCTTACTTCTACTCAACTACATTTTAGAGGCAAATATTGTACTTTTTACTACATTTTTACATCCCAAGATTATAAAAAAGTAGTTTAAATCAACTCTATAGCAATTACATTGTGAAATACATCAGTAATAATAATAATCCATGACATTCAGACAGTGGCAATGTACACATTTACTTTTAATTATTTGAGAACATTTTGCTGCTGATACCTTTGTGACCTGAAGTAAAAATACAAATGCATGACCTGAGTGTTTTCATAGTGTGATGTAATGTATTTTACTACTTAAGTTAATGATCTCACACTTACCGCATGACTTCTAAATGAAGATTTGGTTTGTAGGGTTGAGCCTAATGCTGCCACTCTGTATTCTGGAGGCAGCACTGCTGCACCCTTCACAACCTGTTTACTCGAGGGATAATCAAATAAATGTATCAGTCAACAATGATCTCTTTCTCGTAACATTTATGACTAATACATTGAATTGGTAGCATACATTGTTTGCTGCTTTCGTTAAATACAGGATATAATTATAAATAATTATGTTTACAACAGCCAGTAAGTTTAGCATCTGTATGCACATGATCTTAGTAAGAACAGCCACATTAAACCTGATGGTTTTTGTTACTGAAAGGATTCGTTTGCTCTAACTTGACACTTCAGCGCTCAAATCTCCAGTCAAAATGAATCCCTTAAAAAAGAACATGTCAACATTAATTCAATATTTTCCACATTCACAATGAATAATCAGCAAAATAGGCAGACTCTGAACATATTCCAGATATGTTCAATTTAATCATTTGCTGTTTAATGTAATAGGCGGCATCTTATGTTTTATGTACTATTTTGCAAACAGTATAGTTTAAATGAAGGAGAAAGGTTTAATGATTCAGAACAGAAGAAAAGCCTGTGTTGCCAGTTGTATCCCTGTGGTTTCCTGCTCCTGCTCCCAGGTGTCTTTGAAGAAACTCTCAGTTGTTCTCAGAGAAAAAAACTGTCTGTTGATTCACTGGTCAAACCCAAATCTTACCTGTCCTACAACTATCAAACAGTCACATTTCAGAACATGAGACTTGCGAGCAGAACTAACACACCCACATTCTTCATGGGAAGCTCTATAAATGCAGGCTGAACACACACATGTGACACAAACCTTTTTGATTTCTGCACCAGGTATGTAGAGGGACAGCAGCTTTGTTGCTTATTTGAAAAGACTGCTAGGAAACTTAATGATTCTCCTTGCTTTCATTCCCTTCAGGAAAAGACTTTCTACTGCAGCGGTCAACAAGACAAAATGTGTGGTAAGTCTCTTTGATTCATTGTTTCATTTCTTTAAGAATGTTTTGGAATAGTTTTCTGCAGAAAAAAAAGTTTTGTTTGTGTTATTTCTCTTTAACTTTGCAGTTTTTGACTTTGTTATTTTGTCTTTCCATCACAGACAAGGGGAGCGTGAGTTGGTTTCCTTACAGTACTTTAAGCCTGTGACAAACAGCAGGAAAAGAGGTATGCTTATGAAGTTGTTTTCCTCTTCTAGTGCACGATGGGAGACGTGAAAGTGGACCAAGTGGAAAGCCTGTGCGAGGGCTCAGACGGAGTAAGACATATTTTATCTTCCCAGTTTGTGTTTCATGCTGGTTTGCCCCACTGGTTGATTTAGTAACTTTGTAGTGCTCGTATTAATTTCCCATTGTCTTTTACAGAAAAAAGGAGGAGACTGTGGACAGGTAGGAGTATCACAATCTTTTTGAATTAAAACTATACAGCCATTTATCTCCCCACGTTTTTAAGAAAATGCATCAATCACTGTTGTTGTGATTCTTTACAGGGGAAGAAGGACAAGGGCCCAGGCGGGGTAAGACATCTTTCATCTTCCTAGTTTGTGTTTCATGCTGGTTTGCCCCACTGGTTGATTCAGTAACTTTGTAGTGCTCGTATTCATTTCCCATTGTCTTTTACAGGTAAAAGGAGGAGACTGTGGACAGGTAGGAGTATCACAATCTTTTTTAATTAAAACTATACAGCCATTTATCTCACCATGTTTTTAAGAAAATGCATCAATCACTGTTGTTGTGATTCTTTACAGGGAAAGAAGGGATGTGGAAAAGAAGAACGTAGTGATCATGGTGGTGGAGGTGGTCATGGAGGTGGTCGTGGAGGTGGTCGTGGAGGTGGTCATGGAGGTGGTAGTGATAACTGATGAAGAAATATTTAAATCACCGTTCTGTTATAGTGATGTAAAGACTTATATGCATCTCCAATAAACTAATCCATAAAAAGAAAAGACTGGTCTATTCACATAATATAACACACCAAAACAGATGCATATGAACCCGTCTATGATTTGAGGATGGTAAATATGCACAGTTGGATTTTTTTTTTCACGTAGGAATATGATGATGTTAGTTTGTTATGCGTATTACAGCCATGACAAACATTGTGTGGCAAACAAATATGTGCAGAACTTCAGCGTAGGATGAACCGATTGAGTTGGTGAAATAAAATGCAATAAAAGTCAGGATGATAATAAAATCAATCAGCCCCTACAACATATTACTGAAACGACATTATTACAAAATAGCATTAATTTACTGGTATGTGGCTGCAGTCCAGAGTGTCTGGTCTCAAGCTGGCTTTCTCCTGCTCATTTTCTTAACCAAGCCTCTGTCCTGACGTAGTTCATTTAGGATAATCAATGGTCCTCAAGTGTTAGTTTATTAGTCTCTCTACCCTCCCAAAGAAAATCAAAAGATACAACGTAAGTTCATTTTGCACTTTTTACTCTCATACACCATCTGGTATTGTTTTATAGCAGACAGTCTGTGCAACAGAGTCACTCCTTTGGTCAAAATGCTGATTAGACCTTTCTGAACACTGCGGTCTGAGTTGTCCATATTTATGATTGTATGTACAATATGTTACTATCAAATAGAACATGTTTTCAAAAAAGTTACTGACTAGTGTACCCTGAACACATGAATAAATTACATTCACTCTCATTGTTAAGGAAATGTGTCTAAATATGCAAGTTTTACATTTTGATTCCATCAATCTTGTTCCTATCATTTAAAATATTTATTCTGAAGGTAATATATGGCCTGTTAAATGCTCCATACCTGTCATTTATCTGTGAAGTCTGCAGGCAGAAAATATAATTAAAAAACGTGCACACAATCAGACAGACGCTCTGGACAGAGTTCATAATCCCAATGGTCTGAGGGAATAATTAAACTATTGATTGCAGTGAAAGGCAAGAAAGTGAGGGAGTGATGAGCCACAACTAATTCCATTCGATTAACACAGTAAAAAAAAAAACACAACACATCTCAAAAAAAGGGTTGATATGTGGGCTTTCCATCAAGGACACTTTATTTGATCTTTTCAGACAGAAAAGTTGAAACCACTAATTCACAACATCATGGTTTCTCCAGCAATGTTTTATAGAATATTTTATTAGAATACAGGACAGGCGAAATAGGACATGTGAGAGGCAACCGTCACAAGATTGCTAAAAAACATTTTGTGAGGCAGCATAATTTGTATGTTCAGTAGTTGTTTTTTCCCAAAGGCACACATAATTGTTCAAGGTGAAGTGTACACAAAATATACACAAGTAGTTAATACAAGAATTCAGAGTTGCCATTTGAGAGTCTTATTAAAAAGGGGCATATTATTGTCATTAGGGTGCAGCGAACAATGTAACAGAGAAGTGTCAATAGGACACTTCTCCCTTCCATTGAGTCTATTACAGTCTGGGAACCTCAGGGGATAAACTGTTCTGAGATTAACTAAGTTTCTTTATTTAACCATCAAGCAGCCTTATGGGCAAAGCAAATCAATTATTTACAGATGTCAGTGTCTGAGTGAAAAGCAATGAACAAAAACAGCTCCAGCAGACAAGCTCATGCTTCCAGTCAATAGTGCATCACATTTCATAAAGGGTCAGTGGTTTGGGCGGGGGGCGGGGGGGGACCCAAACAACAAGGGCAAGATATCGACAGTTATCATCCGTACCTGCCAACTCTGGCTTGAGATTGATATCTGTATGTCTTTACTACCTTCCTCACCATCGGCTTCAGAACAGTCCATTGACCTGCTCAGTCTCAGGCTCCAGGTCAATGTCATAGAAACAAGGCCTGGTGGGCAGACCAGGGATCGTGGGCATCTAGGAGGAACAGCAAGAGAAAGCAGTTTTTATGATAGACACTGTTAATCTATCGAATCAATAAAATCACATAAAAAGGTCCAAATGTACACCCAAATAATGGAGCCTTTGAACTATATTAAACAAACGGGCACAGAAAAACTTCTGTACAGACACACAATTAGTTTCTCGTGATGACACGGAGACTCATTATATCATTGGTGCATTTAAAATGAGTAATATACCTTCTCTTGTATAGAGGCTTTGTAAGGTGACCAAATAGGTTACGACTTTCACACTGAAAACACGGTGAAAGGGTTAAGTTGTAAACACACCCTGCTTTATTGTCCATTTTACTCTAAAAGGGACAATAATTGAATAAATGAACATCACGCTGTATTGAAGAAAACTTTAAACTAGCGATTGAGACCATAAACCAATGTTTACAACTTTAACTGAGGTAATAAATCAAGTGAGAAGTAGGGTCATTTTCTCATAGAGAAACATACAATCAGACTTCTTGATGTAACAGATAATCAGCAACAATTTTTGCAACAGATTAACTGTATAAGTACATTTTTTAAAAAAAAAAAATGTAACAGTCAATGCTGTTTTACTTTGTAATCTAAATTACTTTAAAATTAACTTCTTTGGACTTTGTTGGTTGGATAAAACATGACATTTGAAGACTTCTTCTTGGGGTCCAGGAAATAGTGAAACACAATTAGCTATTTTTCATATGTTTTATACATTAAATAATTTAATCGGTTGATTGAATGATGATGAAAATAATCAAACATATTACACACAAATATAAAGTTTTTTTTTTTTTTTACTTCTACAGTGTATACAGCCATATAATGATGAATGGATTCAGCCATATACTTTTCATACTTTCGTTGAATATTGTTATTTGCACAGACTGATCACAGCAGTGTGTTAAGCAGACAATGTGTGAGGTCATGTGTTTGTTATTAGAATAAAAACATCAAAGACAGTTGCGTGCTACACGTCGCGCTTTGTATTTATCCTACCTTGAATGTAGAAAATCAAGTTACATTGTTGTGCGGTTTGATGCAGGGTAGTGAAGAGTCACTCCCAGACGCAAATCAAAACCGGTAGAAAGAAAAAGCATTGTTCGCAAACTTACCGTGCCGACCAGTGGCACCAAAAAGCCAGAGCCCACACTGGCGCGGATGTCTCTTATTGGCACGATGAACCCTGTGGGCACGCCCTTCTTGTCTGCCTCGTGAGAGAGCGACAGGTGAGTCTTCGCCATGCAGATTGGCAGCTTGCTGAAACCCTGAGGAGAGAAGACAGAAGATGCATTCAATTTTTTTACAAAAGGCGTGATCAATCATTCTCCATCCAGTTATGAGGATTTCCTCTGAGAGCAGCTGCCAAAAAAAAACAAAAAAAAACAGGCCCGACAAGATGGGAGGGAGAAATAAATGGATGAGGAGCTGACCTGTTTGGTGTAGAGCTCCACCTTGTGTTGAGCCTCTGGGAGAAGCTCAATATCATCAGCTCCGTAGATCTTCTGGGCGATCATTCGAATCTTATCAGCAATAGGGAGCTAGAGCGAAATGAGAAATAAGAATAAAATGGGTATGTTGGCCCACCAATGCCAACCAGACAAAATTAGCAAATTTTTCAGTGCTTGATTTAGGTTAATGACCCAAATTTATAATTTTGTACTATTTGAGTTTTTTCACTCATACTGGATGCACGTGCAAACATTTCTTAGTGAATGAGAACATTATTTTTATCTTCAGTGACTGACATTTTTAGTCCCCTTTACAGACAAATTAACTATAATAATAACAGGCGCATTTTCTGGCAAATTCATTCACATACTTAACCTCAACCACTTATTAAAAACAAGAAACACGATGGCCCATACCTCCAAATCATAGAGGAACTTGAATGTGCTGGGGGCCTCAGAGGCCCTCTGGACAGCCTGACTCAGGGCCAACGCACCGGCTCCACCTTCGGCCCAGTGGGAGCAGCGCACGGCGTCGAAGGCCCTGGCGGCTTTGGCCACGCGGCAGACCAGGTCCAGCTCAGCCTCAGTGTCTGTCCTGCGGGACGGGTCGGAACAACACAAGGCATTTGAGGAACAGCCGGGAAACAGGCAGATTAACGACAAGTCAGTAAATGACACAACACGTCTGTGTCATCGTTTAGATCATTTTAGTCCGTTGCTGCGTCGTCATCCATCACTTACTTGAAAGCATTAACAGCCACGACCACGGGCACGCCGAAGTGCTGTGCATTCTCTATCTGCTTCCTCATGTTGCCGCAGCCGTTCTCCAGCAGCTCAAGGTTCTACATGGGGATACGAGTGGACACACTTTTAAGTAAAGCTGACTTGTCCTGGGCTCTCTATAAACTTATAAATACACAATGTTGACAAGCTCATCTATAGAAAACCATCATTTTATATTAAGACCACATTTAGGCAGTTTGCAGTTATGCATCACCTCCTCGATGTATTCCTTTGGCAGTGGCATCCCAGCAGTGACCTGAACAAGAAATGAGTCAAATGTTTAATTCATTCAAATATTCCAACAAGCTCATACAAAAAGGGCCGGGCGATAAGTCAATATGTTAATGTATTGTCTTTCAATGGAATTATAATGTGATGAAATCTTATATAGAAACATGGTGATACATAATTACAACATCTAAATGGATAATAACAAGCACATACCGACTCAAAGCTCTCTGAATATCTGAACACTTTGCACTTAAGTTCTTAATCAAATGAGAAAATATTAATTTGTCAAGTATTTAATTCACACAGTAGTATACCAAACCATGTGTTTATTATGTACTATTTATTTATTGAATTACCAGAAAAGAAATGCTATATAAATATATATCGTTATTGAGATATGAAATTACCTATATTGTGATGGAATATTTTGGCCATATCACAGAGCCCTACCAGCAGAGACTATTTGAATTGTTTGCTTCAAGATTATTAGGAAGCTAAATAAAGAAGTGACAATATTCATTGTGACTGTGTGGATGTTGATGTAGCGAAATGCAAACTTTTCGGAAAATGAGAAAGAAATGTAAAAGCTCAAGTGTTTTTTATTTGAAAATAAAATCAGCAAAGTAATTATCTTGTTATTAGGATTCAGAGGCAAGCTCACCGTTGGTCCTCCTCCGTGCATCTTCAGGGCTCGAACAGTGGCCACCAGCACCACCACGTGGGGTCTCAGGCCTGAGTAGCGACACTTGATGTTGAAGAACTTCTCCATGCCAATGTCAGCACCAAAGCCGGCCTCCGTCACTGTTGGGCACAGTTGACAAAGAGAACAGTAAGTAAAAATCACAGCTGTTGGATCATTAAATTATATAACACCTGCTACTCCATCACTTGTACAATAAACACAGCAATCTACTGTGGCACTGCAGCACCAGATCAGAAAACATGCCACCATAGAGTCTTTTCCTCAGCTCCACTTACCCACAAAGCCCTCAGGTCCAACCAGCTTCAAAGCTATTTTATCAGCCAGGATGGAGGAGTTGCCGTGGGCGATGTTAGCAAATGGGCCGGCGTGGACAAACACAGGCGTTCCCTGTGGATTCACACAAAAAACAAAACTCAAGACAACTCTTTCCGGCTTGTAGAGTTCTTTTCAGTGGAACCACAGAGGTTAGCACGTGGCTTTCACCCACCTCCAAGGTCTGCATCAGGTTTGGCTTGATGGCATCTTTCATTAGCACAGTTAGAGCACCACTCACACCCTACAGAGGAAAAAAGAAAAGAAACGTTAAATCATAGGAACCTTGTTTGCACAATATGTAGAAGGTCGCATCGCGACGGAGAGTCCAGACCACTGACCAGGTCCTCGGTGGTGATGGGCTGTCCACCGCGGCTGGTGGCCACCACCATCTTGGCCAGACGCTGACGCATGTCCTGCAGGCTGCTGGTGAGGGCGAGCACCGCCATGATTTCACTGGCCACCGTGATGTCAAACTGGGCCTGGAGGACAGAGTCTCCTTATTATCAACAGCAATGCAGCGAACTGGGCTCAGAGAAGGAACGTTCAGTATACGAGCAGAAAAGATGAAAGCACAGAGATTCTCTTCAGATTTAAAAAAATCTTGTATAATTTTATCCTCAAAGACCTAATATTTGTTATTAAATATACATTACTATATAATTTACATGTGAATTATACACAGCTTAAACATAGCTGTTGTTTCTTGTGTCTCGTTATAGTTACAAAATTATATATAAATATTTTTTACTGAGCTGTGAACTCTTAGAAACTACTACTTTGTTTTTATGCGTTTAAAGCATCTTTCAAATGGGGTGCGTTGCATTGCTACCTAGCCCAGTGATTTCTTTTGACACAACCACTGGGTGGAGCCAAACAAACTTTCTAACGTGACACAAAGTGGCAGCTTCCTGGATCTCGTCTCTTTACCTCTCTCGTGAAGCCCTTTTCAGTTGGGGACTGGCCGATCGTGATCTTCCTCAGGAATCGATCATTGGTGTCTAACACTAAAGTGACACACAGGGATCAATGCACTCACAATCACTGACAAACAGCAGATTTAAAAAGAGGCAGACAACATAGGAGTCATGAGCGTGAAGAGAGACGTCTCAGGTGTTCACACCTCTTTGCCAGGTGACGGAGCTCGGGTCTATGTCCAGGCGGGCAAAGCGGGTGATCTCTTCTTCAGTCAGAGTGGAGGGATCAGTCTTTTCAATGCCCAGTTTCTAAACAAATACAGAAAACTTGAATGTAATTCCATCTGGACTGTGAGTTAAGACCTGCAAGTCTGTGACACGAGCACTCACTTCCAGTCTGTTGATCTGGATGGGGGAGAACTTCCTCTGTCCTCCATTGAGCGGGACCAAGCGGTTATACAGAGCCTAAGGATGCATACGGAGAGGAAGATGATAGTCACAATCCATTTATTTTTATTTTTTTAAATAATGCACGGACTAATTTGTAGTACCCACTTTGTCAGTTTGTGTAGACTCGTGGAACATGCGGGCATCGACGGCAGCAGCCACCAAGTTGTTGGCAGCCGTGATGGCGTGAATGTCCCCGGTGAGATGGAGGTTGAACTAAAAAGGAACAGATTCCTGAATTAATTAGGTATTTTTAGCAACCTGTTTTTTTCTAACTTGACACAGCAGTGTTGTACCTCTTCCATTGGAATGACTTGAGAATATCCACCTCCGGCAGCACCGCCTGTAGGCAGAATACAAAACTAAAGATATATACATATACACTCACACACACAAACACACACACACACACACACACGTGTAGGACTCAGGACAGCTTGCAAACCTATGTAAACTTTCACTGACTGACATTCTTCCAAAGCTCACCTTTAATGCCAAAGGTGGGACCCTGAGAAGGCTGTCGGACACAAGCAAACACATTGAGCTTCATCTGGGCTCCCAGGGCCTGGACCAGGCCGATGGTGGTGGTGCTCTTTCCTTCACCCAAGGGGGTGGGTGTAATGCTGCAGACAGAACAAATCTCATCAGCATGGAAAATATTTCGTCGGCAAATGTACAATTAATCAGTGTAAATGTTGCTGCATGGCATGATGAGGTAGGAACTTGATCAGCTGTGTAAACAGACAAGGTAGGGTAAAGTGCTGACGGCATACCCAGTGACCACCACATATTTGCCGTCTGCCTGGGCCTGCAGCCGTTTCATGATTTTCAGCTGGACCTTGGCCTTAGTTTTTCCGTAGAGTTCCACCTCATCAGACAGCAGGCCAACCTCTCTTGCTAGACAGTCGATGGGCTTTGGCACGCAGGAGCGAGAAATCACAATGTCGCTGTTGGAGTGTTAAAGACAAACAAAATCACTTTTTCCATCGGAGCAAAGGAGAAATCAGCAAGGACTGAAAGTTCAAACGTGAGGGGAGGAATTAAACCAGCTCTGTTTGCACGTGGATCATTAAAATGTACAAATCCTTCAGTGACAAGTTAACATAGCACATGACGGAGAGAAGAGGGAGACAAACCTTGGCACGGGCTTCTGGAGGTTGAGTTTGGTGTAAGAAATGCTCCACTTCCCTGGTTGGTGGCTCTCCAGGAAACGTTTTGCACTCAACACCGTGTTCTACACACAAACAGTCATTCGTTTACCTTCGAGGTTACATGAGACTAAAGAAAGAATGCATCTGGACAAAAAGTGGCATTTTTCAACCTGGTGTACTGTATTCTCATGTAAAAAGTATGCTAGCAATGGAAATAAAAACAATGTCAATTAATCCCAACATGAGAGATTAGTTCAGGATTCACTCTGCAGATGGACCTTACCGACATCAGCATGGCCACAGTCATGGGTCCCACACCACCGGGCACAGGGGTGATGAAGCCGGCCAGCTCCTTGGCGGAGGCGTAGTGGACGTCACCCACCACCCGCTTCCCACTTGCTTTAGTCTCATCTGAAAGACACGGAGAGAAATACGTCACAGTGACCTCTGACTTCGACTGATTGACTAATTACCTCCGGAGTGCCAGAACTAAAGCGGACTGAAAGCCACAGGAAGTCACACCTGGAATGTGGTTGATGCCACAGTCGATGACAACTGCTCCCTTCTTGATCCACTCTCCTTTCACCATCTCTGCTTTCCCGATGCCAACAACCAGGATGTCTGCTCGGCTCACCTGGACAACAACAGAGACGGCTAGTAGTGAGTGTGTGATGAACACGAGAATAGCGAGATATAGTTCATAGAAATGTTTCAAATCTGTCAAGACATGATGTTATTGTTTATCCCACACGATGGCAGCAGAGATCTGCAACTCCATGCGTGTCATCAGCAGCCGATTGTTTATGGAGTTTCATTCACACAATAAAACATCAGTGGTCACATTGTATGCTCCGCCTGCATTAGAGCGAGGGCACATAATGGCTGGTGGGAACACAAGGCTGTATTGCTTGGTTGGGTGGAGTCGTTACTACCTCTCCGGGGAGATCCTCGGTTTTAGAGTGGCAGGTGGTGACGGTGGCGTGGTTCCACAGCAGCAGGTCGTGCATCGGTGCGCCCACAATCTTACTACGACCAATCACTACCGCTCTCTTCCCCGCCACAGACACACCTGTGGAGAAGTGGTACAGCCATCGATTAATTCTGGCCTTATCCAATTCTTTGTTGTATATTATCACAGTGCAGATGTTTTTTTTTTTTTTTTTAAGTTAGCAACAGATGTTTTAGGGTGGTAATTGATGCGTTTACCGGTCTGTTTGATCAACTCCATGCAGCCGTTTGGCGTGCATGGGATGAAGCAGTCGCGCGTGTCCCCACGAGACAGCTTCCCTGCATTGATGCTGGTCAGTCTATAAAATGATCAGAACGAACATACAAGACAATGAACACCTCAAATTAAAGCTGTTTAACAATTTAAATTATCCTAGAGATTATTTTAACCAGACTCAAAGGAAGCAAAGAAACACAAACAAAGCAGACCTGAAGAAATTATCTTTAGATTTGTGTCTGTACCCACCCGTCTACATCCTTCTCGGGGGCCACGGTGTTGGTGACCTTCTCGGTGTCGATCTTATGGATGGAGTCCAAGGGCAGCTGCACGATGAGGCCGTGGACAGACGAGTTCTCATTCACCTCAGTGATGCTGTGAAGAACCTGCGGACAGAGAGACAGCCTTTACACTCTCAGATACTTTCGGTTTGTCTTCTGCCGTGTTTTTCCTTTACAATCCTTGTTTTTTTACGGCACAAATAGCACCCCAAATCCCAAACGTTACCCTGATCTTACTGCACTGAAGTTTGAAACCATCAACAGTGTTTCACAGTATCATACGGGTAGGCACACACGCTATAAATACTTTGTATCCATTTTCACCTCTTCCTCCGTTGCAGTCTTGGGAAGTATCATATGAGTAGCGTTTATTCCAATCTGTGTGCACAGAAGAGATTGAACCGGAAGTTAGGATCACAATCAGTGCACAGTAGAAGTGGGGTGTATGAACTGTATGTAAATAATATTTTTTTACCTCTGCTGCTGCCTTCAACTTCATGCTGATGTACAGATTTGAATCATCACGGTCTCCAACCTGCAAAAGACACATAGCATCACTTTGGCTGCCAGTATGAAGGAATGGGCCTTCTACCATCCAGACACATACAGATCTACAAAAAGGGACTTTAGTGGAACATATTTTTGGGGCACACAATCCAAAACCAAACACCTTACCGGACGACTATCTCCGGGAGAAGGCCACGAGAAAGCACATGGCAACATTAGCCAACAAAACATCCAAAAATGTGTTTTTGTCCAGACACATGCTAGTTCCAATCTCGCACTTACCTGTAAAACCACTAGACCGGGTCTGAAGTTTGGGTCCTGAAGCTTCATCTGCTCCACGTCCTTCTTGAGACGCTCCCTCACCTGCCTGAGAACACGAGACAACAGAATAAAACAGAGCTGGTTTTTTAAGTTGTAAGGTGTACCACTATAAAAAGGGACAGGATCGTGTGGTACACAAGCCACAGATCCAACCCCTCCCACTCCCGTTCAACAGTTGCAGAGCCAAATACATGACATCCGGCTTTCTCATTTGGGAAATTGGACCGCATTTACTATTCCCCAGCTGTTAAGCTCCACTGTGCAAAGTCAAGTCATCAGAGAGTGAGTTTTGGAGAATGAGAATCATATCTTTGTCTTTATCGTTTGTTTAATGCTTTGGAGTTTTATCTGTCTCCTCAGAACACACTACAGTAGATTAGTCAACTCAGCTAAACAAAGACAAGACAAGACACAGAGTTACTGGACTTTAACTTATAGCAATTAAAATATATTCTAAGATCTAGTTTGTCTGTCTGTCACTTGTCGAGAGCCGTTTCAATTAATTTAATTAATTTAAAACCTCCCTCTAAGGCACAGCAGATGTGTAGATTTAATTTACCTATAATGAGTACTGTGAGGGGCAGTTAACAAGGTGCAGGCTGTCATGTCTTGTGACAAGCACATGCAACCAACTCAATGAAAGGTTAGGTCTCTTTGACAAATACGTTCTCCCAATCTTTTGGTAATAAGCAATATTTGGATTCATGCAAACTTTGGACTAAACCCATTTGCAGACTGTAGTCAAATATTAAAACGGGGACAAATGCAGTATTGTTCACTTGAGGCCACTGGACCAACAAGGCAAAGGTCACATCACACCACCACAGCTTGTTATATAACGCTGCGGGGATTCGCAATCGTTCATTCCCAAGTATTTCATAATCCAACATTATGGATCATCACCGATCAGCAATAGAAATGTGACAGTCACGAGTCAGTGCATTTAGTGTGAACACATTAAAACTCATCTGCATAACAGGAAACAAATCATCCATGCGTCTGGATAGAGAGAGAGTCCACTGTGTTGTATCAGCTGGTTACATTAATATTAACTCTGCTGTTAATAGTAATAACTGCTGGCACACTAAACTTCACGTGGACCGCGTGATGGACAACCAATCCAACTAAGTTATGAAGTCCTGTTGTGCTGCCAGCACACAAGCAGTTTATCAGCATGTAAAACGTGCATAAAGCTAGGATCACGTAACGTGACAGAAGCTGTTTATGATACAAGTGAGGTTAACTTTGGCTATCAGGAAACCGTTAACTAATGTGGCTAGTTAGCTGACTCTTTAGCCAGGACACATACATGCTTCGTGCAGCTGATTACACCTCACGTTATTATGCTACGCGTCCATAAACCTGCTCATTAAAATCTGATACTTACGCTGAAACTTCTTTCCCACTTATGATTTGAGCCGACATCTTTTGGTCCTGATAGTCCGCGTTCAAAGGTTCTGCTGTCTTCTGCACGCTCTCGTTGTCTGACAAGAAGAGGAGCACGCTGAGGAGCACGCTGAGGATTGCCGAAAACGTAAGTTAGCTCAAAAGGCGGAGGGAGTCTACGCTGGTGACGCAAGCTCAGTTCACAAATGGAGCGCTACGGCTGAAAAACCAGCGTATTAACTTTCAGGAGTAGCGTCGAGCGTAGAACGTAGAACGCGGCCCGATGACGGGAAAAGGGCGTGGCTACCGACAAACTGTCAACTCTGACGGCCAATCACATACCTCTAGTAACATATTAAGTAGAACCTCAGAACCAATAGCATCCCCCATTCTGCCGCGTCACCCTGAGAGGCGCGGGGAATGGGCGGGACCGCAGAGGGGTGGCGTTACGTTGAGAACCAGCAGAGGGCAGCACGATATCTACACGCCTCTTATATTAGTAAAAAAAAACAACAACAGCAGTGTTTATATGGGCCCAACTTGACGTTTGACCGGGTTTGTTTTGATCCTCGTCCAGAGGGCTATAATATACTGTATTAGAGATCTGAGGTGGCTTTAAGTCCAATGTAAGACATGAAGAACCACAGGGAGCCATGGAGAGTGGATTCTGTGTTTTGAGCGACACCGAGGACCTCCAAACGCTGATTTCAAACACCGAGAACAATCTCCACTTCGAAAGGTAAACCGACAGAAGCTGCTAATGTGTTGAGCTCGCAGGCCTTTTATGGGGCTGTGTCTATTCCCCGGAGGACCGCTGGACGCCGCTTGTCGTTGCGTGGCTCGTGTTGTTATCGCGAGCTAACGTGACAGCTGTTCGCATAGCCGCCGCCTCTCAACGCGGTCCGGTCCAAAACGCGTCGGTGTTTCAGGCGACACGCGTTCATGCTCCCCCTGTCTACCTCCCCGCTAACCCCAGTGCACGTGTCTCTTCAGGTCCAAGACCCTGTTTGAAGAAATCCGCGCGTCCATCAACAACAATGACGAGGAGGACCGCTCCTTCTGGAGGCCCGTGCTGCCCTGGGGGGGCGTCTTCACCATTAAGGCGGGGCGGAAGGCCATATCGTGCACCCCGCTGTACGTCAAGATCAACCTGAGGAACACCTGCACCATCGACGGCTTCCTCGTCATCCTGTACGTGATCCTGCGGGACAACCAGGGCTTCCCCCGGGAGCTGGCCGTCTTCCTGGGAAAGCAGTTCGTGGAGTACTTCCTCCGCCTGATGGACTCCTGCGACTACACCACGGTGAAGATGCTGTGGATCTGGGACCGGATGTCGAGGAGGCAGTACCGCTCCGAGATACGCAAGGCCGCACTGGAGATTGACCTGTTTGGCAACGAGCACGAGAACTTCACGGAGAACCTGGAGAGCCTCATGTCCACGATGCAGGATAGTCTGTGCACCAACTGGAGCTGCCCGGCCCGCTTCCAGGAGTTCATCAAGACCACCATCAGCATCAGGTAAACACAGGCTGTGTGTGTCAGGACCTTAGACGCTTCTTCTCGTGTTGCTCTCAAATGATACACGATATCAAATGCCCCTCTGGAGTTTGTCACCACCTTAAATACCACTGATGGTGCAGGTCAGGTGGTGTACGGCTCCATCCTTAAATGGGTTTCATTCACACCCCTTGACATACTTAACTTTAAAGCTGTCTCCACCTATTTATGTGTATGCATGTTAAAAATCCACATTGTCATTTGCACGGTGTAAAATCTAAGTTGCTTTTGTTCGAGGTATTTTCCTTCCAGTTCACGGTGTGTTGTTGTCCCTTGTTTCCTGCAGCCCTCCTCATGAGCTGCCTCACAGAGACCCCATTCAGTCGGCCACGGACGAGTTCTTCTGCCCCAAACTCCTGCTGTGCTCAGAACTGGGGTGAGACATATGGAGGGTGTTCATCATTCTCTGTTCAGTCTTATTCCACTTCCTTGACAATCATTTTTTTTTTTTAAACAGGTGCGATGGTCTAAGGGAGATCTCTCAGAGGGCTTTCTGCCACGGACCCCCACCCTTCGTCATCCTCAACATGCAGCAGTGGAAGTCAGAGGAGCTTTCCTATGTTCCTTACCATCTGGCTCTCTGCCAGCACAGGTATGGAGCTCCACTGTGTTTCCATTGGCTCTGGACACATTAAAGTGGCACCGCGCTCTAGCCACACTGTGTTGGTAGTCAATGAGAGATACGATCGGGATGACTGTCTCCACGATGGTAAACAAAGAGAGAGCTCATTTTTTTTTTTAAATAATACTCTCAGACACAAGATTATAAAAGAAAAGAAAAACTGGCAAATTAAAGCTTAAACTGCCATAAAATTATAGCAAGTTTCTTGCTACAGACTTTGCACCTGCAAGATGAATTATCCAGAGAAAAAAAAGAAGCTACTTCCCGTTTTTCTTTGTTTCGGATCAAAGAGAAAAAGATGTTCTCGCAATTATTTATGCTCTTACTTTGAGTTTCCTTTGATGGCTCTTTTCTCCACAGGTACTTACTAGAGGGCGCCACACTCTTCAACAAGGAGGAGCACCACTACTCCGCAGCCTTCCAGATAGACGGCTGCTGGATGCACTACGACGGACTGAGGAGTGACAATCTGATCCTGTTGCACAAGCCGCCAGAGCTCCTGCTGCTGTCCTCTCTGGTCTACATCCGCGCCTCCGACAAGTGAACTCGCCTCGTCGCTCAGATGAGCAGGAGTCGGACCATTCGTTCATCCACCCTTCCTACGATTGTGTTGTCATGACCCCATGGACTGCATTTCATTGTTGTAACCACGTTTCTCTACTTATCGCATAATTCATTTTTTTATTTTGTATTATTCTATCCTGTCAGCTGTTGCTTCCGCTGTGAGTGCTGAATGCCATACGCTCCATTTCACCTGAATGCTTGCAGAAAGCTTAGCGTGCAAAATGGAAACTACTTTTAGGGGGTGGGGGCATGCTTGGAATCCAAGAATATAATGGACTATAATAGTTCTATAATAAGGACCGTGGCAGTGAATAATGCACATCACGTGCATATGCAGTGACCCGACACACGGGAGAGATTGGTGTAGTTTAAACATCATGGTTGTTAGCTGGATTACACTCTGAGGGTGCATTTGCTATTGAGCAGCCTTGTGTGGGAGATGAAACTGGCTGTATACATTTCGGCAGTTTCATTGTACATGTATACAGATCGACCCTGTCCTTTAATTAAACTGGTGCTTTCTCTATTTACACTGTGGTCAGAGGATTAGAAACAACCAGGTTAAGGTTGTTTTTTCTTAAGATGCTTGAATTGGAGGCAAGCATTTATCACAATGAGTGTTAAAATACAAAGTTCTTAAAGGGGGCATATCGTGAAAACAAATCTCCTTTTTCAGTAATTGTGCACATATATTTGAATTTTAGTTGGTTACTCAGAATTGTTTTTTTTGTGGGCTGCCTTGATCGTAAAACTTGACTCTAAAAGCGTCCCCTTTTAAAGGTTGAAGGCAGTCTGAAATATCTATCTTTGAAATAAAACTGTTCTTACTGATAAATTCAAGCATTTTAACACTGGCTCCACACACACACTGCAGTCACCAACACAGGAAATAGGTATATTTAAATCTTGGGTTTTTTTTTACAATAGTTTTTAACCTTGAAGAATAACTGGTATCACACTGTGCCTCTGCCAAGGAAAGTTTGTGAAAGAGGATGCTGTTGAGTGTAAATCCTTGATCAAGTTTTGAATTGTTTTTTTTCTATGCTGAGTACAAATACAAATATTTTGGAGTACACGCGTAGTGATTTATTTTGTTTGCACTTGCATTGCATGGATGTATATGACAAGAGCCACATAAAAGCAGACAGTACCTTTTAAGGCAGGCATTTATTTTAAACTGGGTACAACTGCACCACACAAACTGACTAAAATGTATGTAAAATGTCTTCAATCAAAACATGATCAAATGTGAAAAGCTACTGTTTCTACACCTAAGGTTATCTTGTACTTCCAGTATTAATCCACAGGATATAAAATTCAAGATCATCACCTTACTTCAGACACACAATGGGAAATGTAAAAGAAGCAGAGTGGTCATTTGGCTAACATTGACATCAGTTTCAAAGGGTTTTTCTTTCAGACACAAACAATAGAGTGCCAGTCCATTGCAGACCAGGTGTTAGTCATCCATCTGCTTTCTTTGAACAAGCACTTTGGTGAGAGTGGTGGCAAAAACATGACATTGGTTAGGCCTTAATGAAAATGCATACAAACTCAATTTAAACATCCCTTCTTTTTGCAGATTCACGTTTGCAGATTTTAATCGGCGTCTCTCCAAAATTCATTAAAGACGTAGTTAATATACACCTCGGAAATCATGACTGTACATAACATCGATGCCAGGTGAATCATGGCTGCAGCACATCATTACGCCTGCGTGATTTGTGCTGTGGCTGCTAAGTGATTGACAAAAATCTAGTACAATAGACATAATTAGCAAACAAAAATCAGGTTACAGGACAAACAATACAAATACAAAATTATAAATACAATAAAAGTCACAACTTTCAAAAACAAAATGACATATTTCTGGAAATATGTTTTGGTTGCTTATGCGTTACTCTTTCTAAATTCACTAGAAATCATAAAGGTAAGTGCGCTATATGGTGACGCAAACAACCTGCAACAAATAAAATGTCTCACACGTGACACCCGGACCAATTTGCAAGGCAAATGTCATTTAAGTCCTCGCCTATAGTAATGGTTTCTCTAATGTTTCAAAAACACACACAGTTTAGAGTACAAGCAGAAGAGAACGTCTCGTCTACCGCGCTCAAGACTTATATACGTGGTGAAAATAGCTGGATTTTCTTTTTGTTGGAAAAAAAAAAAAAAGGTGTTTACTTCGTGTTTGGCCATTAACTATAATGAATGCAGTAATTGTGAGCAGTCCATCTGAATCTACCTCAAACATATGCCTTGTACAAATGAACCAGCATGCACAGCAAAATGACAACACAAGACACAGTCTGGTGGGACGAGGCAAAGACAACGGCGACGTTTGATGTTTCGTCAGACGTCCGCGTCGCCAGCCAACAGTGAGAATCAACAGACATGCCACGGCGGGTTCCGTTACAGCAATACGAGATGCCTTGGCTTTTTAAAAAAAAAGAGACAAACACTTACATATTCACCCACAGAGAGAACAGAAGTCTTATTGCATTATCTAAATGCCATTATCCTAAATTAAAACATATGTACAAATTACAATATGTATCAAATAGTTTGGTAAGTGCAACGCAGAGCTTGGTTTAAAGTTTCCACTCATGTGCAAACATCAGTGCACAAAGCAACTCAAACTAGACTTGGAACATTAAGTGACTAAACAAGACAACCCCCCCCCCCCCACACCTAGCCTTTCATAGACCAGTGCCCCCATCCCCCCTCTATTGCTGTGCATTGCTTCACAGGTCTGTTGGCCTGACCCAAGGCTGCACAGGGACCCCCTCAGCCAGCCTGGAGTCAAACACAGCCAGGGGGACTCTGGTCTCTCTCCCTCCCAGGACACAGGACTGGTGACAGTGGGAACATGGCCTGAGTTGGCTGGCACAGCCGTTGGTGCTCTATCATCATCGTCCATCTCTAAATGACAGTGTGGAAGAATGTCATGCCAATACATTAGCAATAAAGGATGAGAAGAAAATGTTTTAACTGTGGCACTCAAAAGGACAAAAAAAAAAAGAAGCTGTTTCTAGCACTGGAGGTGGGAAAGATGCACAAAAACAAAAACGTAGTCATGTTTTGGCACTTCAAATGAAGCCGTGAAGAGATTACCTCAAGCCTGAGCTTGCAAGCAAAGACGGGGGCTACACGAGGATCACATGTTTGTCTTGTTCATAGCCAAGAGAGTGACAGTATAACGGGAACTGGATTTGAGACAATGACAAAGCATGGTCGATGTGAGGAAGGGGATCGCTTACTGGGCTATATTTTAAATAAAAACAAAAATCAAACCAGACGGAGCTAATCTTCAGACTTTTTAGATATTTATGGAGGATCGAAGTTTGTGGTTTTCCAACCACAGGCTTCCCTTTCAGTTTTATTGCATGGTTGGCCATTAACCTTCACGCAATTGCTTAAATCAAATAACGAACATCTTACGCAGTAATGTGGCAGAACAGAGGTCGACCTAATTGCGTGAGGCAACACAGACAAACAGCTGAATCCTGAATATAGCACCAGTTGGTATTGTGTACAGACCAAAGGGTGAAAAGGGGGCCAAGGTCGATTTCAACTATTGTGAAGAGTAGCAAGTGCATGACCCGACCGTCGGAAGATGTAACAGAAGCAAGAACATGGGGATTTTTTAAATTTCTCCAAGGATGAAGCAGAAACTAGTGACAATCACTCTCGGGGGAGTTGGTCACCTCGACACTGACCCTTGGACTCAAACCACACACACGCACGCGCACACACGCACACACTAGTGACCCAGTGCAGAAAAACATTTACAGGCAATGCACTAGAGGATATATTAATATCTATATATGTCTATTTAGACTATTTACAAGAGAGAAAAAGGCAGCCCTTCTTGAAAATATAAAGATTTCAACTTTTCTCTTTTTTGTGAAGCACTGATTTCGATGCAGAACACCTGCGTCGCTGAGCGTCAGCGCTGCACCCACGACACGTAACAAAACAAAACAATCCTATCCGACATGCATGTACCCCTCAAGCACACACACACGGACACACACACACGGACACACACACACACAGACACACACACACAGACACACACACACAGACACACACCAGCAAACTGCGGTGTTCTACAAAATCTGAACACACGGTTCCAGTTGCAGCAGGGAAATTATACAAAAAATAATTAAATAAAGGATTTGAGTGTTTAACACAATTAATGGCATGAAGGAAAAAAAAAAAAAAAATGTCTGCTAACATAACAGAATTTTTTTAAACAAAAGTGACAGGTTTTTCTCCCACAGTCCTCTGGGAAATGGCTCAGAGTCCTCATTGTGGTCCAGCAGCAGTAGAGCGGTCGGCTCCTCGTGCCCGTGACAACAGCTGTCCAATCATCTTCCTCTCTGTGCCGCACAACTTTTCAGGCTTCACTCTCATCTCTGCAGCCATGTCTGTGGTCCCCGCTAGCCAGCCAGCTAGCCCGGCACATCCAGCCACCCATCAGGCTCTCTCTCTCTCTCTCTCTCCCCGTCTCTCTCTCCTCTGGTGTTCACGTCGGTGTGCAGCGCTCCTCGGCACCTGAAGGATGAATGTGGGGAAGGAGGCGCAGGAGACAACAAAAAAGAAACGTCTTTGTGTCTAAGTTCTCTTATTGGGTCCTAGCTGGCTGGGCCATGGGTCAAAGGGCAGTCAGGCCAAAGTTGCAACGGCAGTACATCATGCCGCTCGAGTCCAACCAGCTGTCTGAGATGGGGTCATAGCGCTGGACAGTGTTCAGGTAGGATGACCCGGAGTGACCTCCCACCACATAGAGGTAGTTGTCAACGATGGCGGAGCCCACACCTGCAAGACGATGTCACATGGAGATAATTACGCACATTTCGAACCATTTTCTGGATGCAGTTATCTCAATAGGCTCAAATGACAGAGTCTGCACATACAGGTGAGATTACACTTAAAACCTCTACAGGTCGTCTCTTTAAATAATACCACTGGGGGTCGCCAAAAAAACTATTTGTATAATCGTGCAAATAGGAAATTCAGCTAAAGTGTGATGCAAACTCACCAGTGCGAGGTTCATTCATTGGCCGACAGGCTGTCCACTGGTTCTGATGTGGATCATACCTCTCGATGCTCGACAGGTGCGACACCCCGTTGTGTCCGCCCACCACAAATATGAAGCCGAGCATGACGCCTACTCCGAAGTTGATCCTTTTATCTGCCATCGGGGCTACCATTTCCCAGGCGTCCTTGCTGGGGTCGTACCGCTCCACGCTGTGCGGAGCAGATGAAGCACAATTAAAAACAAGCACATTATATAAAAAAGAAAAAAAAAAAAAGAAAAAGACACAATGGTTTAAAAAGTCTTAATGTAAATTGATCCGACCTCCCAGCACGCTGCAATCCCTCAACAGACCCCCTGCAAAATACTGTAATGATTTACTAAGAATACGTTTCAAGGAACTATTTTTTACAATGAAACCATAGCTATCTCCAAACTAACATGTTGTATTGAAACTTAAGCTTGAATTCAGAAGGTGTATGGTTGTATTTTCCAGTTCGGCTGTGAGAATGTTTCCATTATTGACGTTTTGTATTTTGTTAATTTATCAGTCTAAATGAGAGCTTGTGTAATGTAACAAAGTCGCCGCTTGCACACAATGCATCCTGGTACACGCAGGCACAGCTGGCACGGCTCCGCAGCCGGAGAGATCAGCCTTCTCGGTCAACATAGCATGCACGGGGGACGCTTTTCTTCAGTGGACTACATTTACCATCGGCACTGATTGGACATCCACAGAAAAAAGGTGGCAAACGGTCCCTTTAAGTCTACACACTTTGTAGTTATTGGTCTACAACATACAAAAACACCTACTCCCTCCTTCAAAAGATGCATTTTAGGAGCAGGGAACCCACTTCACACGCAAATTAAATGTTTCAATAGAATACTTCATTGGATCGATATCAATTTCAAGTTACAAAGACGACAAAAGTTTTAGGTGGTCTGATCACAAACTCACAATGCAACTAGTAACGGGGCAACCAAAGGCAGCAGTGAATTGCCAAATTTGACCAGAGTCAAACGAACCCCGCCGACAGCAACTGGAACACTAGCAATCAGGGAGTGTTTTTGCAGTATGCAAGGACATACAAGCCATTGGGGAAAGAAGAAAAAAAAAATAGTCCCCAAAGATTCTCTGTACAAACACATTCTCCTGAGGGGTTTCGGGAGTCAAGGAAACAAGCAACAGAGACACTGCTCTCTAGAGATCCACCGCAACAACAGAGGTCTAACCAGCAGCACACAGTCAGGCTCCCTCTCTGGGAAACTTCAGCATCCACTTCTCCTAGGACTCCTGTTCACTCAGTCACAGGGCCCTGGCCATTTTCTCAGCAACACTTGACATCTTCCACCTGATTAGCAGCTCTGTTAAATAACTGACAAGACCTTGAGAAAGAGAGCCGGGTTAGGAGGCCTAAAATATCAACATGCTTTTCGCTCAAACCAAGGACGATTTTGAAAAGATGTCATCTGTAGGAGCAAAGAACGGTTTGTTTTCCTATTTGGGTCCGAGGTAGCTTTCTGCAGTTTTCACATGATACAGAAAGTTCAATGGTAAAGAGGTTAAAGTTCAAGGCAAAGAGGTGTATCGTATCATACAGAGAACTGAGCAGTTACAGAATTAATTGCTAATTATTGGGTAATCTACAGAAGATAATGTGATTCAACTTTATGTAATCTACTCATTAAATCTGCTGCTGTCCAGACAGGACATGGACTGAATGTGTTGCTAGTCACAATTTATATAAATAGCGTCCAATTGTTTTCTTGTGGCGCTTTCATACATGTTCCCTCATCGATTAGATAAATGAAAAATGTCCCGTTCATAATGTTTAACGGCCCATAACTTACAGTACATTTGATACGGGTAAAACCAAAAGATCACATCTACTCTCCGGGGCATTACCTGTTCATGTGGGCTGGGCCGTAGCCTCCAATGGCGTACACCATGCCGTCCAGCACAGCGGTGGCAAAGCAGCTGCGGGACTTGGTCATGGGAGCCACAGGCTGCCACTCCTTCAACTTGGGGACATATTTCTCCACCGACTGGAGGTAATACTGGCCGTCGTAGCCCCCGAGGGCATACAGCTCGCCCGCCAGCACGACCACCCCGAGTGTGCTGCGGCACTCGGCCATCCGCTCCACCGAGGACCAGGTGTTGCTCTCGGGGTCCCAGCTCTCCACCGTGCTCTCGTGTCTCCGATAGCTGATGCCTTGTCTCATGTGTGTGGCGATGCCTCCCACCACGTACACCTTGTGGTCCAGCACTGACACTCCAAATTCGTATCGGGGTACACTGAGTGGGGCCAGTCCTATCCATGAATCCGTCCGAGGGAAATACATTTCTATGCTGCAAGTGATAGAGACAAATATCAGATCAGTTTGTTTAAAGAATTCAGAAAGCTGCCTTTTCATTAGTGCTTGAAATGATGATCTAGAAATAAAATGTTTACCTTTCTAATGTTGCAAACAGTCCAGCCTTGCCTCCCACTGCAAGCAGCACCTTGGGGGCACACCTGGGCCGTGCCGACAACACAGTCTGATAGGAGAGCCGGTGCTCAGGCATAAAATGATATTTGAGGGCCTCGTTAAGCAGGTGCTTGCATGCGTGGTCATCTCGTATAAGGTGGTTGGCTTCATATAGGCGAGTGAGAAACTTGACGCTGAGTAGAGGAAGGCGGACACAGTGCAGCAGCTGAGCCAGATGCTGCTGTCTCTCAGTCACGTCATATTTGATCCACGACTCCAGGGCGTAAAACACAGTCTCCTCTGTGACCACCTTGAGGCAGTCGTTGGACACAATTTCATCCAGCTCCGCCCTCGTCAGTTCAAAAAACTCCTCCGTCAGGCAAACTTCCTCAAAGTTCTCACAGATGAACTTGGTTGCGGCTAGGCACAGGTCATGACAGCCGTATGTCTCTGCAAAGCGGGAGATGCCTATACAGTTCCCAGCATCCAGCTGGCTCTCTAAGAAGGAGCAGCACTCCTTAAGTACTAGCTTAACCTGGAGTAAGTCGGCAGCCGGTAGCAGAGACTCCACCGTCTCCTGGGAGATAAACACCGTGCCGGTGTAGGCATACTCAACAATGGCCTGGAAGAGAAAGAGTAAGAGCGTCACATAAAAACAACGACTATGGTACAGCAGTTAGTGATGTGTCCGCCGGCTCCAAGCATACCTGCAAGGCGGTCTCGTCGATGCACTGGAATTCCACTTCGGAGGTCTCCTTTTCCGACAAGTTACCCGTGAACATGGCCTTGAAGTAAGGACTGATGCTGGCCAGCACTACTTTGTGGGCATGGATCTTGGCATCACCCACACGCAGGACAATGTCACATAGTTCGTGATCCTGCCGCAAGAGCTGGAGGCCTTGCAGCAGCTGCTCCGAGTGAGGCCGCTTCAGACTGGCAAACATATAGGACTGGTCCTGCTGGTCCATCTGAGTTCAGGAGGAATCCACACGTTAGGGCATTGTTGACATCTTGTACAGGCTACAGTGCTGCAGTGACATTTTCCAATTAACTGACACGTGACCAACAGCCAATGAGAATCCTGTACAATTAACTATGGCCTCTTGTCCCCTGGACCACAAGCCTGGAAAAACTAAACTAAACATAGGCCTTGCAACATGCGTTAAGGAATCATGCCGGGTAGTACGATGCATTACGGGATGTTTTGTAGCAAAACAGGAGTTATTCCATCTCGCTCCGTGAGCAGAGCTACAGAAGCACGATCTTCTTAATCCAGCGCTAACGCTGCTTAACGGCAAGCAGCCGCACTGGCGAACATGTTGTGTGTTTGTTAACCTCGAGCTGCGCTTAACGACAGCCAGTCACAGTAACGGTAGAGGTTAGTTCTGTTGACTGAGGCCTTGGCTTCTGACGGAGGACATGTCCAGATCAAACCCCCTAGCTTTACGGCAACAGACAGCTAGACCGCTAGCTAACACACTGCAGCCAACACCGACCGCTTGGATCTTGCAGAACCAAATTGACCCGGGTGTCACAGCCACACTAACGTCAACATCAACGTCGCCACCGGATCGTCAACAATGTTCGCCTCCAGCAAATACACGGCGCCCGTCTCCGTTTCATTGCACTGCAGTCGGCGCAGGTTAGCTGCTAAAAATAAATACGGTTCCCGTGGCTGCATCGTTGATTGAGCTCCAGCAACATGGCTGACGGTACGTGACGCTACAGCGGGCTGTCAGGTAACGTGTGTCAACTGTCAGAATGAAGGAAAACGCACCTGTAACCGGGAGACCGTCTGCTGAGCCGCCGTAATGACCGATCGTTCAGAGGAGACGCGCGTGAACCCCGGGAGGAAAACAACCGACTGCCGACCAGCCACGGAGCCACGGAGCAGCTCTTATGGAGACGAGCGGGGGGCAGCACACCCACTTCCGCTGCCTTCACAATAAAACCAATATTTTAAAGGACATCAATGTGAGACAACTTTATAAGTGTTTGTATTTTTGTGGGAAAAAACACAAACAGTATTCTCCATATATTTTTTATACACACACACACACACACACATTTTTTTTTATCATTTTTGGGGACACTAAATTTACTTATATTCATCATTACCTGGAGACTTACCATAACCAGCATAATCCTAAATGTTACCTCAACCTTAACGTAAGTCTAGCCTTACCACCTAAAGGTTATGTTAGAACAAGTTCTCCATTCACAATTTAAGAACAAAATAATATCAGCAACATCAACTCAAAAGGATTGGTAACAAAACACCCCAATACAAAAAATACGGCGTGCAATAAAAATGTATTCTGTCTGTACATATATTTGTAGTTATATTTTAGTTATTGTATTGTTGTTTTAACCTGTTTTACTGTTTTACTTAGTTAAGATTATTTACTGTTTATTACTTATTTATAATACTTGTTTTAATTTATTTTACTATGTCTCTTGTTTGCACTTTCTGTATGCTGCTGTAATCCTGTAAATGTCCCCGCTGCGGGACTAATAAAGGATTATCTTAATTTATCTAGGTTTCACTTTATTTGTTTTATTACAAAAAGCTCTTCATCGCATGTCTTATTGTGTGTGAGTGAGTTATAGGAGAAGAGTAAAAAAATATGTTTGTTTCTGAAATATTGTGTATAAAGTTGAATCATTTTAAAGTAAGTAAAAACAAAGAATTCCTTTTATTGGTAAAAGATTTTGAGCATAAATAAATATATTCTACAGTAAACGTGGATGCAGGGATGCAACCCTTGATGGCATTTTGTAAGTCATCATTCTAGTGGCCAGTGTTTTGTTTTTCTATGAATAAAACTATATACAAAAAATATATTTGATAAAATATGCATGTTTTATGACAGTAAACAAATAATAAAACAGAAACATACATTTAAGTTACATTTATGTTGTAAATGATGAAGTCCAATTATATCTTTAATTGATCCTTTCTGTCTCCTAGGTGACGGTCGACCGCCCGGAGGAGCTTGGAACGCGCGTCACCATGGAAGCGCTCAGTTTGCGACATGTATTCGCCATTTTGCTTCCTTGCTGTGTGCGCGTGCGCGTGCGTGTGTGCTTACGCGTGTGTGTGTGTGTGTGTATGTGTGTGTGTGTGTGTGTGTGTGGGCTCCTCTCTCCGTGAATACCTCCGAGGCTCTCACACGTTCAACACTCCACATAGCAGCGGAAACAACCAGGAACACGTCTGCACGTATGGACCCGTAGCGGCCGCAGCGGGACGCGGACAGCGGGGCGAGGGACGTTAAATAGTCTCGCCGAGCCTCACGGAAGAAGAGCACCAAGGGGGACATTCAAGGTCTGCTTTCTTGCTGTTTTTCTAACTTTGCTAGCACGAACCGCCGAAACAGTTGGCGGAGCAGCGAGTTAGCTTAGCGCCGCAACGTAGCCCACCAGTACGGCCGCTTAACGGTCGCATAGTCGGGGGTTGAGTCCTCCTCGGTGCGGGGGAAGTGTCTCCGGCTCCAGGCGACACGCAGCATACTAACTAACGTCACAATGTAACGTAACGCGGCTGTGGATGTTACATAAAGCCTCCTGCTGATAACTAACGGCGCCGTGCTTGACAGCCACAAGTGGTTGTGTCCAGTGGCTGTAATCTAACGTGTCTCTCGTCTAACGGAGCGGTGGGTTCACGGTGATCGATCGGGATGTCGATGAGCGATAAGACGCTGAATCAGTCACGTGGCTGTGGGACATGTTTACAGACATCATCACCAAGACGTTTTGTGTGTGTGTGTGTGTGTGTGTGTGTGTGTGTGTGTGTGTGTGTGTGTGTGTGTGTGCCCTGTTAATGTATTTTTTCCCTTCTGTTTTGCATTCACAGGTGAGTGGGTTTCCACCACAAACCACTCAAGATGAAATCTCGAGGTAAAGAGGACGGATGTTGTGGTCCTCACAGGGTTGTGTTTTCCCCTTTGGATTCTCAAATTTGACCACGACCGCAAGACCGTCGATGATGATCCCTGGATTGATCTCCCGTGAGTTACAGGAGCTGCTTCTGGACCTGAAAAATTACCAAAATCGCACCAATGGGGTGGAAGAGCTCAAACACATCCTCTCGGAAGTGGACATGAAATCGGTCCCGTCTGGCAGTGTTGAGGAGTTCATCCATTTTCTCCCTCGACTTCTGGATGACACTAATTTTAAAGTGCTGTATGGCACTTTACAAGTTTTAAACCTACTCATTCAGAAGCTGGATACGGGTGTAGACAGATATTTCCAACAGATAGTCTCCGTGGCTCTGAGGGCCCTCGGCGACACTCACACCATCACCAGAAATGAATACATGAATGTGTTTCGACAGCTGATGAAAACTCTTGCGCCACAACAAGTGTTGGATCTTGTCATTGGCAACCTGAAACACAAGAATTCACGAGTTCGGGAAGATGTCCTCAACATCATTTTGGCAGCTATGCTCTCTCATCCTAGAAAAGACTTCAACATCCCCAAGCTTTGTTTTGAGGTTGCGCCATACCTGGCAGACAGCAAGAGGAAGGTCCGCCACGCCGCCCTGGAGCTGTTCGCTGTGTTTGACTATTGCCTCGACACGGGGAAAAAGCAGCCTCTGATGAAAGCTGTGGACATGGTCGAACTCAACGAGGATGCAGAGGGTCTTATGGCAGCTGTACAGGCGCGGCGAGCAAGGCACGTCCTTCCCAAACTCTCCTCAGAGGGGGTAGTGGAGTATGGCCTGGTGGCCCCCAAACCAGCACACCGGTGCTCCCTGCAGTATGGCTGTGGGGCCGATCTGGATTGGGTGATGAACGGAGGGCGGATAAGCAGCGCCAGGAGCCACAGAACTGAACTAGACAGTGACCGATTGTATGGCTATGGCAGCCTCGGCTCCCTCACTGATGACCTCCCACTTCAGAAGAGGATTGTCAGCGCTGGTAAAGGGAAGAACAAACTACCCTGGGAGATGTCGAGCTTCTCGTCCGCTGAGAACGACCAGCAAGGCACCATGCTGAATACAAAGTGCTCCGAAAAGGTGGGGTCCATCATCACTGTTGATCTGGAGTATTCTCACTTATCTCTCGTGATAATTAAGCCATCTGGGAACATTCCCAGATTCAGCATATGGTTTCTCTAACTATGATTCTCTGTTATGATGAGACAGCTTACAAGGATATTCTGGTATATTGTAGGTTAATTTACCCAGAGAACATATGGAAATGTTGTCTTTTTAGTTGCCATTGATTGACAATAATGAAGCAGCTATTGACTCAACAAGCATCGTTCACTTTTTTTATCCTCTAAAAATACTCTTTATCATCCAATGCAATTAAGGTGTAATCAGTCATGTGTTAACTGCCTGTAGAGTATTTAGGAGCACCAGAGGGCTTTTCATATTGACTTTAAAATCACAGAGCATTTCATTGACTAGGAAGTCTGTTGATTTGCTCCCAATCAGTCAAGCAGTGCAGCAAGTGCAGTCATTGACGAGCATGAAAGGAGTGGTTATTTTTCTGTGCTTGCTTTACAGAGGAATGATGAATCCAAACCTCAGTAAGAATTAATTCATCTTCAAATGCCGGGGGTCTTGTTTGTTTACTGTCAGAAATGCACACTAGTTGTTTGAACAAGCTGAGTCACACCCAGAGGCACCCAGCCAAAAAGAAATCTCAGAGGTGTCACTTTCCTCAGAGAGAGTTTGGGTGAGGAAAGAAAAATCTAAATATAGTTCTGTCTCTCACGATGCAGTATGGATGGAGTGCAGCAGAGAGATAGTTATATATTACACATCTTACGACATAGAGATCTGCAGTGTCCTCTTCAATCAACATCTGCTTGTATGACTTTATATTGTTTGACGGCTCATAATGCTTGATTAGAGGTTTTCCTTTCCTTTCTGTTCTTTTTTTTTTTTTTTTAAATACTTGAAATTAATCTGTATGGGCAGGGTAACAATAGGCTGAATTGTATTGTTGAATATATGTCTCTCATTTCATTAAACAGTGGGAAGAATAGATAGGTAGAATCTGACAGCACTCCAGGATCACTGACACTATTCCTGGTAGAAATGCAGTCGGTGACTGGTTTCCCTGCACAGTGAAACTGTTGCTGCAAAGATGAGCATCCAATGTGTTGAGAAGAAGTCATGTGAAAATCAAGTTTCACCTCCCACTGTATTGGGGAAAGGATGTTATGTGGAATACATAACATGTCGTATTTTATTAGCTATCAAATTGGAATGATTTGCTAAACTAAGCCACTATCAGCTCTATTCTAATAGTGTCCATTGGCTGAGAGGAATGTCTTGGTTTCATGAGTTATTAATTGACAATATTTTGTTCTAGAAACTATTATCCAGCTTAGAGCTTTTCATTTGGAAAAACCTTCTGTTGACAGCGATGTCTGTTTCCCAGCAACCCCATTACCACACAGCACACTTACTGAAGGGAGTGTGACACATAATTGGATGTAGCACAGTGCTATGCTTGTAAAACATGGCTTATTTACTGCTCCAGTGTTGATTGCAATCACACCAAGTGATTCTCTCTCTCTCTCTCTCTCTCTCTCTCTCTCTCTCTCTCTCTCTCTCTCTCTCTCTCTCTCTCTCTCTCTCTCTCTCTCTCTCTCTCTCTCTCTCTCTCTGACACGCACTGATGCAAAAAAGCTGTCATAATTCTGTCTCTACTTGATTTATTTATCTCTATCTCTATGTATATTCAGTTAAGTCTGTTTCCAGTAGCAGAAGATCCTCGCAAATACCTGCGTCTCTTGTCTGAGCTAGCAAAATACATGCTACATCCCTTTGTTTAGGCCAGTGGATGGAATTACACTTAGAGTTAGTTTAAGGATGGCTTTAAATTAGTTATTTGAACTTCATCCTCTATTGTTGCTATTAAAAGACATTATTTTCTGCCCACTAATTATAGGTGGCCAGTAAGGATGTCCTTCCCCTGTCCAAGAAGATGAGTCAAGAGAACTACATACCCAGCTTCAGTAAGTGCCAATACTCTCTTCTCTCAGTATTACACACATATTTATTCCATGCAAGGTGACAAGTTCAACTAACTGGCTGTCATAGTCCACTTTAGCCAAACTCAATTTAGAGCTGCTTTAAATTGGATTAGAATGCTGAGTCAGAGGAGTCAAGCTGCCACATGTCAACGAAAGCCCTGAAATGAGCACAGTCACGAGGCAGATAAGTGTCATACCAGTCTCACCAGTAGAGGCCATGCCATTCACCAACTGTTTAGTTTTCTGAACTATAGCCTGCTGGAATGTTATGGACACAATGAATCCTATCAGAAACTAGTCACCAAACTCAACATTTTACCTTCATATGTCCACTTGGTCAGATACTCTGTATGCTCTACATGGAACCACCTTTACCCCCATACATTCAGCAGGTTATAGCCGGTTGTCTGTACTGTTAAGTTCAAAATGACCTGCCAGCAGCTGACTACCCCTTAGTTTGGTAAAAGCAGAAAAAAGAAGCTCAGTGTTGAGGGATTGACAGATTTAATACAATCATTATGAGAGGAAGAACACAGTTGCCGACCTAATTATTCTTGCCCAAATGTTATGTTTACAAAATAGGATTTTTATTTCCCACCTGAGTGAATTCTATGATGGATTTTATACATTTGAGCCACTGGCTGTTTGATTTGGACTACTTACACAGGAATGGACTCATTCCAATGCTGCTGCTGCTGCTATATTTGATGTAATCTGGACACACGCTTGTGGTGTCCTTAAATGAAGATCACAAGTGTAGTAGGTATTCTCACAATATTTGAATGCAGTCTCTCTTCTTCAATTTGGTGCTTTGCTAAATGTTTAGATCTTGTGTAACATTACTGTGTAAATGTCTGTTTTTTATGACCACTGCTGTGTGTGACCTCCTCCACTTAGTCTCTGTGTTCCCGAACAGTCTGTTCTCATTCTTATTGAATGTGTCTCGTCTCGTATTTACCGCCTGCTAAGCAAACAATCTAATCATCAATCTCGTCTCTCTAGTTCCTTCAATCTTCAGTCGAGATCAGTTTTTTAAATATGCATCTGATCTTAAGGCCTGTTCAAGAAGAAGCATTTTAGCACAAAAGTTCGGAAACGTTTATTAACTTTGTTGGATTTGAAACTTTTCTTAGTGCAACAGTCAGGCACAGACAATAAATTATGTATTAAATGAGGTTTTTAGAAGACCCTGGGAAGAGTGGAACTGACCACCAGAAGCATTTTTAAACAATGCTAAATTCTTCTCCATGACACCACCAGATCAAGTCCATTCATTCATTACTTTCAGCATTGGGAGCATTAGTCTACAGTTTTATTCTCGATTGTCATTATATGTGTTAGAAATGGGATTGGTAATGTAGCCCTGAATTCTTGATCGCTAGCGTTCTTCAGTCACTCTGAACTGTGAGTCAACACCAACACAGCATGAAGGTGACACCCCGAGCTTCAGTCTCTCTGCGTTCACATCAGACTCTCTTCTCTGCTCTGTACACCCGTTACTGTTCCATGTCCCTTGTAAAACAACAACAGGAAGGAAGTAAAGTTAGTCTGAGGTAAATATGATATATATAACTTAAATGTAGCGCATAAATAGTCATATTTGTTACCGTGCTGTAAGTGATAATGGAACTATTGGAGGAATAATAATAAAACATACCTCTGCAACAGTCTAAAATAATGTAGTGGAAATAATCCCCCAACCATAGTTTATCATACAACTAAATTACAGAACATACATGAGCTTATCCCTGAGAAATTAAAGTAAACCAAGTATAGTAACTATTATTACAATAATTATATCCCCCTTTGTACAACACACTTTCAAAGCATTGGTTTACAGAGAGGTTGTTACTGTCATGTAAGTTATTTGAGTATTGTGCAGGCCTGTTAGGTTTATAGCGTGAAAAATATCAAAATAAATATACTTTCCATCTAGGTTCTGCACAGCCTCAGAAGCCACAATCCTCCAGAAGGAGGGACTCTCCTGCACGCCTCAGAAGAAGTGGAAGCCTCAACTTGGACCCCGACATCTTTAAAACCACCAACTTCTCCGACCCAGATGTTGGTAAGGAGTCGTTAACTCAAAATGATCTGCTTGTAAAAAAACGTTTTAAAGTTAATTTTGATCGATTTTGCATACTTATGGCAAGGAAACAAATCAGCATAACAAAGCACTTGAGTCCTTTTTTAAATGGTAAGTTTTCAACATCCAGACATTCGTGAACCGTATCTCCACCTTGCTACCTTGTTATCTACTCAGTATTTCATGGTTCCTGACATGTGGATGCTCTGTCTCACAGTAGCACCCAAGGGACGCTTACTCTCAAGGAACCCCAGTGTTGAGCGCACATTCTCCCTCCCCTCGAACCCCACCCCATCCGGATCCTTCCTGCTGCCCTCCTACCCACTGGCCCCACTCCCAGGAGGCAGGCTTACTCCGACACTATCCCGCCGTCAGTTAGACTCCTCCCTCTCTATGTCCAACACATGGCCCAACAAGAGAGAGAGCACCCCTCACCAACGAGACAGCAGCCCATGGAGAGACACGACAGTCCCAACAACGGGTAATTTAGTAATAAAAAGAACTAAGTTGACATGTGAGCCGTCGGATGAACGTAAACACGTTGTGGCCTATTTGTATCTGTTTTTTATCCTCCGTGTTCTTTTATCCTCCATGTTCTTTTATCCTCCATGTTCTTTTATCCTCCATGTCCGACCCCCTCCAGGAGACCATCTCTCTAGCAGATGCTCTCCCCGGCCTCTTCGTGCCTCCCTTGTGAGTTCTTCTTCCACTTCGTCTTTCCGCCGGGCTCTGAGCAGCACCAGGGCGTCCCTATCTATCTCGCCAGTTGTCCCACCAGCAGAACAGGTCCAGTCCCATAATAGCCAGAGGTCCAATGCTCCAGGCAGCCCTCAGAATCAACAGCTAGAGAGGGACCTTCACCTGGACCCTGATATAATCAATGTGGCGCAAGAAAGTCAAGAGGACGATCCTCTGGACATGCAGGAGGTCAGCAAACACACTTAAAGAAAACACACTCTGCAGGTCCAAGGGGTTGAAGTTTGGCTCCTTTAATCATATTCCTCTCCATGCTCATATGTGTCCATTTGTGTGGTGCTCACAGATGCTGAACTCCCTGCGCTCATTGCGCAACAGTGCTGCCAAGAAGAGGGCCAAGGTGAGCCTTAGCAGTTCAGATCCAGACAGCCCTGACTCGGCTGTGAGGCTGGACCTGGGTCTGGACTCGCCATCACACACCTCTCCAATGCTTACCAGCTCAGCCAGCGAGAGCGGCCTTTCCAGTCTGAGCTCAGTCGCCAACTCTAGCTTCAATGGCATCAAAACCAGGTACGGGCTCTGCGTTTTGCTGCATTTAGCATATGTTGTTGTGCTTGTGATGTAATAGTTATGCTCACACCATAGGTTCCTCCTGTAGACTAGATTATCTGATTAGATCAATAGCAATATTATAGGAAAAACACACCGCATGTTATATCATGTAGATAGTGTAGAACATAAAATTCTTCTCTGAGGATTACAGTATGTCAGGACATAAGTCAGACCGGTACCTGTTGTTATGTGTCATTTAACTGAGTAAATGTTAAAGGAGTGATGACGTTGTACCCATCTGGTGGTGTTTGACAATGTGTTGAACAGTGCTAAGCATGGTTCCAGTATTATTTCTCACTTGTCACATCCGTCAACAGTCCCGGAAACTCTGCTCCTCTAGGAATGAAACCTCGCATTGCGAGAGTGCCTTCTGCAAAACTGAGGTCTTCTGTGTCCATGGACTTCAGCAGCCTTCAAGGTACAAAAGGGATAGTATGGTTTTGCCAAACTATTTTTTCATTTACTTTATTTTATTTATGCTTTTGTTTTCTTTTTCTTTTTTTCTTCAAGGATTGTCACAGAGAAACGAACTATCGTCCGACGTGGGTGTTGTTGGGCAGAGAGTCACTTACTCCAACGGTATAATCAAAACTGAGGAAGAGAACACGGGACCGTCCCCTCCGCTGGTCAAACCAGCCTTCCGAGAATCAGTCAGAGCTCTGAAACCTGCCAAAGGTCAGTCAAACTGATATCAAACACAACAGAGCTTTTTCCTTGAATTTACCTGGTGATAATATTTGTTTACCAGGATAATTAATCAGTATTCCTCTACTTTGATTCTTAGGATCTCAGAGCCACAGCAGTAGGAATTCACCAGCCACGGACATGGCTGAAGGAGTCATTGGAAGAGGTCAGTTTCTCTAGATCTTGATCCGTACCCATAAGTTATCATTCAAATGTCCAACATTCCGTTTGTCATATTGTCATGGTGTTCTAGCTGAGTGCTGTTTTACAAAAGATTGAAAGGCAAGTGTCATGCATCCCAGAGCCCCGTCGTTAAGTTTTCAGTGGACATTGTTTTTCCCATAATCACAAACTGTCAATTCTGAGTTTAAATACGTCTCATTACTGATTCTTCTATCAGTTGAGAAGGTTTAATGTCGACCAATCTAATTACACAATTAAGTTATCTGAAAACATCCCTCTCTTGCTTCCTAGGCATGTTTGGCACTGCAGTGTCCTCCGGCCGTCCAGGGGCTGCCTCGTCACTTGAGCAGGGGGATTCTGTGTCCAAACCCCCCGCTGATCCCTCGGCTGGCATCTACAGCCACGCTGTGTCTGGCAGTCACCGAGACAGTGATGACAGCCCACGTCCAGATGAGGTTATGGTTAGTCACACTTTGTCCATTGCTAAATCATAATACATCATACAAAGTGCCTTGTTACTAAAGTCCCATCTGGTGTGTTTCCTACTGCTGCTGCATGTACAGCAGAGGGTGAAGAATGCCAGGTTCAGCCGGGACAAGATGAGGCTGTGTCTGGATCAGCAGGAGGGGCAGTGCAGTCAAGTGGACCATACACGAGACAAGATCCGCCAACGCGTGAGACAGATGCTGTCTGACTCACCCACAGAGGAGAATAGAGTATTAATCATCAAAGGCAAGAGAAGATTTGGCAACCTCAACCTAATGTTTTTATTTTTGCTGAAATGTATATTTCATCGTAATGTGGAGTTTAAGTCAGAGTTTGAATTCGAGCTTGTTGAGATTTTTCTGATTCTTTCTATTTGTTATGAATAAGGTATATAGCACAGCACATCATTTGGTAATCATTTTTTTTATCCCTTTTGTTGCCATATTAAACTTTTGCATTGGATTTTATTGTATCCTGTTTTAAAAAAAGTTAAATCATCCATAGATGTGGTTCATAACGTTTGCATCCCGAGCCTTGAACTTATTTATTTCTGTTGTAGATCTGCATCTCAACGGCAGCACACTGACCTCCACCAAAGCAGACCTCTTTGATGAGTCTCCTATCAGCCCCACCAGTCCTGTCGGCCAACCAGGACCCCAAAGCCCCATCAAGTGCTTGACTCCACCCCACCAGCCGAGCCCCCCCACAGTGCCCCCGAACCCCAAAAACCTCTCCCGTCTTAGGAGGGCCCCGAGCCTCAGCAGAACCCGACCATCGCTGTCCCACAGCTCAGGTTAGTAGATCTAAAAAGACTTAATCTTCCTGCTGCACCGAATGTCATGCTCAATCATGTGTTTTCTTAAACGACCAAAAATGTCACTGTGTACCTTTTTTATAATGTCGCTTTGTATCCTCTCTGTGGGCCCGACACTGGCTTGCAATCTAGCAATATTCCACCGCATTATAAATAGATGAACCAGTGCTTCAGCAGGTCTTTGTTTATTGAAAATGCTGAAACATTAATTAGACTGTCAGAGCCATCGGAGCAGGGGTGAATAAGATGTTTGCTTTGGGTAATGTGCCAAAATGCTTTGTTTTGACAACCTGCTGTTAATGCACCGCCGCCCACACGCACTGCCTGTTTTCAGACTGATAGAGATGTAACATGAGACCGAATCTGTGTGTTGTTTGGTGTCTGACGGGGCACTTAGATGAGCTGTCCCCTGGTACTATGGGCCACAAGAAAAATCTCTCCGAGCCTCCAGAGCTGTGTCCGTTTTCCAAGCCTGACCTGGCACTGACACAGAGCTTTAACCTGCTGAGCTCCGAAGACTGGTGAGAAACACTTCCATGTTACAGTATCTCAGATGCACTGCTTCGTAGGACAATAGTTTTGAGCTATCATACTGATAACTCAAATCCAGGCGTTCTAAAGAGGTTGTCTTTTTTTATTTTTTATTATATCTTCAGGGAGAAGAAGATCGAGGGTCTGATGGTCATGCGCAGTCTGGCTCACTACCACTTAGACACACTCCAGGGCAGGCTTCATGATGTCTGCCTGAGTCTCATTCAAGAGGTAGTATACCTTGTTGTATAACACTCCTACATCATTTTTACTTTTTCATTTTTGCTGGTTTACTCACTCTGAACTTGAACTGCTTTGCTCCTGATTTATGTATTGATATCTTATTTTGCAGCTCATTTCTCAGTGTCTTAGTAACTGACTGCCAGGAATGCTGGAATGACCCTGTTTCCCGTTAGGTATTAATAATGTCCATGTCATTCAGGTGAAGAACCTGCGGTCAAGTGTCTCGAGGGTTGCAGTATGTACGCTGGGCGACCTGTACACGCACCTTGAGAAGGCAATGGACCAGGAGCTGGATGGGACGGTTAAAGCTTTACTGCAGAAGGCCGGGGAGAGTAACGCCTTCATTAGGCAGGATGTAGACGCAGCCCTGGGCTGCATGGTCCAGCACTGCACACCAACTCGTGGCATCAACTCTTTACTCTCTGGGGGACTCAGGTCAGTTGGTATCTCTGCATACATACACCGTGAAGTAATGTTTCACCGCACTTACAATTTATACTTATTGTGTCTTTGATTTCTGAATTGGCTTCCCTTCTTCTGACAGCCACCTCAATGCAGTGGTGAGGAAATGCACCGGCCAGCACCTGACTAATCTGGTGGAGAAGGTTGGTGCTGCCCGCCTTCTGTCTGGAGGTAAAGATCTCACAGACAGAATCCTTCCTGCCGTCACCAAACTCGCACAGGACTCCTCACAGGAAGCCAGGTACAGTTTGGTTTTGTTGCTGCATGCACCAGTTAGGTTCGTACTCAAGGATTTTATTTGAACTTTTTACGTGAGCACAACTTTTGTGAGAACCATGAATATTTCCTGATTTAGCAGAAAAATAGACTACAATGTAATGTAATCCAAACTCATAAGGTTCAGTTTTTGTCGACTATAGGAGATGATTTTACTCATTTTTGATGCCATAGTTTGTTGGATCAAAGCGTTTGTAATATTGTGTTGCCCCAGGTATGTAAATAGGACTATTACTGAAATGGATTTCTAAAAACAAAAGTAGCTTTTCCTACTTAACAGCAATTTATGGACGTGACCTCTGCAAGGCCAACAATGACATCGCAGCTTAGAAGGCAGAATTTACGCAAGACAGAGACTGTTAAGATCTGAATTTAAGTGTCTGAGTTCACACTATCGAACTGGTTCAACCCATAGGTACTTTGGGCGTCGGATGCTGCTGTCCCTGTCATCCCACCCTGACTTTGACAAGATCCTGGAGAAATATATCCCCGCCAAAGATCTGCCGACTGTCAGAGACACTGTCTTCACTCTCAAGACAAAGGTACAACTTTTTTTTCTGTATGTCTTCGTAACATTGATGGTGCTTTAGCTAAAGGTCACACCGTCATCTTAACTGGAGATTGTTTCGTTTTTTAGGGTCTTGGTGAGATGCCCCAAGAAACCCAGTCAGCCAGGGGTAGACGCTCCCAACCAGGCAGCGGCACAGTCAGGGCCTCATCTCTGACCAGAGAGCCACTCAACCAGACCAGCCGGTGGGTGTAAATATAAACCAGCACAGCAGCACTGTACAACACTACATTCAGCCTTTTTAAGCAAAGGTGTAGCGAAACACAAAGTGTATGATGCATATAGAAAGTACAAAGTTATTCATACATACTCACAGGTTTATAAAAGTAAACCGTTTGATGTACTTTGCATCATCTACAGGGAGTCCAATAGCCATTACAGCTGTAGGCCTCAGACACAGAGTATTGCAGACAAGACCGAATACATCAAGCAGATCTCAGGTCTGCTGGGTTCAAAGGACTTCAGAGAGAGGATCAAGGGAATCGACCAGCTTGTGGCCGACTGCCAGCACAACCCCAACATGGTCGTCAATAGTATATACCCGGTTAGTACTCGCATTTATTTATTTTTAAAGCCTATCAATATTTTCTTTGTCATGTGCTTCGTTCATGGTTGTCAATTACCATCATACAAGTGGCACCACCAACATGTCTCTTTTCCGTCCGGTTTCCCTTCTTTCAGGTGTTTGACGCGTTCAAGGCCAGGCTGCAGGAGTCCAACAGCAAGGTCAACCTGTATGCCCTCGAGTCTCTCCAGAAAATCATCCACTTGTTAAAGGACAACCTGTCCCAAGTGGTCAACATCGTGGTCCCGGCAATCATGGACAATCACCTCAACTCCAAGAACAACGCCATCTACTCTGCTGCTATTGGAGCTATTAATGCACTTGTTTTAAATCTTGGTACTCATCTTAAGCCTTCATATGTTTCCGGTAGAAGTGAATTTAGAAGCGCCGTCTAAATGGAGAACTGTCTATATATGACTTTGTGATTTTCTTTGTTTCCATGACAGATAACATGCTTCTTCTTCAGCCTTTCTGCACCAAGGCTCAGTTCTTAAACGGCAAAGCAAAGGTGGATCTTATCGAAAAGGTTGCAGGTGTGTATCTTGTGATAGTTCTAAACACTGCAGTAGTTTCGGGCCTTGGCTCTTAAATTGGTTTGTATGTCTGACTGCCTCTTGTTCCTTCTCGCTTTCGGTTTCCAGATCTCGTGACGGAGCTCTACCCTCGCAAGCCCCAGATGGTGGAGCAGAAAGTGCTTCCCTTGCTGTGGCACCTGCTGGGCACCTCCACCCACAGTGGTACCATTCATGGCCGGGGCGGCAGCGTGAGGGGTGCTACCGCCATCCTGTGCCAAGCCCTTTATGCCCAGATGGGGCCTAGCCTGACTGAGTGTGCTGCCTCCCAGCCTGCCAATGTCCATAAAGGTTTAAATGAGGTCCTGAGGACCTTATCCTAAAGGTAAAACGGAATCCAAACACATCCTAAAGTTGGAAGAGAAGAACTCTAACACTGACCTTACTTGAAGACAGAGATGTTCTACATTTCTTATAGTGCCTGCACTTTTATATCAATAAAGAGAAAGTCCTTTAAAAAGTAGGAGCTCTTAATCTTATATCGGTGAGATTCCCTCTGGTACAGAAAGCATGGACAATTCTAACATACTGACATCAGGTCTTACACATACTCAACCTGCTCTCTTTGCACTTTGAAAAGGTAGCTCATTATCATGATAGATTTCATGAGTTTTACATTTTACCATCCTATGATTGTCATTGCTTTTTTTCATAATCTAAACATGTACTGTAGACAAATCAGAGACACTATTGCAGAATGTAAGATTGAAATGCACAAGACGAGGAAGACGGGGATCTGAAAGGTGTATATTTTTGCCGTTTCATCAAATGTGATGTGATATTTTCAAAATGTCTTATGTAGTTGGGTTTTTTTGTGAATTGAGATTAACAAAAATAGTACAAAATACTTTTGTACAGCTCAAATGTGTATTTGCACAGTATTAGCTTAATCTGTAATCGTATGCTGTGTAATGGTACAGTTTATAATTTATCTATTGTGTAATGGTTTCAAAGTCTTGTTAATGATGTGCTGAGTTGGTACCTTCTGTTCTGTTTTTGCATGACCAAAATTTACTGGCCGGATCAAAATTGTTTATATTTTTG